>JAVIWC010000944.1:0-1200000 GCA_031894815.1 Creontiades dilutus
AATTTTCTGTCCGTCCGCCGTACCCACGATTTTTCTGAAAAAATCTGAAATTTTCAGGAAAAATCCATGTTGGTCCGACAGAGCCCCAATTCTTTAGACAGCTCTCTCTCTTAATTTAAAGTGCTCTTTAAGGGTTGTCATCGTTTGTAAAATCCCTAAAAACCTCAAAAAAAGTCAAGGCGGCCTAAATTTGGACTTTTTTTGAAGAACTTTCCTCAAATCGAATGAGCCCCTCCCCGGGTCCGTAGCTCAAACCATTCCCGATGTACCTATGGCCCGATTTATGGTGCCAACATTTTTCATCCACAAAATACTGCAATCAAAACAACCAACAGTTTTTTTTTCTTGTGATCAATACAAGAATTAACCTAGTGATGTAGTGAACCTGGATACTGGAGTGAACTCCTAAAAGGGTTTATAGCCGATACACAGGTTGAGGAATTCTGATATGCATGCTCCGTCTTTCAAAATTTAAAATTTTCAAATAGAATATTTTTTCATTGAATCGCTCTTGAAAAAAACGCAGCAAATTCTTTCACGGGGGTTTATTATTCAATGATTCATGATATGGATTTCTACTAAGCTTTGGAGTGTGCGTGTTTCACAGGCGATAGAGCGATTATTGAATTTCAGGAGATATGCATAGAGCACTTAAATCGGTTCTTAACCAAAATACCTATTTGGATTGATCAGTTGATCATGTTTGTGTGCCTCCTGAAATTCAATAATCGCTCTATCACCTGTGGAACTGCACACTCCAAATAATAAACCCCAGTGGAAGAATTTGCTGCGTTTTTTTAGGTCGATTTCAAAGGTTTGGTGTTGAACGTTATTAACCAACATCATCCTCATTCTATGGAGTTGAAGGAGCAGAAGCTACAGTACCATCATGACCGGAAGGTCGTGCGGGTACTGTATAACCCAGCGCCGTCCCAATACTGTTTACCTGACAATCATGAAAATTCAGTTATTTGAAAACCGGCCGCCAACAGCCCTATCTAGGCTTAGAAAAACTACTTAGGTGCGGTTTCGGAAACGAGATGGTTCTATAATATCCTTTGGTTGTAAGACGATTTTACTGTGTTCAAGGACGTTATTTTCTTCTATTGAAGTAAAAAGTTCTCGAGGTCGAGCTAAACAGATTGAGGTAGAGCGTACAAAGTGGGCTTATTTGATTCAATGAAGAGGTCTTTCAACTAAGAATTTAGTAGTGTTGCCTCGACATTTTCTATATCTTGACAGTCTGAATATCTCAGTCTTTATATTTACTCCTTCAGGATTAACAGAAACTGATGACTAGCCCTAGGCTAGAGGGGTAGGTCGTTGGACCAATTAGAACGAAATTAATGAACTAATGTTCCTCAAAAGGTTTTCACTTCCATTTTGATACTCTAAATCATATCCAAGAGCTTTCCTCGAGTTTACCTCACTACGAATAGTTCTCTGCACCTCTTTCACAGTCACAAGTGGAATGCCATCTTGATGGTCGGTTTATGGATTTCTTGGATCTTCATCTGGATTTCCTGGATGTGTCAGGAAGATATCTGCTTGATAATGTGCAAATGCATCGGCATTCTCTTTGTTCGACTTGATCCATTTATTATTGGTTTCGTCTTTGATAGGTGGTGCGTGAATGATGTGACGTTTGAGGTGCTTTCCATAAGAAATAGTCGGTGTCTCGACTGGCCGTAAGGGAAGTAAGAAATTCTTCATGTGTTTGCTCACGGATTTCTTCCATCATGTTACGATGTTCTCTGGCGAGTTGATTCCACATTGTCTTGTGAGCAGAGAGACGCGTTTGTTGCCACGGGTCTGGCTCTACGCTTCTTTTTCACCATTGTCATTGCTTCACTTGGGTAATTAAGTCCACTTGATTTTATTAAAACCTCTGGGGTATTTAACCATGCCACTGTTTGAATGTGGTATGTAAAATGCTCACGTTCTCAATCACCATCAGCGGGAGTGTCAAGGATGCCACGAAGGTTGGTGATCAAGTCTACTTTAAATTTGTCCGAGTCCGTTTTTTCGTGGAGGAGTACAGGATTGTGAGGTTTCATGATGATTTGCTCACTCAGCGTAAGGATGATCGGCGAATGATCGGATGTCAGATCGAAGCATTCTTCCATAAGAGCGTAGTTCGTCGAGATATTTCTCATGATGAAGAAATCTATTAGATAAGGTTTTTTATATACATCTATGGGCCAAAATGTATGCTTTCTAGTAGAGTACGGTTCGCATTCGCGGCTGGCCATGTATTGGAATAACTCCCTCCCTTTCACCGTTGTAATGCCAGAGCCCCAATGAGTGTGTTTTGCGTCGAAGTCCTCAAAAATAATTAACCGGTTCCCTAGTAATCCAAATGCATCAGGGTTCTTGTTTAATATTCTGTGTTGGTTGGCTACAGCCGTTTCGTAAGACTTAGTTTCGATTGAAATCGCACTTACTTGGAACATTTCTGTCTCAACACTTCATCGGTTGGGGGTGCCGAAAGACGACCCCCAAACTCTCCTCACTCGAATCAGTTGGACGGTGTGTGGAAGAGACCCCCTTCCTCGTTTTATTCAAAGTGGTATCCTCGGTATTGTATCCTTTCGATTATGAAATAAGACTCTTTTGTGAAATGCGTCTCTGTTATTAAGCAAATTTCAACGTTATTGAAGTTTAAAACCGATTCTATCTCTAACTTTTGACCAAAGAGTCCATTGGCATTCCATGACAGTATTCTAATGCTGCTTATTGTTGTTGTTGTTGTACTGAACGGCTGGCCTTTGGCTTCTTTTCCAACGCCTCAATTTTCTGATTCGAAATATGTATTTGTTGTTTCAATTGACTAAACTGAGTTACAATGGTCTGGTGCATGCTTTCCATGGTCTGCGCTGGCTGTTTAGGTGCTGCCTATTCAGTACCAACTTTGACTGCTTTCGCATAGGAAATTATTTTCGTATGTCCGAATTGTCTGTTGTGACTCAACATCGTTCTGAAATTTTAAATAGTGTGCACACGAAGCAGGAAAACGGAATAGTCATGGAGAGATTTTCATTCGGGGCTTCCACACAGTGTTGCCAGTACCCCTTTTGAGTAGCTTTTCCTCCGCTGCATATTGATTGATTAGGAACATGGAGTCTATTGGTGCCGAATTTCAATGATAGTTTTCCTGGGGTATTTCACATTCAAATGATCGCCGTCATAGGATAAGCCTGCTAATGAAGTGTGAAGGGG
This sequence comes from Creontiades dilutus, assembly GCA_031894815.1. NCBI lineage: Eukaryota > Metazoa > Arthropoda > Insecta > Hemiptera > Miridae > Creontiades > Creontiades dilutus. The sequence continues at coordinate 3,220 of JAVIWC010000944.1, forward strand.
AAGGAATAATGTTTTTTCTCGTATTTGTTGGATATATGAAAACCAGTTTAGATGTTTGAAACTTTCTCAACCATCTCCACCTATCTCTAAATCAAAACTATTTGGAGGTATATGAAGGTTGAAGTTATGTGATATTCCAGTAAACACGCACCACCAAAAATATCCTTTTTGAAAACGCAAGGTACCCGCCCGGACCCATTTTTCGGATTGGACACTCTTTTGGTTTTGGAGAGTGCGGCAACTCGGCTCCGAAACTCCCATAAAGCTAAAAAAAATCAGTTGACAGAAGAAAACAGTACTAGTTTGAATCAGCAGCAGGTACCTATTATCGTGTAAACAGCGTTTGACCAAATCATGCTATCAGTATTGAACAGTACAAGCAATAAATTTGTCCGTAATTGATGGGTTTCTGGTGTGAGGTCTCGAATTGGATAGTGGTAGTGAAATTGGTTTCCTTTAGTTCACAACGATGGATTCGGTTCACACAATCGGCCCTTCGATTCCTCTCCGAACAGTCAGATGGATGCGATCATTTATTTTACGTGATCCGATAGTCACACCGAGGGCTGAGCTGTTACAATAGAGAAAAGTCGGCCCAACTGAATGGGCTTTATAGCTTCCAAGCAAATAAGTACACATAAATAGGTGAATGACAAAACACTTTTTTAACAAAATACATTTGTATAATCATAGTAAACGCTGTAATTTATTACATGGAGGTTAATTGTTTCTGTATTAAAATAGCCCCATCACGTAAGTCACTGATCTAAGTATATCTACGTTCAGACATAGTCTATGGCTCATTACCTAAACTCAGCTCCCTTTGGCATCGTATCTTAGAATTTCATTACCATAAAAAGAGCCCCACGAACAACTTTACCACAAAGTTTCTTCAGCTGATGGCTGTGTCTCCATTAATTGCAGTTGATTTTTAGATACCACAAAGGCAGTTGGACGACATTATATTAAATATTCCAGATCCTTTTTTGCACTTGCCGCACATGCAAAACGTGCATCGCAGAGAAGAAAATGCTGTAGCAACATCCCCGGATGATATTGGAATCATAGCTGTTTAAATTCAGTAGTAGACTCAACATCAAAGGTAGAGACAACTGCAGTCAATCAATTGATTAAAAAGTGGAGAATAAGCTCGGTGAAACCAAATCCACTCATGTCAATTTCACCGACTATCAGCTTGTAACAATATATAACACTCATGACGAACGGAACATTATGGAAACTCAGTCAAATGCTTACGATAACGTTAGTCGCGAAGCTTCTGTGAAAAAAGCATGTGAAGTAAACAACGGAAGAACTCATTATCAAATTCAGCACAATATATTGGCTGAGGGATCGATATTAGCAACTTAACGTCCACTACAAAGTGATGATCAACAAGAAAATACTGATGTACGACCTAAACCAGCTCTAAGATTATCCAAACCATCCGACATAAAGTACTTCGGGCATAATCTTGGGTTAAATCTCCGTAAATCAGTGATCTATGAATATTAGACGTAGTCAGTGGTTTATTATTCGATCTGGGGGCCTCGAGCGTCCGTATCTCGTCTTCCCTACCTTTGATGGCATAAAAAGAGCCTCATTTATAATTCAGCAGTTTACGTCAATTAGGACCGAAATTAGCAACTAGGGCCTTCTGACCAATGAACTCCGTACCTTGCAAATACCTTCCAGAAGTCCAGAAGCCGGATGTTTCCTCTCAAATATAATTCCGTTAAAACTAATCTTTACTAGTCCTTTTTCTAGAGGCAGACCATGAATCATTTTACGTCGTTCAATATGTCATGTTGGAATGCCTTCCATTTATCTCAACCCATCGTGCTACCAGTTAAATCGAGGTTGATAAGTAAGGAGAGAAAATGGCTCTTGAGTTCACTCACTGATCTGGAGCACCCTCATCACATTTCAGATCCCTCAGAAGCTACCATTAAAATTCCAGCTTCCCTGATTCATTCCTCCTGATGAAGAGGAAATCTTGCTTCTTTTCCGTTAGTACAGAATACCAACCCAAGAACACCATTTTCGGTGCCCCCAATAACCACTGTTTTTCTCGTCAACCTCAAACTCATGGAGACAGATTTATTTTTATTTTCCAATGTCGTTTTAAAGTTTGGGGGATCAACATGACCCAGGATTGAGTGGATCACGAATTTCATCCCCAATCTTGAAACTGGATTGCCGGATCGCGTGCTTTTTGTATTTTCGTACAACTGTATCTATCACTGCGATCACGACTGGATTGCCGCAACAGATCGCGTAGTGTGCAACAGGAGTGGGACAATATCGCATACTATATCGTCAGAACAAGGCGGAAGGTCCCGTTCTGTGTTATCAGTACTCATCAATTTATAGAGTTTCTATAAGACTTCGATTTAAAGTTTAAATGATCTCTTATACGATATCGAAAGGCATTTTCCCGCGCAATGTGGTTGATAACAAGATGACAATGATGATGTGATCAACAACCGTTTCCTACTATTTTCTCTCTATTCCCGTTTTTTTCCGAAAGCTGCTTGCTTTCCTATACTCTTTCACTTGTTTTCTGTTATATTCAATATTACTGTTTATGTTCATCGTTCGTTTGTTAATAATGTTGTGGGACGGGTAGCCGGTGGCTCTGCGTTAATGGAAACGTGTACCAAACAAAGAGTATTGCGAAAAAGAGATGATAATGAGCTCTGTGTAGTAACGAATTTTCAGCTTCATATATTTCTGGGGGAGGGGGGAGGGATTACAATTTACGAAACCGATATTTTTGGTGAAGTATCTATGCCCTTTCAGTTTAAATTTGGCCACGTCATGAACGAACTATTAAAAATTAAAACAGAACCAGAGAAAGCAGGTTAAATTAAAATATTTAGGTATGATTGTTACAAATGGTATGAATTGACAGCTGGGTGTTTTCATTTAGTCCGGAAGAACGACCGAAGCCTGCATAATGCTTCCAACTGTAACCGTTGAGTCGCGAACATAAATATCCAGCAGCGGAGCAGGCGCGTTTGGATTCAACAGTGGTGGGTCGTATCGTTCTGAGGAAAGAAAATGCCATGGTGAGACAATTTTCCTCTTACGTTGTCATAGTCGGATGAGGCCATTTCTTTCTTCAATACAGTTTCCAAGTCCAGAAAAGAGCTCGTTCGTTTTTGCAAGAAGGTTAGAGGTTTTTGATGGTAGAATCACAGAAGGGAAATGTGACTCACGCAGAAGATCAGTGAAGAAGGGCGCTGGAGAAGGTATAAATAATATGTATATAAAACAATTCTTCTAACTTTTGCGAAAATCAACCGCAATTAGGTGTCACACATTATAGTGTGTGACGTTGCTCCGTCACCGATCGGCAAGGATATCGTCGGATCGCTGTCCGCCTCGACAATTGCGGTCTGTGTGCCAAAGGCTTAACCGACGTTTACTCAATAAGCCGGGGATCTCAGCTGTTAAACGAGGATGTTCGGTTTCACCAACTCTGGTTCGGATAAATCAGCGATTAAACGCTCCGATATCATCTAAGAAAATGTCGGATTTTAGGATCCTAAACGATTCATACTCGTTTCTTTCTTTCCATTCCGAAATTCCTTTTAGCTGCGCTAAGTACTGTTCATCGTGCTATTTCTGCTACATTGTGTTGTCGTCTTTCGTATATTGTGTTTAATGATTTGTATATCTTTAGGATTTTTATACCGATTGGGATATCTTTGGCACTGGTAGTTTTCGAGCTATGTTGATTACGTGAGGTATTTACCGAGGTACCGACTTTCAAGAACTATGGTTTTGTTAGCCTTCGAACAAACTAAATGTGTCATCGAATACACAAATGACAGAAAGGGATGTGGAGCTAAGAACATAGGCAACACTGTTAACGAAAACAGTCGCAGAAAGTGAAGTAGTTCAGTAAAACAAACAGTAATCAAACAAAAACGGGGAAAGAGCGAAAATAAAACTTCTCTCCTTTTGTTAATACCCTCATTTGCGAGCAAATGCCTCCTTGTTATCGTCTAAACCAGAAATCCTCAACCTTATCTTAATAAAGGGCAAATTTTTTATTGTAAAAGAGCTTAGGGGTCGCATTAATCTAACCATCCAACGACGCACGCCCACGCTCAGATGGATGACCAAATAAATAAATTTAAAAAAATATTTATACATGAACACACACACGCTCACACTCACATAATATATTATGTAACTACTAAGACTAGTATCTTGTTTTAGAAGTAGAACATGATTTTTTTTTTAATTTTTTTTTTCTAATTACAGTCAAAATTATGAATGAGTTACTTAAGATTGTGAAACATGTTGTAAATCATGAAAAACTCGCCGCTCTGACCCTGTACCCCCGGTAACCTCTATTTACATACATCGGACGCGATTACTGAAACACATAATGTGTCTTAGCCCACTCGTTTCACTTAATATTGCTACTTTCCTCCCACTAAATCAGAATCTTATGTAATCACCGCGTCATAACAAAATATCGCATAGTTTACACCAGCTTACAAATAAACCGTTCCTTACACTCATCGTTCGTATTCATAGTAAGTATAGATCGATGTAGGTAGTTTTCTATTCCGATGAGCGTCTACTGTAACCAATATTACAACCAAGTGACAACAAAACATGCGGCATCGTTTGCTTCATCTATTAACATTACAAAAATAAAATTACAACATAAATAACAGCAAGTACGAAAGGCCTGCGTGATAAATCAAGTTCTTTCTAACGATTGTAGAACGATGAAAAAAATTAAAATTTTGAGGTTTTGAGTTCAGTGTGAAACTTGACACCCTTTCTCTTTGAATAATTTTTCAATATTCGCTTGTATGTTGTATGAAGCAGTTTGAAGAGAGTTCTCTAAATGGGAGCCGATCACTACTGAACGATTTATCTCAAAATACGTAGTTGCTTTTTGAATTGACAAATTAGGAGTAAACGTTTGGCGGGCCGCTAAAAAAAACCGGACCGAGGGCCGATAGTTGAAGACCACTGGTCTTGACCATCGTTTAACTTTCAACCGATGTTTCATGGAAACAGTGTGAACCGATGTATACTGGTAAATGTATGTATCGATGTTCACATCGACGAAACCGTTTGTATTAAATTGATCCATAAAACAATGGTTAGAGGTTGTCGTAAAATTTCTTAAGATCGAGGGTCAAGATCTTAAGATTGAAGTTTTGACTTTGAGGTTTCAAAATCGAATTTCCATGTGGAAAATGAAGTTGAATGTGTCGTCAGGAGGATTAGAGGAAGAACCTGGTGGTGAGTCGGACCATTTCCCAGATGTACCGGGACCGGGGTACGCGGACGGGGCCTCGCGGGTCAGCGCATGCCTCCGAACCCCCGAGCGACGGCAGCCCGCCGCGACGGTCGGGGGGGCAGTCGGAGGCGGTGCCCCATGCTGTGGAGGACGTGGGTCGTTGCGCTCGTCGCTTCTTCGTTGAGCGGGGCGGCGGCGGGGCATCGCCCCTTGCCCGCGGGCGGCGGCAACGTGACCATCGGCCTCCTCCTCCCCAAGACCATGTTCGGGGGTCGGGCCTACAACAAGGCCATCAACGAGGCGATCAAAGACCTCCACAAGCTCAAAGGCAAAAAGCTGACGTTCCTTCAAAAATACACTTTCGGGAATCAGCAGGTCAATTCGCACATGATGGAGCTCACGCCGAGCCCCACAGGTGAGTGGATATACCCAATTATATAAAATAGATCAAACAATACAAAAGTCATCTGTAAAAGCCAGCTGTAAAACAAATCTCATGAACAATCGGATCGCTCCCGAGTTCAAAATCGAGGTTTTTCCTTTCTACTCTCGAGTTTATTAGTTTCAATCGTTTGTAAATCGAAGAAACAGTTTTGTCTAAATCCCTCATAATCAAGTTCAAGATTTGAAAATCCGAAAATCGAATAAAAACACGTTATTTGGATATATCTGCAATCCTAGAATGTCACACGAATTTCCTAAATCGAAAATACCTGTACTAACAAACTCAAATCAATCAGACTAATCTCATGAACAACTGACATTCATCGCTTCGGGGTTAACATTTATGAGTTTTCCTCTTCAATTCCAACTGCTTGAATCGTCTTTTTGGTTAATTAGTTTCAATGATTAACGTATCTAATCGACTAAGGGAAAATTATTTCATTTAATTCCATCAAAATTTTTACGTTTAGGTTTAAAAACATGTTAATTTTAATAATGGAAAAAAAGGCCAGCTGCACCTTCTGAAGCTATTACCTAAAACTACTGAACAAACGTTTATGAAATTTGATCCGAAAATCCAATATCGATCAAGGATGATCCAGTAATTTTGGTAGGTTGATCAATCAACTCCAAGGGATCACAATTAGGGTTCATTATATTGAAATATCGAAATCCCAAAACTTACGGATTAAGAGGGTCTTGTTTTGTTTGATTAAGATAGGATTTAGTTCATCTGCATTGAAAGAGACCACTCGGGTTGCTGTACGATCACCAGTTCTCCATTTGGAAACCCTGATCTTCGGGTAATGAAAATCGGTCGTCTAATGCCTGGTATACGGTCGAGCAGGAGAGTCGGGCTGGACATTACGCTCAACGGGATGTCTGAGCTATACTGCGTGGCTGGCGGTCGCTCAAGTATTAGATTTTGAGATAATGAATCACAGACTGCACATAATATGAATAGTGTCAGCGATTGAAGTAGAAGGGTTATCTGATGCAGACATCATGAGCCCCTTTGTAATGATGTGATTCCATTTTTTCGATTTTTGAAATCTACGAATCTTGAACAGTGCGCCAACAACTTTTGAGGGGGAGTTGAAAAAGAAAATGGTGGTCTTTCGCAAAGGTTCATAAATGAAAATAGTAAACCAAAACCCTCATCATTCCGCACTCAAACATCATTTTTTTTCTGCAAAATTAAATTGTTACGAAAATACCTTTCAGCGCACTTAGGATAGCTGCTGAATTCTGCTACAAGCACTAACCGGATTAAAAAGCTTTTGACAGCTTACATTACGTAAGAGTCGAAAAATTCCATTTCTATGGTAATACTAGAAACAAAATCTCACAGAAATTATATCAGCGTTTTTTCTATGTCCGACACGTTCACATTCTCAATCATGTTGCTGTTCATTTTCCTGTCAAAGTCAAACCCGTTAGAGAGAGCGAACGGATGAATATAAAATGGTTCGGGTGGGTTCATTCGATTCTTTGAACCCACGTCTATCAATAAGGAACATGAAAACAATTACCTGCTTATTTTGAAAGTTTTTGATCTCCAGAATTTTGAAGTTTCAGCCATTTCATTCCATCCTTTATAATTCACTAAAACCGATGACTAGACCGAGAACTTCAGTCACAACTAGACCCCAAAAGTGATTTTTAATCCACGTTTCATTAATTTTTGTTCTGTAGTTTCGGAAAGAAGATTCAAAGGGCGGACGGGCAGTTTTTGTCGGTTTTTGTATTTTACACACATTGAAAAGTAAAGCCACAAATTTTGAGGATGACGAAATTTTGTTCAATTGGTCGATTACAAAGGTTCATTATTGCAACAATAAACCAAAAATCCTTCAACTATACCTACTTTTTCATTTTCTCCATGGTTATTTTCGTGATCAATACAACATTTCCTTCAAAAATAGAAGTTTTCCGATTTTTCCGAAATGAATGGTCACTGTGTGGTATTGTGTATGGTGAATGCAGACGTTGAGAATAGATATGCTTCAATGAGCACGTTAGATAATATTCAATATGCTTGCATTACCTGGACATCTGGTTTTGAGGAATTGAGTCGAACAGAGAATGGATCATGATTTGTCTGGATGTGACCTCCCTTATCAAACAACTTGAATCTATTAAGCGCAGCACAAGCAACAATGAAGCATTTTTGTTGGTAGTTGAATTTAACATAGAAAGATTCACGGAAATACGTTCAAAATACGAGTATCAAGCGCTGAGTACGGATTTTCTAAGGAGTATTTCACAAAAGTACCTCAAACACTTCGAGCACATTGATCAAAAATGAAAATAATCAAGAAAATAATTTTTGAACAGTGGTAATACCACAGTTCATTCCATTCATGACCACTCCTCCTCAGGAATAGGCCATCATCAAAATGAAGTTCCTGGTTTTTCTCACATTTTAATGAAAATAAACGAAAAAAAAGGAAGAAGAAAAGGAAAATATCAAGATTTGTTGGAATTACCGCTTCGCAACCCCCGACCATGGATGTGTAACTCCCTAGGTTTATCTGTAATTGGAATACGCAAACAAATATGCATTCCACTGCCATTTCAATGATTAATTTATTGATTATCATATTTTTAGAGTACTCGTAGCACAAATCCTCCCGTACATGTTTCCCATGGGTTTAGTGGAGTGTTGAAATCTGGCGGTGAGCGGAGGTAAACATTTCACCGTAAAACGTGGATCGAACAAATTATAGTCTGAAATTTAATAGCGTGACCCAATATACAAGTGTTAACCTTCTCCGTTCAAACCGTTTGGAACTGACATTGTGAACTATTGAATTATATTCCATAACCAAACGAATGAATAATTTAAAAAAAGCCTGCGATTTGGTTTAAAGTTGAAAAAAACAGTTTACAAACGGTGGGAATTTGGTTTTGTTGGAATTTATGATTGAGTTAAAACCAAGTTCTTCAGAAGGCCTGTTTCAGTTCCCTTTTTTGTCGGGGAGGAAAAGCATCAATGTCACATCCCAACTCAAAAGATTGCAGGAGGAAAACGAAGACAGTCCAATGAACACTAGGCAAAAACACATTGGTCACTTCTGAATACGTTACATGGACCTCGTTATGTTCGATTTTTATATCATCACACTTATCGTATGAAGATTTTCCTTATCCATACCAAATTCTTGATTTAAAAACAAACGAAAAACAAAAAAACATGGATTTCGGATGAGTATTCTAGTAGGAATGAGCTGAGCTTGAATGACAGTCCATTATCCTCTCTACTCTTTCGAACTTCTGAACGGAAAATCGTCTCGTAGAATTTGTTTTACATTGCAAAAAAATTTCTGAACAACAAACTTTCAAAATGAACCGTACAATGAAGTATTATTCAAAAATAATTAACCCATCTGTTGAAATTGTCAGTTTTTTCTTCACTTATCCATTTTTCGTCGTAATTATTTGGATGTTTTATCAAAAGACCTGCTACATTCCACCTAAAAAAAAGTATGCCGATTAGAGCCGATGAAACATTGAGATCTAACCTAATAGCAGGCATGCCCCCCAAGCTTCCTCAAACCCCCCGCCCCATATAAGTTGTAAAACAAAAATGTGAAAAATACTCCTAAGCACCCCTTATTTTACCTAAAACTGAAAGAAGATTTATACAGGTATTGAAAAAATGTCAACCCATTATAGAATGATAGAATAAAGACAAAGACGCAAGGGCAACGGACAGCTAGTCGTGGTGCAGCTTGTGTCTGTCGTCTGACCACCACTGCGCCTCTTGAAGATAACCAGTGTACTTCCGAAATTCACTGAAACTCCCACTGCGGCACTGTCATTGCCATTTATACATTTTCAGATAGAAAAACAAACCATATTTTAATTAATTACTAGGTTCATTATTATTCACGTTCTATCTAGTGATGTAATATCTTCTTAAATCGTCACGTTAAACACTGTTTCCATCAACTTTGGCCCCTCCCACCCCAAATTTTTTTTTAGAACCCTAAGAGAGGGGGTTCCAAATTTTTTTTAGAGACCAAGCTAAACTCTTCATCAAACTGAAATCAGAATTTTTCGCTTCTGGTACATTTTAGTAGGGTTTTGGCTCTTCCCCCTCATTCTGAAACATATACCAAAAAGAAGGTCGTTTCCAACGACTGATAGCCTTTTTCTTTTACATAAGACTTTAGCTTGAGGTTCTTGAAGAAATATCATGACTTTTATTCAGCCCGAAGCAGTGTAACTGAAGTTTTATACTGGTTTTCAATTACAACCAATCCGTAACTAAGTCTATGTTATTCGGTCATAAGACGGTAGAAGGCGTAGTCCTAAAGGTTCACAGGGTGACTGAGTTACTATTAAAACTAATTTCTATGTCTACGAAACTGTTGCTATCGTGCGAAGTTGTAATTTTCTATAGAGGAGTACTTAGAACTTGATGCTTAATGACGTTGTGATCAGCTGAGTGGCTCCCGGAGCTAATTTTCACGCTATATATCGTTAGAAGCTGCAACTTGGTATACCGTCCTTAAAACTTACACTTGAAGATCCATTCGTCGAGGATAAGCTGGGTGGTTTCAAAAGCGAACTCCTGCCTACTTCTTCCCGCGTTCTGTTCCAACATTCACCTTCATTTACGGAGCGATATCCCTAAACAATAATTGTTTTTCCCATCAAGGGAAAAATTTATGTCGTAAATAATAGTAAATGGCCACTTGAGATTTGTGAACATAAATGTAGTGGCTAGAATGTTGAACGAACCAGGTAATATTTTTGTCAAGTAAAGGGAAAGTTTTTTAAATTATATTTTGATTATTTTTCCAGTTATTTCCATTACACTATTTCTATATCAGCTTCGTTTCGATAATTCGTACAATGGGACTAGTAAATCTTGGTGTTCACGGAGTTACATTTAAGACAAAGTCATTCTAGAAGTCTATTACAAGGTATGGAGACACACTGATCAGCTGAAGAACCTTAAGGCCAATTCATACCCAAATCGATCTAGTGCGCTGAAATATCAGAGGCTCTTTGTATGCCATCTGCAATACTATTCCAGTTCATGAAAGCGCCGAGTTCAAATAATGTATCACTTGCTGCGCCTACTATACATAGATCAGTGTTTTGCATAGGAAGGTTATCTTATACAGAAATAATAAACCTTTTTGTAGTAATTTTATCACAAACGCGTGATTTTATGTTATATTGATTTTTTGAGATGATATGGGATGTCACTCCCATCTTTCTCTTTTCTGTTGGTGCAATTATAATTGAGGTACAGTTTCGTTTTTTTTTTCGAAGACAGGTGAGGAAATCTTGAAGATCTTAAGGTGGGAATCGGATCTCGTAAGATATCCAGGAGGAACCGCTCTTCGGGTTATGTAAAATTCAAACCCCCTAATATCTCACCTTCCTTTCCCACGTTGGAATTCGGCCTGGAACTGTTTACCACATTGCTTCAGGCTTCAGATAGTATCGTATTTCAAGGCCTACGGAAGAATTTCAAATGATCACACACTTGCGACCATGAACTACCATGTTTCTGTAAAGACGAACCAGGCTCACAAGCATTGACACACCGAAAGAACCCAGCAACTGACTGAGTGAGGGTTTCACAGGACTTGACCCCCCCCCCCCCCCCCAATCAAAGTAGTAAGACTCCAATTCAAGGTAACTACCGAGTTTTAATGTGTTTCTAAATAACACGGAGGCATCCAAGGAGGGCAGGCCACATGGAATGTGTGTAGGGCAAGGGCGAATCGCCCCCAGTAAGCATGTAGGTAAATGTAGGCCACATATATGACAACAGTACTTACCATAATTCATTGTTCTACTTGACATATGATCTAGCATCAGCTGGATTTATATTTCATCAATTTTCGTACGAATACATATGAAAGACGCCAACTCATTTTGCACCGTCAAGTTTCCGATTTAAGTGTGTTTACGATTTCCCGCCATTAAGATAGGTTCGATTATATTAAGCGTGGTTAAGGGTGGACACCAATTCATATTGAGACTTCACAGCTGAGTTCTCTAAGGAATTTAATCTCAGAACTTAAGCTAGAGAGGTAGAGCTGTACCTGCCTACCTGAAGCTGGGACTCGTGACCTCCTTTGAACTCGGCGGTTCAGACCCGCCCATTGCCCTCACTCGGGGCTCGTGCCACCTATCGGAATTTCATATCTTTGAGGAATGCAGTCAACTCCCCCTCAAGTTGACAAAATGTCTAGCACGAGGTTACAAGCTTCATCCACTAAGCGATTCCAACGGACGTAGATGAAACTTGGTTTGCCTTGATGGGAAGCATCCGAAATCTAGTTTTGGTTAAATTTTTAGTAGCACCACATATACGAGAGAACAAATTAATTTCTTCAATGTAGACAATCTGGGACTAACCCTAAAGGTCAAAGGAACTTTAAAGATTATGTATAGCTACTGGGTGGATCCGAGTTAGGTGAAAAATAATTTGGATGGAAAGTACAAGTAAATGGGAGCAGAATCCTACCAAATTCATTTTTTGCTTCCGAGTCTACCAAGGTAGCAGAAGCATTGTTTTCGCTTTCGGAATATGAAATTTTTTTTGTCTCCAAAATCAAAAATTCCACTCGCATTTTGCGTTTTAGATCTTTCTGAACAATTTTGGTTCCGTTTCTGTCTGTCTGTCAGCAAATCCTTGTTACGGGCAAAACTACGCGAAGTTATAGTCCGATTTTGATGAAATTTTCAGGGATTGTTCGGTTTGATGTGTAGATGGTCCTCAATAAGTTTCATGACCCCTTGAGCTTTTTATTAAAAAATTACATGGTCCTGGCAATTCCTTATCGATTTCTTGGATAGATTCAATTTGGAACACAAAGACAGTAGACCTCTACTAAAAGACGAGTAGGTACCTGAAAATTAACAAAAGGGCTCTCAATTTTCTCGTGTTTTCCGCTGTTGTGATAAGATTGTAAGAGTGTAGCACTTGATTCCAAGATCCTACTCCTTAAATCTTCGACCTTTTTAGCAGGGTGTGAGATTACCTGTTGATGGGTGAATCCCAAAAGAAAAAAAATACGCATCGCAAATTATGTGCACATAAATTACACGCTCGGACTCCTGACAGGTCAACGCTAGCATGACGTGAACCAAACCGAACATGTTATTGTGAGTAAAATTTTATCGACTTTAACATTCGTGAGATTTTATTTATCAAACAAGGACGACGATATGGGAACTTTCCACTGCTCTTGCCTCGCCTGATAAATCGCTAAAGACCTAAGACCTGCCATAGTCATCGTATTCTTGTAGGTGCCGACTGTAATTCGCATCTCAACTTGAATGTTGCCAAGCAATCGACAAGGAGTTGCAAAATTGACCGTAACGTTGGAAAGATGATGTAATTTTCAAGATTTCCCGTTTTTCAAAATGACTTTGTACCACCCTTACAGGAAATTCACCGCTGAATCCGAGCAGGTGGCCAAATTTGGAAAAAAAAACAATCTTTTAAAGTAGAAAACGTGGGTTTTTTCCTCAAAAACATGGTTTTCCAAAAAAAAAAAAAACAATAATAAAATCCCACCTCGGGAACCCATTAAAATAAAAAAGTACGTTTAGTGGCGTACAGACCTACTTTATACATACTTTTACCCAATTATGAACACGCTCAATCGAATGTAGCTTGTTTTTTATATAGGTTTCATTCCAGGATCTGTAAAGCTTTGATAAGAACAATTAGATATGGGTATTGATGGGCAAGTGGACATTAATCATTGATTAATTAATGGTGAATGAATTTCTTAAATCACTGGAAGAAGCAAATTATGGTCAGCACACACACAAATATACACCTGTATTTTTTTCTCAGCTTCGGTCTCAGAAAGGTCTGAAACGGAGTTGTATTCAGGACCTAATTTTTGTTATCGTGTTTGGGTATTGCCACACCCCCAGGATCATAGACGTCCTTCTACTGAAAGCCTGGCTTCCCACGAATGTTCTACGAGAAAAACTAAGTCACAACCTTTACTAAATAAACAGTGGGTAAATACTAGACATACGGTATACTGCAATTGTGAAAACATACTAGGATGCTAGCTGAACCGTCTATTCTGGCCCTTTGAGGGATTATAACTAATGAAAATCACAAAACTGGTGGTCATTTATCCAATCTAGGGTTATCGTTGACTGTTTGAACTTAAATTGAAAGTTTTTAGCGGAATCTCTTCTTGATTCTAGAACCGGTATGGAGAACCATTTAGCGTCCAATAGCGGGTTAACTATTGATATTCTATAACAGAATACTTATTCCGGAATAAAATGTCAGTATAAGTCATCAATATGCAATGTCCGGGCTAAACAGCAAGTATCTAGTAAACCCAACGACTTGTGAGGCTGCTACATTCATTTCCACATCCCTTGATTAAAATCCTGTTTGCCCGCTTAGTGGACACTGGCGTCAATGGATTCTCATCACAAGTGGACCGGGGAAGTACCGAGTGCGTTACCATCAACTCCGACCAACGCTTTAGTTTTGTTTACATAAACGTTCTCACTCCATGACCTAATCGACGAATAGGGGTATTTATAGCTACAGCTTGTAGTAATTTCCTTTGCTTTGCAACCGTAATGCCTGAACTAGATTAGCTATGATCACATCAATCACATAACTGAAACAATTATTGAATAAAAATGAAACGTGAATAACGTATGGTGCGATGCTTCACTACAAGCTTCCACCAATCAAGGTGACTAATGACTAATGGGGGTACCAAACCTGATTGCAGCCCAATTAACGCTAAAAGTGTTTTTACACGGAAATTGCCGTTTATCCCTGGTGTACAAAATTAAAGCCTCGATCATTTGTTTGATAAGCAGCTAAACTCCACGTGTTAAACATCAGTTGGGGGCGTTTTTAACTCAATTTTATGTGTTTTCACTGGCAGTAGAAATACTGTGTTGACCTGTTTTCTGCTCAGTTTAATCCAGAAGATATTTCGGATAATGGAGAGGTGGAGTTGATGGAGATGTTTTCAAGGTAGTAGAGTATTTTCCAATATCGAGCTATTCGATTTTAGAAATTGATTGAAGAATACTCTAGGTTTATAATTCAATAATAAACCATTGTAATCGCTCTTGAAAAAAAAGTCTAACCCCCCCCCCCCCCCTGAAAATGTCATGGTTTACGTTTCAAAGGGTGAAGAATCCGAATCTGCAATAAAAAATTTTCCGTCCGTCCGTCGTACGCACGATTTCTCCCGAACGGCTGAAGCAAAACAGCTGAAATTTTCATCAAAAATCCATGTTCGTTCGACGACCAATTCTTGAGCCAGCTCTCTCACTTAATTTAAAGTGCCCTTTAAGGGTTGTCAAAGTTTCGTAAAATCCCTGAAAACATCAAAAAAAGTCAAGACGGAATAAATTTGGACTCTTTTTGAAGAACTTTCCACGAGGAATCGAGTGAGCCCATCCCCAGGTCCGTAGGTCAAACCAGTCCCAATGTATGGTCCGATTTATGGTGCCAACATTTGCGTTACTTTGGTTTATTATTGTTTTTGTTTTGATTGCAGTAACCTAGTGATGTAGCGAACGTGGATGCTGGAGTGATCTCCTGAAACGGTTTATATCCGATACACGGGTTGAAGTATTCCGATAACCATAAAAAAACGCTGCAAATTCTTTCACTGTTGTTTATTATTCAATTGGCTTGCTTTCATGATTTGAATTTCTACTAAGCTTTTGAGTGTGCTGCTTTACAGGTGATAGAGCGATTATTGAATTTCAGGAGATATGCATAGACCACGTAAATCGGTTCTCAACCAAAACACCTATTTGGATTGATCAGTTGATGATATTTGTGTGCCTCCTCTACATCAGTCTACCTTTGGCTACATCGTTTAAATTTGGATTTGGGGAAGTTTTAACGCAATACGCGTGCTAAAGGACTTGATAAATTATAGATGTTTTTATTGTGGAGGGGGGGGGGGGGGGGTATTGAGGTTCAATAAAAAAAATGCTGCAAATTCTTTCACTGGGGTTTATTATTAAGCTGAGGACAATACAGTTAGTGGATCTTTCTATGTACGTAAATAAACCCGACTTAGTGCAAGGGTTTGTAACTTCCTTAGGAAAAACGCTGCAAATTCTTTCACTGGGGTTTATTATTCAATTGGCTTGCTTTCATGATTTGAATTTCTACTAAGCTTTGGATTGTGCGTGTTTCACAGGATAGAGCGATTATTGTATTTCAGGAGGCACACAAATATGATCAACTGATCAATCCAAATAGGTGTTTTGGTTGAGAACAGATTTAGATGCTCTATGCATAACTCCTGAAATTCAATATTTTTTCCAGCCAGGCTCGCTTTCTTTGGGGTTTCTCTCACGTAGGCAAACAAACATTCTGATGTGATTTTTGCGGCCAACCATACAGATGATGAGCCTTGAACGGAAATTACACTCCAATTAATGGAACCTAGAACCTTCAACTTTTTTTTCAGTGACTTACCTAGGAAGAGTAATTTTACAGTTTCATAAAGTCCCTGTGTTACCTACCACACATTGAGAAATTCTTCAATTTTTTTTTTTAAATCATGATGATGGTTGATGCAGTAGGTAAGTACATACGAATATTCTCATGAATAATAAGTTCCTTATTTCTAGTCATATAAATTGCTAAATGTGAAAAAGTGATTATTTTGAATGTTTGCTTGTTGAGCGTTTTTTTGTTTATTGGCTGCACGGAATCTATCAGTATTCCAAGGCAACCGTGTTCATCATTCTCCAAGCGTAGGTACAGGTAATATTTCAAACAGAAACAACGCCGTAGCTTCAGATCTGAAGGTGCTGTTGACGTGAAGGTACTAAGCAACAGGGTGTATGGACCAAACTCTCTTCTTGAAGGGTCCTGTCTCCTTGTCCCAAGAGCGTGCGTAAGGAGATCCCTATTTCTAAAGAAACGCTATAACGCCCCTTCTGAGCGATTTTCAAAGGCTCATGCTCCATTACCAACCAACTGACTTACCATCAAGTTGTGTAGGAACAGAATACAGAAATGTGTAAAATGTAGGAGAAGATGATCGTCTTATTAATAACGCACCTGATCACTACCACTCATTCATCCTAGAGTTTTTGCTAAAAATAAAGGAGAAGTAGCCATAGCTGTAGCGTATATTTTGAACTAGTTTAACAGAGTTACCTACAATCTTACATTAAGAGTAAGTAGGTCTTTAGGCCCGAAAAGGGGCTGGGAGCACATAAATTATGCAAAGCAACACATTCCAAGTTCCCCATCTGTGGGTCTTTCCATTTTTACCGCATCAATTTTTGGTAACCCCGGTGGCCAAAGTGGTGAATGAATTTCGTAGAACTGACCAGTCGACGGTATGTCACTTGTAAATTTTGTTTTAGTTGCGATTACGAGGATGCATCCATTTGTTGACGAAATCCTGGTACACCAAGTTATGGATGGATAAAACATCGTTAGACACTACCATTGTAATTCCTTTTTGTGTTCTTCCTGTTAATTGAATTCTAAGTTCCAGTTTCGAAAAATCAACTGACATGGGTTGTACTCCTGACAAACGCGATCAGAAGTTTTAACCGTTTCAAAAATAAACGGCTGTCACTAATCCTTCGTCTGCGATGGAAATCTATTACCATTTTTGCTGGAATGCCTATACTAACTTAATCATAATCCAATCAAACCTCTAGAAAGAATTGAATGTGATTTACCCGGGTAATGGAAGAACGCTCACCGCATCGACAAAAACCCCCTGTAACTGCAAACAAGTTTTAAATTACTTGTACATTTATATTCGATGAAACCGGATAAAATTACGGGGTGAATGAGTGCAGATGAAATTACTATCAACTGCACCGATATAATGAAGATCAAGGAACTACTATATGACGAATTTGATGAATGAATTAAGCGCTTAAACGATGAATATCTTCGTTCACAAAGTGAGCACAACAGCTACAGTGAATGATACATACGATTCAAAGCAGAAATACGTTAAAATAACGTTATTTTATCGACTAACCTCATGACGGTTATAATGATGGTGTATTGGAAAGGCCTAGTCATGACTTCCAAGGGTTGAAGCGATTAACTTGCAAAACCCAGAGTTTACCCATGACACTAAAAACCCACAGGTACATGCTCCGAAGTAGTATTTTGGAAAACGGTAACGAGTCGGTTGAGAATGATTCCGGTATCATCATTAATGTGGTGGAAGAACTCGTTGATTTCTCTTTACTGGGTTACCAAGAATACCTGAACCCCACAAGTGACCTACTAATACGACTTTTTAAACATAGCTCGTTTGCGAGTAGCTGATTTTAATTTAAGAGGCATTAAATTGAGTTTGGAGTTTTCAACACCCATTTCACGTAACACTTCTTGAATAAGTAAACCCTGTCTCACACAAGTACTAACTTACAATATCAACATGAACTAGACGCATATCTGTATTTACATGCAAAACGTTTGTCCGAAGCCTCTAACCTGGTCTATACAACGGGCCTAAGGCAATATCTCTTAATCAAGACAGCCTTTGTGATGTAGATTGCATCCTCACCATTCACTTCCCCCATAAGTGGAACAATTCTCACTTGAATGACCCTTAGCCATCCTGGGATCTATGCTGGACCCTATAATTTCTTGGAGGCCATTATATTGAGTCATAATCTTTTGATAGCTACCAACCTAGAAGATCAATATCTGAAGCAACTACGGAATCAACGTTGGTTTGCAGTAAGTTATCTATAGTATTTTGGGGTCACTGCCAAAACAACTCAGTCTCTGATTCGTGGTTGTCGGATCGTAAAATACTTGTCAAATGAGAAAAAGTCTTTCTTTTCGAAAAAAGAGACAAACAGAGAAGCGTTTACTTTCAACAAAATTACAACTCAAAAAAATCGTCCAGTCTGAAGTAAAAGAAGAAGATTCGTCTTCAAACGATTGGTTCACCGCATTGTCTCTTTCGACATTTTTTTTTTTAACTGTCTCTTTCGAGGGTTTAAAAAAAGTATAACTGTTATTTTGAGTTTTTTGCTATATGAGTTTTCGCAGAACAGTTGAAAAACAAAATCTTAAAAATGATTATCATGGGGTTATTGAAAAACGTAAGCGATGTATGAGAAATGTTGCGCAAAACCAATCGATTAGTGTTTTTTTTTTTTAAGTTTTCGGGGTTGAGTTGAGTTGGGAGCGTGAAAGTTCTCTTTAGCGATAATTTGTTTAATTGCGCATAAACTCAGCGGGCCATTTACCTGTACAATTTTGAAGAGACCAATCGGACGACCAATCGTTAGAATACGGAGAAATGTAATTCTTTCACAAAATATGTGTTCGGTTCACTGACTGAACCACTCTATTGCAGCGGGATTTTTCGTAAATCTTTTTCTCTGGATGTCTACTTAAAGAAAAGAGATGGTCACAGTAGATATCATTTAAAATTTAGTAATTTAATTAATTTGCAGAGAAGTAAATTTCTAAATTTACAGGGATTTCTGAATTTGGATTAGCTGTACATCACGGCTCTAAAAATCACAACTATTCTCAATATAATTAATGGTACCTAACCTCTCGGAAGTTCAAACTATTATTATTACGCTCTACTACCATCTGAACTGTAGGTGTTTCCTTGAATGATAAAATCAAAGTCAGAGAGTTGTTGACAGCGGTAGTAGAAGAGAAAGTTAACGGACAACTTCCTACTCTGAGTTCCTTCGTTCCACGAGCGTTCTCACATTCTGTGCCCCCTGACTCACATTGTTATCACCTACTAGTGCTCTATTTTCGGGTGATAGGCGGCCGCAGGAAGTTATAGCTTTACATCAGCTATTATACAGTATATTTGAGACAATTTTACGTTACTGTTGAAACCTCTATCTACTGTTTCCCCTCACGAACTGAGATAAGAAGTTCACCGGTAGAAATTCAGTTAAATCTTTGAGAATCACTGTAACTGGGTTGTAGGGTTATTCTAGTATGCAGTGTATCAATTTATAGAAATGTGTCAGTAAATACTGTAGTAAAAGGGGAGGTCATTCGACAAGTAAATTCTGTATCTTTTCAAGTTCCTAATGAAACTTCGTAGCACTTTGTGTCGCCCCATCGCATTTTGTGGTACAGAATGGGATAACAGGGATGTGAATCGGCTTTAGCGGTTCCGCACCATGCAGATGATATCTTGACTACCTAGTACCTGCACAAGATGATACAGTATGCCGTTATCGCAGTACAAGTATTTTTTTACGGTCGATTTTGACGTGAAATCGCCTATATCGAAATGTGATCTTCTTTAATAATTACAGAAAGTAATAATTACAGAATTTTGTTACAAATGGTGAATCATTTCTTCCCCTGATATAATTTTGTCGCATACGATATTATTGAGTAAATTATGTTCACATCTAACTGAGAAACGTTTTCTGGAACAAGTATTCGGTTTGGTTTGATGAGAGCCTGATGACTTCATCTTATTAAAAACAGAAACAGGGTTACTCCCCAGGCAGGTGAAGCAATGTTAGATTTTTTGTCCATGTGGTCTCATGTTACTCATAAATGACATTTTCACCAACCCTAGGATGATGATTCCTGATGCAGACGGTATAAAGCCAAAACCTGTGGTAAATCAGTTGATGACCTGAAGAGAAGCTTAGCTGGTTGGAAGAGAGTTGTGAAGGGGTGGTGTTCAGCTAACACCCTTATCCTAAACAAAGAGAAGACTCAGGTTCTTTATTCCAACTGACGGGCTTAGCATGTCATTTTCCTTGGTGTAATTATAGAATCGTGTACCCTGGAAAAACATATCGACAAGCTTGCATCCTACTTCGCCACCTGGCCAGGTCATCAACCCCCAAACCAGAATACAGTCAGAGGGGAAGTTCCTGTCAGTCCATTGGGATGTTTATTCAGCAACAAAAGACCCTCCGTGTCTCATGCTCCGTCCAGGCGACAGTTGCGGGGGACTCTCTTAAATAACTGACAATCACCTGCATGTTCGTGTAGGAGTGCCATAAGTATTAAGTCAGGGGCTGTGAGGGCATTCACCAACATGGATTACATTTATACAATACGAGGTAGAGGGATTATTTGACAAAACCATCTGTACGTCTTACGACATCAATGAAGAACAGCCCTGCAGCTGCAGTTTTTCAGCTGGTTAATTATTTACCTACCACCATTCGAAATTTACAAACCTTAAAAATAATGTGTTCTAAGATGGAAATCAAAAAGTATTTGCTGAAACCGGAGTTGTAATTGTGCTTAAACTCTATTAGTAGTGTTAAATGAGACAGCTTGATTCGAATGATTTTTTGATCCAATTTGTTAATTGACTTTCTTTTAAATTTTCTCATTATAGGTGGAAAATACGAAATCATTCCAGAGGGGATGTGGGGAACCCATGAACGAAGGGTTGTGTGGTGAACTAAAGTTTCGAATTTTTTTATATTTTTTTTTTTTTCAAGCATAAAATACTCTTTTTACAGATTAATTCAATAGTTAACTGAAATAATGACTGGAAGTTGAAGAAAATTTCAATTGAATGATAAACTAACAAAAAGGTTGAATATGATACAGTTTTTATGGGCAGTTTAAAGGCCCGAAATACTTCTGATTGAATGGAATTTCAGCTCTATTAATGTTTCCGCTTTGGTCCCCCTCGTCTCTTCTTTTGATCCATAAGTTCCTAAAATCATCAATCAAAACTGCTTAAGTACACTGTTGGCTCAGTCCGTTATTTATAAAACGGAGTAGGCCTTCCATACTTGGAAAGAGTCTCCCTACCACAGCCTCTCACCCCCGAGACAAGGGAGACAAACGCAAAAGGAAAGGACAGTTTATGAAGAGCGTTCGCAGGTCTCACAGCGGGAGTTAGGCTGACTAGTTTTGATTTTTATTCTTGAGAATTTCGCCGTTCATGCTTTTAAGTTTTATGTTTTCATACAAGAGTTTTGTTTTCAATCGTTGTTTATATTACCTTCAGCAGAATACGTGATTATACCATATTTCGTTAATCGAGTGTTTACCGTTTTGTTATGGCTAACCCTAAAGACACATTTAGTAATTTTGGTGATGAGATGGAAGAAGGAGAATTATTTGACAAGGCCCCTGACACCGCCCCGATATATAGAATATGGGACACGGAGAGAACAAATGGAATTGGGTTCAAGTTAGGAGTTACATTTAACTGGTTCTGCTCGTTTTACATGTACAATGTAAATGTAATGTATTACTTGTGGTTATTAACGCGTGTAATAATTATTGAAAATAAGGTGCGACGATTTCAGAATACCGTTGTGAGAATATAGACGTTGAGGAACCAGTTGTCACGCGGTTTGAGGATCGGCAGACAACTTCTTAGAAAGGAGGCACAGCATAGCTATTCGGTGCATTTACGAGTACAGGCTGGAGCTTCAAAACCGGAGATGAGCAGGAAAGTTGGAGAAAAACTTTCCTCGCAACCGGATCGACGAATCGGGGGCTTACAGTTCAGAAAACCAAGGCAACGATCGTTCTCACGGATATTCGACCAATTCCGATATTCCGGAGCTGATCTGACACATCTCATCATAAGCCGTGCGTTTTATCATTTCACCTCGTTCGGGGATTCTCAATCATTCGTGAACCGTGACAAATTGTTATACGACTGGATGGCGATTCCCCTTTCCGCTTCTCACACCTCATGTAACTCTTCGTCGATCATTTTGGAAGCAATTTTAATACCTTGATTTTTTGTACGATCCTCGCTTGCTGTTGAGTTATGTTCAACGCAAAACGCTTGTCGCTTCTACATTTCGTATACGTGGCTTCATTTTTCAAATATCTGTGCCTAACCTCAAAAGAGAGAGCAATGAATTTAAAAAAATTGTCTTCCATTGAAACACAATAGGTGAAGAATCCACAATCGTCATTACCACTCAAAAGCCAAGCTGAATTCATACCCCCTTTTAAAATGGAAAGTTTCTTGTCAGATGAGCTCGGGCTGGGATGGAACCCATCGCTAACGATTCGGCGTCCAAAATTACTTGAAAATGACACCCCCACTTGCCTAAATCCATGAAATCCTCGAAAATCACGTTTTTGACCAGTTTTTAGCCCATAGCACCTATGTGTGAGAAGCGATCGGGCTGACTAGAAGTTAAGACCAGCTGAACCCCAAGGAGGGTCCGTGCACGAAAGAATAGATTTTTTGCATACATTTGAAGGTCTTTTATGGTCCCCATGGCGTAGGCGGACGGAAGACGTTCACTCAGATTTTGAATCCAATCACCTTGAAACGTTAAATGACAAAGTTATGAGAGATATAACACATTTTGGTTTACGCTTCTTCAGGCATATCATAGACAATGATTTTCATAATTATAATTTTCTCCTATAATTATTATAAACCAAAACATTAGGTTTGAGAAAACAATTTTTTTTTTTTTTTCAGCAGGACGGCGGATGTTTTTAGGACGCATTGTAGGTGTGTAAACATCCAGTAATAGCTAGTTGGAATTGTAAACTAGCAAAATATGAAGTTATATTTATTCTTCAAATAATGATGTAATACTTGTTAGTTAGGGGATCTTAAAGGAGCAACATCTGTGCGAATACGATCAAATGTTCCGATCATGAGACTGATTCGATGGACCTAGAAAGGTGTCATCGGTCATTGATTCGGAAGATCTGAAATATTTACAAGGACTCATTTGGTAATTGATTTCGACAGCCCCCACCAGATTCGATGAACAATTCATCCGTGCTAAAATGCATGTGAACTGCAGTCCTAGCAAACAGGAACCCATGAACCCATTATCCGAACCCATCATGGAGAGAACCGAACACTATTAAGGTGGATGGCTGCTGCATTGTACCAAATCGATGGGTAGATGAAAGCTTCAACCGCTTCAATTGAGGGCCATAATGAAACAGGTTGCCCCTACAAATCAGGTATAGTTCCAATTATGAGTCCAATTTATCTTAATCAAGGTACCGGAATACATCGATTGGATTGATACGGAGATGAGAATATAATTTGACGGGGAGCCTCTCAAATGTGGTCTCAAGTATATTTTTACTGATTTCACTTAGTTACAGTAACTTGAACCCAATTTATAATAATTTAATCGCCGTAAATGAAGGTAGCGGTTCATATCCCATTCGAAAATGTAAAATGTTCAGTTGGACTCAAGGGATTAAAAAAAGCTCTTTTCACTGGAAAAGCGTAGAATTCCAACAATACAAGAGACAAAGTAATTTCGGTCGAGCTACTTCTCGTCAAAGGCGGACGCAGAAAGTTGTACCGCTTCCGAGACGTTCGTTAATTACGCCGAAATGGAAAACAAGTGTCATTAAAGATGGCCTGAAGCAACCGAAAGCAAATTTTGGCGAAGAGGAGACCAAACTAAATCTTGAGTTTTGCATCACAGAGAGGGAAAGGAGCACTACTATTCCGTATCCTGAAGTTGGAGCCCAGAAATTATTTAAATAAATAGAATTCAAGATTACATCAAAATAACTTGATAATCTATTTTCAATATCGTTTGGTCTACTTAGCGAAATCCGATACATGTGGGAACGTATATTGAGACTTCAAATATTCAATACAAGCATCCTAGAAAACAAGAATTTGAATTTTCAAACAATAATTTTGTTTTTACATTGTACCCTCTTTTTAGAAATATACATTAGTATTAATATTACATTAGTAGTACATTAGTATTTAATACATTAGTATCATTTCCTCCAGCGGAATTCGAGACAACTGGATTTCTTCCCGGACCACGGATGGCATAACATTTTGCTGACACCGAAATATGCAATAAAAGAGCAACAGTGAACTCGTTAACAGACAAAAAAAGAGGAAATTTTGCTAAGAACAATGGGCAAGCATTGCGCTGGAATGTCCAAAGTGTAAATTGTGGATTTTCGGCCGAACGACACTTGAGAGATGATGATATGGTAAATTTGCCCCTTCCATTGAGCTGAATGCGGATGTAATGCTCTGCCACGCTCAGAGGATGACCCAGACGCTTGAAAACGTCTGATTTATCTCCCAAGGCGACGGATTCTAAAATCGGGAAGGGCCAACTAACCATATCCATCACACACTAGAATGGGATAAATAGCGTTTTCATTTAAAAGTTTGGTCTCTGTCAACTAACTCCCTTCAAAGGCTTCAAAATCAATTACGACTGAAGCTGGCAGAACTTAGTCAACCTTTTACGTCGCCTTCAACCATAGGGTTCAAAACTTTAGGGAAAACAACAGATCCACAACGTTGAAAGCCGACACCAGCGTGTCAATCGGGTCAATTGTAGGATGTATTTGAACTCTACTAACAAATAACGACGGCAGAATAGTTTTTTACCCAGTAGAGGGGGATTTCATTGAATTTGATTGACGGTTGATGATTTGGAACTCTAATTTCAATGTATTAGAAATACATAGAATAGAATAACAAATGAACAATACAGAATCGGAACATGAGGGGGGGAAAAATCTATCAGTATGGAAAGTTGGGTAGTTTAGGCGGTCGTTCAATAATTTTTGGAAGAAAATCAAGTTGGCCACACACCCAAAAAACTAAGGTTCCAATATTCAATCAAAGTTGGGTTAATGGTGTCGATACGTGTAACTCTTAGTTTATATGAGCGGAGGACTTATGATGGACAGTTTCCAAAAAGCGCAACGTACAGTGGATATTAGACTGGAGAGCCATATTTTTAAATAGAAAGTACAGCACATTCATGTTGGTATATTATTGTATGTGCGTCAGTGTACTCTCTTGTACTCTTGTTGGTAATTGTCAAAACTTCCATGGTTTGGGATGAAAAATCATTTGAATGACGATCAAAACAAAACTTCAATGACTGTAGCAGCGATTCAGGAAACCATCAGTTCAAAAGAGCGATCACTGACCACTTAGAAGGGCTCAAATATAAGTTAGTGTGAGTTGCATCAAATCCAACACAGCTCCCTGCAGGAAGTATTAGTCTGAACTCAAACTAAACTGGATTTCTTAAATTACCCTTGCTGATAACACCTTTATAAATTTAGTTCCCACATTTCAGTCAGAATCCTAATGACAGATATATCTGTGACTCATGGTACAACTGATCAGTGGTTCTCTCTCTTTTATTATATATATCTTTCGAGATTAAATCACACATCTACCATCCGATTTTAATCCAATATTTACTGAGTGTATAAGTTAAGGTCGGATTCTGCTGGGATCGATTCGAAAACCAATTTGTGAAAAAATTCATTGTGAAATTTATTTGCTACTTTGCCTGAAATTGGAGTTTCACTTTGAAGTTTTTTATATCAACTTTTTCAGCCTCACGTCACAAAGACGTTCAAAACTCCCTTTTGTGTTACACTAATCACAAATTTGAATATACCGTTGAAAAGAGCGTTATATGTTTTTATCTTAGTTGAAAATCAATGATTTTTAGCAGCATTCGGATGTAAAAAAACGACAGAAAACGAAAAGTTCATAAATATAGAAAATGTGTAGTCTTTTTTATCGTTTATTACCCTAATTGAACCTCTTGGAGTTGTCTTGGGAGTAGGCCTAGAAATGCCAAAATGAATGTGAATATAAAAAATCCCTTGATAGGTAACCAACGAAGATCGATTTAACTACCTTGTCAAGAAATTAAATTTGTTATAAATTACATGGCTAGCACTTGTGGCCTACTTATTACTACACATCTTGTGTATGATAATTTCCTCTTAGTTTCTTGATACTGAAACTGAAGTTTTTGAGGGTTTTACTCCGTTTTATTCAAGTTAAGTTTTTGCGCTTTTGATTACCTGAGTTCATTGTAGGAACCATGGTGATTTCCCGTCTAATGCGCCTTCTTTTTTACAATTTAACCTTTTTCTAATTGAATACAACTTTTTCCCTTCTCAATTAAGCGAAACGATGGAATTTGATGTTAAATCTTATCGGAGATCTACTCGGTACAGTAATGTCCTCAAACTTTAGTGAAACCTACTGGTTTTAGCTGTAAATATATACAAGATTCAGCAATTTGTTTGAATCTTGAATTACCCATACCAGAAATTGAACTGTAATTAGAATGGGAAGCGATAAATAGTGCCCCGTTCATGTTAGGGATTTGAAAGAATCGTTTGACATATCGGAGGAGTGCCTGATATGCCTGTTCTAATGTGACATAATCTCAGACTTTAACTGTACAAAACTCAGTTCCATATGTTCCGTGGCATCACTGACATTTTCAAGTCTGTTCCAAGTGAGAAGCTATTAAATTGTTTCTAATGATAACAGCCACTACGAAGGGCCGAGCATTAGCGTTGGCCTGTTTTGTATTTTATATGATTTTGGTATGATAGAAATCTTTGATTTTCAAATGTTTGGAATTGAAGAAATTTGGATTTCCATCTATTTTCGAATTAGTTTCCGAACTGTTCAGCTACCTACCTTTTCACTTCGACCTGCTTGCAGCATCAACTTTTTATTTGATCGAAATTTCACCTTCATTAAAACTTAGGCATTTTTACGTTAAGAACCCACTGATTAGGTCTTACGATTTAGACAAACAAATGCACGAATTAATATACTAATGTTAATTGGTAATTAGTAGATAATGAAGTTGGGTCATAGAAAATGTCCCTACTTTCAATATGTTTGGTAGGTAACTATGAGTACAACCGGTAACACACTTTTCAATCATTATCCACCCAAGTAAACGAAGTTTTGTAGCAGTGTACATAATTGTGGTGAACAACTACTATCGATAGGAATTTCTCCCTGCACTCTCAAGTGGAAAGTGCACAACTCTGGGAGAGCTAGGGGAGATATTATCAGAAACCTGCTCAAGACGGATTTAATTTGTCCGGTTTGAGAGCCCATTTCCACCATCAGCCACTTGCTCACGTTGGATGCAATTTGTCAGCCCGTAACGCGATTTTCTACATCACGCCTAAGGCACGCCTGCAGAGTACAACTAATCAAAAGCTCTAGGTTCTCGAAGCAGCCGTATTTTATATTTTACCCCGTGCATGGTATCGCTCGAGATCGCGTTAACCTGTTTTATTGAAGTTCAGACCGAAATTCGGATAAAAAAGAACAATATAACTGGGAGGTTGCTAATCTCCTGCGGTTAAAAAGAAAATGAACGTATTATTTAAAAATCCATAGAAAGTATGAGAGATATTGTAGTAGTATGCGGCCGTCGCACAATGAAAATTGTATGTGAAAATTTCGACTTGTCGAACTCGAAGTTTCGTCCAAATTTTAGCAAGCTGATAAACTGTAATGCCAGGCCAATGGGAAAGTTGTGTTCTGACAACGAAATGCATGTTGGGTACCAGTTTTTGATTTACGAATGGTGAAATGTTCATTACCCATTCAGTAACTCTACAAACTGTAGTTACTGTATTAATGTAAATTAACTTGATGGGCTACGCTCAGTTGTTATGTTATGTTTCTAATAAAGAAATTTCTCGGAAAAACAAATAACCCATTCAGACTTATTGGTTGAAACCATATATCGGAAAGACTTTCTTGCGGTCAATGAAATTTTCAGCGAAGCTTTTCATTTTGGCTTCCCGTGTTGAAACGTAATTTTGTCTATTCAGTAATTTTTAAGGTGCAAATTACTAACTTCATTAGGCATTGAGATTACAAATTATGATTCCAAAAGTCCCAGGATAAGAGCAAAGTTAATAAATGGTACCATGTTGTATGTATTTTATTTAATTTTTTTGATTTGTTTCCATTCGCGCCACCGTGTATTCACCTGTAAAGCACCTGAGATTGACTAGGAAACATCGACAATTTCCACACCAGAATGTATTTTAAGTTAAAAGCACCTCCGATTTCCAGTAACGTGTTATATGTTGGCTCCTCAAATTATTTTTGTCTCATTAAAAAAATTCCTAGCGAAAAGTCATTGCTTCGACAGGGGAAACGAAGTGCCCTGCACAAAATGGTACAATTTGGTCAGATAATAGTCTGGGAGCCCAAGGCTGATTTCCTAACTCATAAGATGGAAAACATCTGACTTCCTAATTCGTTAGGCACTCATGATTGAGAGAAACTTTGTAAAATGTCTGAAATTTCAAGAAATTTACCTCATCTTGAGAATTTTACACCAATTCATTGGCATTGTCACCCTCAATCCAAATCAAGCAAGGCAGGAATCCAGTTGGTGTTACAAAACCAGACAGCATTTTAAAAGTCAGATTTTTAAGGTTTCTTACCTCATAAGAGGGAATGGAAATTCCAGGAGACATTTTCTTCTTCACGCCTCTCTCATCCGGATTCCACATCGCCAGATGGAATTCCGGGTGGAGTAACTACTTCAGACGCCTTAATTTAAAATGCATGTCAAATTTCATCACAAAAGAGAATGGATGAATTTTACTTCAAATCATATGGCATTATCAATGAATTCAAATCATGATCATTGGAATTCAGGAATTCCAGTGGCAACACTAAAATACCAGGCGAATCATATTTTTCAAGTCAATTGTAGGGGACGTTTGGATCCCATTCGGTAGACTGTGTGCAGACGTAGCAGATTCAAAATCAACTCATTTTGAAACGAAAAAGAACAACATTCGAGGGGAGTTATGAAAATTGTTTGCTGTGCGATTACAAAGGCTAATTATTAAAAATACCGCATTCTCATGTATTGGGAAGGGTTGGGATGATAGCAGAAAAGTGTTATCTTGTCAATTCCATAAAAGTCCATCAACTCTTCGGTTTATTTTGGAAATTAATGATTTTAATTATGATAGTGAAAAAATCAACCACTTACCACAAAAATAGGTAGAAAATATATTTTAAATTGATGTTTGTGTTCTGCTGGGACTTGAATTCCTGTCTGACGAATATGATTCAGATTCAGGATGAGAATGCCTTCTCGAAAATTAAAAACATTACACAGCCTAAAAAACAACCGGGCGAGCGCTAGACCGGAGTTTTTCTCAATCATGGGGCTATTGAATTGGGTGGTCAAACCTTTTCTCTCTCGTCAGTTCTGGTCTCTTTTCGTTCCCATTATCAGTTTCTTGTGAGGGTTCTTTGGTAAGGTGTCAGATACGATCCGACCTGAGTATTGATGTTCATATTTTACCATCGAAACTGAAATCATTCACTTGTACACCGATCGAAGGAAAGAAAAGTGAAACTAAAATTATTTATATACGTAAATATGAAAGAAATGGAACTATTTCAGTATAATGTACAACTTATGCGACGTGATGAGTACACAGCAGCAATAAATTTAATATCTGCACACAAAATGACACTAGCGAAGGAAACGAAGAGTGAATTTTGGTTTATTAATCAATAATAAACCATTGTAATCGCTCTGGAAAAAAAATTCTAACCCCCTCCTGAAAATTTCATGGTTTACGTTTCAAAGGGTGTAGAATCCGAATCTGCAACAAAAAATTTTCCGTCCGTCCGCCGTACGCACGATTTTTCCCAAACGGCTGGAGCAAAAGATCTGAAATTTTCAGGAAAAATCCATCTTGGTCCGACGACGCCCCAATTCTTGAGCCAGCAACGCTGCAAATTCTTTCACTGGGGTTGATTATTCAATTGGCTTGCGTTTATGATTTGAATTTCTACTAAGCTTTGGAGTGTGCGTGTTTCACAGGATAGAGCGATTATTGAATTTCAGGGGTACACAAAAATGATCAACTGAACAATCCAAATACGTATTTTGGTTGAGAAGAGATTTACGTGCTCCATGCATATCTCCTGAAATTCAATAATCGCTCTATCCTGTGAAACACGCACACTCCAAAGCTTAGTAGAAATTCAAATCATGAACGCAAGCCAATTGAATAATAAACCCCAGTGAAAGAATTTGCAGCGTTTTTTTTGTAATGCATAGTAGTTTATGGGCGCAAGTGATTTTTTTAGTAAATGCAGTTGTGAAGTTTAATATTTATCTAGCAACGCGTGAGAATCGTCAAATTATAATCTAAACAGACAGAGATGAATATTTTTCAAGTGTGAAATGTTTTTCAGAGTTTATTGGTTTGGAGTTGATCTCCATTTTACGGTCCATGTTGTTACATTACACCTAATACATTGTAGTTCTCTATCGTTGAGTCCTGTATTCCTGTTATCTGATCCGTTTCATCTGTCATCCGTTTCATGTTATCTGGAGTTATACTGTCCAAGTATGGATATCCGAGTATAAAAATACTAATTTCCAATTTTAAACATGTAAAGTAATAAAATGGTTGGAACATATTTTTATCTGTCAATTACAACAAAAATTTGCATAAGCTGATAGGTAGGTGAGGTGGGTCGGCTCCTACTCATCTGGAACTTCATTTCCGACCAGGGTCACTAAAGTAATGCAGGGTTAATATCTAATATTGTTAACTCTGTTCGAATTTTACATAATATATTCTTGTCACCAAGGCGCATACATTAAAAAGAAATAGGACACAGTAAGGAGTCCTGTTCCATCTAGATGTATGGGCTCCTTCAATCTCCGCCATCTCCCAACAGCGTGCTTTGCTCGTCTTTCGTCCTCCTCCTTGGAATTAATCTTAATAAATGCCAACGGGCGGCCCCAAACCAATTAACCCGCTTTCGTCAAGAGGTACAGAATTATGTGTTGGCTGCGGAAGTGTGACGGGTCATAATTACCTGTCACGTGCCATGCGTACACTATCCGGTCCGCCTCATGGAAATCGGAGTGGACCATTCATTGCCATGATTGATAACGAGATTTTCGGGTAAATCTGCCCGCTCTCCTGAAAATTTAATTTAGAGAGCGTGTTCCGACACCAATGAGTTTTTAGAAAATATAAACAAGATAATCCGCTCGTCATCATCTTCATGAGATTCCATTAATCTGTGTAACGTTGCTTCCAATCAAAACGATCCATCATGCTCTTTGTAAACTTCACATATCTCAGCTTATAAGTTGCTGATTGTTTCAATAAAGAGTCATATTTCAAAGTCAGAGGATATGTGCCAACAGACATGAATGCCACATGTCACATGACATGTTTAATGATAATTCAGTTATTATAATTCAATAGCTGATTATTCTCAAAACGGTTTTCTCCAGCTACCCTCCTAATTCTAGCATGATCAGACAATTATAAAGTGAGACATAATTGATATCATGTTTGCCCATATGCAAAGTGAAGTAGGTATTGATTATTGAGTAACCTCAAATTCCCTGAATATTTTAATCAAATCCGTTTGTAAAATGTAACAGGGATCTGCGAACGTAAGGCAAAACAGTTTTTCAGAAAGGTCTGAAATGTAGAATAAGAGTGAACATTTTGATTTTGAAAAAAGTACTTTCTTCGAAAACTTAAAAAAAAAACTTACGGTATCTACGAATTAACTTGAAAGCAGTGGTGGAAATTGACGTAACGGTTAATTTCTGTAGCGTGAGATAGGTCGTCAGAGTGGGGAAGAGGTAATAAAATATTGAGATAAGGCTGAACACAATCATTTTACCTTTCAGCTATCTTCTAGAACATTAACAGTACAGTTTAAACTATGACAAATTGGTTTAAATCGAATAAGCTGAAGTTCAAACTTTGTTTTCACAATATTTTCAGTTTGACCGGGAAGGATTTTATGTATAGTCTTATTTGATTAATTGAATCCTTCTGCGAGGGACTTTTACAATTTTTTGTTGGCAACCCAGGACTATTCTCTAAAAGGAACTTTTTAATTTCAATTATAAGCCTTTGTTATTTTCAAAAGGCCAGTTTTATGTTTATGTTTATGTTCAAAGAAGTGGTAATGTGCTGCCGTCAAACAGGAAAGAATCAGTTATGCTCTCTCAAACCCATGAATAGAAATTTAGTGTCATTTACAATTAGAGTCATGTACATCCACCCATCACCATATTGCGAACAACATCACATGTCTCGATTTGGATGAACGAAATTTATTAGAATCAAACTTAAAAACTATTATTTATTCATGTAGTTATTTCGATTATAGATATTGAAAAAAACTTGAGCCACAGATTTTACCTAAAGAGGTTTATTAATCTATAAAGGCCCTTGTATATGTTTGTTTAACTTTACTTACGCAAATGTGAGCTTTGGTATTCTTTCAGCATTCCTGTTTAAAAGTTCTTGAAGTTATTTGAAATTAATAATTGAAGAATATCGGTATTGTGCAGCACCGCTTTTCGAGATTTATCTATCATACTTTACCTATCACACAGATTCGCTTAACAAATCACATCTTCTCTGAAAGTAAACTATTGGACCAATTCGAAATATTGAGACGGAAACGGACGTTGTTTCGAGTTTTATATCTGTGTATTCGTGGAGGATAATATTGATACGCCAACGAAAGAAATCATCAATGAGCAAACTTACGTAATTCCTGAATAAATTTCTTTACGCTACTTAAACAGCTTTGAGGATCCTCGTTTTTCAATGAGTGCTCTATAAGCTGAAATCCAATGCAAACTGTAGTTGTTTTGTTTCTTACAAAAACAGAAGACCAATAAGTATTTACAAAAACTGGCTCTATAACGTCCATTGGTCTTGAGGATGGAAAAAAAAAAAAAAAAAAATTGAAAGTGGAAGTATCGATTTTGGAGCAGCGAAAGTTGACTCCATTTCAAAGACGAACGCAATACTCCCCTCATCTTGGTAGAAGCGGAAGAAAAACAAATCAAAACCCCAAGTACACGCAGTCTAAATGCGAAAAAGAGTTTGCATTTCCTAAAAAGTTGAATAGCGTTTTTCACTCTTTTACCAGCCATCACGAAACTTCGCCCATGTCAAAACTTTCTCACAAAGCTCAACTTGAACGTCACCCCAATTCTTGAATGTGTTTTTCGGGCAGGACCTCCCGCATTTACATAAAGAGCTTTCATCGTGGTAATTAGTGATAATAATGTCGTTTACCGGAAAAGGTTGAATCTGAGGGGGAGAGAGGAGGCGGGGTACCAGGCGGACACTCGGGTGACGTTAGCTTTATCAAAAGGTTTCTCTTAAAGTTTCAAATCACCGACAAAAGCTGGTGGAGCTCTTCATAACCAACTTCGTTTCAAACTAATTCACTCCGTAGTTTTAATGAGTAGGGCCGACCTGAGCCGGCTACAATCTAAGTACGTACTCTTCGATGAACATTTCCCAGCGCTTTGCCGGAATCACGCCGTGAAATCATTATGGTGAATTAATTAGAGAGGGTACCTTTTGATGAAATGCCCGAAGATTGTTCTGTTGAACATTCGTCGGTTATCGATAAAATACTCCTTGTTGTAACTCTAGGCAACTTAACGTGTATAATTGATTAAACTACAACAACAATAAAAGTTAAAAAAAAACTTTTTTTCGTGAATCTGCAAACTACTATGAATTAGAAAAAAATATAAGTTTTAGAAACATTTACAAATGACAATATACAAATATTCATTATTACTTGTAGCGAGCGGAGGGTTTGTTTTCGCCTTCGAGATATGATAATTTTTTTCATCAAAAGCATCATGGCGGTTTCCATTTTGCGTCGTAGAGCATTCTGAGTAACTGCCGTTTGGTGATTTCTCTCCATGCATGTGTCTACGATGCCTGTCTTATCTGTGTACCAGATCATTGTGATAAGCCCAATTCCCACAGTATAAATACAATTTCGATTAAACATTCAGGGAATGTGTGGATTAGGCTGAAGATGATTGTCTACGAGTTTCATTGTTCAGTGATCAATACATCTATAGTTAAGTCTAACAAGCATTATTTGACCAGGTTGTCCTTAAAATATGAAGAACGGCTTATGAATCGCACATAAATTCCAATACGATCCCATCCATTGGAGCTAAAGCTTATAGTAGATCAGAGTTGGTTAAAACAATACTGATTTATTTATCTCTAGATATTTCAATTGCTTCATTGTTTTATGATCGGTCCGTTTTATAAGTGCTGATCATCAGATCATCGCAAGATGTTATCGCTTTTTATTGTTAAATTGCAATTAATTCAGCATGCATATTTCAATTTGTTTGCTAAAATGAGTTTGCAGTAACATTTGTTTAATTGGTTTGTGTCGTAACAAAAAAAGCTTAATGTGCGTATCATTCATGCTTTTAGAAACGACTTTTTTCACTTAACATTTTTTCTATCCTGTCCTGTACCTCATCTTCTTCTACAAAGCATATGACATACCTGAATCGGCTCGCTAGAGTTGTTTTGTACTTTGGTGCTATTCTGACATATTTTATCATGCTATACTACTTTATGAATCTCCTCGGGAGTTTTCCTTCAATATGTCGACCAGTAACATCTACTTGAGGTGCGCCTTCTTCAAATACCTTTCACGAACTTTGTTGAAAAGTGAAGAAAATGACAGAACATGAAGCGTCGTCTCATCCTCACGCATTGTGCATTGAACATAATGTTGCACATAGATCACATGCTCGAAATTGCTCCTTCCCATCATCTGTATTTCACGTTAACCATCTCCATCCTTGCTCTGAATGTACTACTTATTTCCAATAGATCCTGAACTGTCTGAAAGTAGGATCCTCCACCCTGCACCTCGACGAGATATATATTAGTGGGAAAACAAAAGTAGCTGTAAACAGCAGTCAAACAATATGGTTTATAGTCATCTACAGTGATTTGTGGATCAGCGTAGCCCAGCATCCACCTGAATCCTGCAAAAAGGATACTGCTAATATTAAATACGTAAAACATAGTTGTGTAATTATTTCCAGAGTTTTAATGCACGAAGAAGCAATCAAATGTTCATCGAGGGATAACTTGTGGTATTTCCACTGTTGAGTTTAGTTCAAACTCTGAGGCTTGTTGAAACAAAACGACGTATTTAATGAAACTTCCAACGGGTGGAAGTATTAAGACAACAAAGAGTACTCACGAGATAGGCTTTAATTTACACTGCTACCCTTAAATTAGGGAACTCACGATTTACTTCGGAAAATCAACAATATATTTCGAAGGACTGAATCCTCAAGCGGGCTGCCCTCTCGTTTCCAATCAATTGGAGACGCAAAAATGAGGTCATTCCCATTTGGATCCATAAAATTGAGAGGCAGCGCTGGGGTACGCGTCCTTGTTTAACTTGATCGAACACTTTCCAGCGGTCAGCCCCTCTGAAATGTGTTGCAGTCGTGGAGAGGGGAGTTTTGCCGACAAACGCGCTTTTCATGGGAGCGAGTGTCTGTCACTGCGACCGGCTAACCGCTTTCCCCCCATGACGATGACGTTCCATTCAACGGTCAACTCAACTTTTTTCCCTTTGGTACCCTCTCGCCGCCGTCCCCCACAAGTGACACCTTCTAAACTGAAGCTTTTTTTTTTAATTTTCATTTTGTGATCTCAACTTTTTTGTTGTTGTTCTGCAAACCAGAGAGACGAATGTAGAAAAAGGTTTCCAATTAATCAAATGAATAACTTAACTATCCAAAGTGATCATTGGGAGAAGATTTATTTGTAATTATTCTCCGAGGCGACTAACTGACTAGTTTTAGCTAGTTTAGATTTGCTAACTAATATTTATAAAACTACCGACTAGGTAATGGAAAAAAATCAAGGAGCATGCAAGGTAAGATCTTTTAACAGAGGAAAAAAAAAAACAATGACGCATACACACGTATACATATATCAAGTCTTTTGCAGGTACAATGAATTAGGCATCCCTAATAGGGTAGAAGTATGTATGAGCTGAGACAAAAAATCGGGTAGAGATGATTTTTCGATGTGTTGGTAATTTTTGGTTTATGATTACAGATAGGTACTCGAATTCCAAAAATCTGTAGAAACTGAGAATGTAGTGGTCGGAAAACTGCAAAATTCTTGGGGCTCTATAACATTAAGCAAACCAACCAGAAGCTCATCATCCATTAATGTGCCTCCCACATACCTTCCTCTCTCACCTCTGAAAATGGGGCAACTGCACAAAAGGTGGCTTGTGGTATCTTTTTCTCTGGTGATAGAAATCGAACAAACAGCATACCCATCAAATACCGGTCAATACCCGTGAGGTAAAGAGAAACCCTCTTATGTCCAGCCAATCGAACCTGTGCCACCAAACGTTTACCATACAGGGTCAATCCCTTACAATCCAAGTATGTAGACGTGACTTGCCCCCCCCCCCCCCTCCACAGGTGCCATTCGAGAAAAGTATTTGTTGAATCTGGATTCCTGAACCTTTATGTAATCCTCAGCAAATGATTTTGTAATCAGCCCAGAAATCAACCTTTTTCCATGGGCCCGAAACTCCTTAACCTCGGCATCAAGCCCCTCCGCACCAAGCAACGCTTCGACTTGGTGATCCCAATTATATCGGATATCATCCGCTGGTGAGAGAGTTTTCAGGCGCAAAAAACATCTTTTCGGGTAACGTGAGTCGTTCATTGCCAACAATTTAGCCCACCATGAAAGAACTCGTCTTGCAACGTCAACTCCAGTGTGCCACAAACCGAATTCCTTCCTAATATACACATCTGGAGTGTTCCTTAGGAAAAGCATTAATGATTTAAAAAACCTTATCTTCACTCTTCCAAGCAGGTTCAGGTAGGACAAGCCACATACCTCAGCTCCATAAAGTTAGGATGACAGACAGAGAACTTCTTGCAATTTTTTCCATGATTGCACATTATTGTTCCGCGATTTTCTAATAATAGTTAGTATGCTACACTGTTGTTTAAATATGCCCGAACTAAAAAATGTTACACCAAGATAATTATACTTGCTAAAAACCTCCAATTTGTCCCTCCCACACAAGAAACTCAAACCCTTAGCTGAGCCACCTCGCCTAAAAATCATCCCCTTAGACTTCCCACAGATCCTCCAAAAATATAAACGTTTGCCGTATTGTCGTGCCTGGAGTTACATTGAGGTTCAATGACTTGTCTTAAGACAAATTGCTGGTGTGATGAAATTGTAGTCAGTTTGAACACCTATAATATCAGCATAAACATGCTGTTATCGTCCACCGTTTCCTCTCAATTAGCCAATAACTATAAAAAGCTCAATGCCGACTTGGACAAAGGTACGTCCAAAGTGCTACCCTTCTACCGTACAGAAATTCAGAGAGTAGGTATCTATCTACCCTCAATCCAAAAATTATTGGATTGATCATAATCAATGTAGTGTTGTATAATTGCTTGAAATGTGCCTTTAAGTTCACACGCCTATTTCACTAAGTAAAATGATTAAATAACCATGTAAGTAATAATAATTTTTAAAATTAAATTAAACTATTAAATCGTAGTAAATTAGAGTTTCGGAGTTTTTTCACATCTCAAGGTTTGTGCTACAGTGGGTCAACCTATATACTGACTTAAATTTTATGAGCGAAATTTGATTATATAATAACTGCTTAATATCTCGAATTAGTAATGTATAAATTTTTAAAAATCAACTTGTGTCATGTTGTAGCAGAAATTCAACAGATTGAGTTAAAAAAAAAAAAAAAAATTACCTGGCATACCATATGTATCACGTTCACGATGACAACACTAATTCTCTGGTAGAAATTTAGCAAACTCGTTCACATCTCTGAGCACTCAGCTGATCAGAATAAAAGCTGTCATTGT
The DNA here is from genome assembly GCA_031894815.1 of Creontiades dilutus. Lineage (NCBI taxonomy): Eukaryota > Metazoa > Arthropoda > Insecta > Hemiptera > Miridae > Creontiades > Creontiades dilutus. The sequence continues at coordinate 41,447 of JAVIWC010000944.1, forward strand.
ACCTACAAAATACAATAAACGCCGAATAGTAATACGAATCGTAATCTACCTTGAGAAATATTTATTAATGTTTCAATGAGGATTAAGCTTTCTCGGTCGCTGACAGAAAGTAAACCTAAAAAGTGTCAAAGGGATGTAAAAGGATTCATCTTCCGGATTTTACCCTTTTGAGAGAAAAATAAATTAATGTAATTGCTTGCTACCCAGATCGGAGTGGTTTTTATCCTTTTCAACCTGTCACAAAGAGGTTTTTTTTTTTTTTTACAAAATTTAACATCATAAGTTGAATAGAAACAAGATTAGCTTCAAAGATCGCACAGCTGAAATGTTTAGATTGTAATAGGGCTAAAATCCATCCCGGGAACTTGCTGATCAGTCTGGAAAATTCCGCAATCAGATGGCTCCAGCGTGTAGGCTAATCTTTCAATGTAGAAGCTGTAGAAGTTGGTACTTGAATTTAGCTGACAATATCAAAACATTACCTGCCACATAATTATTATTCCTTGACTTTCACTATATCATCTTGTAGCTCCGGAGAAATTAAACTACAATTTCCGCATCTCTTTTCCTATTGTTCGCCCTAAGCTCAAAGCTGTGTTCTTTGAATAAGGTTAAAGGATAAAGCGGAAAATGAAAAGGGAAAATGTTATAATTCTTCCACAAGGTGTTTGAAAGAAAAGCTCATTCATAAAACTCTGGGATGTTCCCCGCGGCGCCCTAAACTTCCGATTAGAGGGCCGGATCCCGCTCGAGTAATTCGGAGCGGAGCGCGTAGCTTTTCGTTTAGCGACGGACAGGGGGATCTCTTGGTGAAAAGTTTTCGGGAACCCCGACCATGCTAGCGCCTCTATTCTCTTCTTTAAACTCACGGGGGTTCGAGTTCGCTCTCTAAAAGTTGTTGGTTTTGTTTTTCTCTTCTTCTTTGTGAGGTATCAACGAACAATCGTCTTCCTTCAAGGCTGACACTGGACTTTGACCTGGAGGGGTAGCATGCCTGCTTTTACACGGTCGGAAACTCAAGCGAACTTATTCTCTCTATACGAGGAATTTTCCAAGAGGTGAGCGCTACAGAAGAGTCGGATTCATTATGTCTGAAAAGTCTATGGGGATTCTGGAAGGGTTCACGAGAATGGGAAGAGTGGACTTCGGAAATGAACTTTTCTTCTTCTCTCGACCTCGAATATACGCTTCCATGAGGACAACACAGCGATGTCATCTATTCAGTCATGTGATCGCTTACAGTCAACTAACCTGTTCCTAGAGAGTTGAACTAATTAGTTTCACAAATTGCTAATAGAGTGCATTGGCATCGATCATTAATTACTCATTCCCGTACACGACATCTAAAATGCATCGACTATGGTGTGTGTCTTAAATTAGGCGACTATGGTGTGTGTCTTAAATTAGGCGACTATGGTGTGTGTCTTAAATTAGAATGGGTGGGAGGGCCACAACACAGCCATTTGGTTGCTTTTAACCGATCTGTTGCTAGAGAGTTGAACTAGAGGTGTGTAAACCCAGGTCACCTGAGGGAGTAGACGAACTGCACGTCACTCAGTCCGAAGACAAGGTCAGTGGAGAGGTTCACCAGTTCACTCTGTGATTGAATGCGACCTGCAGACCGCTCCACAGTTCACTCCGTGGATGAATGCAATACCTGCAGTTCTACCATCACTATCGCTATCTCGTGGCATGACCGTCAACCTCTATTATCTTCGTCATCCGTCAGAATTCGGTAAATGACAGTCATCTACTGTTCTCTTTTCCTACTCCCCAGTCATCTTTCGAGTCCTCATACAGATTTTCATATAAGTACCTACTTATTAGATATAATCGACTCTGTGATGAGTATAGTATCGACCAGTATAGTTTAGTATTGAGTAAATTTGAATGGTATTGACTCTGCGATGAGGGGAGTCCTTCGTTGACTAGAAGGAAACCCGAGCTAATGGCGGATGGGTGAACTGCAGGTCACTTAGTGAAGAACGGTTTGGCAGACCTGAAGGTTTCCGAGCAGTTCGAACGTCGGCCGCGAGGAGCTAAGCTGTCATTTGGGTAACTGCAGGTCTTCGCTCCGCAGGTCATTTGGGACAAGTTCACTTGGAAGAGAAGTTCTTTGAGGCAAGGTCACTCACTCACTACCCACCTCTAAGTTGAACTAATTTGTTCAAAAATTTGCTAAGAGAGTGCATTGGTATCCATTCACATTGTTGATTCGAGTATCCAAAATTAGAACTTAACATTGTCACGATTTCGACATTTTTTTCGTTAAAACATGATGGCTCGACTTTTGATCACTTAACGGTCATGAGAGCTAACCAATCAGGCAATAAGAATGACACTTGATAGATGTTCCGTTTACGCATTCTCAAAAGGTACCAATGGGTTGAAATAACTTGGTTGGAGACCTAAATCCTGAACCGAACAACCAGTAAAATTTCATCGGAAACAAACAAAATCTGTAGAAGTGATGTTACAGGGATTTAACGTTCGCGCGTGCGCAGTGATATACAATGGAGTCCAGACGTCATGAAATACTACACTGATTCCTACTACATAGTAAAATTCAGAAAGTACAACCATCATTAAGTTAATATGAAATTATTGCATTTTCCCCCACTTCCCACCAACTTGTCCCTCCCTGAAATATTTATCAAAATCGGGTGAAACTTTTGTAAATCAAGTTCATTATTTGGTCCGCTTCAGAATAAAATAAATATAACTGCAGAACATGTACCTACATTTTGAAATTAGAATGGGCCATGTGGGCAGGAATAAGTTCCGAGGAGTCCCCCAATCGTTTCAACAAGCTTATAGCAATCTTCTTGTTTATACATTCTTGTTATAAATTCTAGGAAGCTAGACCAAACATGGCAGACGTTATTAAATAAGAATGTTCACATTTTTGAGGTAATCCTGAATTTTCCATTATTGTAGGTTCGCTTTGTGTTAAAAAAAAAAATTTTAAAAAAAAAAACCAGCTGAATAAATAAAGTACACTACTTAAGTAATTGGCGTTACGTACAAATAAAGTTGGATCACGATGAATTATCGTAGTCACTATCACCTGTATATTTCATTTTGACTTCTTTTTAATGAGGCTACGTAAGTGGTTTCGTGTTGGGGGTTCCGCGGAGTTTTTATCGGCTCTGGGTTTCAGTGGTGGTGGGGCTACCGGACTTGAGCACCTGTGGATTCGTTTACTTTCTTTGTATTTACAACTCTCAGATATTTCTCTCAGGATAAATAGGAAAATTTCCTATTTAATATAGGAAGTATATTTAATATACTTCCGGCATAATTGGATTAATTTATTATTTACATATCCGATTGTTGTCTGCCTGTACTAACTCAAGGAAACCTGGTATCCTCGCCGCTTTATAACAACGTAGATAATTCACTTGGAGTCACACAACCTCCTAGTATGCTCATGTACTTTAATGAAGAGATATTCTAAACATGTTCAAACGTTGTTCAGACTAAGTCACTCGCGACGAAGTTGTGGAAACCCATTTCAATAAAAACGGAGTAAGATAGAACGTTGTCTATATTTCCACGAAAGTGAAGAGTTACACAGTTAAATCGATTTCGACATGAGTTCATGTTTGTTACTGATGATGACCTAACCGTTGAAATCGATTTAACTGTGTAACTCTTTTCTTTCGTGGAAATATAGACAACGTTCTATCTTACTCCGTTTTTATCGAAACGTTGTTCAGTCAGACGACTTTATTATAGAACCAAGTGGCTCACCCAACGTTGACCGGGTTAGATAATAAATTGGGTGAAGAGTTCACACTCATCATTAACATACTAAAGTCCTGTTAAAATAGTATCATTAACTTTCTCTTTTTTCTCTCATATTCCCATAAATTACCGACGGACTCCAATTAAATGTCAGCATCTTTAGTCATCCGAAGAGAAATTAGCCGTAGGGCTTACACTGCCGATTGGGGATACTCGGTATTATTAATCCTGAGAGATTTATTTTCGAATTTTAAAACAATGATATGACCTGGATACGGAAAACAGTGCATTTTTCTTACAAAGAGCTCAACCGCGGGGCTCTCCACTGAAATTATGAGCACCTAATGGGCAAAATACGTTTTTTTTAATCTGCATAATTTTTTCTAAGGATCTCAAATGTGACACCTTTGCGTACTGAGTGTTTTCTGGTATGAACTTGAGCAATAGGGCAAAAAATACATGTTAGCACTAACTGGTTACTAATTGTTAACTCTGTGCTGACGCTAATGTGTTCCCGAGTTAAGAAATTCAAAAGTTGTATTTAATAGCCCTCTATTTATAAATTTGAGATTGCTGTGAAAGAACGATCTTGACTAATTAGCCCAGTATCAAGGCTCGTTCGTCATCATGATGAACACACTCCAAAATGAGGTGCTTCTGCTGAATTTGTGATGTAATTAAAAGTCCCAAGGGTAGCCAATCCAAATATAAATCTTGACATTCTTTACGAAAAGTAATTGATTCCAAGAGTCCATGTGCTTTCTCAATGCATTCTACATGATTAGTAGAAGGTATTTAATCGGTACCCAGGCATCAACTTTCGAGAAAGTTGGCTTAAACGGTGATTGATTTACGACCCCCGTTCCTCTGGACTTGAACGATCCATTCCCCTTTTCAGCCAATATCAATCTTCTCCGGTAAAAAGGAGATCGGAAGCCCGAGAAGTCTTTTTCGGCTGGCAGGAAATTTCACTTGAGGGAGAATCGGGAGGTGGAGAGGTCCGCTTGTTTGGATTCGGGCTATACAAGAGGCCAGGATCTTGTTCGATCGAAATCAAAAAGGTTGAGGAGATGTAAATATTTACATTATTTGAAGTCAGAATCAATCAACGAAAGTTAACTTCTACTTGAGAAGCTAGTTTCCTTTTTGGTTAATGCCTAGTTTTTCCACGAGTTGTCTCCGCCTATCACCTGCGTCAATAAAATGTTTTTTAAAAATCGAGTAAGCAAAATTTTCAGCTAGATACAAGTATGGTATTATTTTCATGGGCCTAGGATTAAACGCCTCAAGTAAATGGTTAAAAACTCTAAGCGCCTAAAAAATTGCGTTCACTGAAGTAAATACGCCAGAGTTGTTAGGAAAGTAATTCGATTACCCATTACAAATTCCAATTACTTTTGAAGACAGGTAATCGCGATTACCATTCCAATTACTGTAATGGTAATCGAAAAACCGATTCCTTTTTCCGATTACAAGTAATGGTAATCGAAAAACCGATTACGATTACTTGTAATCGGAAAAAGTAATCGTCATTCCGATTACCATTACAGTAATCGGAATGGAGTACTGGTAATTCGATTACTTTTTTTAATCCGATTACTCCATTGGTAGAATGCAAATTTGATGCCACAATGATAGATGAAACAATATTATCTATTTAATATCGTACGATACAGATGTCATCTATTTAACACTTGCCATTCGCTTTACTTGCTATGCATTATACATCGATTGTAAAAGTGTAAAAGCCCGAAAGTTGAAATTTTTCGAAAATAGGGTTATGACATATCCTGGTAAATTCTCCTGCAAAATTTTTATTTTTCGTTATTTTCTGTAAAAAGTGTTTTCCCTTCTAAATCGACTTGTTTTTGGTTTATTATTCAATAATAAACCATTGTAATCGCTCTGGAAAAAAAATTCTAACCCCCCTGAAAATTTCATGGTTTACGTTTCAAAGGGTGTAGAATCCGAATCTGCAATAAAAAATTTTCCGTCCGTCCGCCGTACGCCGTACGCACGATATCTACAAAATGGCTGGAGCAAAAGATCTGAAATTTTCAGGAAAAATCCATCTTGGCCCGACGACGCCCCAATTCTTGAGCCAGCTCTCTCACTCAATTTAAAGTGCCCTTTAAGGGCTGTCAAGATTTTGTAAAATCCCTAAAAACCTCAAAACAAGTCGAATCGGCCTAAATATTTACCTATTTGAAGAACATACCAAGAGGAATCGAATGAGCCCTTCCCCACGTCCGTAGGTCAAACCATTCCCGATGTACGCCGTACGCCGTAAGCACGATTTCTCCCAAACGGCTGGAGCACGCCGTAAGCACGGATTTCTCCCAAAAAATCTGAAATTTTCACGAAAAATCCATCTTGGTCCGACGACGCCCCAATTCTTGAGCCAGCTCTCTCACTCAATTTAAAGTGCTCTTTAAGGGCTGTCAAATTTTTGTAAAATCCCTAGAAACCTCAAAACAAGTTCAAGCGGCATGAATGTAAACTTATTTCAAGAACATACCGTCAGGAATCGAATGAGCCCCTCCCCAGGTCCGTAGGTCAAACCATTCCCGATGTATGGCCCGATTTATGGTGCCAACATTTGCGTTTTTTGGTTTATTATTGTTTGTTTGTAACCTAGTGATGTCCGGCCGATAGCGTCGAGTTGTAGTGAATGTGGAGACTGGAGTGATAGCCGATGTGAATACTTGTAGTGTAGTTAGTAGCCGATACACGGGTTGAAGCATTCTGATATGCATGAAACGCTGATAATATATAGGTAAATATTATTCAATATTATTACTGGGGTTTATTATTCAATATTATTACTGGGGTAAATAAGTATTCTTTCACTGGGGTTTATTATTCAATTGGCTTGCGTTCATGATTTGAATCTTACTAAGCTTCGGAGTGTGCAAGTTTTACAAGTGATAGAGCGATCATTGAATTTCAGGAGATATGCATACACCACGTAAATCGGTTCTCATCCAAAACACCTATTTGGATTGATCAGTTGATAATATTTGTGTGCCTCCTCTACACCTGTCTACCTTTGTCTACTGATATTAGATTAAACAAAAAAACGCTGCGAATTCTTTCACTGGGGTTTATTATTCAATTGGCTTGCGTTCATGATTTGAATTTCTACTATTTTATTTTTTGTGTCTTGTCATTTGTGATTTTTCAGTATTTCGTAATTTTGGAACTACTAGCAAATGTTTTTTCTGGTTTCCATCTAGTTAGATTGAAAAAATTACATTTTTACAACAAAAAGTTTGAAAGAATTATAGTCCAAGTGGCCTTTTTGATACATCGCGCTTTTGTGAGTTACCTGTTCGTGTAACATTCATACATAAGTTTAAATACCTATGTGTAAGCAATTCTATACCTTCCTATCTAGTTCAATTGAAATAAATAATCTAGTTTTTCAACAAAGAAAAGAGTTGAACAAAAGTAATCATTTTCCAAGAGGCCTTTTGAAGCCAATTGCGTGTTTTCGGAAGCAAGAGTTCATTTTTAGCCATTAACGACTATTAACGGCTGTTATTTTAAACAATAAAGAATTTTTTATGAAAAATGTGAATTTAAAATTGTATTCTGGTTCTTTTGTATTTACTGCAATGGAAAGTAGAGAAACCAGCAAGATAATCATTGAAAAATCAAGGGCGGTCGACAGACAGCTGCGCGAGCGCTGGTGTGACTCAGGTTGGTGCGAACGCGTGAAGGTTGATGGTTGTATCACATGTGAAGGCTGAACGGCTAAGGAAAATTCTTGGACTGAAGAAAAATCGAACACGCGGCACAATCGTTTTGCAATCGTTTTGCCGCAACAAAGCGTGATGCCGCGTTGTTACGTCTGACACATCTGTAGAGTTGTATTGTTTGATCGCACTGATAGATCGCAGTGGGCGCCCGCTCCCCCTCGTCGATCGCGTTCGTTGTTCACTTAAGACACGGCGTCGAGGTATGGTATCCATGATGCGTCTGCGGCTTGCGATTTCTTCATGTACCTACCGAAACAGGCGCCAGCTGCGCCGCGCTGCAGGAGAGTTATCTCTCAAGTGGCGCGGCGCTGCAGGCGGCGTACCTATGTGCCAGCGTCAGTTTCGATCAATCATCAATCATCATCATCATCATCAATCTATATACAGACGAAAATATCAGAGCAGGTAGGTATATCAGGGGGTGGTAACGTTGGGCGGGTGGAATTCTCCGCCACCCCCCCCCCCCCTTTCGACCGCGCCTGTGAAGGGGACCCCACCAATGAGGACCGTCTCCGAGGGCAACTGCTGGGTGGAATTCACCCCTCCCCCCCTCTCTCTCGACCGCGCCAGTGAAGGGGACCCCACCGAAGAGGAGCGTCTCCCAGGGCAACCTGCTCCCCTCCTCGGGGACTTGGAATATACGATTTTTGGTTTATTATTCAATAATCACTGGGGTTTATTATTCAATTGGCTTGCGTTCATGATTTGAATTTGTACTAAGCTTTGGAGTGTGCGCGTTTCACAGGTGATAGAGCGATTATTGAATTTCAGGAGATATGCATGGAGCACGTAAATGTGTTCTCAACCAAAATACCTATTTGGATTGATCAGTTGATCATATTTGTGTGCCTCCTGAAATTCAATAATCGCTCTATTCTGTGAAACGCGCACACTCCAAAGCTTAGTGGAAATTCAAGCCAATTGAATAATAAACCCCAGTGAAAGAATTTGCAGCGTTTTTGTAAGGAATTAATTAAACTCGGAATTAATTAAAAGTAATCGGAATGACGATTACTTTTTCTGATTACAAGTAATCGTAATCGTTTTTTCGATTACCATTATTTGTAATCGGAAAAAGTAATCGGTATTTCGATTACCATTACTTGTAATCGGAAAAAGTAATCGTTTTAACGATTACCATTACAGTAATTGGAATGGTAATCGCGATTACTTCTGGAGTAATTTCAACCCCAAAACTTCGGATTTTCAATCCGCTTTTTACTGAAATTGTTACTAGCCAAATATACGTCATTACAATGAAAGTAATCGGAAAATTATTCATTACTCAAAGTAATGATTACATCTCAACTCTGAAATACGCTCTCTTCCGAGCTTACCTATCCAGGTAAACCTCGTTTCAATCTAGACCATGAAAGAAAATAGTTATTGGCACTAATTTCTATTTCAATTTTGAGTTTTTATTTATTTTTTATTTTCGTAATACACTGACGCGTTTTATTGCTCACGAATTAATACCCCATTATGCACTTGAAATGCATTTTCCATGAGATACCTAAGTAACATTTGGAGCGAAGTAGGGAGAATGATTACCGTATAATCACATCAACTTTAATCTGATCGAATTTGCAGTTAAAAAAAGCGAATGTGGAATTCTAGTGGCAGATACAACTTCCAAAGTTTTCATACTATTTTTAGGAAAAATTAATGAAAATGAAATTTTCTGAAAACAAGAGTTATGTTGAGGTTCCTCGAATAATTTCATCAATTATTATCTGCACAAAGCCTAATCAATCGATTTTGACATCACGCTCCATTTCAGTTATGTAAACTCGTATTATTAACGGTGTCATTTGATCATCGTTATCTGAAATGTGATTTTTAGTTACAACAAACCACTAATGACCTCTATTTTATTAATTTTCAACAAATGAACAATAGCGTTTCACAGTTTTTAACCTAACGTAGTCGACTCGATTTGTTTTCGTACCTCTCAACTTTTAGCTTTAACCTTTTATTGTTGTGCAATGACTTGGGTAACAGATGAAAGTAAAAATAAAAAAGAAAAGAAAAGTTTTCCTACGTGATACGTCTAAAATTGTTCATTTTCGTATTTTTAACATTTATTGCACAATTGCTTAATTGAATATTAGCAAATTGCGTTTTCCAGTCATAGCAAATCACACCACCTAAGGACTGAATACATGACTCGTTAAATAGCTTTCTTCGTTTATGCTTCAGTCTGCCCTTACCAGAGCCAACTCCTCATAACTACCGTTGAGAGGAATCATCGAGTTTGCAGAACACCTTTTGACTTCATGACAATGGCTATCACCGAGGTATAAACGAAATGGGATTCGGCTATTCACCACGGGAATAGATTACTCATATGAGCTACTCCCGTCGACGCGTCAACATTAATCTTGCAGATCAACCACCACGGAGGGATCCCTCGGTGTTAGAACGCGCTGTTGGTTTATCTCCCATGGCATGCTGTTCGAGACTGAACCACGAAATAGGCTAGATCACTTTTGACGTGAACCTCATAAACCCACGTAAAACATCGTGTTATCAATACCTCAAATGTAAATCAACTGTTTGAAGTAAGGGAAATTTTGAAAATCATCTCCTTGCGAAATTTGTCAGTTGAGTACAGTGAAATCAACACCACTCCATTTACGACATTCGTAATACCAGGAACCAGGGTGACTTCAAAACCCACAAAGCAACCGGAATCAGTAATTTTGAATATCAGTGAAAGAACATTCAATATTACATACACATATTATGATATACGATGGGGAATGTTATTGATATTGTAGAGGAAGTTTATTATTTTTGTATTTGACAGCCCCTGTAAGCAAATCACTGTTTCATTAGTAAACGGAGTCTATGCTACATTATCTAAATAAAACGATGAAACACCGTGTGAGGGTATCATACTACGGATTCATGAGAAATTGAAATCAATAAAATGTCCATACTGGAAATTCCATCTGTACATGGTATGTGAGTACAAACGTCAGACAAAATCTATGTAAATTGATATAGACGTAGAAACCAATTTTTTAAATTTGTTAACCAGCTTAAATAGTACTTTAACTTACCTTGATGCAAAGAAATTTATAATAAATCTGATCTCTTAGAAATGTAATGCTGTTAAAGTATGTTGCCTGATTTGATCTTAACAATTCGATTCGACAAAGAATGCGATTTTACTGTTTGAGAGCAACAGGACACCACAGCGAAATTATTCGAGAGGGGATCTGTTAATACCAGTTTTCATTGACACTCATGTTGGCGTTACTTTCTTCCAGTAACAGTTTCGTCCCTCAAAAATACAAATAAATCAATGAAATTAAAATAAATAACAGCAGAGCTGGGAATTTTCACACAAAGTTTTGTTATTTGTGTAATAATTAGATTTTTGTCTTAGATCTGTAAAATGTATGTTAAACGTATTCTGTCGTACGTTATCTACATGTATAAAAGAAAGTCGTGTTAGTTACACTATTTATAACTTAAGAACGGTTTAACTGATTTGGCTGAAAATTGGTGGGGAGGTTGTTTAGAATCAGGAAAGGACATGGTATACTTTTTATCATGTTCCCGTGGGTCGTGACATAAAACGTGGTATACAAAAACGCAACTGATGTGGAATAACAAAATGCAAGTGAAAGGCAATTCGTCAGTTAAAAAACAGCCTAGCAGTTCTTTCGTTGTGAAGCAACTTCAATGGACAACAAGGTGGTGGAACCATATCAAACACATTAGTGGAAAATCTCCAGTTTTTGCTCAATATTTTGGTCTGATGTCGTCTAACGAGCTTTGGAGAGGTTGACATCACTATACTTACCAACTCTGTAAGAAAATTTAGAAACCAAGAAAATGTCAAAATTTTGTTCACTTGAATTATAATTAGTTTATTTCGGAATTAGGGTTTTCCCCACAATCATACAGCGTGGGCTCATTTTGTACTGGTGATTTACTGTAATTACTGCTTCTGTGCCTGTGGGACTTTTGAGGTGTGATTCGTAGGTTTTTACATCCTGCAGTAGACTTCCAATAGTGGTTCGTACAGTACTTCCTCAAGTACCTACGGGTGGGTCTTCAAGTAATTTCAGGTGGAACTGCCTGAATAGGTCTGGGTCTGGTAGTTTCTGCATGAACTGTTGAATGAAGATGTTCTGTTCTAATTGTCTTCGTTGGTTCTCAAATTCTTGTCTTCGAGGTTGGTCCTTCTCTGGTTTATGTTTATATATTGCGTCATTCCATTTCACAAGGCTTTCCTTCGTTACTCATGCCCTTGAAATTGTAAAATGCTGAGCCATTCTCTCGTTGACTGATGGGTTCCTGCGGATGAAGCTCGTGTACCAATCTTTAACTAGCCTACAATAAGTAAAAGCGTTGTCCCTATTCAAACGCCTGGCGAGTTGCTGGACGCTACGTAGTATATCAGATCGAGTGATAGCTGTCTGTGGTCATGAACTGAATCCATACTGCTATTATATTCTCGACATCTTTGGTAAACGTATCTGAACCCATTCATTGCTCGCCTCGATGTTTCCATTCACTCCCTTGAAAAGGGTGACTCGATTGACTCCGTTACACTTTGCAGCATCAACATTGGAAACACCCAGTGCTCATCTGCCATGGCCTAATCATCGTACCTCGGTCTTTCGTAAGAGAGCATTCTCTGTACGTAAATAAACAAACAACTTTTCTTGTTGTAATTATGAACTGAAATAATGGTACTCAATGATTGGAACAACTCCCAGGAGTCAGATTTTTGTAAAGGCGAACGGAACTTTGGAAATTCTTCCGGATCAGCAGGTTCCAGTGCCGTACACCGGCGGGCCGTGTATCATACACCCCTGTATGATACTGGTCATTGTGATCGAAATGTCCAGCAAAGGGTGTGAGATAAATTTCAATCCTAACTAACTAAAATAACAACAATAACACGATTTTTCAAAAGTTTCGGATCACCCCAGTATCATACACCTACGTATGATACTGGAGAATTGGAGGTAATCAAGTCCCCAGTATCGCACACCCCGTCAAATACAGTTAAAATCTATTCTTTTGGCATAATTATTGACAAAAATGAACTCGAAGAGTCCAAATACTGGAAAAATGGTCCCTACAGGATTACAGTAAGATAAAATCTGCGGTAGAGTGAAAGAAAGGAGACCTTACCGTCTTATACAAAATGCTAAGTCAACGCCATGAAACGAGTAAACCACAAGGTATCCTTGGTAATTACCAAATAACCCAAACAAAAAACCATACTCAGTGCTTCAAATTCTCATGAGGGGTGTTAGATAGACTCACCGGAAAATTCCTGACCCAAGGAAGCAAATAGGCCTCTACGAACTCTTATTAATTGAAGTTAAAGATGCAAGTGTATGGCACTGGGTGGGTGTATGAGACTGGAGACCACCATCCAAACATGTGAGTTGCATTGATGAACGATACATCTGCTGAAGATTTCTTCGAGCAATTACTGACTACTGGTAATTGTCGAGCACTTGTCGAGTACTTGAATCGAGCGGATTGATTTCATTTCCTCAGAATTTCTGTAACTTTGTCTCATCGAACTCATCTCATCAAACGAATCCATCAACAAAGTATCCCCAATAACAATAATAAAGATGTAGATGACTTGAACTTCATAATTCAGAATGCGATCGTCGCTACATGGCATTATTTCAAATCAATTGACTGTATAACAAGTGATGACGACACCACTAACTTTCCAATTGAATTAATAAACTCCTTGGATGTGCCAGGCTTTTTAACACACAATCTTCGACTTAAGATCGGCTCCATAGTAATCATGCTTTGAAACATAAACCAACCATGTGCTACGGAACGCCTTGGGTCATAAGAAAATTGATGGCTAATGTGATTTACGAGACGATACTCAAACAGAAATTCGAAGGTGAGGAAGTTTTCATCAAAGGATCCCGGTGATCCCAACCGACATTCAGTTCAAGTTTAAACGACTTCAATTCTCCATAAGTCTTGCATTCATAAATAAATCACAATGCCAATCACCTAATATCTAAATATATCTAACTACATCCCAAATGAAACTCCTAACAAGTTGCACTAACATTCAACGAAATTTGTAAAGAACTAAATTTCTCGGAAATATAAATCAACTAGCTGCCCCACACCAACTTCGTTGGGCGGTAATCATATTTACTCGTGATGCATTTATAAGCGTGGTTCGGTTCGTTCTAACTGTCGTGAATATTTTGAAGTTTTTCGGAGCTCCAACCGATAATTCTCTACCCACTCATGTCATTTTTTTTCTTCTTCAATTAAGGTTTGGTTAAGTATTTAAACTTATTTCAGGACCTTCACTTTTCATTGTGAAAAGGGGTGAATGGAGGGGATATTGATGATAAATTGTTATTTCTTCATTTTTTCAACAGATTTTATAGATTTAAAAAAATCAAAACTCACTTTTAGTTTAGTTTTTCAACGGATTTAGGGAATTTTGAATTTTCTTTAAGGAACGGTGGGGGGGGGGGGGGGGGCTGTAGCTGTAATAGACAATCCATCCAAGCGCTGCTCATTCTCCCAATCCTCTTGCTCATTTTGTCGTTGTTTAACCGAGAGCAATGGTCTGCAACTGAACAACAACAGCTACTGCTACCAAAGTTAATGAAAGTTGATTATTTCCAATTTCAGAAATCAAATTTGATTAAGTATTTCATTTGATATGATAATTGATAATTATTGATTTAATTGGATGAATTTGATTATTTTTTATTTTTTTCCCTAGATCGATTGCAAAGGTCCAATATTGAATGTTATGAACCAATATCATCCTCATTCCATGTAGTTGAAGGAGCAGGAGCTACAGTACCATCATGACCGGAAGGTCGTGCGGGTACTGTATAACCCAGCGCCGTCTCAATATCGTTCACCTGAACATTATGAAAACTGGCCGAGATCGATCCAAGCTTAGAAAAAACTATTTAAAGCTGTGGTTGTGAAATCAGGACGGCTCTATGTGATCCTTTGGTTGCAAGACGGTTTTTACTGTGTTCAAGGACGTTGACGTTATTCTGCAAAATTAATGTGTTCTCGAGGTAGAGGTAAACAGATTAACGTAAAGAGGTCAAAGTGGGCTTATTTTATTCATTAATGAGGTCTTTGAACTACAAATTTACTTCAAAATTTTCTATATCTTGAAGTCTGAATACCTCAGTCAGTTGTTTTTCGTGGCTTGGTAGCTAATACGTTACAATTAAATAATTACTATACTCTAATTATATTATAACTATCTACAGTTCAGCGATCTGCTTAAGAAAAAACTATCTGCGAATGTGTTGGAATAGCTATATTTTTTGGTTTCTTACTGTCCTTTTGTAATCGTCCAAGGAAAACAAAATTAAAGCCCCCTTCAGAATCATACTCAATGTTTTCAGTTTCAACATTTCTAACATCTCGACATAAATCGGTTAACACGTTTTTAGCTTATTTTAATAAAATTCAGGTACGTTTTCAGCACAATTTCGATCATATATTCTCAAATGTTTTTGTTAGTGTTTAATGAACCTTTCATTCGTAGATGTATATATATATAAATATGAATTGCCCGAATTACCGTCGTCTTCGCTATTTAGATACACATATATATTTTTTTCTTTTAGCAAGTTGTTTTTTATTGGACCAATGTGATGTGCTTCAAAAACACTGAACTTGATTTTTTGGCGAGAGAACGATATTATCTCAATCCTAGGGGGAGTTATTGTCTGGAATGACATTTTAACATAAGCGATAAAATCGAGGAATCAGAATGCCTCAAAATAGATTCCTTTGAAAAAAAAATTTTTTTTTTCAGAGCTATTACAATAGCTTCATTTTCTAGAACAAAAAACCAGCAGTATTTCTCGACCGCGAAATGAGACACTCAACGTGCGAACTCCTCATCAAGTCCAAATGAGAAGAAGAAAAGGAAGTGTCTTCAGCTATTTCATTAACTGAACGTCTGTTTGCTCTGAATTTCAGGAGAAACTAATCAATAGAAGAATAACGATTCGGAAAACGGAAACCTGTAGTTTGATCTTACGGTTGTGAAATACCTCTGCATTGTTCGCTTTGCCATAAACATCACCGGACGCTTTATCAAAAAATATGATAAAAAATAACGATTGAAGCCGGACGGGCCAATATCGGAAGAAAGCAACTGATAAAGAAGGGGACGTCATTGTGGTTGTTGGAGAAACGGAGTTTTTCATAGTAGGTGATACACGATGTCATCTACCGCCTTCGCTATTTACTTCCCAGATGTCAGACGCAATCAACGTTCGCATCAAAGCATTTTACGCCCCAACAGCTCCGCCTTTTGTGCTGCCTCTTCTCCTTTTTTGTTTAATGTTTTACTCCCTCCGAGTTTTTTTACAAAGTGGATTACCTTGTGAGGGGGAACGCCCTCATTTATCCACTCGGAGAACAAAAGGGGGTAAGCCCAGGGCTGGGTCGTGGATTTTCTCATTGGATTCGGAAGTGAGCCCCACTTGTGTGCTATATGAGAGGCGATCCGGCTCAACCTCGAGGTCAGCCAGAGGTTTCCAACCTTAAAGCCACAACATTAATTTACCCGGCCAACTCCACACCCGGAGGTGTGAGTTCGCTCTTCGTTGCACGCATTGTTCGCGTTATAATACCATCAACTCTTGATAACTGCGGTGTGATGATGGAGGTATTTCAACGTTCAATTATATCGATCGTTCGTCTGTTCAGATACAATTCTGAACAGAAACAGAAACCCGAAGGTTGTTGATGAAAACCAAACACCCGTATGACATCATAAAATCATCAATCATTGATTACAAATTTTACTCGTTCAATCTAATCTCAATGGTGATCCTCGATTTGGTTTAGCCCCATCTGCTTAACGGGGAGACATGCCAAAACAGCTGAAAATCCACTAACATACACGAGAACATATGCCACAATGGCAGGGTACTTCTTGGAAAAAGAAGCCAAAGAATGAGACTGGGGATGGGTTGCTGCCGAGGTACTGACTGGTTCAATGGATAAACTAGTATATTGGAAAAATAGACCAGAGCCCAGTAAAACTCAATAGACAAACCCTAGGGAGAAAATGAGACTGGTTGAACTAAGGCGGCGTCTAACAGCGAAAAAATGAAACGCACATCCCAAAAAGGCTTATGTTTCGTCAAAAGTTTTAAAAATGATACTCATTTATAACTCCCAGCTAAATTCAGCGAGATCAGACCACTAGAACTTGAGAAAATTATATTCGGTGAATTTTACATTAGGTCAGGCTTTGAGTGGAGTACCAATATTTACGGAGTACCGAGTTGTACTGATATTTGATCGATGAAATTGTTAAGGTTCCTCAAAATTGAAGCAATAATGCTTGTTAGAAGTATTTGTAGACATCCGACCTACAGATAGGCACGAACTTGAAAATTGCACAGAATGATCCAAAGCGCGAAATATGAGTGGAAAGTTTGAATCTGGAATAAATCGAATTTTTACCTTCACAAAGTGGAAACTAGGTTTTCTTCCTCTACTGGTACACTCGGGAGCTGTAAACCGGTGATTTACATACCAGTAAAAGTGCTATCCGACACATAAATAATAAATCTTCACACGATGAGTAGCAGAACTTTCATATCGAGACTAACGAAAAATGTTTTCTTGTTGTCTCTATTATCCCATGGGATGAAAGCACGAATTATTTCCGCCAAGGGAAATTAACATCATTAATATTCGAGTTTAAGATCAACTTCCGGAAAAGTCTTAACGGAATATCTATAAAAAACTGGATCTATGATCCAGCATGTTGCTGGATTACCAATCACTTGGATTGTGTGTTCATTCCTTCTTCTTCATCCCTTGGAATTGATTTAAAAGCTTTAAAATGATGATTTCGGGGCTTAAACAATTCTCAGGTTAGATCCCTTTACTCAGTTCAACTATTTGCGTTCCAGAGAGAGTCCTTACAAAATGTCAACTTTCTGCCTCATTTTTCAAAGTCAATCAAAGTCCTAAGAAGTCAAATTCCTGTGAACTTAGTTTTTACAGTTATTACTGCCTCTCAGAAGGAAGTTGAAGCTGCGGGAAATACAAAACAAATTAAGTGGTTTTTACCGGGTGATGAACAACTTATTTGACTTGGAAGAAGGTCTTGGTGTACACTAGCAACGTAAAAAGTATTGAAACATACATCACATTATATACATCTGTCACCTACACATAACACCCGATTTTGGCACCTAAAATGATTAAATTTTTGAGCGATGGGTGTTTTAATACAAACATTATATTTCCGCATCAAATAATGTGTCACCTGTCACATCATTCGGAACTTCATGTAACTACACCAAACATAATGGGAAATCTAAGTAATGAGAGAGGAATCCAATAACCGTTAAATATATCCTTAACCACACACCCTTGATACTCCCACAGATAAGTCGATCGTTCTAGACAGCTAGTATTCATACAGCGGGTCTCGTCTCATATAAAATGTGGCTCGGTGATGAGTTACTATAATTCAGTGTAGACCACTTTGAAATATGTAATCCCTTACATTGAACCACCACATGACATTAGCAGTTCAATTTATTGAGCTCTTCAAAGAATAGATAGACTTGATATAAATGAGGTGAATGCAATCGGTAGTTTCCAGTGAAATTTCCACAATAAGAAAATGAAAAAGTTATGAAGAACTAGTCGTTCTGCGTGAAGTGGACCAAAAAGGAAAAAAAAACTTGAAGCTCTATAACTAGAAACTCTAGAAAATCGCAATCTGCAATGTTTGGTTTTTCAGACATAAAAGCGTTAGGTTTGCACAGCCAAGCAAATACTACCATTGTAATATTAAAAACCAGAAATGAATAATTAATTTAACTCAGAAAATGGTTTAAATAAAAAAACTCTACTCAATCCAATAAGAAACAAGTAGGTTTTTATATGTAGAAACAAATTTTGATGTAGTCTACTTGCTCCTGCAAACATCGTCGTCCTTGAGTTCAAACAAAATCCAAAATTCGTCGACAATTAGAGCAATCGGAATCAGTTTATAATTTGTATACATGTTCACAGTTTTGTTCTGACGATTTGTTATAACATGAACGGACGATTTCAACACTACTTGTGCAAATCCGAAAAATTGAGCTCAAATGAGTTAAATATCAAGTCAAATTTCAACTGAAAAAACTCAGGTGACAATTCATCAGACCAAAGGACTAAATGAGCCCCTTGTTCGATTGTTTGCATTAACAGTTGGATAGAACTCGATTCCTGATGTTTGAGGGTATCGACATCCGAGTACTAAATGTGCAGTTTTACGCACCTGATTTAGGCAAATACTCTTTCCATACACCAGAGGGTTACAGCTCTCATCGGAATGAGTGGCCGCAAGGATACAAAACACTTTCTGGATAATAGTTTCCTCAAAGTTCATAACTTCGATTAACTTTTGTTTTTGTAATTTCGTTGGTATGTGAATTCTGTGAGGTTATGGAATGGTATCGTTGTCCTTTCCATTGAGCTGAATGCGGTAATGCCCTCCACGATGACCCAGACGCTTGAAGCCGTCAGATTCATCTCCCAAGGCGACGGATTCATCGGGAAGGGCCAACTAACCATATCCATCACAACTTGAAAATCCGTTAACTAATTTTCTTCCATCTGATATATTCATCAGATAGTCCAATGGATAGAGGCTCAAAGAAGGGGCCCACCCAATAAAAATCCCGTTAGCCATGCTGTTTAGGACCGTCCAAACCCCAGGAAAGGAGTAGATGTCAATTCATTGAAAAGTTGAGGTTCCACGAATTTGGTATTTCAGTGTGGAAACGAAATATGGTTCATTACAGAAATGAAGTGAGAACACACTTCAAAATGATTTGAATGAGCACTTGTTTTTACAACAAATAATTACCTATCTCGAACTGATAACTTTAGTGGAATTCTCTTCAACCACCGGGGGCAGGAGAGGCTAAGGAAGAGGCATCAAAGAGTGGGAGGTGGCTCGAGGGAAACGTTGAGGAATGTCTAGATCGAGCGGAGAGGGGACTACAGGTGCAGGCGATACAGCCTGTCAAGGTGGTGGTACCTCCTCACTGAAGCCAGGGTATATGTTGATTTTAGCAAATCAATGTTTGTAGGCCTTCCTTTCATGTTGATGGAAAGATACTTGTTCTGTCGATCCAAAACTTTTAAGGGTCCATCATTCTATGGGTTTCTTTACCCAGATGATGCGCACAAAAATGTGGGAACAGAATTGAAGGTTCTTTTTAATGAAAATTCCTGGATACGACTTGTGCAATACCTTGAAAGGAGCCAAGGTTTTCAGCCAGGTTTGAAGTCCATTTACAAACGTCTCAGGATTAGTTTCGATCCTTCTATCTGCTAAAAAACTTCTCCAGGCAGACGAATCATCATACTTGCGACAGCCGAAATGGAGAAAAGTCATACTACGGAAACTATCGACTGCCGCTCTTTTTCAACATCCAATTCTTTTACACCTACAGGAGGATCGTAACAACAGACCAATAGTTATTATTTCAATTGATGATGAGAAAGAAGACACAGTGGCCAATTTCTCGTATCAAGGTCGATGAAACTCAAGTCAGCTTTTCAAGATTTGCAATCGAAATCATAGTCAACAATATTCAAGTTGTCCCAAGTTGTCAACAATATAGTCAACTGTCCCAAGTTGTCCTCCTCTGAGTAAGTCAAGGTCGGACGACCGTTCGTTGCCCATCACGACTTAATCCGTGCTAACCTGGTTTCCCATTTGGCGATCTAAATTTGGAAGCGGATTTGGAACTTCCGAATGGAATTTTTGTGACCACAAAGCATTTCATTCCTTTTCAAAATGGATATCAGAGCAAAATGGATATTGTCCCCACGGTGATTAAGGAACTAAAATTTTCTTTGGAATCTCTAGTTCTCAGATCTGCTGATAGTTTTTTGTTTTTTTCGTTACCCGCTTTTTTGAAATGTATGGTTGAAAAACGGGTCCGGCAAATCATTCTAGTGTATGAACGAGTCATCAATCCTCCAGGTGATCCTGAGTGGGTGAGTGAAGACTTGGTGATGAGATAATGAAGGATGCTGGAGAGAAGTTATAATAAAGTGGAGAGTAGTACGATAAGTAAACACAATACATCAGTAGGTTAGATACCGGCTGTCAAGCGGTACTTTTTAGTCTCTGCTGTTGGCTTTTTTTTTCATTTTAGTTTTTGCAGGGAAATTGATTGATTGGTGGTGTTCCGTTTGTGACTAGGAAGTCATCTCTCACGCATTTGTGGACGTCCCTCATTCAGATGATCCGCTGTCGATCCTGTTCAATAACCTATCATTATTCCCGACAGAAACGCCACTTCAGCATTCTAATCAACTTACGACGGGGAATCGGTTCGCGCTATCAATCCCATTGGTAACACAACCTAATCTCATTCTTCACTAGTGAATGGAGTGAACGAAACAATACCAGAATACGAAGGAAAATGATTCGAGGAATTGAGAGACGAGTATGCACAAGTTGATACTTTCCGCTCACCTCGCGCCCCGTTGATTACGTGGATTTCCGAATTCAGATCCCACCCTTTTCGGTCTCTTTTTTTTAAATTATCACGATTATCAGTTTTTCCGCTCTGGTTGTTAGATTTGATACTTTTTTCAGTTATTTTATAGAAGGCTACTGCTACATGAATGAATATAATAAAAACTATTTGCCTCTGCATCTTGCTCCTTACGGCTAAAAGTGGCCAATCCCGCAATTCGACAATAAAAAAAGGGTGTAGAAATTAAATCTTAACCATATGCTAATTTTTTAATTTCGAATTACCTTGGAAACTTCTCAGAATCGGAAACAAGTTCACACTGTTTTAGGAAACTGGGTGTACAAACATTTCTCTTGAAAGCCTTTCAAATATTTACGGTAAGAATAGTCAATATTACAGGATTGCAAAAACAAAACAGATCTCTGGGTCCCCTTTATCAAACTGCATTGCTTGCAGCTTCTTGAAGTCACAGTTTATGGAATATGGAATTCACTTTTTTGAAGATGCCCACGACTTCCCTTTACTCCTGTTTTACTGACCGAGCCAGATCTGAAACTACTCCAAAGAATGGTCCCATAATCGAGATGACAAAATCGTCAGCATAGCCCTGAGCATAGAAGTCGAATGTGTCGAAGTAGTTCACAACGAGGTTCTACTACAGTGAGGAAAGTAATCCCCACTCCTCTTTGGGCACCCCTTCGCCATACACCACCACTGAATCCCTCAGAAGCTCCGGTTTCATTATTCAACTTGGAAGTATTATTTCTGTCCACCTACCAATTTTGTTGTTGATGTTATGCATATGAGTAGGTATCCCTCATGCGGAAGAGAATGGAATAAAATGCCCTATCTATTTCCAAAAATATTCCTTTGTCAAATTACTTGTTGGCCAGTACTGTAGATATAAATTTAGGCACACAATTATAATAAAAAATGTACATGCATTTCCAAAATATATAATGAAAAGCCGATAAAACCTGTAAACTAAAGGTCCATAGACTTGTTTCTATAGTCTTATGTTGCTGAGAAAAAGTTGATTTGCCACCTTGTTCTATCTATGTAAAGTGTTAAAATTTGAAAAATTCAACATTAACATGCCTAATAGGCCAAACCTCAAAAACTTGCTCATGCTGCACGACGAGATATTTTTGGACTCGATTACGGAGGTTTTCATTGAGAACTGTTCAGTTCATTAACTACATAATTTTTCATTACGTGGCGATCGGTTACCATCATGCATCTACTAGTAGTGGATCAAGAACATGACAATTACAATGAGGCCTGTATTGGAATTATTGAAGAGAACGTTCTCAGTAGTTGGGTAGTTAGGTTCACTCAGGTCGTGGAATAGTTGCTCATTGCTCAACCAGTGGGGTTTGGGAATCCCCGACTCGGCCCAGCACTTAGATTCAACTCGGTTGATTAGAGGAGGGAAGTGGGTCGTTGAGAAGGGAAAGTTCCACGTGTTAAACTGGGGAGAGAGAGATAGAGCTGGCGAATGGGAACGAGAGGGGAACCAGGATCGCAGGAGCGTAAGTAACTAAGTAGCTGTCCGTGTTATTTCAAGGCGGGGAGTCCAAAAGCGTCGGTACCGAGGGGAGCTGTTATCATTGCAGGGAGATAAGGCTTGTTTCCTACTCAATAGTGTTTATGGTGTTCTCTCACTGCGCCGTGGGGTGATGGAAAGGAGAGAATTCATACTCTCTCTCGAGCTGGCATTATACACTACGTTTGCGTCTCATCCACATCATTTTATGGCCATTATCATTCTCTCGTAGAGGTACTTGAGTGAACGAAAACAATAAAGGTCAACATTTAATACATACCAACCTACATGTTTGCAGTGGGGTTTTGATGCATTCACCATTTTAAAAGTTGTGCCTAATTACCTCCGTATGATTTCTCGGTATGATGAATAACAATATTGTTTAGCTCACAAAGCTCGTTAGTCTTTCCAATTCTTGGAAATTATTTGATAAAGGTTTATAGAAGTCAGACATTAGGTTCCAGATAATAACGTCTCAAGATGTGGAGCAAAGAAGGAAAGGGTTTGTTGAGCTCTTGGCATTGATACTGACGAACTGAGCCTAGAAGCCTCTGAGCCGTTCGATAGAACTAAAAAACCTGCATAAAACCTCGATGGATCTGGATTAGTAGTCACTCTAAATGCGTTCAACAAAGTCGTATCGGTACAAGTCACTCTGATGAATCGATTATTCAAGGCAACTCTAACGACTTCCCGTTTAAGACGGGAAACACGATAAAATGAGAATTGCCAGTCAGAAGCTGAATTTTTCTTTATTTTCAGGTGAATTTATTATTACATTTCCGCAGTACTGTTTTTGATGATATGAAGTCAACATCCATGTATTTTGATAAGTTAGCTGCATCTCGAAACGCATAAAACGAAAGCGTTGTAAGAACCTACGCTTCGGGACTTGTAGGGTTTCTTTTAACAATATAGGCGATGTGAACTCTGATGGATTTTCTATTTCTTCTATTCGTTCCTCTGAAACAAAGCTTTGTCAATAAACGGAAGCCTATTAGAATTTATCCAGGAGTCGACATAAACCTGAAATAAAAGAACAGAATGAAAATCCGTTTCCGGCCATTCTTAGAACGAATCCGTGAAAACACTGTTGTTGTACATTTGTGCATCAGTACGTATGAGACACATTTTGTAGATCTAGACTGTCTAAGATAAAATCCTTGAGGTACACTTGAGTGGCAGGGAAGGGTTCTGATGTGACATTATATAAACGCACCACGACTGGTCAAATAACTTGGCGTCATCTGTCGAATACAACGAATGAGCCCAACATAGCTAGGCACCTTCCATGAGGTAAACGGTCGAAAGCCTTGAAACTTGGTCTGACCAACTCCTTCTTGGCACTCAAGCAAGTTGAAGCTATCGGTCTCCCACTAGTGAATTCAGGGGCAACATATGGTCATATATGGTTTTCAAAATTGAGCAGATTGGTCGAAATAGCTCTATGTTAAATCTATAACCATGCATATGTATAGGGATTACAAAAGATACCTTCCTTCCTGTCGAGCAAGGATTTGTGAAAATGAATGAATTGACCAATGAGAAGTAAATTGGTATGCAATATAATAATTAATATTTTGAAATGTACTTGCAGTAAGTAATTGATAAGCTGTAATTAATACGTAATTTTCAAGATTCATATGTGTAATACTAAACCATTGTAATTCGAATGGTTTACCAATTCTTTCTCTCTCACGCACTCTCTCACTCGCTTTCTATCTCTCTCCCTCTCTCTTTCTTCCATTCTCAAGGATATGATACTTTCCTGGGAGCAGAAGTCATCACAGTGTTGCTATAAAACAATTTTTCATTCTTGGCAGAGATTAAAATAAAAATAAGGAAATATTATGAAGAACAGGCAAATACACCAGAAAATTGAAGTACGAATTGCGCTTCTCACAACAGCTGTGTAGAAATCTTTTACTTTGTTTGGGAGATTCTTACAAGCAAATAACGCAATACCCTCTTCTATTATTTCGCCTTTGTTCAACAGTTGGGTTGAGAAGTTCATGGCCCCAACATTTGTGGGAAGGCGGAGCCACTCAATTTTTCAACAGGCTCAGCTCGTAAGAAACAAGTGAAACGGTGAGGGAAGGGAAGTTAGAGGATATTAACATTCACGGTTCAGAAGAGGCTGAGTATATTAGAGTGACTAACGATATAGTTCGGAGTAATAGATATATACCTAGCTTGTAGCAAACTCAAATACCTATTCAGGAAACGGAATTCTCTTCGGTCATGCCAAATAAACCCCAGAATGGGAGAAGCCCCTTCGGAATTTACCATATGAGGTCCACTTCAAACCTGATCTTCATACCGTCTAAATTATCAGCACGTAACATCATCTGTCAAGTTGGATCTGATACACACATTCTCGTTTTTGTAACACGGTTAATTTATAGATACGTTTTAAATACTATTCTACTGTTTCCATAGTGATTTCCTTTTTGTGGGAGAAAAAATAATATAGAGTATAAAAGGCCAAAATTAGTCAATTCAAATTTTCTGTTCCTCTGGTTATATGTGTCCGCATGCGTATAAGCTCCAAGTTAGTCACGGGCAACATGTTCATTGGTTACGCCAATCCAGTTAAGATAGTTACTTATTTGTTAAAAATATTTTGGCTAAACATTTTTTTTGTCACAAATTGAAAGTGAAAACAATCATTACTCATTCACCTCCCATTCGTGGACTCGGAAGCAATCTGTGAGCCTTTTCCAGTTACCGGTTCCTCCCGCAAGGACTATTTCAGGGATTAACCTTCAGAAATAACGGAAAATACGGTCGGAACGCTTAAAATATCTTTCCAGTTCTTTTACACTTGTTTTGTATTTACCTTGGTAGACCATGGTTCATTATTTCCAAATAATAAACATTTGTGACTATACAGCATTACATTTTAACAACCTCCCAAATGTTATCATTTCACATCTCAAGGAATGTTGGTATAGGTTTTTCAAATCTTCAATGTCCGCCCGCCAAACCAGCCCTAAAAGGCCTTAGATTTGATGTGGAAATTCGTTCTTTCGCATGGAGATTTCACTAAAAGTACCGATGCTCCTGACGCTTCCTCCTAAAAACATGGATTTTCTGGGTAATCATTGACATAGGTAAGGGGGGTGTCATTTCTCTAGTAATATCAGATGTAGGGTCGACTGAGATGGATTTCTGAACCGTAAAAATTCACACTGAGGAAATGATCTCAATTTTTGAACCACACCACAACCTCACTCGTTTCAGGAAAGAAAAAACCCACACGTTAGATTTGGCCAAATGTTTATATGTATACTGTGCCTTTCACATTCAAATGTACACTCGGAGTTCAATTCTTCAGGAATGGGAGTCCTTTGACACTCCATCTCATTACTTATGAAGAATTTGCCTCTTTACTTTGTTGATGTATTTCTGATGCTCCAAAGCCACCTCATCTCAACTATCATCACCACAGTTTGATTTAGAAAAATCGAATAAAACTATGGAGAGTATTGTAACAGATTTCCACACACTCACACGTGCTCGCGCGCACACCCACACTTTATAACACCATTTACAGAGTTCTGACAAAAGGATGACTTCCCCCTCAATTATTTCAATGATTTGGGAATATTGAAGGTGTTCTTTGCTACTGATGTGTCTTAAATTCGAATAGTCCCCCTAAAAACGTGAAATACGGATACGAATCTCTGAACTAAAATAAGGTTAACAATTCAATATTATCATTTGATCTAATTCCAATAATTTTCTAGATTAATTTCGGTCTGTCACGAAAATACTATCAACTTTTGTTAATGTTGCAAGAACAAACACATTCTTGTTAGGACCGGTGATGATAGGAAGAGAGGCCAATAGCCGCCCAAAGCAAAGACCTCAAGACATATTGACAGTGGCCTCATAAAAGGATCCGTTTGGTGGTCCCGGCGAAAGGGGATCAAACCAAATTATGCGGAGAGGGCGTCCCGGCATATCGGCCTTTCTACAAGAAACGTGACGGTCCGAAAAAAAACCGGGGATAAACGTTTAGTTGAAAGACGGGAGGGACGAAGGCAGCACCGAGAAACGATGAGGGGATAAAAGGTCTGACGTAACAGTAGCTTTTGCTTACCAACATTTACGAGTTTTTGCATACGAATGTATTACGTTGGCAGTAGAATGTTATTGGTTTATTATTTTCGCCGGTCGACCTTTGTTAACGACCAATAAAAACAAAATTCCTCCCTCTCCATATACATACACATTCTCTCGACTTGGCAATTCATGCCTTCATACTTCTTGGTTGCACAAAAGATGACATAGAATTAATTTCGTTTCTACTTTAGCACCGTCGGTTGATCAGGTATAAAGTTAGCATCAAGAGTCCCTCATCAGATCAGCGCGCTTCCTTACCTTGCACTGGTATTTTAGCTGAACCAAACGACCTCCGTTTCGAATCTAAGCACTGTAGGTGGATTAGCAAACGATTTATCCACAGAGATTTCTTGATACATCAATGCTTAATTTCCAACTTTTTGTTCCTTGATTTATATGAAACATACTAATTTACTTTGTTTTCACGCTTAAAAATTCAATGATTCTACATGACCGTGACAGATTTCATAACCCCGTTTCTGAATTGGTTTCGTATGAAAATTTGGAGGTAGTCAAGCGGAGGACTACATTGCTGATACAATCCATGTATTAATTTTATGGATTATTTAATAATTTTACTTTTACAAGCTTTCAATTTACCTTACTATTAATCGAGAGATGGAGAAAAATATAGAGATGATTGTGTGAACAATGTTAAACAATAAACATTCTTGGAGGAGTTTTTTTCTCAAGTAGGGGATGTCCACTGATTTTTGTTTGTAAATTGAGAAAAATGTTTCACGGCTTATACGATTTTATCGCCTTACAACTTATTCCAGTTATTATTCATCGGGCAGGTAACTTATTCTAGACATTTGAAGATATTCTGTCAAAAGCGTTAGCAGACAGCGCCATTTTTAATCGGGATACATGCCTTTTTGGTAACAAAATTCGATTCAACCCCTTTTGGGGTAAAACTCACTTTAGCAGATCGTTGCTGTTTATTAAAAAATTTCCTGGTTTTCCTACGAGTATGCCTAACAATTCTGGATTTTTTTAACCTTCCGGCGGGCGATAGCCGACCTCAGGTCGGCTTCAGCGCATTTCTCGAACCCCAACTTGTCTTGGGCGGCGGAAAATTCTGTTATTCAAGTAATCGTTCACTACCCCTTCTACCTTTTATTTTTGCATTTTCAGTTGCTATTGTCAATTGAATTTGTGAATCTCTGTTTGGCCGATCCGTACAGCACGCGCCCACTCATGTGAGTATTTTTTCTGTCCCCTAATCGTAAAATTACTATATCTTACGTTTTTGTTGAATGTTTATTCTCTTACGTCAAACAACTTTCACAAATTGTATTCCTTGTTAAAAAGGACCTTGATGATAGGAAATTGGCTTATTTCTTTCGTTTTCTTGACACCACAATAACAACCTAGAAAAAGTTGAAAGAAGGCGTACCTTCCTGAGAAATTTGGCGTTTCAACTTATGGAAGCCCAGTTGAAACAGAGAGCTCTGCTCAAAAACCTTCCAAAAAATATTCAAGTCTTTTTAGTACAATATCAAGATGAGTCACTTGCTGAGCCCAGTCATAACCAACAGGATCGTAGAAAAGGACCTTGCTATTTGTGGCCGAAAAAGAAAAAAACACTGTCAGATGTGCGACTTTATTGAAAGATTCGTGTATAAAAATCATTCTGAACGAGTTGTCAAATGTGGAAAATGCTCAGCTGAAGAAGATGATGCTGTTTGTCAATAATTACCTACGCAATTACCTGGTCACTTTTGTTTTGTTCATGATTACTTCTAAAATTTAATCCTAGTTTTTTCTATACGAATTTATTAAAGCGATTTTGGCTGTAAAACTAATTTTTTTAAGTTAAAATTAAATGTTCAATTCATTAAAACGATGGTCCATCAGTTTTACCTTTCTCCTACTCATTCAACCATTTATTCATCGGTAACCAACAAAAATATAGGTTATCCATCCTTCGTGTGACAGGCTCGCAGGAAAGGTTAAGGAAACTTGTTACGACATTCCACATTTTTCATGATTCTATTTTCCTTTTTTGTATAGAATAAAATCAGTTTTTGTAGAAATTTTAAAATTTTGTGTATAAAAATTACACAAACACTGTAAAATTACAAAAACCGACACTTTAAAAATAACGAAACCGACTGTAAACAACCTTCGATCACATTACCCTGAAAAAACCAGGGTTGGCCCACTCGGTTGATTTCCCACAAGCAACATAGAATTAAAGTTACATCAGGTATAAAAGCATTCCAGCTAAGAGTCCCTCATCAGATCAGCGCGCTTCCTTACCTTGCACTGGTATTTTAGCTGAACCGAACGACCTCCGTTTCGAATCTAAGCACTGTAGGTAGATTAGAAAACGATTTATCCAAGAGATTTCTTGATACATCAATGCTTAATTTCCAACTTTTTGTTCCTTGATTTATATGAAACATACGAATTTACTTTGTTTTCGCGCTTAAAGATTTTATGATTCTACGTGACCTTGACAGATTTTGTAACTCCGTTTCTGAATCGGTTTCGTATGAAAATTTTGAGGTAGTCAAGCGGAGGACTACATTGCTGATACAATCCATGTATTAATTTTATGGATTATTTAATAATTTTACTTTTACAAGCTTTCAATTCACCCAACTATTAATCGAGAGATGGAGAAGACTATAAAGAAGATTGTGTGAACAATGTTAAACAATAAAGAATAGTTAAGCTTACTGGCCAACAAATGATTTAGGTTCTAGCAGGGTAACGTGCAGTGGAGTCCTGGCTAGGGGGACTACTCCAAAGGCGTTCTTGAAATCTGGCGGAGTATATGAGTATGTACATCATTTACTACTTCTCAGTTCAGTACACACACAGTACCGAAGGATGAGAAACGTACTGATTTCACATTTTGAAAACACAACCTGAATGAGTACAATTGACTTGGTAACAAACTACTTGGTACAATTGAGTCGAATACAACCTGGCTCGTTTACACTCGAGTCGGTAACAACTCACTTACGGCTAACTCAGCACGTACTAACTTCTCTAGCATGAACGACGAAGATAAAATCCAAAGACTCAACGGAGGATGGAGTGGGTGACAGGCGAGTTATGTTCCGTGGGGTTCTTCTCCCTCGGGTAACTCCCTTTCAGCGGGCCTCCTTTCGTTAGGTTTAGGCTTTATGTTTCTTAGTGGTGTTTTAAGCACGATGGGAGAAGAGGGGGGGGGAGCAACATTTTCTGTCCCGAATCGTCTGCAATTTTGAGCGGATTGCGTTTTTTTTTTTTTTTTTTTTTTTTTTGGTTTATTATTTCCAATACTGAACGTCTTCAATCAACCATAAAAAATATTAACCCTTTAAAAATTCGCTTTCAAAACCCTTTCAGCCTCCTATTCGCGGTCACGGCAGCTCACCCTATTCAATTACCACATTGCTGGTGTATCATTGACTCGGCCTTCCCAACAGCCAGTATATCCTTTTATAACTAATCTTCAATTCTTGATTTCTCTTTTCTATGTGACTATTCCAACTTAATTTTGAATCAAGGTTCATCCCCAACTATTTTACTGAATTACAGTATGGTATTTTATTCGAATTGATTGTTACATCCATGATTGAACATTTACAGTTAGTGACGTTCATTTGTATTGATTTTGATTCATTAAGTTTCATTCTCCACACTTTGGTCCACTCTGCTAAGACGTTAGCTGATTTTTGTCATTTTCGCGTTGCAATAACGACATCATCACCTAGTGAGAGGATGGCCGTGTCGTCTGCAAATGTGGCAACTAGTGTGTCATCATGCCGTATGTCCCTTGAGAATAGCAAATAGAGAACGCGACCAAGAGCGCTGCCCTGCGGCACTCCTGCTTTGATAGGTTTCAAATCTGAGTATTGGTCTTCTTGCTTCAACCTGGAGTGTTGGCACTCAAGTAAAGATTTCAAGAGGAGATAATACGGGTTAGGGAGGTCCCTATGCAGTTTATACTCCCGTCCTTCATGCCAGACCTTGTCAAGGGGCTGGGCAACGTATGGGAAAATACTGGAACATATTTGTTTACCTTCTAGGGCCTTTTCAATGATGTTAATGATCCTATGGACTTGATCTATTGTTGAGTGACGTTGTCTAAAACCAAAATTGGTGATCTGGAATCAAATTTCTATCTATCTATTATTGGTTTGAGACGTTTTAGGAGAAATTTTTAGAATAATTTTGACATAACTAGAAGAAGGGATATAAGACGATATCCAGTTTTCTCGTTGAGTGATTTTTCTGGTTTGGGAATCATTATGACTTCTGCAGCTTTCCACTGAGATGGAACATGTCTCAGCCTAAACGAAGCATTTATAATTTGTAGTAATTTTATCGTCCCCTTTTCAGGAAGCTCTTTAACAATTTTACCTGTGATCAAGACGTATCCAGGAGTCTTTTTGCCTTTGATGTTACTATTTATTTCTTCCTTGAGTTCTTTCAAAGTAACTGGTAAGATTTCTAGAGAATCCGATTTTTCTGTTTTTATCAAGTCTTGGCCTGTTATTTGATTCGGAAGGCTGAAAGGTTTCTTTTAGATGTTCTACAAACAGTTGTGTTTTTTCTAGGTTTTCATAGGGGACCTTAATTCTTGATGCCTTAACAATTGTTCTATTTATACTTCACCTCCGTAGATCGATTAAAAAACAAATTGGCCACAAGGGTCTTCAGCTGATTAGTGTGTTTTCACATCTTGTAATTGAATTCCAGATATACTTCTAACGTCGCTTCTTTACATAATGGGTGGGTGATTTCAATCATTCTTCTACACTCTTTTGAACGGTGCCCTAGATTGTCCATTCTTATTGTCGACGATCAACCTGAAGATTCCTTAACTTGATTAACGCCTAGTACCTCTTCTTCATACCAGATTTGCCGCTACTAATCATTTATCAAAACGTCCCGTCACACTAGAAGCCCAAGAAGCCATTGTGTGTGCCTCACTAAATCCCGAAACAGTTATATTTTTTCATGAAAGAGCAGTTATTGGTTAACGATCAAGCATTACCTTTGCCATTTAGATCCATAATTATTTTACCCAAATTGTTACCCATTTCATTCATTCAGTCTAATGATTATTAAATCCAAGTTTTTACTAAATTGTTTATCTTGGAAGCATATGCATTAGGTACCTTCTCATTATCGATTTATTCTTATGTAAGTATTCACATTTATTCATCAAATTTGTAATTGGCCTCTTTTGTTCATATTCGCTACAACAAACAATACGGTGATAGGGTGATTTCTTCCCAAATATAACTCCTTAAACGTTAAAACTTTACCAGTAACGCAAGTTGGTAGGCCTACCTAAATATGTACAATGGTTTCGACACGGACTCTGAAACCCACGACTGACTATGCCCCACTCATCCAGAAACACAACGTACCTATATTAGGTAAAATAATTGCAAGATACTCTCGAAATTAAAATTCAATTGTGATTATAATAGCTGATTGTTTCATCAAAATTTATAAGCAAATTTTGCTATTTGCTAGGACGTCTGCATTCACATTTGTGTCTTTCTTAAGCTCGATATTAGGTCTTGAGAAATCCTGAGTTAGACCTGAGTTAATCCATTAATATCACAGTCAGTGTAATTGTTAAGTACCTACTAATTTCTTCCATTGGGGAACGATTAATTCTTCAATTACTTCGCCAAAATATTATGTTGGAGGAAGTACATGCTTCTTTGTAAGGATGGGAGGGTGATCATAGAGCATACTATGCTAGGGAGTGAATATGGGTGACCATTTGGTTATTAGATGTAGTGAGGTTTGATGCACCATACAGCACGTAATATTGTAATAGCTTTAAAAGGAGCCTTTAAGTTGATGCTCCCACGTGATTTCGGCCGTTTAAAAACAAGGAAACCGACGAGAGGGAAAAAAGTAGGGATGAATGCTTATCAATCCGCCTGGATCGGATCCTCTTGGCATGAAAAAATAACGGTCTCACCCGACCGAATCCAATCCGGATGTTATTTTGCGGCCAGATACCGATCCAGTTAAGATAGTTACTTATTCGCTGAAAATATTGATTCTTTCTACAGGGATTTGAAGGAGAGCAGTTAGAAGCAAATCTTAGGGATCGAACAGACAACCCCTTATCTTCACCCATGTTTCATTTCCCAACTTTAATCCGATAGTTTCGGAGAAAAGCTCTGGACAGCGGATAGGTTTTTTAAATTGGACTTTTGGATTTCATGCATTGTGATAGGTACCCGATGTAATAGATTTCATTATAAGTAAAGGCATCTAAAGCGGATACACACATATGGAGGACTGTGACGACTTATCATCAGACCATTCGCCTATTATTCTCACAATCAGTGACAAGGTGATCTTAAAAGAAAGAGCCGCAAGTCTATCCAGTAACAAAACTTGCTGGTCCTGCTTTAGGCACTACCTGGAATCATCAATTAATCTGAGTGTTCTCCTGAAAACATCCCAGCAGTTGGAAGCAAAAACTAGACATTCTCATAGCAGCATACAACAAGCAGCCTGGCAGCGCATTCCACCAAACCAAAACATTAATAGTCCAGTCATTAAATCTTGCCCTTTACAGAAATTTACTAAATTCAAAACGAAAGGCGAGGAGAAAATGGAAAAATAATAGAACGCCGGAATATAAAAATACCTTCAACGGATACACTAACAAACTCAAACACTTGTTAAAAATTGTTGAAAACGAATTTTGTCGTGTGTGTTTTAATTCAACGTTAGGATCATCTTCAATCTCTCCTCATCCTCAGATTAGTAGGCGTGATAGCCTTGGAGCTATTGCATGTTGAGTTTCATGTTTCATCGGAATCCTGTGATTCAACCCATATTTTGCACATTAGGTGAGAACAAAGCCACCATAATATTTTTTCGAAGTGATCAGGGAAATCAAACTTGTAGCATTTTGAACGCTGAATCGAACGAGACCAACGATAGATCCGCACGTGTAATACCCTAGGAGCTAGCGCGTATTGAGTCTTATTTATGAGTTTAAAAACATCGCTCAAATAATAATGATTATTTTCTGAGTGAAAATAAAACTCAAATTTTGATGTTGAGCGATTTCCAAAAATAATAATCACTTAATTTCAACCCCTGCTTTAAATATTATGAACTCATTTAAATTTGGCAGATATGATTTCTAATATTGGTTTATTATTCAATAATAAACCATTTGTAATCGCTCTTGAAAAAAAAAAAAAAAAAAAAAAAAAATTCTAACCACCCCTGAAAATTTCATGGTTTACGTTTCAAAGTGTGTAGAATCCGAATCTGCAATAAAATTTTTCCGTCCGTCCGCCGTACGCAAGATTTCTCCCAAACGGCTGAAGCAAAAGATCTGAAATTTTCAGGAAAAATCCATGTTGGTCCGACAACGCCCCAATTCCTGAGCCAGCTCTCTCACTTAATTTAAAGTGCCCTTTAAGGGTTGTCGAAGTTTTGTAAAATCCCTAAAAACCTCAAAAAAAGTCGAAGGCGGCCTAAATTCGTACTCTTTTTGAAGAACAATACACGAAGAATCGAATGACTCCCTCCCCAGGTCCGAAGGTCAAACCATTCCCGATCTATGGCCCGATTTATGCTGCCAACATTATCGTTATTTTGGTTTATTATTGTTTTTGTTTTGATATCAGTAACCTAGTGACGTAGTGATGTATTGATGTAGTAATGTAGATACTGGAGTGAACTCCTAAAAGGCTTTGTAGCCGATTCAAATTCATTCACTGGGGTTTATTATTCAATTGGCTTGCTTTCTTGATTTGAATTTCTACTAAGCTTTGGAGTGTCTGTGTTTCACAAGTGATAGAGCGATTATTGAATTTCTGGAGGCACACAAATATGATCAGCTGATCAATCCAAATAGATATTTTGGTTGAGAACAGTTTTACGTGCTCTATGCATATCTTCTGAAATTCAATAATCGCTCTATCACCTGTGAAACACGCACCCTCCAAAGCTTAGTAGAAATTCAAATCATGAACGCAAGCCAATTGAATAATAAAACCCAGTGAAAGAATTTGCAGCGTTTTTGAGAGATGAGAGAGGGATGTTCGGAAGCCTCACGTGCCGAATAATGATAATAATAGAATTATGTAAAATACAGATTGGATCCAATAGTATGAGAATTGAGTTATAACTTCGAATTAATGACAATTCAGAATAGAAGTGGAAATCTTCTTAAGCTCCGGTGATCTTGTTAATATAACTTCGATCGATTTTGTACCGGCTGTTGTGAAAAGAGAGAAACACATAAATAAGTCAACCGTTTTCAGATCCTTTCTAATCTCACAGTGTGTTAAAACTCCAGGCTTAATCATAGGAATCAGAGAGGGAACTGTTAGGTGCCATACATATTTAACAGATGCCCTTTTATTCCCTCGTTCTGAATGAAGAAGTAGTTTGCTCTGCGAATTCATGATTAGTGAGGATACTCGTTATTCGGGGTTTAAAAATGAGACGAGAACAGAAATTCGCCGTTTGAGTTAATGAACCTTGAGCTTTGTATATAACCTCCACCTTTTTCAGTTCCACAGTGTTCATTATAGAAGCTCAAAAGAAACAATCGATTAGCCCCTGGATATTTTATATCCATATTATTCATTCAGCCAATTTTGTTGCTATTAAATATCAGTGTTGTAATTATAACAGAAGGACTTTTCAGAAGAAATAATTACTTAATTTTTTTTTTTTTTGTCTTTTGACATGGCCTTAACTTGGACTATGAAAACATTCGAGCGCTGTAACTGATCGGATTTCATGATTTACTATTATAATATAATTAAACATATTATGTTTTGGTTGTATATTCCTTACACAGATCGTTTCGAGATCACTTGTTGCTAATACTCTCGACGGCTATTTTGTTGTACGTCTATTTCGCATTATTTTTTAGTAAACTCCCTGTAAAAGGGAAGCGGCTCACCATTAAATTGAAACAAAAAAAAACAAATATAATAAAAGTGGGGAGGACTCCTAGGTTCGCCCGACGCCGGCCCTAGGGATTTGGGAACGTAAGAAAGATGGAGGAGGGAGGGATTGACGGAAAGAACGCCCCAATGCCCTCTGAAGCCCATTCCACTGGCCTTGACTCGCACGTGGATGTAGGTACTTCGAACAACAGGTGTAAATAATAACCAAGAGCGCAGGGCAGGGTGAATTTCTCAGTCCAACTCATGCAGCCTCAATGCAACAAGCATGTTATAGACAAGTTAATAGGTTAGCTTTGGCATTAATACGTACGAAGGAGGCGCAGCCTTTGCAGCTTCCAGCAATGGTGGCAATACCCTTGAAATCGACCTCAATATACCGTCTGGCCTCCACAACCAGGATGGTCTTGCTCTGAGATAAACCAATCCTCATCCACTACTTTTACCTTATACTGGCGCCCTGGCGAGACCAAGGAGACCAACCACATTTAGCTGGGTAACTAAACCAAACCTGAATAAGCGCTCAGAAAATGCGTTGAGGACGATTTGCAGGCACTCATGGGTTTCTGGCGGTACGATGTCATCATTGGAAGAGACCAATGCTCCTATTCGCTCCCCTGGGGCAATATTTCAGATGGCATTTTACTGACCGGATCCGCGACCAGGTTAAAGAGGAGTGTCGACAGAATATCTCCTTTGCCCAATGGTCTCACCTGGCCCCTATGTGGCCTTCACGCCTTCGAGGTCCGGATGATAAACATACTTAATTAAACGAGAAGGTTTTCCGGCACAATAAAGACAAAATATCGTATATATACAAAATTAGGTTTCGTGTATTCAGAAGTCAGTTTTTAAAAAAAGAACTTCAATTTATTACACAACTTTACAATGGCAATAGACTCGGGAGAATACGAACACACTCCCTGGAAGGGGCGACTCAAGACTGCCCGTACAATCTGAACCGCGGCAGAGCTCGCAGAACACTTGACCGGGGTTTTTCCTTCCTCATCTTATTTTTTATCCATTCTGCAATTTACAATACACATAACTTCTACAATACATATACAATCATAAAACTTGTTGCAACTCCCCACTTCTTCATTGCCTCCTTTAGCTACATTCCTCATGTCACTTTGTGGGAACTTGATTCGTTATCACTGTCCTTCACCTTGACCAAAGGATTTCAAACTCTTGTTAACTGTGACTGTGTGAGTTACGTCTGTTCTATTCTGCGTTCAGTCACTTTAACATGATATAACGGTCAAAATTGATTTTACATTGCAACTAATCTAGCGTAATATTTAGCGAAAATAACTACGTTCTTTATTTGAATTTTCCTCCTTCCTTTCTTTCGACAAGGAAGAATTTCCTTTTCTTGAGTCAAGTGACTTCAAGATAAATGATCAAATGAGAATTCGTACCTATTTGACAATTTTATTCGGAATAACACGAATTGATAAAACAACAAGTTGTGTGTTTCAATAGCTCCGAATGAAATACAATATTTTCACCTGCTCGATTGATACTTAACGTCACTAATTTTTGCATGAAGTCTTCAAAGTGTGCTTTATTTTTTTCTATCCGAGTTTAGATTACATCCATGCATCTCTTACACAAGCTTTAAATGTTATTATTTTAAAATTGTTCATGAGAATTGGTTAAATACCTACCTTAAGTTTAATCGGATTGAAAAAAGTTCGAGGAAAGTTCTAAACAGTACCACTTCCTTTTAGTAAGCGACCCAGATAATTACCATCCGGATTTGAGGACTAATATTTGCACTCAGCTCAAATTAGCGATCCCTCTATTTCACCAGTCAGAAAAAAAATTGGTGTGCTGCGATCCAAGTTCAAGCAGCTTCATCGTAATTAAATGTCTCTCTCCTCCTCCCACCCATCCTGAGATTCAATCTAAACTCAACGACCTGTAATGAAAGCCATCTGAGACCCAATTATTACAGAGAATGGAGCAGTTTATTTACTTGCCGGACTTACGTGTGGGCAGGGGACCACCTCCGGATTAAAGTAAAAGCCCTTCAACAGGGTCAAGATCACGAGTACGGTGGCTGAAGTTAAATAGGGTCCATTTTGATAACGCGCCCGTTAATTTGTAGCTTGATAAATTGATGGAGATGGTCATAAAGGTTTGAGTAGGTTATAGAGCGAATTGATGAACGGAACAGGCGATGGGAAAGAAACCGCTTGAAACCATGAGTGATGATATATTAAAAACAAGCAAAAAAAAAACAAAAAAAAAACAGTCCTTCAAAAGCGTCGAAACAAGAGTCTTTAATCGGACAATGACCTTCAAAATCGTCATATTATCTTTTGTGTACAGATAAATCCACAGATGAATTGAACATTATCGGGTGTTTTGAGATTGCAGACTAAAAATTAACAAGAAATCATCATTGGTGACGTTCTAGACTTCTTACTAATATCCCGGAATCTCTTGTGAATAAAACATGATTAAGCAAACTTTTTTGCCACAAAACATTAGTTTCCCATATAGTGTTACTAAAAATAATCCAATGATCTAGTGTATACAGAGTCATTAGAGTTAACCCGGAAACATCTTATGAGCAACTACAGCATGTCCCCAATAAACAATGTCGCAGATGTGACAAGTGTTAGTTTCGTATCCTGAAAACACCTTTGCGTTTTATATGTTGTAGCACTACAAACTATTACTCAAACGACCATTATAGTTATTGGATCATTTAGCGACCATGAACAATAGTAGAAAACATTCGTGTTATTGAATATCACTTCATTTCATTTAAAAATTTTCGTTTATCGTTTTCATGAAAAAGGTTTGTGCTCTATCATAAAAATTAATTTTTGAGCCCACCTCATAAATTCTTGTTTTTCATTTCATGATGCATATATTGAAAAAACAATGAAAAAAATCGTTCTGTCCACCGTTCCGAGCCATTCTCCAGTTGCCATGAGCTCTCCGCATTACTTTCTGTCAATGCTAAAAGGTGAAATCAAAGGATAATGTTATAATCAGAATATTGGAACAATTGCGTATTTGCAATAGTATTTTTATGTTTATTTAATAAACATCCCTCTGATGGATCGAATATACCTATTTTGATTTCTTCATTCACTCAGACAAGTTATTTTCTGCGATCCCTGCTATCATTTCACTCCTTTCCTTTATTTTAATATGTTATAATCGTGGATTATTAGTTCCTTTGCGGTAGTATGGAACAAGTAGAGCTTATAATCGTGGATTATTACCTCGTATTGGAGTTTCTCAAATCAATTTAATGTGTCAACTTTGTTTCACACACCTGACCAAAGGTTCAAAATGCAAAGATGACTGTCACTCGAATTTCGTTAGAAGGACATGGTGATTTTTTCAAAACAATCGATTTTTCAACAAAAAAACAAATTTAATATTCTACATTAAGTATATGGGGAACCCAGAGAAAAAAGAATTAAAAAAAATATATCAATGGGAAGTGAATCAAAAAAATGTTTGAACTGCAAGGTCCGCTGGGGCAGGCCCGCACCACAAACAGTTCCTTGCCTTCCTCGTCCTCACAAAGAATCAAGGAGTAAACAAAACTGATAAGTTGTCCTCTCCTTCTTCTTTATAATCTTTCTTAGTCATGGATAGAACCAGACACTCTTTGACTCTAGATATAGATATTCAAAAAATATACCTGAAAGAGATGAAGTGAGTTGAAGCCTGCGGGATCAGGCAGGAGGCAACACTAATAACTTCAGAAAATGGCTTCTTCTGAAAAACGATGCCAAAATGCCCCATTATTTCGGTTATTGTACAACTTAAGCCTCGATGTTTTAGAATGTTCGTAAAAATCCAATACACAAACTGTGCAATGGATTTGTCGTATTTATTATTACAACATAAGATAAGTTTAAATGCTTTTAAAGATTGTAAGCCTAAACTTGAATTTTTTTTTTTTTTTTCAAACTCCCTCCGATTTTTTCTAGCCATGATGCCGAAATTCTCATGGCTACATCTCTTCAGAATAATATATTTAGGAAAAGGTGATAAGTTGAATAGGAGCTGAGAAAATGGGGCATATAACTGACTAATTTTCAAGGGGGTTTCATCAGTCTCGAAAAATTACCAACTACCCTTAAACATTGTTTATTTCTGTTGTGAGCCTGGAAATAAAAGTCAATGTGGACAAGTTGTCTACACAGAAAAATTGTAAAATCCGTTCAATAATTCCAGGTATTTTAATAAAGTTTATTTTATACAAAAAACAAAAAATTATGGCCAGCAACTGTAATACAAAATCGGGCCACGAAATATTTATATCTTCAGCTCTTCAACCAAATAAGTATTTCCGTTCGTTTGAGCGGAAAGAAAAAAAAATGGTTATGGCTTTTGTCAGGAGTCAACAGAAGCATGAA
This sequence comes from Creontiades dilutus, assembly GCA_031894815.1. NCBI lineage: Eukaryota > Metazoa > Arthropoda > Insecta > Hemiptera > Miridae > Creontiades > Creontiades dilutus. The sequence continues at coordinate 81,470 of JAVIWC010000944.1, forward strand.
TGCTACAAAAGGGAGCAGAGTTTTCATTTTCGTTATCGACCTCGTCTTTCGCGTAAGCCGTATTTAGGCAGGCAGATAAAAGGACGTTATTGTCCTTAGGAACTTTTGTAATATTTTTCAATCACACTGAGCAATGGCAGAAGAAACTGTAACTTCCATTTGAAGAACGAATTATTTACATTTTCCTCCTGTATTACTTTCTTGAGGTAGGTAGATTCATTTGCCCCATAAAATTTAGGCAGAGTGATGGTGTACAGTAGTCCAATTGCGACTGCAGTTGAATGATTAAAGATTGTTTAGTTGGGTTAAAAAGATTTGAAACGTGGTGAGTTCAACTCTTTCAAGTGCGATCATACAACTCAATTTCTTCTTAGAGCGGTCAGTTCTCTGAGGAATGACCGCAAGCAGATTCAAAATACTTTGAGGTAAGAACATTTGACCAAGCTCGTGTACGTAGCTAAAAGTTTGAAATTAGTACAATAAAGGTAACTCATGACTAATTAGGTCATAACAGTACCTTGCGATAATAGTCCTCAGTTACGAACGTAGCTACCTGTATCTTCGATGGCTTATGATGGAGGGTGTAGGTACCACGAATCGTACTAGGTGGTTAGGGTAATTGGATGGGGAGAGAGGACGATATGTGGAAAAAAGATGAAAAATGTTAGAATGCAGGAAAAATACAAATAATTTCCAATGCTTCATCAAAGTGGAACGAAAGCAAATTGCAAAGAAATACGACTGCAATATTCTTGCAGCACGGAATGTGCTGTCAGTCGTTGCGTGGACATGGAGGATGTCTAAGACGATGGGGGACCAGTTTTATATGGATATTCCGAGTTCCTGGTCAAGTCGGGACAAGGGGAAACAAAAAATCATCTGGAAAAGCACAAGAAGCCAGTTCGATATATCATGAAAATTTATTATAATCAGAAAATATCAAATATGAGTCAATTGGAGTACACTGCCCAACTTTTCCTGGACGTTTAATTCTGCCTTTCTAGAAGTTGGCCCTTGTGAGCAATTTCCGGCAAATTACAAGAGTAAAACAGTATCGAATACTAACTCACAGCACAAATAAAATATTTAGTAGTGATTGATGTATCGAGTACCCAAGCGTTCGTACCACATTTGCGCAAAAATCCTACAGATATACTGGCTCCTTGCTTTCAACAGTCTGCCAATCGATCTACGCAGGAAGCTGATATACTCCAAATCCACGTGGACGGTCTAGAACCAACTATAGACTACCTACTACGCATTTAGATGGAAATTTAGTCCGATAGGATTCTTGTGAACATTGTTTTGTGTTTGTCAGTGAAACACAAAGGAGTAGTGTTGTGTTTTCCGATGGTTTCGCCGTTCGCAACTCATCTTCCGCCGCGAGCTACGCAGCTTATATGGAAGATTAATTTCTTGAATTATTTACCTATTACCTATTTAAAATGAGGTGTAAAACGCCGCCGTATTGATCAACTGTTCACTTCACGTGAGTAATTATTTATGAAATAAACTAATGAAAAAAATTGTTTTTTTTTTTTTTTCAATATACCAATCACCAAATACCACTGTCTACAATGGTTTCAGCGTGGAATGTGGACTACAGCTTCGGAAAACCAAAAGAGCAGTCGCTGCTGCGATTCATCTACTCGATCCGGGAATGATCTGAATGGTTGCATGTGTCAGATAAAATAATCAATCTTCAAACAGATTTTCTTCATGGGCGTAGTTAGAACAAGGCCTTACCAATACCAAGACAATACCAATAATATCCCGACTGCGTAGTGAGCACTGCAAAACGGACCAGTTTCCCCATCCCACAATAAAACCATTGTCCATAACTTTAGAAAGCCCAGATCATTACGCTGATTGTAAACTCCTCCTGGAACAAAAAAAGTGTGTCGACATTCACGCACAAATCGACAACTGCAAATTGAACGCAGCTACTTTTTACGTCAAACAAACCTATTTGTTTTCAGAAATGAGTTCTAGGAAATTGTTTTTTTTTATGTACCTATTTTTAATCCTATATTGAAACGACCAAACCATTTTGAAACAAAAACATTATGGGTAATTTTTAGTATACGAAAATCGTTTTGAACTAGTTCAATCTGAAGCATAAACATGTTTATATATTTACTTCTTATGCCTGGTCGTACGAGTAAGATGCAGTACTAGAATGTGCTACGCTTTCAATCGGCTTATTTTACTTTTCTATTAGCATTGCCCATCGACCTGTCTAAGCAAAGGCCGCAGAAAGTAGGAATTCATCCTCAACGACGTTACGCCACAAACGAAATTACGTTTCCATTATTCATAAATTTAACAAGCGAGGGTTGGCCTTAGGGACCAGTAACGTTTGAAACGTTCGCATATTATCTCAACAGAACCACACTTCGGTGAATTAGACATTTTTTTTATCCTTCGTCCTCCCTCCTCTACCAGGAAATTACGCTAAAGCTTCTCAGAGCATTAGCAATAATTGCTTGAACTGTACGTGAGGCGAGTAGATGTGGAAAATCGACGAGGTTTCTACGGAGTTGGTTCTACCCCAAGATTAAAAAAAATAAATAAATGAAAAAAAATTGGATTAGTGAAAGGAGGAAGGGAAAAAGTTGAAGCCATGAGACTGTAGTTAATCTTCCTGACTCAAACGAATTTGCATCAGGTTGAACTAATTGGATTAATTTTGTAGGAGCAAGTCCCATTTATTTTGCATGGGAGTCAGAGGGCTAATTAAAGACGATGTTCAAAGCATTACTTTTTCGTCTAGAACCCATGGCGAAATTTTTATGACGTAAAATACGTAAACATTTTTACGTAAGACATTAAAAATATTGCTCATAAAATTTCATAATAAACCAAGTTTTCATCAATATTTATGAATTTTAGTCATATTTATCTCCTATCTACCGCACCTATAACAATTTAGCAACGCATGACTACATATATAAATCACTGCAAGTACCAAATTACAAAAATCGTTAAAGTATTCAAAAGATTTTACATAATGAGCAAACATGCAAAACAGAACCGTAAATAACTACAAATACAATAACATACAGATATATAGAAGAAATCGTAATAGTTTCACCGAAGATTTGGGTAGATGGGGAGATGATTGAAGCAGTTTCAGAAGCCTTCAACCAATTCGCTTTTACACAACCTTCCGTTATTTTGAAAATTGATGGTCACCTGCTTTACAAGGAAAAAATGTGAGTAATGCACAAAATGATACTAACTTCTTTGGAACGACGGATTCATCATTAACGACGAGGATAAATGACAAACTAGATAAATCGAAAACCTGGAAAGCCATTGAATATGGAAAGTTAATATTGGAAATTTCTCGGGGGGATATTAATCGAATTTACGAATAAAGAGCACGTTTTGGTTTCACAAGCTCATGAATACATTACCAGTTGAAGTTTGTGTATACTATAAAGTATTTTGATATAAAAGTGTTGGTCCTTACGTGCATCCATATATCACGATCTTTGTAGATCGTTGTCATGGGTTAAGAACGATGTCCTAGAAGGTAACTATTTCCCCAAATGCCACATAATTCTATGATTAAACCCTCCGCCTCCTCTACTTTTCGCTCAGTGTCTTGTTACAGTAAGAGGATTCAATCAAGATTGGATTCCGGTTCGATCGTTGGATCTTGTTCATTGTCGGTGCTCTTCAAAATTACTTGGGTTTATTATTCAATTGGCTTCCGTTCATGATTTGAATTTCTACTAAGCTTTGGAGTGTTCGTGTTTCACAGGTGATAGAGTGATTATTGAATTTCAGGAGATATGCATAGAGCACGTAAATCTGTTCTCAACCAAAATACCTATTTGGATTGATCAGTTGATCATATTTGTGTGCCTCCTGAAATTCAATAGTCGCTCTATCACCTGTGAAACACGCACACTCCAAAGCTTAGTAGAAATTCAAATCATGAACGCAAGTCAATTGAATAATAAACCCCAGTGAAAGATTTTGCAGCGTTTTTTTTTACTTAGTATGAAAATAAAAGTACATAGATTGCGCTGGATACAGATCACCTTGATTCATATCAGATGTGTGGAAAAAATAATCTTCGGAGTGGGTCATCTCAACGTCAATGATCAGAATCTGAATATATGTTAGATGAGAAATGTGAAGATGATCATCAAATACGTCAGGGAGATATCACTTTGAATCAATTAAAATTCAATTTATTTGACTCATCACTTTCAGCTCAACCAAAATAAAATGACCTGAAATTCAAGGTGAAATCGCTTGAAAACGGCAAAACTTATGGTTGTTGATGAATTGTATGCTGATTGAAGAATATAAGATACATTCATTTTTTTGTAGTTTGGACGTGCCTACCAAGTCAACTGTTTAGTATGTTGGTACAGATCTCTTTCCTCGCAGATACCCAAAATCTCAATTCAACTCGCTCCTCCCGCTCTAGCGCCTTGAAATTAGGAAAGGAGGGAAACATGATTAAAGTGGACAGTTGTCGTTCACCTTCGTGGGACGTCGGATTTAGTTTGAGCCGACCTCCGAAGGTATCCTCCTGGAATTCAATTAGGGAAAGTCCCTGCAGTATTCAATTAGGAAACTCCCGGACAACCAAACTCAATGTAATATTGGCAACCGAGAGATAATGGACAAGCGTTGATGGCGGCATGTCGAGTTTTATTTTTCACGGTCGTTATTTTCCGCCTGGTCGTAACCTCATCAGTTGACCGTAGTCGATTGCTGGGAGCATATAAAAGATCCGCAGTCCCCGCTTTTATAGGGGGTATTCGTCCTTACTTTTTTATGACAACGCTGCTTGGAACCAGGCACATAGGGTGGTGTTGGTATAACAATGTTTCCATCCTACGGTAGTCAGACCGTAGTGAACCTGAAAGTTATTTCAAGTGCATTAAAGAAGAACGAAAAGATTCAAAATAAACTGTGGGATTTGAGCTTTTTTCCAGTGCATAAACTGACTTCGTTCTTTTTGCGGAAATGAACAAATGGTAAGGGATGACATTATCCATATAAAACGATATCATGATCGATATGAAGATTTACTACTGGTAGCTTCTCCGGCAACTTATATCTTCTATGTTACAAATCTTCGTTGGTACTATTTTTCATTATTGATTTTAGTGATGCCTAGGCACTTACCTCTACTGCAGGGTGGTTAACGCTCTGCAGAGTTCGAAAAAACTTCGAAAAATGGTAGCAATAAAACTCCTCCTCTAGAAAGTCGCCGAAACACGAGATTGAGACTTGTAATTTGTCTTAATCGATATCTTCGTAAAGGGATCGCTGTTCTACTACTGCCAGTGCAATCCCTGTACCCACACCTGACCCCACGGTGTCCATTCAATTTGATCCCCAAGTGTATCTTATTCGTTTCCTCTTTCTAATCCCTCCCTGCGGAACGAATAAGCAACATAGGCAAAGGACCTCGGGAACCAACAGGCAACACTCTTTTAGGGGTGTATTGATTAAGTATAATGTGAATGAAGATCAATCAATTTGTCGAAAATTTGTATAAAATGAAAATTAACAGATGTAGCACTTAACCATCTGTTGTCAACAGGAATAACAAGTCCTTAAGGGGGGGGGGGGGGGCAACGTTTCATCCACGTACATGAGGTTGGTACCGACCCAAACTGTCAGAAAAAGTGTGCTTCAAGGTCCAGTAAAAAATAGGGACAAGTAAGTGGGCCTCCTTTTGAATCATGTTCTGGTAGAGGCGAGCACAGATATTCTGAAAGCCAGGGGCCAAAAACTCAACTTCTCGCCGAATGGTGGGCGTGGGACATTGAATTTGCCCTTTTTGTGAGAATCACCCATCTCTAATGTCAACATTCAATAAATTACATCCCAAGTTAGTTACTATATGACAAAATCATAGACTGGGAAGACAAGCAATGAAATCTCCATTACTCTTATTGGTCTGTCGGTGACTTGTAGAAAACAATTATCTAAACGCATGATGAAAGTCGAGCTGTTCATCAGGATATTCTAAAGCCACTAGCGTCTTGCCAGGATCGAAAATGTTCGAAAATTTTTCGTACTACCATATGGTCCAGTTCATTTTGGTTGATTATTGTTGAAACGGCTGTTGTAAAATCAAATTGATCCAGAAACTCCGGTTATCTAGTATAACGGTAATTATTTGTTGGTTCCGGAAAGTTAAATTGTTCGTTTTTTAATGCGTTTATTGCTTCATTAATTAATATCAATGTTGCCATTTTTATGTTCCAGACATCCTCAACTCACTGTGCAAAGAGTTCCTCTCCGTAAACGTATCCGCCATTTTGTATTTGATGAACTACGAGAAATACGGTCGGAGTACAGCGTCCGCTCAATACTTCCTTCAACTAGCCGGTTACCTCGGTATACCTGTGATAGCATGGAACGCTGACAACTCTGGTCTAGAGAGGGTGAGTTTTTAATTTCATTAGTAGCTGAGTATTTCAATACGAACGAATAAATCCGCTGTAATTCTAACAGTGCAAAACCCAAATTTAGTTTTCCGTTCAATGACAAAATATATGTAACAGGATAATGTAATCAACTGTGCAACTATCGCCGTCAAAGAAATACCTGCAATTTTACACCAATACATTCATAGATGTCATGGTTGAAGGAACATTTTAGTTTTTTCAAACAAGAACCAGTGTCGAAAAAAGTTTTTGAATCAATACAATTTGATGAACATAGTGGAAAAATAACGATTTTTCACTAATACCTTCAATTCACCCCCTTCCACAATGAGCATTGAATTCTAAATCGAAATAATAATTTAACAAAAAAATTATAGCATGAATGAGCAGCGGATGAAAGGCTTGACTGTTATGCCCTTCATTCCCTTCCCTGTGACTAAAAACAAAGTGTCCGAGGTTCGTTGCTCTACCAGACAAAATTGGGATACAGCGAAATAAGAATCATGAAAATGATTTATACCCTGAGTAGCATCGACTGAATTTGTTGCGATGAACCTGAATAATTCCTCATTTACGTTTTTAAATTCAAAATTTTCGAGCTTTGTTGCACAACTAGAGTAAAATTGGAATCAAACCAAGTAAAAAGTAAACAAGGAATTTCACCTTGGATTTTCGTTTACCCGGAGGTTCGCGGACGTCGTCAGCCGTCCTCCAGAGAGGATCGGAACTAGGTCTGACGATTTCGCTCGTGGCTTCTTATTGCCTCACGCCCCTGGGTTGGGAGCGTTTTGGATTCACGTGATATGGAATCAGATGAAACTGTCTATCGACAGGACAGGTATGAGTAGCATCGCTCACTGAATTTGCCAGCCGGATCGAACCAGGGCAATAATTCCTCATTAAACGTTTTTAAATTCGGAAAATGCGTCCATGTGTCTTATCGTCAGCAATGACACAAACTCAGTTACAAATAAAAATGATAAATATGAAATGCTATGAAAATAGGAATGAAACCAATAACTAATCATAAAAATACGTCACAAAAAAGTTGACGAAATTTGGCACACACACATGTAGACTTTTACTTATTGGTTTCGTCGCTGATTCGGTTTTAGAATGGTCTGAAACGGATTTGTATGTAGTTATTTTTTTCCCCATGTTTTGGTTGTACCATAAGACTTTCTAAAATTGGACGTCTTAAAGATGAAAAATTAGGATGGTAATACCGAACGTTCCAAAATAAAGGTTAAAAATTATTGTAGATAATTCAAAATGACATGACATGATACAATTTGCTGAGAGAACGCAAATTGAAACATTTACTTATTTGCATATCGAAACAGCGGAAGAGGAATTTCTACACGTACAAACCATTTAACTCAGAAGCAGTTTTCAGGACTTCCCTCTGAGGCAAGGCTTTGTCAGTAGAGGGATGCCTATTAGAATTTATCCAGGGGATGTGGGACCACCGAAACATTGAAAAAAACAGGTTATAAAAATTTGTTTCATACCACTGCACGATGACTGTGAAAAAACCGTAGCTGTAGGTCTGTGTGCGTAGGTATTTGTGTCCGTGACATATTGTTGGCGTACCTGCCTATATTTTGCTTTACTACTCACCGTCCACAAGAAGAACCGCAACTTATCAGTAACGGTTTTGAACGTTGTCCTCATTGTGACTCTACGTTAAAGGAAGAAGAAGAAAACATGTTTTGACCAGGAATAATTAAATAAAGTAACACAAAATAAATAGAGCTTGTATATAATAATTACGGCCTGCGTCCTTGATCTGCTGATGTGTTAATCTTTCCGAATTAAACCACCATCATTAAGAGAAAAATTAATACTATTAATCGTGAACTAAGAAAAAATATACATACAATAAAAAAATAATTAAAAATAAGTGAAAGACTGTTACTCTGTACTGCCTGAGTACTTGTTGGTACTCTATCATATTACCAACATTCGTCTTAATGAGATCGAGTTATTCGAGTCATTCTACCTGAGAAAAAACATTAAAATAAGTAGTTATTATTATAGACGGCTACAAATAAACGATTTGGTATTTTAATGACACCATATATAGTTAACACTTAACTACTGTTATAATTAGAATTAGAATCAGAATCGAAATTATAGACGTTATATTATAAAGCCTAAATGTAAGAGTCAGCTGATCTCGGATTTAAACACCCGCTTAATTTTCTAATAAAACCAAAGTACAATCTGAAGTGTACATATGTAATGGTCTTAGTTCCGTTTCCATAATAAATAATGTAAGTCTGGGAGGATTTGGGCAAGGAATAAATTAATTTCAGAAAAAACCTAAGGACTGCTTTTATGCGTACACACGAACGATACAACGTACGCATAGCCTGTACCCACTGAATAATAATATAAAACCACACAAGCTACAGCTTCAGGAACTTTTATTTTTTGCGTGAATGATTCATCTGGTTGAGATTTAAAGAGTTTCCACATGAATATGGTTGAAACTTTCGCTTTTCAACTCTTTTCTACCGAATAATGTTTCGTTTTCATGTCAAACTCGTTGAATATCCCGAATATTCATCAGTTAAGTGACTCTGTACATGTTATAATCCAATAATTTTCAATGCTTTTAAGGGACGTCATCAAAATTACTGTTCTATTTCTCTATTGCCGTATAGTTATTACTGACACACTTGTTAGAGGTGCTCCGCTCCTCGCTAACCTTGCGGGTTTAGGTGAGGTAATAGTATAGAATATTGGGAATATCCACATCAAAGCGTAGTCAATAAATTGGGGGAGGGCGAAGAGGAATTTTTGATCCGGATAAACCGATGGAATTGTCTGAACCACCGAAGTGGTCAAACCAATTAACTTTGAACGATCCCTCACGAAACATTTCACGTCCAACTCTACCTCACGTTCAAATGAACTCCGCCGCACCTGCTTCTTTTTGAGGGTGATCAACAACTAAAATTTAATTTTCCCTCTCAGTTCCAAATTCCATTGGCAGTCTCCAAGATTGATACTCCATTAACAAATCTAAATGAGATATCACAAATTGATATTTTCGAACCGATACACGTCAAAATAAAGAAGAAAAGCGTTGATCCGGATGAAATTCCAAATAATATGATTTTTATCTTGCACATTTCCTCTGTGTGTTATCGACTTGTATCACATTTCATTAACAGCAGCATGAGACATGCAACGAAATTGGATTTTCTCATGTGATCAATAAATTGCAATGCGAACTGTAACCTCATCAAAACTAATTTTCCACATGTTGGAGAGATTTTGAAACATTCCGTTCTAATTCTCCTTATCCCATTTCATTTATCGAGCTAAATGGTTTTTGAAATGATCCTAGTTCAACCTTTCAACTGCTGAAGTTCAAATTTGAACCAAATAAAATATTAACCAACTTAGTCAGGTGTGTGAGCTTTGAGGTGACGCAAAATAGGTTCCGTCTATGATTTCTCTGCCGTTACGTTATGCATAGGGTGTCTTAACGAGACAACCCCACACTCCCCTACACTGCTAAAATGACTTTGGACTAAAACAAAATTGTTTAATATTCAGGTTTTTTGCCAAGGATCAAAAATATGTGCTCCCCAACACCAATTCCGTTATTTCCAAATAAAACCTACATTTTGGAATATTATTTTCAATAATGAACCTTTGTAATAGATCACGAAAAAAAATTTAACCCCCTCTCGAAAGTTTATGGGTCAAGTTTGCAAGATACGTAGACTTCAAAAATCAAATTGAAAACAATCCGTCCGTCCTCCGTCTGGAGCTTTTTTCCGAAACTGCTAGACCAGCGTTTGCGATATTTGGCTCGATAATCCAACATCACTCCGGGACGTGCCAGTAATCTCGGGGTCTCGATAAATCGTCCGTGAGATATTACATTTAAGAATTAATCTGTCCAAAAATCGAAATCTTGCAATAGCTGACTACGGAGGCGCGAGGTGACTGGTTCAGGTTTTGTACCGCAGACTACGCCAAATGCTCATAGGAAAGTGATTTACGCAGAAGGGCTATCTAATACAGAAATATTAAACGTCGCTGTGATAATCAGAGATCATCGTTCTCATACTTCATCCCTATTCAAGAAACATGATGATTCAAAAGAAAAAATTGCTTATTCCAGAAATAATAGTTTTAGCAAAAAGGATGTCTCATTGAACACTCCATATACATAGTTATGGTCACGGTAGGGGCCCTTTTGGACTTCCCGAGACCCTTGACGTCACGGGGAGACAACTATCATGCGCATCCATATGTGTATTGTGAAGTGTTAATAAATAACAAAATGGTAAGGATACTAAAAAATAAACAAAATCCACATGCTGTGTAGCCCACTTACTGATCCCCAGCCAAAGCGCAGCTCATGCCAAACAGTCCGAACGGACTGCACTTATTATTAAAAGAGTCTATCGTGAGGAAGTCAAAAATATTTAGCCAGCATAAACAGTCTATCGCACATTGCAGAAAATAAGGGGCCTACTGTTCTAGATGAAAATCGGACGGAGAACACCGCAAACATGACCTCTGCAGACCTCCCAACCCATCCATCGAAATACCTCATTCTCGTAATGGAAAATGCAAAGCTTAAACACCAAGTCAAGGAACTGCAGTTCAGCTTAAAACAGCAAACGACTAAATTAGAATATCAAAACCCTATTCCACCGTCTTCCAAGGAAAATTTTCCCATGGTCAAGTTTGTCAAGTAAAAACATTCTATTTCATTTCATTCGCACACATTTATGGTGACTATACAAGCCTATTCCCCATTCTAATAGAAACTGGTTGCAAATAGTCTCAAGCGAGTTCCTGATGAAGCCATCTGTTTTGTGACCCCCATGGTGTATTCTACCTTTCGTGGTTATGGTTGTTTTTTCAGGAGCCAGAGAGGTAGAGTTTCAATTGATAAGGGCGAAACACCGAATTTCCAAGCATTTTTTTGCTGTTTAATCGAGAGTCGTTATCACGAAGAAGCCACAAGAGCGGAACGGATGTGACATCGCTTGACGTAAAATGGCGGTTATTACTGCTATGGAATCCATATATTACGAAGTTCTTTTATCCACATGACACATAGTGAAACACTAACGCATATTCCCTCCTCTTAACTCTCTCTCGAAGAATGTCACGTTTATTATTTACAGCGTGGTTTCATGGATGGAACCCTAAAAGTTTTATTCAGGAGTCATTCTGGTTATAGCTACAATAAAGATTGCAGAAATACCGGTAGCATTTTTAGCTTTTGTATCTTAGGGAACTATCGAGCTCGTAGTTTTCAAATAAAATAAAACTGCGAAATGAAATAAACTAGCTCACTGAGGTGAACCATGCAGATTTGGATGTTATTGTCAGTTGATCATTTCAGTTGTGCAATTATATTTCCGTATCGAATTAAAGTACGCAGGATGTTTCTCTACAACACATTCATGTTCATATATGGTTGGAAGTCTCATGGTTTAGGCGTTCATTCGCTAAGGTCATGTAATATCTCTGGTCCGAATTATTTACTGCGCATGGCGGTTTAGATTTACGCAATTATCCCGAATCTGGGGCAAGAGACAACTGCATCGTCAATAACAACTAACATCCCTGGCGTTACATGAAATACCAATCGGATCGTTTGCATATTTCGTTTACTTCACAATTTAGTTCGCAGTATACGGCTTTCCCTTGTTTTTATAGAATGTCTCTCGAAAAGTAACTAACAAAGCACAAGTCTAACAGCATAATGGTGAATGATTCTTCGGTTGCTGATTATCTTAAAACCTACTGGAGATGATCCACAATCGATCTTTCCCAACATTCATGCAGGTTACCGATTTAAGAGCCAGAGAAGTTATCTTGTCGTTATCTTGATCGTCCTTCAATGTTACCACGAGGAGGAGGTTTCCTGGGTTCTCGTCAGCCACAACGCAGAAGCTTGGACTTCTCTTGAACGACAAACGTACATATTGAGATAGGACTGTAATATCTGCACCCTCCTCTTCTGCTTTTCCCATTCTAGTTCAGTTTTAGGTGTCAGAGTTTCCAAACGGATCTGACTCAGTTCTCCATAAATATCAGGACCATAAGTGAATGTATTAGCTGAGTATCATGGGGGCCAACATCGCTCCCTAATCAAGCTATAATCGTCGAACCAATTCTCTCTTCTAACTGTACAGTAGTCTAAACATACTTCGGTAATCCCGAAACAATAAAATTGAGGTCTTAGGTTCTCAAGTCTCTTAAGAAATGTAACCAGTGCTTTATTGATTTTCCAAAGTGTTGAAAGGACACCATCTGCTTTCCAGGGCACTCTCACATTAAACCTTAGTCTTAAATGAGTCTACTCTCTTCTGAGCACAGCGTTCGCCATTTGTCCTAAACACCCGTTATAGCCCCCCACACCTCTCAACTTAGTTCAAAAAGGGTGAATGACTGCGATCCTAACTTGCCATACTGGTGCAAACAAAGTACAGATACGGTGACGATAGCGCTTTCAGCGGCTGCACCCTTTTACACAATATGAGGCGGTAATCATTTCAAAGGATCACTGCCTGCCGCTACTCGGTTGGAGAACGTGGCTGTGATGATTATTTGTTGCTAAATCCAAGTTCCTTTTGCATCATCAAGATAAGCGAATTTTGCTTTTGAGTGGTCGTTTGAGCTGGATCTGATCTATTCAAATATGATTCAAAGAGACACGTTTCGGAAGCAGTTCGGATACCAACTCTCTTTTCATTTCACTCTCGTGCAACATGGCAGTAGAAGTTCTTGATGAAAAATGCCATGGCCATTACCTAGCAACTTTTTAAGCCAGAAAAAAGCTACCAATCACGTTTTGGAGTGTCCTCCGGTAAATTTATGGAGGCAATATTTAACTGGACTTTCCTGTGATTCTGTTTTGAAGTAGGTTTTTCGACTATGAATCGCACAGAATTCCTTTTCTCTTGCTGTAGCTGAAGAACTATCATGTAGAAGGACACGTCAATTCGATAAAGATTTTTTAATAAGGTCAAGAATTATTTTTGCAAATCACACACCCATCCTAGCTTCGAAATTCCTTTCTTCTCTTTGACTTCATGAACAATAAATTGGTATCAATAGCAATAACAACTGCGGCTTTAAGACAGAGCAAATTAGGGATTTGCGTAGCTGGGTGATGGTTTCATTCTATGACATATATTCCATCATGTCAAAAATATTATGATTTCGATCATTTTGCATTTTTACTTCAATGCATAATTGATTGTTTCACATTTCGGGTATAGGTCTGTAGGAGAAACAACAATAATTACAGGTTTATGTACATGGATAACTTCTGAACGAGGATGGTTTGATTTTATTGGCCACGATAGACGAATTGATAAGATCGGGATAATTTTCTTAGCTCCTCTCAGGGAAAGTCGTGATTCCGAATTATTGTAATATCAATATTTTGGGCAGCTATATTTTGGACCCTTTCATTTGAGGGAGAGCAAGTTGTTTGGCGAGTTCGATAAGAAAAATATTTCCCTTGCCCGAATTCTTATTATAAACTCATAAATATTCCTATTATAAATTTGTATTTATACAAATGAAAATAACATTGGATTATGTTGATAAACTACTTATAGCAAGAACAAAAGCCGAAAAAGGAGACAAACATTGCGTAGTTGCTATTTTTTTCGCATGCACAACGAGTGGGGTGAGTCCTACAACTTTGTGTTTTAATCACCCAATAATATTTTTTCTGAACTGCAGCTTATTTTTCTCAACAATTTGAGTATTAATGAGCAAACACAATGTATCTTAAACCCATACTGAGGTGCATTGTTATCAAACTTGTTCAAATCAAAATATACCAGATCTCGGAGGGACATGAGGCTTGGAGTGTTGGTGCTGAATATATGCCCCTAATCCATGTAGCCCTTCAAAATACATGTTTATCAACATGTTCAGCTATTTTGATGAGCAGACCCCGTTCTAGAGACTGAAATACAAAGACAAGAAGAGGCAGAAGGAACTCCTCGTCAAAAGTAGAAAACCGTTGATAAATGGAATACCTACCAATCATTATAAATTAGAGAACAAAATTAATTATTCGATTAACTAATTAAAAAAATTCACAAGGGCTTTTCATTTTTGAACAACCTGCAACTTTTTCTTGACTGCTAAGTCGTCAAAACGACAAAATGAAATATTAGAATTTAAACAATTGAATATTACACCCATTTTTATCAACGTTTTTACTCTACTAAAAACTAGGGTTTTTAAGTCAGATGAGCTCGGACAGGTGAGATGAACTCGTCTCAATCAATTTGGCTTCCGGAGAATGAAGCAATACCGAGGGGAATACAAAAAATCAGTGAGGGTAACACACCTTTTGCTAATTGAGGGACAAGAGAGTCGACGAGAATGAGTATGACAACTGAAACAGGTATCAAACAGACAATTACCCTTCAGACATGAACCAAATAGTTGAACTTGAAGCAGAGTGTGTCCGCACCTTGACCAGTGGAGCGGTTGGGGAGATTCTGCTTTTGCGAATTATGTAAGCCAAGTGAATCAACTGAAAGTACATTATTTTTAACAATATGACTGCTTTCGTTCATGTGCAGTTTTGCATCAAGAGTCTGTTCCGCTACATCATTTTGGCAGACGGACCAATGATTGATGATGTCGCTTATATGACCATTGCTCAACACATTGCTCACACTGAAGAGTGTCAAAGTTTTTGATCAATCCCTCTTACTACGGGTGTTGAACGTCGTTCGAAAACTTTTGCTACGACCCAAGTTCTGATTGATTTTTCCAACCCTCCAAACTTTGAACACAATCGGAAACTGGTCGATTCCTTCCCAACTCGGCCAGAGATATAACTTGAACGGGTGAATAGTTGGGAAACCGAACATTCCATAACTAAGTTTATCCTCCGGGTTCAGCGGTAGCAACTAGAGAATATAATTTGCGATTGATGTGAAGCCCATCAGTTTCGCTCATATCAAATCTGAATTTGTTTTGATTAGTTCTGGTTCCAATTGATTTACATAATCATTGTAATCCATATACATTCAATAAGCATAACATGCATTATTTATATTATTAACTATTTCCTTTTTTGGTGAAATACGATTCACTAGATGTGGATGTTTCTTTCACTTGCTTTGTAATGAATCAAAACATTATTTGTATGCTGAATTGGGATATTTTCTAATTCCATTGGATTTGCCAGTACGTGACATAGTTTTACGCGCCTTTCTAAATTTTACGGATGTTATTCAGGTCAGATTTGGATTATTCACAAATAATACTGTTAAAATATTCCATCGTTACTAAAACATCAAAATGTGGACATTACAAACTCTCGAAAAGTATGAGGACAGTGTTTTGCAATTGATTTTAGAGTCGTATTGATCTTTTTAACCATCTTCAAACTAGAATTCGATTTTGTGCATGTCCTATAAACTAATTGATGACTATTTAATGTTTCCAGTTTCCTCATCGATAATAGAATAATTTTTGAGAATTACAGCTTTTTTTCGATTCCTGACAATTCGTTATTGTAGCCATAATACGTTTGACGTTTTGCTCTTCCCCGACTCAACGCGGGAACAAAAACCAAGACCCAAGCGGGAATAATTTTTAGTGCGGTTTTCATTGAAAACTCGACAAATGTCTTTCTAAATGTAAATGAAAATGTTTAGATCCGTAAGGGGGAAATAATGCATTTTTTTGGACCATGGCACCAGTGTGGTGATTCACTTGAGCGGGGATGACCAAAGGTATTCTAACCCACATAACTAACTACTTTGATTGCTCTGGATGACGACAAATTTAAAGTACACCTTTTAAGGCTATCTGGGATGCTTGAATGACCCCCCTCCCACATTTAGAACAAACGAGAATAAATATAGGTACCTATTTACAATATCGGGCAAGAAAAAGGTTCGTGATGCGTGAACCATATAAGTGCGAAAGAAATGCGTAGGTAACATCGTAGGAACTAGGAAAATAGAAACTGAAGTGAGCAGAGAGCAAAAGGGCTCGTTGACGTAGCATTGACCTTCGAAAGTGTGAATGACCTACCTCGGACATCCATTCGGAAAAAAAACTAGGAGAAAGAGTGAGAAACTTCACTACTGCCTTCCTCATTTTAATTCAAGCTAGGCGCCCTCTACCCGAAAACGGCGGGCATCAGCGTGATCGACAGGATAGCCGAACCACTGGCAAGACTGAAATCTCTCCCAGTACTTACCGGGAAAGACAATTTTTCGAAAGTGAAAAATCGTTTTAAGCAGCATGGTACCGCCCCGGTGCCCTCCGCGAGCGGGGAAAACCCGCTTGGCACCGGTGCAGTGGGTTCCGCGTTGAGTCGATTAGTATCAGAAGTTACACCTGCAGAGTGCCAATTACTAGTTTGACGACGGCAAAGTTTTTAGTCTCTGATAAGAGAGCAACTTCCTGATAGCTTCAAGTTATGAACCATCTTAACTCATGAGAAATATGAGTTTAATTATATCCGTGTTTGCTCAACAATGTACGTACTCGTTTACAAATGAACAATTGAGAAACATACAGAATGTCCCTCCCGTGCTTGATGTAAAAAAATAAAATACTAAGAGTTGGGCAAAAATAGACTTTGCATTGGGTGAAAACCCTGCGAAATCTTCAATTTTTTCAGATTTTTAAAAAAGAAGCAGATTTTGTGCCATAAAACCCAAATTTCTTCTCTTAAACACTATTTCTCTCAACTTTTGACGACATTTTTCAATTTAGCGTTCAATTTTTCGAACTCCCAGTGGTTCTTAATTATCGAAAACTTCTGTCTAGCAACATTGCAGTTCAAGCTTTCAAAAATAAGAACAGGCATTTCCTGAAAATATGTGAACGTGAACTCCATACCCAGACCAACTTGCTGGAAGGTATCAAGCCAGTGGAAAACTTTCAAATCCCAACAGACTTCTTGTGTAATTACATAACGATTTCATGAATAAATTTCAGTTTTAGGGCGAGAAAACGTTAGGCACCTTCTGGAGCAGTGAACTATGAAAGGAGCAAAAGTTTGAGTGAAAAAATGATTACATCCAGAAAGCTGTTTCTAAAATGCCGAATCGCTTAGAATCAAAACGAACGTCAAGTACCCCATTCCATTTTAATGGGAAATTTTCAGTTGATGGGTAAAAAAACATCAAGCATTTTCTACAACATCAAAACGGAGAATCCTAAGGATGAAACGGACGGAAAAATCATTTAATACGGAAATTTTGAAATGGTTTATAAATTTACATTTGCGATTCCGAATCGATTTCAGGGAGGAGCAATTTCAGGTAATAAAACGTCAAGCACCATGTAGGTACTTGTATTTAATGGCTGACTGCTTTATCTTGAGTTTATGTAGGTAGTTCATAAATATTAGGTACAGGAGTGCTCAAAATTTTGATATTCCAGTGGACAATTCATTACACCAGTCTCGAGTTTCAACTAAATCGAATCAAGGTGGTGTTATGTGAATAATTTAATGATGGTTTCATGTTTATCACCGGCTCCTTTCTGCTGAATCGAAGGACTAGCTGTGTTCAATCGAATAGAACGTAGTACCAATTGAACTCTCAATTAACATGAGATGGTAACATTTTACTCAATGCCCAGCGTCCTGTTCACTCTCTTCCCTTTGAGCCATTTCTATCGCACTCTCTCCTGTTTTCTCTTTTTCCTCTGATTTTCTCTTTTATTATTCATAAAATTTCCTGGTGAAGAGTCAGAAGTAGAAAATAGCCGCCACAGTTTGTAAGGGAATGCATGCCGTGGGAATTCAAATCCCCAACCGCGTTCTTTCCTAATCCAATATTCACTTCCAAGAAAAAGAGAAGTGAATGCTGGAAATCACACCAAGTAAGAATGGATAGATAGAGGGTTGATTTTATTTTTGCATTCCAATTTGAGTTCTTGAATAAATTATTCACAATCCCTCAAACCATCAGCATTATGACTCATAATTTATGAGATAGGTATGTTATATAGTGATTCATGTTTACTTTATTAACAAATACTGATTTACGTATTTAGATTGAATAACAGATAACATAAGTTTGTGAAAAGAAACAGTTCAGGTATCCAAGTTCAACCATGCCTAACAACTTTTCACAGCTGTAATTCCTTTTAAAATTTTACAGTAAACAGACCGACTATTATCAACATTTCATGAATTTGATTAATGTGTTTACATAGTATACATTTCATATTAGAGTACTTGTTTATTTGAACAACTTTTTGTTTGTTTACTTATTTTAACTTCTTTACTGTTTTCACAAAAAGTGTAAACGCATCATATTTTCGAGAAAAATTGAGTTCTCTTTTAACTTGAGAACAATGAAAGTTCACATCGTACCAAAGTAACAAAGAGTGACTCACTTCGATAAGCCATGAAAGCAAAGTTTGCCTTCGCCACGTCTACTTGTAACGACAGTTGGAGAAGCTGTGGGCGTGACCCGGCTGTCAACCAAGTGTGTGCTCATTAAACTTGAGAATCCCCCAATGTTCATAGCTCGTCCATCATAGAACGAGTTTAATGGAGTATGTAACCCCCTTTCGGTTCCCAAACTGTACTTGAAAATGACCTGAAACGACATAAAACGTGTAATAACGTCGTAAGTGTACTTGAAAATGCTTCACCGGATCAATTCGTTTCATGAACGGTGGCCGAGTTGAAAGAAATAAGCAGCTAACGTATTAATAAACCATTACACAGCTTCGTGTTCGAATCACCTGGTTCTTCCTAATTAGTAGGCTATCAGGATAGGTGGGAAAGATATTATGCTATCAGTATGTGATTGAATTTACCAACACAGTCCGTATTTGATGCATTCCATTAGATTACACCTGTTTGTTTCTTCTATTTTCTTAAATTTCAGTTGTTCTTTTGGGGGGATGCTTGCTTCTTATATGTCAGCTTTTGTTACCTAGTGAGGACCATTAAAGTGCTGATGTTTATGGAGTCATATTTATGAAGAAGCCATCTGATGACTAAGTATAAAATTGTTTTTTGAAAATGGGTTCTTAGATTGATTGATGAAGCTGCAAAAATGGTTAAGGTTGAGTGAAGACATTTCCAGTCAAGCTAAGATGGGGAAAAAGCGAATTGAGGTCTTTCGGAGGTAATTACGAGAAAGAAGAGAGCGAGTTTAGATAATGTATGATATGCGTAGGCCAGTAGATGTGTGAGGACAATCCAGTACATAAATAATAAATCTGTGATTAATCATTTCCATCGTTTCAAGATGTAAGACCCTAACTCCGTTTTCTTCGAGAATACGCCATGGCCGAAGGTAGCAATTAATTAAACCAGAAAGTCACTTGTTCTGCACATAGAATATAATAGATTTCTATACTACATAAATCTGAATTCAAGAAGTAACGACAAAATTACATTTACTTCTCTCTTAAATAAATTTACTCTCTTTAGAATTTATCTCTTTAGGGGTAACATCAATCAATTCAGTCTTCCATTCTCGAAAACCATTGAAGACGTTTTTATTTCCCTCAAGCGTCACGTAACATTAGTTCCGCTAATGTGTCCAAGTGCTATTTGGAGAGGCAACGCTAAATTTAGACGACACGACCCGCGCCCACGCTTACCCGCTAATGGGTTTTCGATTTAAACCAGTGCCCTTTGACCGTTGAAGTTCAGGAAATCCCGCTGGCTTATTGAAAACTTACGGTGTTTAAGCAGAGAAATGTATTTTAACGAGAAAACAGTTTTCTCTTGTACCCTGATTTGCTTTATCAACTCAATAATTGGCAAGCCGTATTGTTGAGGGGGACCAATAAATTAGAATTGCCGTCTCAAATCAGATCAAATGCCTATAATTTGATTTACTATCTTTATTGATTTCATTCTCTAAGAAAGCACTTCATTACATTCGATTGTTGATGACATTGATACTTAATTCCAATTTATTTAAGAAATGTTATAAATGATTACTCAACGGTTCACTAATTCTGATTCATCTTTAATATCCATTGAGGAGATCACAGGTTTCACATGACAGAACATTACAATTGTTGGGCGATAGTTTTATACTTTTCAGCAAATTTTTTTTATAAGTATAATAATTTTTGAAGTACTTATTCCAACTACCCATGTTTTACTCACAATTTTGAAAGACTTAATTAGGATGTTTTAATATCATGAAGAAATGATGAATCTAATTTTAAATTCAATGAAACAATTTTTAACAATCAATTCAAATTTCAATTTCAATTTTACAAATTATATACATAATGTAAATTCAGTGTTGACATCACAATAGATGTTACTCCAGCAATCGAAGGTAAATGTATAGAGCATAATTCAGGAAACTACCCTGATCTTAGGTAAGGGATAGAGAAAATCGGACCAATAAATCAAAACGATGAACATTAGGTGAAATACGAACTTGCCCTTGTGCAAAAGTACTATTGACGTTTACTGATGTGTTGCATTATCCAACGAATTGTATATGACAGAGTACCAACGGAAAGGTCCGTCATTGGTGTTCATAAGGATTTTATCCTAAATCACCAGCTGACAAATGAGAACCAAAGGACGCGGGTAGTGATATCAAGAAGTACTCATACCGAGATGTCCAACTAGAAGCTCCATATTACTTCTCCCGTACCACTCAACGCGCTATTACTCGGTCGCGGCCATGACCTTCATGTTATTATGCTCCACTTTTTTTAATCTCAGATACGTTTGTTACTGGTCATTTTTTTCGTATTTGCTGAGTTCAGCTTCTAAGTCAGCCCCTTGTCCAAGTTGTCATTGATTAAGGATTAAGGCAGCTCATTGGGCTTGATGACAACAATATTTGGCGTCTTGCATTGGTAGCTAGGCATGCGATAAAGTCACTCCCTCTGAACACCAGCTGCTGGATGACGGTTGCCTAGATCTCAGTCCCAACTGATACCCAAATGTGATTTTTCACCATTTCATTAATTTTGGTACAGTAGTTACGGGGAAAAGCTCTGAAGGGTGTACGAAATGTGACTTTTTATTTTCAATAATGAACCTTTGTAATCGATAAAAAAAGAAATTTAATCCCCTCAGAAGTGGGTGAATTAAAATTTGAGGTATGTAGGTTTAGATAGATTTCAAAAATGTAATTAAAAAAAAAATCCTTCCGTCCCCCGTACGCCGAGCCGCCCGCACCTTTCTCCAAAAATGCTGAACAAAATTTTGACTGAAAATTCCTTCACCGGATAATCGATCCTAAGGGATAACGTTTAAAGTTGAAACTAAAAAGAAATTAAATCTCAAAAACTTTTGTCGCATTAGGGTAGTACTTCTGTTCAAGTCGTGTGACGCGTAGCAGGTGTTATACTAAATATCAAGGTTGATGATTGATGATTGAGA
This sequence comes from Creontiades dilutus, assembly GCA_031894815.1. Taxonomy (NCBI): domain Eukaryota; kingdom Metazoa; phylum Arthropoda; class Insecta; order Hemiptera; family Miridae; genus Creontiades; species Creontiades dilutus. The sequence continues at coordinate 103,271 of JAVIWC010000944.1, forward strand.
ACGATTATACTATCCATACCGCCATCTTCCAAGCATCAATTCCGTTGAGGAAGATAAGTGGAATCACTCTTTTTACATTATTTCAATTTCATCTCGTCAAATATGTTTTGGACTTCTAAGGGTATTTCCGAGTTTAACTTGCCATTTTGTAGTCTAGTGATCCATCTAGGAGGGCTTTCTAATACAGAAATAATGATCCTATATACAACAGTTTGTATCGTTTTTTCTTTGTTCGATTCCACGTATCTTGAAATCTACAAAAACGAGTTTTAAGGGGGGGGGGGGGTCTAAAAGTTTTAGATTGGCTTCGTCGATTAGAAAGTTCATTACTGAAAATGAAAAACCAAAATTAGATTGGATAAGATTTGGATGTTCAGAAAGACACAAGAAGGTAGAAAATGGCGCAGGTTTGCAGTGAGAACATATTTATCCCAGTATCATTTCCGCTTTGAACCACAGGTTCTATTTATATAAATAAAATAAGAATAATGGTCAACTATATAAGGAGTTTAATAAATGTAGAAGCCTGTCAGAACAGGATCTTTGTTTCCAAGGCCCGTCGAAAAATGTGATTCTTAAATAATAAATTAACGAATTTAGAAAGTAGAATGTTACAAGTCAGTTAGCAGAATTTGTGAAGGAAGCGTATTATGAGAATAGAACCGATTCCATCTCTCTTACTGGTGTCCAACCTTATTTGCCAGGCGTCCGCCTCCTTCCAGTTTCAGTCTATCTGTCCAATACCTCCCTTTGGGCTGGACTCCGAGGTTTAAACCTCCAAGGGATCAGTTTACCCGTTTACCTCCTGAGCAGGTCAGTCAAGGGTCTTGGAGTGTTGACCCAAAGAGATTGAAGTGGCGATATATACGTGGCGAGAGTTTCCCCAAGTCCTATCGCCACCTCGCAGCGAACCATGGTTAATGCGTTTAGCACTGCGGACGATCCGACCCAGCAATTTCAAGCCGTTTGCCACCATCTAATCTGTTCACCACCGAAGGGCCTCAGAAAGTTAGGATGGTTTAAAATCGTGATTTCCTATTCCCTAAACGTTATTTGACATCGGCAAGTCGAACAAAATGATGGTAATGAACTCCTTTTTGCTTGTATTCTGCATTACTGCATGACTAGTACAATAATTGCAGTGGCCGACAAAAAAGTTGTTTTTCAGTGCCGAGGATTTAAAGGTCTATGTTGGGATTTTTAAGTCGGCTGAATCACGTTTTTTGCTATGAGGTCTAGTCTTTGAGATATAACTTGTGTAACTATTATCTAGGTACGTTTCAGAGTTAGAAATAGCACTTGAGAAATCCAAATTAATTGTCCACCTTCCCACCAATTTTGGTTTATTATTCAATAATAAACCATTGTAGGCTCTTGAAAAAAAAAAAAAAAAATTAACCTCCCCTGAAAATTTCATGGTTTACCTTTCAAAGGTGTAGGATCCAAATCTGCAATAAAAAATTTTCCTTCCGTCCGCCGTACGCACAATTTCTCCCAAACGGCTGGAGCAAAAAATCTGAATTTTTCAGGAAAAATCAATATTGGTCCGACAACGCCCCAATTCTTGAGCCAGCACTCTCACTTAATTTAAAGTGCCCTTTAAGGGTTGTCAAAGTTCTGTAAAATCCCTAAAAACCTCAAAAAAAGTCAAGGCGGTCTAAATTTGGACTTTTTTTTTGAAGAAATTTCCGTGAGGAATCGAAAGAGCCCTCCCCAGGTCCGTAGCTCAAACCATTCCCGATGTATGGCCCGATTTATGGTGCCAACATTAGCATCCACATTCACTACATTACCAGGTTACTTTCAACGTTATATTCGACGATTTACGTGATAGAAGCGTTCGATGGGTTGAACCTCAAGATTTTCTTATAATTTTATTGTGAAGTTGGAAAATATTTGTTGTTCTATTCATTTATTTAAAGGGAGTAATTTCAAAACAAAATACAGGAGGAAGGGGGTTTGAGTATTGGACATGTGATGTAGGTACATTCAGCCTGGCACACAAAATCGATATTATGATAGGTATGCATGCGAGAGCGCAACCTATAGCACAGGTATATTGGTCTACTGTCATAAAACACCACTTTTCAGGAACAAATGTTCCTTTTCTATACCCATTTCGCTCTGATTTTAACCAGGAATTTAGAAAAATCCAAATCTAAAGTTCGTGGCAATGAAATTTTGTGCGTAGCTTTCCTTCGTTAGATACAGATGTGGAGTCACAAAAACATGCTTAGATCGATAGACCACTATTTTGAGTTTCGTTTTCTTGAGGTTTAAAAATGACCGAATAGAATTTACCCAAAACCTCAGGCGATAATTTTAGTTCGCAATATTTATTAAACTCGTTTGCTTTATCCATTTATTATGTGGAAGAAGTGAATGCAAAAATTTGAGCCTGGTCTTTGTACATAAAAATTATCCACTATTTGCCAATTTTTCAATCTATCAAATCTTATTTGACAGACTAGGAGAAGATTATCTGGGAGTATGCTTTCAGGTATTTGGAATATTCATTTAAAATCATTTAGTGCTTGATTGCGATAACTGGAAGACCACAACGAAAAAAATAATCCAGATGGGGGCTAAAACCGGACTACTCCCAATGATGTTATGGAGAAACCGAATCAATAAGCTGAAATATAAAAGAAAATTAGCTGAAATATGAAAGAACATGAATTAGTGAGGAGTCATTCCAGCATCAAGTCAACCAATTTACGTCTCAGGTAACTTGATAGTATATTTACATTCGTGTTTTAGACAACTTCTGCATTGAACAGTTGAAGTTGTAGGAGTTGGAGACCAAAACCATTTCTGTCAGCCAAGGCGCTGTACGGTTTCGGGTTATAGTTCTGACGGAATCGAAAAGGACGGAAAATATAGTGTCGTCCCCTTTAAAAGGGAGATCGATATAGATGACGGACCCGTCCAGAACGGTGGCACATATCCGTTGGCGCCTGAAACTCCATCCCTCCTGCTTGGGAACATCTCAACTGTATGGGTTTGGCTCTCCGTTCCGACACTTCCCTTTTGGTATCTCGGGTTGATATCTCATTACTTCCGATCTACTTGATGGCTTCTCCATAACCCTTCCGGTGAGATGAGAGTCCTCAGAAGCCCAAACCGTTCTCAGACAGTTTTATGTTGAAGCTTTCGATTATGACCGTATTCTAGCTGTCGTTTGTCCTAATGATGAAGCATTTAATACCAGTGAATCGTGATGAGGTGGCGAAGAGATGGTCAAACCAGTTTCTCTGATTGGAGAGTTTACTTTCACCATATCATTATGTATTACTCCATTTCAAAGTAATCAAGTAAGCATTTAGTTGTCCTCATAACGTAGTTCCTCGGCGATTGAAGAATTTTTGATAATCCGTTATTTATCGTCCTGTATTCTATTTTTATCTTCATTTTCAAGCATCCAGCTGAAACTATTTTTGAAATTGAAAAAATTGAAAAATGCCACCTTCTTCTCAAGCCTCAGTCTGCGCAATCCTGTTCCAAAGTGTGACTACACCTTTGTGTTTTCCATAAATACCTCTGCGTAATTGTCCAAATTCTTTCAAAATTGGATCAGTTGCCAGAAAAAAATCAAGTATTTTCTCATTTCATTACAACCGTTATGAAGTGGGTTTTCAAAGGGTACAGTTAATTACTCACAATTCTCACCCACACAAGTAACAATTTTATAATCAATCAAACAACATATCAGTATCTGATACTGATAATATAATCTGGTTCCAGTACTCCTGGCCCACAGAGAATTAAATGAAGCCCTCCATAAAAGAGTTCTGATTAAGCCGCTTACAATTCGAATTTTCAAAATTAATTTCAACATAATGATGTCTGAACAAATTTAATTCTTTACTGGCCTTCTATATCCATTAAATTTTTCGTTCCCAAATAAAACAAAGTATTTAAGTTAAATAGGTGGACCTAAGTTGGAAAAAATAGCCTACACAGAAAGACCAAAGATATTCATCTCATTTCCCACCACTTGAAGGATCAACTTGAATGAAGGTTCATTCGTACGCCTTTCTTATTGAGCTTTCATTTGAAATAGTCAAGCAACACACAATGTTGGCGCATTAACCCTCTAGAATTGGCGCTCTTTTTTGTGATGCAACCACCTGAAGGATATGAGTGCCGGCGTTTGGTATTTTAAAACTCACAAACTTCTAACTCCACAAGTCTCTCTGTAACCATAACTTACTACGGTAATTAAAACTTAGTATGCTGTTGAAATTACTTGAATAGAGTTGAGAAACTTAATAAAATTGGCAAATTTGTTGAGTCGAAAAGGAGTTGTTGGATAATTGCTCACATTTCACAAATACATTCTACGTTCTATTAATACGTCGACATAAGATTTGATAAATACGCTGGTATACACCTATAGTTATATTTTTCATAGAGAGAATTTACGGCTAGAGTTATATTTTACATCCGCGATCCCAAATTATAAATGCGAAATCCAATTTTTGTGGGTGAGGAGTGTTCGGTAACACAAACAATACATTTGTTGAAATTGACCGAGAAGATGAATCGTGAGAACAGTTATACTAACGAAGGGATGGAGCGGGGGTGAAGTAGGTAGACATTCAAAACTCAAACTTCATATCGATGGTGCGCACAAACCAGTTCTGGAGAGTAAATAAAAATTTATTTTGATGACAGAAGTACTGGAAGTTCAAATGTCGTCATGCATTTTAAAATAAGCAAATAAGGTGGAAGGTAGGAAGAAATGTTGTCAACAAACTTTACCATGGAATATTCTCGGGTTTTATATTGAAGTTCCAATGGATATAAGTTATACATTCACAGACCTCAGTCTCTCTATCAATCATTCGTTGAAATATAACACATTCCAAACATTAAACTTATCTATGCGGTGCAGGAAGTTCTATCAGGTTGTTCCATAACCTACAGAATCCGCACGGAAGTATGATGTTTTAAGGCTGCTCTACGCAAGAAGGAGGGACCGATTTCAGAATGATAATATCATGCATGTTATCCCCAGGAGTTTCCGTTTCTTTCTCTATTGGTTGAACTTTATTCAACCACATACGAAATTGAGTGATTCCGCTATGTAATGAGTGGATGGACAAAGGTTTGAAAAAGTACAAAAAAAAAAAAAAAAAAAAAAAATCACTATAGGTAAATTTCAAAAACTATAAAAAATCAACAAATTTGTATTTTCTATCAGAATAATTTTTAGAAAAGGCTGGAACCAAATGTGAATTGATGTATTTATATGTAAACATTATTGTACTAAATTGCACATTTTTGTACTTGAATTTTGGTAAAATAATGTAAAAATCTAAAGTTCCGGAATTCGTTCATTCGCTTTAAAAGGTATGATAAATATTGTACTTATCCTCAAAGTAATAGATTTTCAAGACAATATAACTTAAATTTAGTTTCATTTAAGAAATTTGTATTCAACATAAATCCACTTGTAGTACAATGATTGAGAAAAACAATTTGGGAACCGTATATATTTGAAATTGGAACACATTTTGAATGGGTTAACATTTACCTATCCTTTCTACATCGATTTCAAAGGTTCATCATTGAAAATATTAACTGCAATAGATTGAAGATGTTATTTTCAATCGTTATTTCACATAGAATGTGGTCGTCAGATGATGATGAATCGCTAAAACCTTTTAATTCAGGTGTGCTCTTGAAAGGATCGGACGTCCTCGTCTCGTGGAATTCAGATAGAAACTCACTAAGCCTGTATATTATAAGGATTAAACCAACAACCTGATTTCATATTCAATGAGTAACATCATAATCACGGAAAATTTTCAACGATTTAAAATTGAAAGATCATATGAAAATCTCTATCATAAATCCATCGTTGCGATAAGAAAACCAAATCATTTTTGACATAGAGACCTATCGTTTACAACACTGTTTATTTATTACAGATCCTATTGATCCTTGACTGACGGGAATAGCTCGTCTAATGCACCAAGTATCATCTTTTTAGTACAATAATTTATTGCAGACGGCGTCGAGTTGTGATTAAGAGTGGACGTGAGATAGGAGCCTCGAACACTATCGGTCTGATATAAAAGTGGGAGGCCACCACAATCCACAGAATAACCTCGAACAACCTCTCTGTTATAGTTAGTGAATTCTTACAGTAGCTACTTAGTGTCGGGAGTGATAAACGAGATCTTTGAAGAAGGACTGGAACTTGTGACATTCCCAAAATATCGGTACTAACACAGTTCTTTCAAATTCAGAATCAGTTCTCACGAATCAACCCGTATTACATGCCTACCTGCTCTCCTAAGTAGTAATTAATCATCACCCACAGGTGTATAAATTTTCATTTGATTAAGCGTGTTCCAAATGAATCGTGCACTCATAATTATCGAGTTATGTGTTCTAGGGCTAGTAAGTGCGGGTTTCATCAATCCCTACTCTAAAACTAAAGGTTTCTACGATGATAGGAAGGATGTAGGGAAACCACTGTTCTTGACCCAGTACGTAGAGTCGGGGAGATTGGCAGAAGGCCGGAAAGCTGCTAAGGTACCACCGCTACTGGATAACATAGCTAGTTATTCAGGGTTCTTCACGATCAACAAGAAACAAGACTCCAACATTTTTTTCTGGTTCTTCCCAGCAGAGAAATCACCTGAATCGGCACCTGTGGCCGTCTGGCTTCAGGGTGGCCCTGGAGCGTCTTCAGTTTATGCAATTTTCAAGGAAAACGGTCCATTCAAACTCTTGAAGAACAAAAAAATTGGTCGCAAATCGCACTACTGGTCACAAAATATGAACATGATTTACATCGACCAACCAGTTGGTACGGGGTACAGCTTCAGCCGGAGTGAAGCTGGCTTTGCCAACAACATGGCAGAGGTTGGTCAAGACTTGTACGACGCTCTGCTGCAGTTTTTCAAGCTATTCCCCGAGTATAGAAAGAATGAATTTTTCGTTACAGGAGAATCTTACGCCGGTAAGTACATTCCTGCAGTTGCTTACACAATCCACAAAGCAAACCCCAAGTCTTCACAAAAGATAAATTTGAAGGGAATAGCCATTGGCGATGGTTGGGTTGACCCATACAATATGATCGATTACGCAAATTTACTGTTCAATTTGGACTTCATTGACATGAAAACAAGGAACAAATTTTTGAAGATAGAAAATCACATAAAATCATTGATAGAGCAGAAAAAGCATGTTGAAGCATTTTGGGCTTTGGACAAATATTTTGATGCAGATCTGACAGGTTATCCTCCACTTGTTCAAAATGTTACAGGCATCAGTTTTTATTACAATTTCATAGAAGCTCAAAAAAATGATAGTGACGATGACATGATAAGTTTCCTCAATCAGCCAAAGGTGAGGAGAAGTATTCATGTGGGGAACTTAACGTTTAATGACCAAAACAACGATGTGGAGCGGCATTTGATAGTAGACGAAACACTGTCAATAGTGCCATGGTTAGAAGTGCTGATGAACAACTACAAAGTGCTGCTGTACAACGGCCAATTGGATTTGATTTGTGCTTACCCCTTGACCATGAACTATGTGAGGAAGCTAAAATGGAAAGGAGCAGATGAGTATGCCGGAGCAGAGAGGAATCAGTGGTATGTGGGTAAGGAGCTGGCCGGTTACTTCAAGACTGCTGGGAATTTTACTGAACTGCTGGTGCGAAACGCAGGTCACATGGTACCTGGTGACCAGCCTCTTTGGGCTCACGATATGATCACTAATTTTGCCTTCAATAAGCCATTCAAAAATGCGCCACACAAGTTGAGTAAAATCTAGACGGATTAACCTTAACAAATAAACCGAACAACGAACATAATTGTGAGTGTAGTTATTTCAAATGTACTGCTAAGGCTTAATCGTTATTAAAACAGTATAAATTAAAAAAAAAAAACTTGTCTCATTCACTCTTAGTACCCAATCAACACATTGCAAAAAAACACTAGTGATAATGATGAATATTTCGGTTCCAATCTGCTCACTTCGTATTGAAATACCTTACTGCCATTAAATTTATCATCAAATTGTTGTAATAGAATATTTTAAAGATTCGCATCGCCTGTATAGCCAGAACATTACTTTTTTTTGTCAATAGGTTCAATAACCACCATAGCCCTAAGTAACGCCTTATCATTGATTACAAGTTGGGCGTATTCAGATCATTGAAACGTTTAAGCTAATTTTGAAAGATTTGTGGGGATTTGAAATGTTGGTGTGATGTGATAATTATCTGATTTCAAATTATTGTATCGATACAAAATTGATGTTTTCACGGATTATAGAGATATCTGAGAGTTATGAAATTTAAATTAACCCCAACTACCTCGATTCTGTAGAATTCATGAGACGCAAGTATAACATACATATTGATGATTGCAACAAGGATTTCACGTCCACGCTTCAGTAATGGTATTTTTTTTGAGCAAATTATACAAAGGTAGCCAAACAGACTTGTGCGACGCTTGAAAATTCCATTTTAAAAAGTTTTAAGTTTAACAAGCTGAAAAATTTAGGGTTGAAAAATCATTTATCTAATAATCTATTGAACGGAACTCATATGGTACCTACCTTTTAGCCTTTTAGCACAGATTCCCTGGAGAATCTATAAAATTGGGTGACAAAAAGTTATGAGTGTTACGAACGCATCCGCAGAGGCCAGGTATCAACCCACAGAATTAATGAGACTGGACAATTGGACCGTCCCAAGACTGACAAGCAGCAATGTCTAGTGAAGACTTTTACTAGAAGAAAATTGTTTTTCCTGCCGAGAGTAATCTCATGCTTCGCAAGACCTAAATGCTACCAGCATAACGTATTTAAAAGTAACTGAATTGGTAGACTCAGTTCAAAACTCTTGAAAATCTTTTTAAATAATCATATGAAGATATACTTACATAATGTACAAAAAACTGTGTTTGATAAATTGTAAAACTATAAACACCTGTAAGAGATTACCAGCGTCCTTCTCACCCAGTAAACAGTACAGAGTAGAGATATCTAGATCTAGACCACTCTCACACGATTAGGTGTTTATCATCTTGGGTTAAAGAGATAATAACTGGCATCTCATACTGATGATATAAAGCATGATGACTCCATGCATTGACGAATATCAAGGGACAAAAGTAAAACACTAAGTTTATATGGGAAATACTTCCTTTGGATTCGGAAAGCATTAAAGAACAATGGATGATCCTCGTTACGAATCTTGGTTGGAAACGAAAAGTATGAATAGATTTTAAGTGTTCGAGATGCTGGAGTGACGAACTGGGGACCAACTCATTTATGAATAGCAGACAGTTTTTGATACTGATAAGGAATAGTGTTTGTGGAGTTATTTTGTTGACTTAAACATGAAAATCTCACTAATAAATCTTGGTGGATAATAGTGTTCCCATCACCGTTCTGAAATCCATTCGCATTCAATAATCAGGTACTGAAATGAGAATAAGATTAAAGTTTTTCTCTTCGACTAAACGAATTCCAAATCAAACTCTTAGCTCAATCTTGTCCTATGTGCGAGACAAGTTTCGGAAGGATGAAATTACGACCTCTGCTGAGAACTTGGGGCTTCTGCTGTTTGATTAGGGGTCAAATCGAATTTTAAGATGAAAAGATATCAAGATTGAAGTTGGTTCGTCCCAATTATAAAGTCGAGGGAACGTTTCCGAAAGTCGGGGAGGGACTTGACAGGGATTAGGTTTTCCAGTCCAAGTAATTTCCGTCAGCCTTTCCGGGGATCCGCAATCCATAATCTTCGGAGATCTAATAAATCAAACCTGCTCACCTTCCACGAGCTGGTAATGCCTGTAACGTAATGGCTCTTATTAGATCAAGGATCGAAAGGAAAACAAATCCGTTACGATTCGGATATTGTGTATTTCATCTGCTCTTGGTCCTACCGGATTTAGAATTTCGCGGTTATTACAATAATCTACAATGTTATGCTCTAATCTCGCGTGTAGTACTATTGACCAAAGGAACGTTCCAACTTGTACTCAAGTGTTATTATTTTCAATCAGGAACTTTTGAAATTGACCAGCAAACAGTTGTTTAATCCCCTCAAACTTTGTTGTTTTACGTTTCAGAATGTATAGGATCCGAAAACGAGTTTAAAAAATCCGTCCTTCCGCCGTACGCTGTCGGCCGTCCAGAGCTTTCCCCCTAACTTCTCTACCAAACTTGATGAAATTTGGGTGAAGAAACACAATGGGTTAGAGTTAGGACTGAGTATAATTGAGATTAAGAAATCGAAAAATAATGTAAACATTCAAAACTACAGAAATGTTTCTGTTTGCGGTTGGTAAACAGCCCTTCGATGAATCTGAGGCCACTTGAACTGCCATACATTCGACCGTTCGCTCTTCCTGAGGGCAAGAACTTTGACAGACATAAGATTTTCAGTAAAATGGAACTTATTGGTAAGTAATGCCTGCGTTACAGGGGCTATCTCCACACTTATGAACATTTATAAATATTTTATAAAACAAGATCAAATTCTCAATCAAACAAAGAAAGAACGAAAATCGGGAAAGTGTCAGTTGGTATGAGCAGCCTTCTAATTGATCGGATATTACCCCCTCCATCCTCCCTCCCGATATCAAACTTACATAGTTTAATATACTTATATTCATATATTAAACTTAAACTTAAACTATTAACTATATTAAAAACAGATTAAAATGATGATGATATAACGAAATAGAAGAAAAAAAAAAGAATATTGAAATTCTGTTGAGAACTGGAGTCTGATTAGCGTTTGCATTGTTTTTTTGTTTCTGGTCGTTTCAAATTGGTTAAGAAAAATTATTCTGTTCAATTCATCTTTTCTATAGTGAAATTAAAAATTAACCGAGTTCTTTTAAATGGGTTGAGGTTTGTAGGATGGGCAATGTCGACAAAAATTTAGTGACCTCATTCCATTCAAGGAGCTGATTTCTATCTGATACAACAAAAAATTACTATCCTGCGTAGAAAGTTTTTGACAGTTTAATCCTTAAAAATTATCAATCAAGACATTTCATTTTCGGGACGACATACGATGATTTTTTTGTGGATTTGATTTTTGAAATCTACTTATCTTGTAACAAAAATCGACAACTTCTCAGAAGGGGTTAAACATGTTTTCTTCTTGGTCGATGACAAAGAATCTTTTTTGATAATAAACCAAAATTGCTTAGTAAATTTCGACGGAAGAATCGACTGATTTTTTAGTTGCTCCTCATACCAGTTATCCTCACATGTTTTGTATAACTGTAACTCAACTACAAAGTGTAGATAAACACCTAGAATACAATTACAAGGTTTTTAATCACTGAGTTTAGATTATGTTTGATAGAATTAACTTAAGAGACAGTATTCAAAGGTATGCGGCTCCTCACCCGAGTTGAATACTTTATTATAAAGGTGGTTGGGCACTAAATGAGACAGGCGTAGCTGTTACCACCGTAGGTTAGTATTGACAATTTATTCACGTAGAATCGGCATGAGAGCACACAATCTTTCATACCGATGCTGGGACATTTGTATCGGATCTAATAATTCAACTACCAGTGATCGTACGCCAATTTTTTTATCTCGAAATTGCAGTCACTGATCAGCCGATAGTTTTTGATGATCTAGTTGAAAACTTCAACGAGGAGCTAATAACGTTCTCTTTGGCAAATCGCACTCTTTCAAACTAATGATGTTCAGTACTCGAAAGTTAGGTGTATGCACTCGCCTGTACAAACTTCAATCGCTATCAGAAGAGCCATCTTTACACTGTGGAAGCTTGTTATCTAGTTCGAAACGTGAGCAAGCCCTTCCTGGCCTCACTGATACTCCCTAACTAGTTGACCCTTTTCATCGTATTCCTGATTGAAGGGTTGTTCCAACAACCAATGGAGAATAGTTAGTCACTATGTCCCTTGAAAAATATTTTCTCATTAGATTAATCATTATTGATGCGTCAGATGTCTTACGAAGCGAAACACTGCTCAGATTGTTGTCTTTTTTGTCTCTTCATCTCCGTTTCGATTTTTTTTTTTTCTGCGTACAGTTGTCGCAGTATTACTGGGTTTTATCTGATCTGAGATGTAAATAAGCTTTTCCGAGAAATTTCGCTTGAACGAGAGCGTGAAGCGCTTGATTATCAATGGAAAAATCAAGCCCTTTTTTAGAATTCCTTATTTTCAACCTTGTTCCTTCCAACAATTCATCACTGAATCGGGGTGATTACCAACTTTGCAATTATAATATTCAAACAGAAATATTTATAAATTATTTCATGCCCCCGAAAGGATGAACGACATTTTGTGATTCATGATCATTTAAACCCTTGGCGTTATTAATTTCCGAGATATTGCCTCTTTTACCATGAGCATATTAACTTCCAATCAACTCCTCCTTTCATTACCAGGCTTTCAACTCACGGAAGGAGATAGCTGTAGACAATGGGTATTGACGAGTACTTTATAATTGTATTCGGTGTTCTTCTTGTTCTTATTCAGTCCGTATCCGATAAAACTGATTCGTGATTCATCGAAAATCATAAAATTTTGGTATCCTGTTCGTCGAGGTAATTAAAAGTATTTCCTCGGCTATTGGAAAAGTTTTCTCATTATGTGACATTGGAGTTTCAAGTTCATAATTCATTTGTTCTCGCATAAAAGAGCCCATTTTCGACCTTCCCTAGAATAAACGCATTAGAGCATTTCGCCCATCAACCTACTCCAGATAGTTGAACCATGTTCACCCAATTGAATTCACAGGTTTTGGAACAACTCTGAGATTACAATTTGAAGCAGGACGGAATTGAGGCTGATCTATAGTAATTATTGGTTTATTATTCAGTAATAAACCATTGTAATGGCTCTTGAAAAAAAAAACTTGAACCCCCCTGAAAATTTCATTGTACACGTTTCAAAGGGTGAAGAATCCAAAGCCGCAATAAAATGTTTTCCGTCCGTCCGCCGTATGCACGATTTCTCCCAAACGGCCGGAGCAAAAAATCTGAAATTTTCAGGAAAAATCCATCTTGGATTTTTGAATGAACTCCCCAATTCTTTAGCCAGCTCTCTCACTTAGTTTAATGTGCCCTTTAAGGGTTGTCAAAGTTTTGTAAAATCCCTAAAAACCTCAAAAAAAGTCAAGGCTGCCTAAATTTGGACTTTTTTTTTAAGAACTTCCCATGAGGAATCGAATGAGCCCTTCTCCAGGTCCGTAGCTCAAACCATTCCCGATTTATGGGGCCAACGTTATTTTGGTTTATTTATTGTTTTTGTTTTGATTGCAGTAACCTTGTGATGTAGTGAATGTGGATAATGGAGTGAACTCCTAAAAGGGTTTATAGCCGATACACGGGTTGAAGCATTCTGATATGCATGATCCGTCTTACGAAATTTAAAATTTTCGAATAGAATATTTTTCCATTGTAATCGCTCTTGAAAAACGCTGCAAATTCTTTCACTGGGGTTTATTATTCAATGATTCATGATTTGAATTTCTACTAAGCTTCGGAGAGTGCGTGTTTTGAATTTCAGGAGATATGCATAGAGAACTTAAATCGGTTCTCAACCAATATACCTATTTTTATTGATCAGTTGATCATATTTGTGTGCCTCCTGAAATTCAGTAATCGCTCTATCACCTATGAAACACGCACACTCCAAAGCTTAGTAGGAATTCAAATCATGAATCATAGAATAATAAACCCCAGTGAACCATTTTACAAGCTGAATCGCAATTTCGACTAGCAGGTCGTTTGTTGTGCCTCGATAACTGGATGTCAATAAGGCGATGTGGTTAAGTCATACCCTAATGTTTTAGCAAATTTTCATGAATATAGGTAACGTTACTGCAATGGCTTTAAAATTTTTGAACTGAAGTTTCATTAAAAATGTACTAAAATGAAAATCTGTTTTGAGGTATTTTGAAACGATTTCTGGATATCAACGGTTATATGCTCGGGTTGGCACAAAGCTTCCTCAAGTAGGTAACATGAATGAAAAAATCAGTATTTTAAATAATTTCGCAACATGCAGAACATACGCTTGTTACATAGAATAAAAGGACTTAATTGCAGTTGGTCATGTTCTTGCAGAAATTAACGCCTTGAATTGGGGTGGGTCAATGTACTATTTACAGTCACTAACCAAGGAAATGTTCAAGCAAGTGCTGGAAAGATGTAGGTAGTTCCAGATCTATCTCAAGCATTTCTTCAGTCTTCAGACTTCTCAAATGGAGAAAAATATTTACTCAAGTCACGACTATGAATTCTGCCTCTAATCAATTACCTCACTCGATAAAAATACGTAGGAGCATGTATTGGCAATCTTCGCTAAATAGAAACTGCCTTGAAGTTCTAAACTGGGTCATTCAAGCACGTTTGTTCAAATACCTTCGAGATACAGTCTCTTTGATTCAACTGTTGACATAGAGTAAATGGTCTAGGTTCAGATCCATAAAGACGCATTACTTAGAGTTACCCGTTGCTCTGCTTCGACCTTATGCGAGGCATTAATCAAACGAACTTTTCCCGCTGTTTGGCACCACTTCCCACTTTATTAGGACGTAGCCTAAGGCGCTTCGCGTGCCGTTGAGAACCTCCGAGGAACTGGTGAAGTCGGGGTTGATTAAGTGAAATGTGAGAGCGGTGGGTGTACATTATCATCCAACACATGTTGGTTGAAAGGTTCATTGCTTTTCTAAGCTTACTCGGTGTTTTTCACAGCCACTAAAACTCCGTATTTACGAAGGTGAAAAAGAAAGCTAATTATTTAAAGCAGGGGTTTTTTTTTCGTTCTTCTCCACGTGCCCTCCTAAAAACATGCCAGATTGTTTATGACAAGGTACACTGATGAATGTTTTAATCCAAAATGTGCACTGCTCAGAAAAAGAACGTTTTATTCTTACACTGTTGTATTTTGCCACTGCTAACAATTAGTACGGTGAACATTACCAGACCTGTAAAATAGGTGTAGGAGTCACAATTCATGGAATCGGAATAATTGTATCAGTCATCATTTTAATTAGTTTTCCTAATGTCGCCGAGCTCAACTAAAAATTTTAGTAGGCATTATGTTCTTTGGTTCTTTGAAGAAGCATCAGGGATACAGTGGGTCGCTCACAATAGATGCCATGCTTTCTAAACGAAGCTTACTTATGTAGTTTTAATCAGCAAAGCTAATTAGAAGGGACAATGAGATAGTGGTTTACATCTAAACTGTGACAGAAGCCGTACTTCAATCGAGTTGATGGATTTTCCTTGATGCAAAGTTTGTATCACAAACCCACAACTACAAACAGCCCTCGCTTCCCTCAAGTTGTTTCCGGGACAATCAGTGGATTCACTATTTGATTTGGCAACCATCAAAAGCGTAACCCGCAAATAATTGCAAAGGATTTCCAGGTTAATGAAAGACAACTTATCTGAAAAAGCTGACAACTATTATACAATACTTTGACAACTCGATTGAAAAGATCGATTGGTACTCACAAATAAGCTTGGATGTACTTCCCTATGAGCTAACGTGTACATAGTTGCAGTTCACTCGCGAATGAGAATTCTACATTGCTGAATCATTCTAATTAAAAGGTTCAGTCCTGAAAGTCTTACTTTCAAACCAATGTACTCGTATGTAAAAAATAAGGATATCTATATATTATAAATTCTACCAAAAAAAGTAATTGTAAAAATAAAATCAGATCAAAAATCTGTCCGTATGTAAGGGGTAGTTCTCAAGTGTTAATTATGACCAATAGGATGTATTGTTATTGGATAGATTTTCTTGTGTGGCCAATGATTGTGATTCCGCAGTTATTGATTAATTCTTACCTAATACTTAATGTTGATGTTTTTGTGCGTGCTTTATGAACTCCACGCGGTTGCAGAGGTGTTGTGGTGACTGAATTTAACGTT
The DNA here is from genome assembly GCA_031894815.1 of Creontiades dilutus. Taxonomy (NCBI): domain Eukaryota; kingdom Metazoa; phylum Arthropoda; class Insecta; order Hemiptera; family Miridae; genus Creontiades; species Creontiades dilutus. Next base: position 119,187 of record JAVIWC010000944.1, read on the forward strand.
CGTTAGTCGGAACAATTTACTATAGGACCCAAAATCAAACAAAGGCCGCTCCAAAAATACTTACTTACTTGACGGAGATTCAGAAATCGTCGAATGGGCGATACCATCCATCACAGTCACTTCGATTTTGAAACTCTTGATCAACTTCAGGAATTAGCCAATTTCCGTGAAATGTGAGCACTGTAATTTTCATTTGAAAAAATAAATAAATGAACAAATTAATAACTTTAAATTGATTCTTGAATCTTATTCGAAAAACATGCCCAAAGTTCAAATAGTAGAATTGAAATCGTGTGAGTATTTTCTACCAATGTCTTTTGACGTTTGAAAGACAAATAATGTACGTTGCACAATTAAACTATACTGTGAGGTACACTAGAATGGCTTTAAGTCAGAAAGATTTGTGGTGCTCCAATAGGTCCCAGTTCTCTGAGGCAAGATAAATGCTTGACTGTTATAGCTGCCCTTGAAATATATGGTATTAATAAACTTCCTCAAGAAGAGCTTGTGCAAGGTTGGGTTGCTAACGGATGAGACTGAATAATGAATTCCCTCCAAGATACCTTAAGGGTTTCGCGGACTTGTTAGGTATCAAAAGTGATATTTCAGACTTCTGGATATATATCAAATAGTTACTAGGTTCATTTGTGAATAGTTTAGATGCTTATTAGCTTTTAATCTAGAGGTAACGTTTGCATATCTTACTGAAAGTTAATTCAATAGTTACTGACTGAATAAAGGACAGCCCCCACCCCCTTCCCTCCCAAGAGATCAATCTACAAGCACTTCCCAACTTTCCATCCTAGTTTGAGATCGGATAATATTACGTTGTATGTACGATTTGGCCTGAGCACTTGTGCTTGTAAGCAAAGTTTATGTTATTGTTACGAACTGAACGAAATTCTCAGGGAGTAATGGAGAACATAATATGTTCTCGTTATATTATAAGGGTTATACGGGTCAAAACCTACCGAGCAGCACACTACAGCCTTTGATTCACATGATTATGTTTCATTAGTTTTAGTCTGAGCAAATATACAGGATGTATCAGATAAGGTGCGCAATACTTCACCCACGTATTTTACACCAATTTCCAACAAAAAGTGCCTCGTAGCAATTTTTTATCTCCCTTAGTTTTTGAGTTATTTCACTCCTAAAATTGTTTTCGTGTTTTCGACCTTGTCTCAGCAAAACGGCTATAACTCACATACAGTATTATGTAAAGTAAAATTTGAGGATACCGTTGGAAAGTGCGTTAAATTTCCTATCTTTCAAGTGTCAAACCAATTGTTTTTGCTTACTTCTAGTTGGCTAAAAACCGTTCTACAAAGCAAACTTAAAGAACTCTTTTTCAAAATGTGTTTTCAAACGTTAAGTACTCAACACTAATCTACATTTGATCAGATGCCAGTAGCCTAAAAAAAGTGCCAAAAAAACAGCTTTTGAATGGTATATCAAAAACAATTGTTACTATTTCATTTGATCGAGAAAATCTCGTTTGAGTGCAAAAGCAGCGAAGCAAGTCGAGGTTTTTGACGCTTGGTAAAGGGTTTCAAATAAGTACTTACCTAGTAATTTTTACGAACAAAATATCACTGCTTTATCTTCTAAGGCGCAGTTTTAAATATGTGAAAGTATTTTCTAATACGTAATTACGGTAAATTTTCAAAATGGCCTCCATTTTGTTGGATGTACTTTATTTTGTTGAAATGTCTCTTTTTGTACATTGCATCAACAGCACTTCGAGGCTCTCGTCGGTTTTGTTTCATTTGATCTCCGCAATCCATAATTCTTTGAATGAGCTGATCTCTCGACTCAATCCTCATCGTCGTACACTTTTGCTTTGAGATTCCCGAAGAGGAAATAGTCCATCGGAGTAAGGCCAGGACTGCGCGAGGGCCACTGGAAGAGTCCATGCTGACCGATCCACCTACGAGAAATTGGAAAGTTAAATGAATGCTTTAAACAAATCGTCAAACGTATTTTTCCTCATGTTGAGAGGAAAATTATTTTTCTTTCAATGTGCATTATGACGAACAGGGGGGTTTTAGTTTCTAACCTTTTTTCAAAGTTGGCGTTCATCCATTCCATTACTGCTCGAGTTCTGTGGGACACCCGTTCATTTGAAACCAGAGATTCTTTCTCTCCACCAGAGGCATATCATCAGATGCTGAGAGATCATCTCATTCAAAGAATAATGGATTGCGGACATCAAATGAAACAAAACCGACAAGAGCTTCGAAGTACTGTTGATGCAATGCACAAAAGGACACATTTGTGCATTCGACAGAATGGAGGCCATTTTGAAAATACTTGGACGAATTCAAAACTGCACCTTACAAGATGAAACAGTTTAATTTTGTTCATAAAAATGACTAGGTCATTATTTGAAACCCATTACCAAACGTCAAAAACCTCTACTTGCTTCACTGTTTTTCGCACTCAAACTAAGTTTTCTCGACCAAATAAACTAGTAAAAATTGTTTTTGATATGCCATTCGAAGGATGAATTTATGGTACATTTGTTAATTTACAGGCACCTAATCAAATTCAGATTAATGTAGAGTACCGAACGTTTGAAAAAACTTATTTTTTCAAATTTTCTTGAAGTTTGTTTTGTAGAGTGATTTTTCGCCAACTAGAAGTAGGCAAAAATAATTGGTTTGCGGCTTGAAAGATATGAAATTTAATGCGCATTCCAACGGTATCCTCAAATTTTACTTCACATAATACGGTAAGTGAGTTATAGCCGTTTTGTTGAGGCAAGGTCGAAAACACGAAAACAATTTTGGAGGTAAAATAACTCAAAAACTAAGCGAGATAAAAAAATTGCTAAGACGCACTTTTTGTTGGAAATTGGTTTTATAATACGGGAGTGAAGTACTGCGCACTTTTTCTGATACACCCCGTATATCCAATCAAGTTCAGTCAATTTATGACTTTTAATAAGAAGAGTTATTCGGTTTTCACTGTGTTTACCTGAGGTTAAATGTAAATTTTACTTCGTCATGTGGACTGCACTTGCTATCTAGAGGTTTCCAAGGATCCAAAACCACAAACCGAATTCTTGTCAAACAAACTAATATTTTGTAATATATTAGTAGCGAATACGGCAAACATTCACTTTTCTCATTTGAAATCAAAATAATACTTCACCTAGTTAACCTGCATGGCTCTGCTCGTGAGAGATCTTTGAATTAGCCGCAAACACCCATACAACAAAATCCGGGTAACTCGAAATAGATCACTGTTACTGATAAGGGGAGCTGAGCAGTTTGCCTGACACGACTCAATTCATAACTGGCTTAAACATTGGGATAGTGGAAACAGTTATTAATCAACGGTATGCGATGATGAGTGCATCCATGGTGAACAGTAGCAACGTCTTGTATACCGTGTCCAAAAAAAAACCTTTTTCAGCCAGAGCTTCGCAGGGTAAAGAGTAAACTGTCGCATGAAAATTTCTTAACGTATTATTATAAACAACGTAATCGGAATGGACATTTTGTAGCCGATACCCAGCTATCTACCTGCGTATAATAACGAATATAGTAGTTTATGGTAACGTTCCAGTACCTACAAGTGTTTATGATAGTGCAGCGAGTAGTTTAAGATAACTGTTTCTAGGTTCTCCCAAACTTTCCACCCTCAAGAATAAAACCCTACATAGCGACCACATATTTGGCACGGTGACTAGGAATGACAACGCCAGTTCGCTCCGTTAGCAGATATTGGAACCAAATACCTTAGTTGATGGAGTAGTACTGTCGATGCTTGCAATCATTGGGTTGCACTTTCCCATAAGCTACAGTGAATGGCGAGGCTAAGGCCACTCTGTCATATATTATTCCAGCTGTATTATTGAAAATGAGAAAGCTGTAAGTCCATTTTGGGAAGGCGGGCGTTTTTAATTTTAAAATAGCCGACATAACATGACTTTCAACTACGAAACCATGGCAGTGAAGAAAATGGGGTGGATTCTGGTCTCAAAAAGTTGGTTTTTATCGTGTACGGGTTATTATTGAGGTTGCCACACTGGAAGTAATCCCCATTCGCCTGACTATAGAGCCGCTCAGGAAGTTAGTTGGGCAGATGAGGGAGATCCCAGGTGACAAATTTATGGCCGTCCGTGCAGTTTCCCGTCTATGTGGGGCCTGGGTTGTAATCCTATAGGTGAAATTAAACCTAGGGCTACCTCTGTCGTTCTGGAAAACGACGGCGTAAGTAAGGTGGGATTTCGCTGAAAAGCCTTGACTAGATGTAATCCGATTGCACCCCTCCCCTCCTCCTTCTCTCCAACTTTATCGGTGACCACAAGCGGGGCTTTATACAGATCGTCACTTGATTTATACGAGAGTACCTACCCGACAACTGGAGTGGCAATCAAACCAAGGTAGCTTAACCACTGCTGATCCTTTGTGACATCAAACCTTACCTATAAAGGTGTGGGCGAAATAAAACGTTGTGTATGTTTATGTTATCCGTCTTCACTAGGAATTTAATGCTGATGGAGTTTTTTCTGCTGATGAAACGTAAAATGAGTCCATCGTTAGCATCATTCACAATTCGAAGAATCCATATGGTGAACTAGCAGTACCGAATCGTGAATAGGTAAACTAACCCCAAAGAACACGACAACTAACCCTAAAAGGTGTTTTACAAATCCGCCCTTGAGCTTTGCCGAGTTTGAAGGGATACGATAGGTACTTGAATAAAATTCCAACAGTCTCAAAGTTGTTTCTATGATACAACTTTTCTACAATAGCGAATGAATTGGAGGTAGAACGTAATGGTAAAAAAAATTCAAAAACAATATATTCTTACTAGTGGAAATGAACTGCACTTTGAATGATTGGTTACATTTAGAATAAATTCTTCCCTGTTTTCAAGTAAACATTTTGCTACCGACGAAGTTCATTATAATTATTTTGAAGTAACATTACAATACGTTACGTGTTTTAAGGAAATATCATGTCCACAATTACTAAAAAGTGTGACGGAGTCTCTTTCAACGCCGTTTAATTGGATCCAAGCACAGTTTAATGCCGCTTTGACGTAGGGTGGATGAATAGGTACCGGAGTATTTGCAAACATTTATCCATAAAAGCCGGTTGTGAAATATGGCAAGTGGTCTCTTCATAGTGATCGTTTCCAAGAGATGTATGATACATTTGGGGCACTATAACTCATACCTCTCCTATCTTTCTACTAAAATTCCAATGAACGAGTACGTGAATGCGGTGTAAATCCTCACACAAACGTTTATTATTCCTGTATTAGATACCACTCCTTCGATAAGCATCGGGCTAATAGAACTGGACTGCACATCCAGACAATACTTTTAAAGGACACTGACAAATACGCATAGAAACCCACGAACAGAACAGCTGAAATGAACGAGATAAAATGAAAACACTGGAAAAAGAATGCTTCTGCCTGTTCTCCTCGAAACAGGACTCAATTGGATTGAAGCTTAAGAGACAGCGTTTTGAATAGCATAATCATCCACCTTCCTCAGAGGGCAGTCACCAGCCACGCCTCTCGCTTAGTCTCGCGTTGAGGACAACCCTCCTGACTTTTTCAAATGACTAGTGGTCTCATTCAACTCACTGAAGCAATGTGTATCAGAATCAAACAAGAATCAAATCAGGAGATTTTAAACTTAAAATTTCCAATATTTCAAGCCTTACTTAAATACCAACCGTTAGAGTGGGTCGAGAGTGATGTCGGTGGAAGAGGATTACCTCGATCCCTACTGGGCTCATATATATTCGTACGATTTTTAATGCAAGTTTAGTCAAGTTCGGTCCAGTTGTTTCAAAATGAAGCCGTAAGTGGCATAGGGGAGATTTTTTCTCTATGTTTTAAATCTATCGGTAAACTGGTTAAACTTGTTTTCTTCGTTGATTACGAAAGTTCATTATAGAAAATTGTGAGCCAAAAAAGGTAATACATTCAAATTAATCAATAATAGCAACAGAGTGCTTTGCCATACTTCAACTATTCAACTATATGGTTTGCAGTGTGATTTTATCTCTCGTACGCCAGGAAATTCATTGGAGAAATGAGTTGTTAATTAACCAACTATTTCATGGTCGTTTTTTTTTTTAACGATATATCAAGGTCGCAAACATTTCATAATTTTGTATTTTAAACTGTCGTCAGAGACTGAACGCTGGGAAACATTTACATTTACGGTCTTCTAATAATTTTACAGTGATATACCCGTAATTTTTGTGTTCATTTTTCTCACCAAAAACCCCTTTATTTCAAGTTCTTATAATAATTAATCATTCATCAAGGGATTTTTTGAGCTGTTCTTTTGTTATTGGACTTCAAGCATGTGTTTACCAAACTGCAAAATTTTCGGAAATTCATACTTCAGTCTGAGTTTTCCCGCGGTGCCCAGTCCATTTGATGAACAAAACAGAAATGAAAATAGTACTAATAAATATTAATGTCTCCCATAAGGGGCTGATACCCCAAAAAAGTGTTTGCCAAAACGTGAGAGGTGAAAGTTAGAAACAAAATAAATCATTGTTGAATTGTTTGCAAGTTTCACCACCAAATTTTTTCAGAAGTTCTGAACAGTATTCGATGGTGAGAATAGCCAGTGACCATCGATTGTGATCTTCACACTCCTTGGAGCTTTCATCAACAGGATCAGTAACGAAGTGTATTGGGATCTGAGCCAATACTGTTTGGCAACCCTTCAAAACCGAAGGGGAGACACAAAGGTAATATCAGCTTTAACTGCTGGAAATTAGTATTCCGAGAATTGAACCTCAACTTCGAGTCTTCGATTCATCAAACGAATGAACAAAGTTACTGTCAGCCTCTGACCATTTATTATTCACACAGATAGTACAAATTGCCTGTCAGTCACTTGATAGATGCTCTCAGAAGCTGATGAAATCAAGGATATTGTCTTTACTTATTTGAGGATGAATTTATCGTTTTCTTTTCACCCATCACAACGATCAGAAAACATTATAAATATGTTTCAAGCTTTCTTGGAGTAGAAATCATAATTTCAGAGTGTAAAAACATGTTACTAAGTAAAACATGCATTGCAGGGATTTCTCTATGTCCGGTTTTTAAAGACTACACCTATTAACTTAATTATGGAGACTCATAATTTTTTTTTCCTTCAACTAGACCAATGTCTTAATCGAACAAGAAAAAAAGCACCCAAATCAATTGTGAATTTAGTGAACAGCTTGAATGTATCGGCCATCAACCCCTCCATCAGATTTTTCAGATTTATCCCACAAGTGAGGCTCATTAGAAAAAAATTGTGATCGAAAAAAAGCAGGTGAAAATAGTGAAGATTTACAAAATTTATAAAATTACCCCTTCTACTCACCCAATTCCAAAATTAAATGGAAATTGAAAGAATAGATAGAATTATCGAATTAAGAAATGATTGAATAATTGATTCTGATGTTTCAAAACTAGGCCGGGATTCTTAATCGAACAAAAAAAGCAAGAAAATTGGCCATGTAAGCCAAGTGGGCAGCTATTCGATTCGAATGTCTACTACTCCGTTCTAACAGGAAATTCAAAATTTTGAGGTTTGATGCACAACAACCTACTCTAAAATCGGGTGGAACAAAAACAATTTTAATCCATTAAAATCTGATGGAAATAGAGGAGATATAATTATGAATTTTCCGTAATCAGGCTCAATATCCTTGGTTACCATATTTGATACAAGTCATCTTGTTGTATACAACCGTTTAATTCTAACTTGGCCAACATTCCGATGAATTTATTATGAATGAAAAAGCAACAACAGTGCTTTGTTTGAATTCATACTCTTCCAAAGAATGGATCTTTGGGTTGAAAATTGAGTTAGGTACAGCTTAAGAAACAACAACAAAAACAAAAAAAAAATTGAAAATGAAAATAATTTTTGCCATAGTATGTGCCGCGACGGCATAATATGCCTGAATTGAATATTATTCAATTATATTTTTTCGATTAACCTTTCTCTTTAAACTTTTGTCGGTCCACGTTTCAAGTTGCGTGTAAATTCAAAACTATGAATATACATTCGCATCCTGCTTTTGGGATTTGGAATATTGTCAGTTCTTTTTTTTTTTCTTTAGGGAGAGAAAAAACATTTATTGATCATTCTTTTTTGTTCTGAAGTGAATATCTCACTTCCTTCGAGTCACACTGCCATCAAAATACAATACCGCAGAGACAAACGAAATTTCATTGAACAAAAAAATGAACGAACTAAGTATGTTCGGTCTCGCTAGAAACGGTAGAACTTGGCCCATGACAAGAGTGCAGTACATCCAACGTTGCAGCCTGCGCGAATGAGATTAACTGGGTCAATTTTTCTTGAACTTTTCCTCTGGTATTCACATTTCCAACTTTCCCAGGCAAGGTAGTTGTAGCGAACATCCACATTCATGTGCTAGACACAAGCAGCAGTGAGGTCAAGAGTTTATGAAGCTCATTCCTGTTGCATTATTGAGAATCAATACAGAAGTTCTGAATGCACAATGAGAATCGACCTTATGGCGAATGCAATACGTAAGGGATGATTTGGATTTTTGTTTTTTCAATAGTGAAGATTTGTAACCGGAATAAAAAAAGGTTTAACATCCCAACCCCGCCTTCGGGGAGCTTTTGTCTAAAATAACCGGACCAAAGTTTATGAAATTGAAAAATCACGTACGGGAACTGTTTGTGACTGAGTTCACCGCGTCACATTCAACCTAATCGGCTACGGGTGGAAACAAATCGTCGAAACATTAAAAAACTACAATATCAAAGACTTCATAAATAGAACTAATGTTTTGTGACTGTAAATGATAATTTTTCATGAATGTTTCCGGAGTAATCCGAACATCTGCTCGTACGAAAGGCTTGGGAGCGGTACCTCTGATTCAGTGAAATGCTCACCGTAATCTCAAAGTAACGATTTCGTCATTTTCCTTCCACATAACCCGGCGTTTTTCGAAAAGATCTCGTTTTTCAGTCAACAAAAAGTTTTGTCTCAGGATAATTTTTAGAAGGGAAAATCTACTGAGCTGTTGGAAAGTTAAGATCTTCGGTCAGTTTTTTAGTTGTTGGATTTTGCAAAAAAAAAAAAAAAAAAAAAAACGCTTTAAATTATGAAACAGGTTTATTATTTCCATATTCCACAGCTCTTATACGTAAATCACTAATCTAAGTATGCCCTTAGGTACAGTAGCGGTACATTATCCAAACAAGACATCTCGCGCCTCCGTACATTGTACTTAATTGGGAGATTTCCATTTTTCGATAGATTAATCCTTAAATACAGTCTCGCAGAGCTGATTGATCGAAATGTCAAGATTACTGGCAAATCTCTGATCGATGTAGGATTTTTAAGCTGAAATTCGTAAACATGGGTTTGGTAGTTTCAGAGTGCAGATTCGAACGGCGGACAGGAGAAAGGCAGACGGTGGGTTTCTTTTTTTAAATTTTGAAATTGATTTTGGGGAAAGGATTGGACAAGAACTCAAAACCAGTTGAGTTTTCTCCCTAACTTGTCGATTTAGATGTAATACCGTTAGAGAGGAAGAGTCAAAAAAGTGTTTACCTGCTTCATTTGTTAACGATCTGGGTAGCATTTCCTGTACTCTTCTGCTGTATATTAAATCGCAAATGTTCTTTTTTCTAGTGGAAAACTGCGGTTCCTTAGTCCCTAGTAAACTTTCATGAGCACGGGCAAACTAACAAAAACAAAATGCAATTTGAATGAGGTTTTTTGTTAAAAAATGAGGTGATGGTATTGAATACCCCTTAATGGGCTGAGGCAATTAGCCTAATTACTTATCAGAGAGCCTGGAAGGACCGGAATGTCAAGAAACAGAAAGGAGGAACTGCCTGTATCAATAATGCTCTCGTGTCTTGCAAAAGACATGGGGGAGGGGTCAAAGTGGAGGAAAAGGCTCTCAGAAGGTAGGGCAGGGGTAAATACTAATTTGTAAAGTGGTTATAGTTGAAAGTTATTGCTCATTAAACAGGTTCGAGGTGGAGGGGTTTCAGGGCAGACAACACTCAAGGGAAAGAGTGGCTTAACATCAAGCTCTGCTCACATGAAACAAAGCAGTCTTCAGGGTAGCGATTACCAGAAATAGGAAAGGGGAATTTCCGTTGCAAGTGGCAACACTGATGTTAATCCAACTTCCTCCTTTAAACGGTCAGTTGTTGAATTATTACAAATAAAATAATTGACTTTATTGATGTTTAACTTCAACAACTAGGAACTATCGACAAACTGGCCAAGCGAAGACAATGAATGACACACAAAAAATAAATCCAAGAACAATTTATACAACAATACATGAAAAAATGTATCTTATAAAATTTATTTAATAAATCATCTCAAACACTCGTGTAAGAGATGGTGTATGTCAAAGAATACGTGTTACGAAATAAGTGTATGCATAAGTTCCACCATATGTACGTTCAACACATATTCAAGACATGTGCTGAGGTATTGGAACACGTGAAAGCGGTTAAAAAACAATGTGGTACTGGACATTTTGAAACTCTTTGCAACGTACGGTTGAAATTTTAAAAATTTCCAATTCTGATTGTAGGTTGCCGTAAATTCATAAGCACTACAAAACCGAAAAATTGATGAATAAGCAATGGTGAAGTTATAAAGAGACGTGAAATCATGTAACTGTATTAGGTCTGTTTTTTAGGGTTTCCATAACACTCAACTAGCTCTTGAATTTCAAGTTCTAGTTCGGCTAACTTACTGGCAGCAATCGTAACGCTGAGACGGTAATTCAATTAGTTTCAGTCACCAACTGCCAGTATAACCTCACAGCAAACTGATTGCCACGTCAATTCCTTCCTTATGCTTCGCTCATGTCTTCGTAGGTGTTCATGAAATACGTGTGAGAAGTGTGCAGTGATAATTTTTGGTAATGACCAAATCTTCTGATTATTCTAGAGCTCTGTCGGTTGATTTGTTTACATTTCTTTCATACATAAAGTCAAAAACATACTAATGTTCGTTACGGATGCACGTGCCTCCAAGGAATCGATTAAGACTACTCGGACCACTTTAATTCCAAACGATCGTTCTCCCTGAGGGCTGGAACTATGGTTAGAAAAGAAGACCTTCTTGACACCTGTGTCACGTTTATCTCTTCCCCAATCAACCTTGAAAGCTGAAAAATGAATGGTAAATTTGAGGTAGGTATATAAGAGGTTGAAGGATATGATATAAGCAATGATCCTGCGTCCATAGGTTCTTGAGCTATAACGCCGTGTCCTACGTGAGCCGGAACTAAGCGATACCAGCGGGACGGGTAAGTTCAGCGTTTTTTGCGGGGCGGGCGATTTTCTAATCAGACTATAATAACGATTGTTTACATCTGTTGTCAAGGTTATTGGACTTGTCCAGGTCCGTTGGAGTCAAGATCTTTTCTCGAGCACTTGCAAGATTATTCAGAACAATGTTGAAGTTAGTTATCAACGAAATAAGAAAACGTCCGTCTTTATGGGGTTAAAAAAAATCCTCTTCAAGAAAAGTGACCAAGTCCCCAAATTAGGTTCTTAATTGATACATTTCATGAGATGTTTGCGTCTGCAAACGTTTATTTGCAATGTAATTGAACGGAGCTGGACTACTTCCGGCCAAAAAAAATCGTCTCTCTTTAATAAATGCTGAAAAAAAGAACACTCAGCCTATTGACTGACACGGTAGGTACGAAACTAACCTAACTAAAACGCGCTCATGGGATTGTAACCGCTTGCACTCCCGTAAATCGCTGATATCTCCAGTAACGCTGAAATCAAACGATTCCCGCTCACGTAGGACGAGGCCTAAGCGTTGATAACACCTTTTGTTTTGACCAAAGGTACTATTAAAATAAGTGTTTACGGGGTTATATTTAAGATGAAGTCATTCAACGTTCTGAGGACATCTTGAAGTCAATTACGAGGCATGGAGATCAGTGATCAGGCCCTCGTGACTCATTTCTTATCTAATCGATCAAACGTGCTAACAAATAAATGGAACTGTTTTTATGGGATCAAGAAAAGACAAGACACTATATGAAAGCTCGAGGCGCCGATTTCAGACAATACAGGGTGTCTACCTTTCAGGTGGACCAAACTTTAAGGATCGATTCCCTTCTCGAGTAACGATTTAAGTTTTTTTTCGTGTTATCGACTTTACTTCATAAAACAGCCTAACTCCCTTGTTTTTGAGTAATCTGTTAAATTTCCTATCCGTTTAGTGTGAAACGCTATTTTTTAAAGCCATTTTCTGAAGTAAAACAATAAGCCAAAGTCAAAGTTTCGAAAATCAACATTTTTCAGGCTAATTTATCGCCTGTAATAAATTGGAATATTGGTGTGCACTCAACGGAAAAAACTAGCCCAAGACCTCAGCTTTCCAACGGTGTCATCATTTTTCTCTTTACATTTTAATAAACCTCGTAAAATGACGTTTTGATGCGAAAAAAGAAGGATTTTTCGTTAAAAATATCAATTTTTCACAAACATTGACTTTTATCCGATATGAGTGTTCTTCATTGTACCTATTAATTTTTCCGTTGTGATTCTTAATTTTTTTAAATCCTGAACCCCAAATGGTGACACTTTTGAACCATCGCGGCCGCCTCAAAACGGACTAATGCGATACCTGTCTACCAAATGAAAAAAACGGTTGATCAAATGAAATACGCGTACATCTTCTCGGAAAAATACGAGTTTCATTTTGTGATATGAAATAAAATAAAAAAAAATGAAACTCGTATTTTTCCGAAAAGATGTACGCGTATTTCATTCGATCAACCGTTTTTTTTTCATGTGAAAAATTGCGATTTTTAACGAAAAATCCTTCTTTTTTCGCATCAAAACGTCATTTTACGAGGTTTATTCAAATGTAAAGAGAAAAATGATGATACCGTTGGAAAAGGTCTTGGGCTAGTTTTTTCCGTTGAGTGCACACCAATATTCCAATTTATTACAGGCGATAAATTAGCCTGAAAAATGTTGATTTTCGAAAAAAAATTAAAACTTTGACTTTGGCTTATTGTTTTACTTCAGAAAATGGCTTTAAAAAATAGCGTTTCACACTAAACGGATAGGAAATTTAACGCTCTTTCCAACGGTTTCCTCAAATTTGAGATTCCTCCAAAAAACAAGGGAGTTATGGCTGTTTTAGTGAAGTAAAGTCGATAACACGAAAAAAAAACTTGAATCGTTAATAACTGCCTCTAAAAAAAAAGTCTAAGGGGCACTTTTTGTCTCAAATTAGTTGTAGAATCGATCCTTGAAGTTTGGTCCACCTGAAAAGTCTGAATACGTTTAATATACATAGATCAGTAATTTAAGTAAAACAGTTAGTCTAATACACAACTTTTTCGTAATTATTTTTAGAGGTTTTTTTTCTTGGTCAATAACAATGGTATGCAAAATTAGGTACCAATACAACATTCATTTACGTTACGATATGAGTGGATTTGAAAATTGTGATTTGTAAACCAGTGATACATTAATTCATTTAAATATGCCGAACTCGTGGATTTCCATTTGGCTTGACGATATGTTCAGTGAGATGAATTTTTTGCTCAACAAACTTTCCACGTAGTCCAAGTATAATAGTTGTTGAACCCATATTCAAGTTTGGTGTCGTTCACTCCAAAACCGTTCAGCGATGTCACTCTAAAACGGAGACGTCTGAGTGACATTGGAATTCAAAGATTCCGATTAAATTAAGAGTGGGTGAGTCGCTCAAACGAAATTGGGGGTGACTGAAGAGGGTCCGATGAGCAGAAAGAAGGTGGAAAAGAGAAGGGAAAGAGAGGAAAGTAATAACCTTTGTAATTACGCAGTCTAATTAAAAGGGGAAAAGTAATTATTGCCGTTGTCATTCCGAGCTGCTCCTGGCCTCCACTCCGCCCGTCCTCCCTTTTTCACTCTATTTCCCTCGTCTTTCCGTCTGCTCATCCAGCCTCCCCTTGGCACCAGCTTTCGCTCTAATTGTCGAAACTCCGCATTTTCCTCTCGTGACCATTTGTGTTGGCCAAATGGTCAGACCTATGTCGATTTGGGATGCGGAAAGTAAATTGCTTGGAAAATAGTGGCCAATTAGAAAAACTCGGGAAGTTGATAAAAAACCTAGAAGCGCAGGTGTTTGAAAATGTGTCTACTTATTAGTTTTTCAAATTAATACGACTAGATGTTCACCAGATAATTCATATTTTAGGAAATCGTTAATTGTATCTACCAGTACGTCCACAATCTTGAATAATATCCATACCCCAAACCAAACAAAAGTCTTGGTAATTACTCGTATATTGAAAGACGTACTAAGAAAGGTTTTCTAGACGAGTCGAATGTATTGGTTCTATATTTGCAATAATGATCCTTTATAATCAGTCAAGAAATAAAAATGAATTCTCTCAAAATGTATTCAAGATAATACGAGATTTAAAAAATTAAACATAAGCATGTATATACATTTTTTTTTTTTTTTCACGTTGATTGATCTTGTTCCAAATTTAAGTTTTTTGGTTTAACGAAAGAGTTTTCAAATACATATTTAAATAACAAACTTGTTTTTGATGTTGTTAACATTTTCTAAAATACAAATATTAATGGTGGATTTTTAAAACCGCTCTCTCAGTTTTTGAGATATATCATAACAAACGGAAATAGATATATTTTCTCTTTCAATTATTACTTTAAAAAACTACTCGGCCAACATAATTAGAGGTGAAACCTGATACTTGAAAAATGTAATCTACGGATATATTATGAAGTAATATAGAGTCATATATTATACCGCCGCACAGTGGGCGAAATCACCGATTTAGGTGGACAAAAGTCAAGTCAAAAGTTTGGAATTTCTGAGTGCTTTACGTTTTTATTATTAGTTAGTGAGACTCCTAATACTAATATTTCCCCCCATACCTTGTTTACAAACAAATATTAAAGGAGTGAATCAGTCATGTTTACACAAATGCCTGATAACCGGCAGTGGGATTGTCTTTATTCGATGGCCATTCATTATGTTCAAGGTGTGTGTAGCGCGAAGTTTTATTGCTTTTTTTCAAGAATGGGCATTGCTGAGACAGGCAAGAAATTAAATTTCTACATTCGTTATTGAATATACATTACATTATATCTGTAGATTTAACTTAGCAATTTGTGAATGTATGTCCCTATTCAATAAAGAAAAACTATATTAACGCCAAGATATTCCACGGATTTGTTTCATCAATCCTTCTAGTTTTTAAATGTTGCAAAGAATTTTTGCGATTTTTTTGCGTTTTGGGTGATACATAATTTTTTTCAGTCAAATTTCGGCAAATAAATTTGATTTTAGACCACTTTGTGCTCGCCAATCGTATCAAAAAATGAATTAGATTTTTTAATATTATTTTTCCCGTATTCTGGAACTTCAATCGTTGAATTCAGGAAAGTTTTAAATTTTAGCAAATCAATTTGATTTTAGACCACTGTGTGCTCGCCAATCGTGTCAAAAAATTAATTGGATTTTTTACAATTATTTTTTCCGTAATCTAGGAACCCAAAGGTTGAATATGGACCAGTCTCAGAATTTTGTCCACCTAAATTGGTGATTTTGCCCACTTTGCGCCGGTGATAAGAAACACAGGAATGAAATCTGCAACCAGAAAATGTTATGCCAGCCAATATTGTTCCTGCGATGGGTGAAGATCCCTCTCAACATCTATCGCCAATCATTATTTCGCCAAGGTTTGAAGGCGCTTGAATTGGGTGATCATTCTGGTTTTCTAGTGAATGGTGAAACACAAATTCCCATCCCTCTCTTACAATAACAGGCTTGGCAAACTTTGTTCGAAAACTCGCCCTAAAGCCGACGAACGCGCATCTGAAATTCAAATGAAGCGTTCCAATTGATGAGAACGAGTATTAAATAAAGGAGAGACGAAATGTTACCGCTCTTTCACCCTCAGCTGTTAAGTCTACTGCAGTGGGTTTACCATGGAGGAATTCCACTCCCCAGTACCTCTTGCCATGTATTAATATTCCCTTCTACGGGAATATTCCTGGCAAGCTACTAATGAAGACGCTGTTGTTACAATTGGAGGGAGTCGGGGGGTCGCCTCTGTGAATGGAAACCCCTTTAACTAAGCGCTTCAACAGTATTAAATTACGGTTGACATCTTCTTACTGAAATGCGGAGCATCGAGCATTCGATTTTTTACTGCGACAAGGGTTTTACAAGATGGACAAAAAATGATGAATTAACGAATATGAGGAATTCTTTCGAGTCAGTTCACTACTAGTATTACTCCCTCCATTTGCCTCCTCCCACAATTAGACTAGAAAGGTCTGAAATACGGTTCAATATAAGACTGCTGTTCTCTATCTAATTAAAACTAACAAGGAAATCAGGATTTTCTATTAGTTATTAGCAGGGTAGGATTAGCTATTTGGGCAGCGTTTAAATGGATTGCTTATTACACCACCTATCCTCTCTTCCGCGAGCACAACTACACTAGATTTAGGACAAAAGAATAAACGTTTTTATAAATCAATAAGGGCGTATTGGAGTTGTGAAAAAAATGACAATATATCCTATTACCTTCTTTTATAATGAAAATTGAATGTCCTTAAATATTTTTGGTTACTAAACTAAAATTTTATTGAACAAGTAGGACTGACATGAATCAGTCGAGAATCCTCGCTTGAGCTGCGATTGAAAGAATTGCCTTTTACACTTCCCGTTCCTCCTCCTATTAGAATAAGCAAAATTTCTAAGATTTGTTTCGTATTTCGACTGAAATTGGTATCAAACAAAATACGAATGATGAAAATCGATTCATAGTTATACTCATAGTTATTATATTATACCTATGGTTATTATACCTATAGTTTATAGTTATACCTATCCTGATTACCGTAAACAAAATTTGTCGCAAAAACCACGATTTGTACTCATTACCCCTCTAACTTTGTTATCGTCAAACCAAATGTTGAAGAAGAAACAATTTGGGTATTGTTTGTTGGTTGTATTATTTGCGGAACATATTTACGGAACATGCTGTGTCACAATTGTTTTGAATCAACGTCGCTTTCGAGCCCTATAATGTTAGTTTCTGAATATCCATTTTGTTTTCAGCTGTGTTTATTTAGAGAACTGTATACACATATTATCGTGTACATACTATACTGTACATAATCTACGTATACGTATATACCGAGAAGAGGTATGAATGTACTTTTAATAACCGTTCTAAATAAATCACTGATCTGTATAAATTAGACGAAGTCTAAGCACACATTGGCTATACTGCATACATTATCTAAACTCTGGGCCTAGAGCCTTGTCCATACTGTACCCTACAACATTCCAAGTAGGAAAACGCTTAATTTACTTCAAATCATCATGCTGCCAATAAAATTTCAGCTGAACATAAGGACGTGGAACGTAAATACCTTTAATGGTGAAATATACTGTATATGGACACGATGGGGAATTCTACGAATAGAACAACTGAAATTCAGCTAACACTTACTTGAATTTGACTTGTACCAACATTTAATAAATAAGGGTGGAAAAACTTGATTTTTGGGAGAACTTTGGAAAGGAAATTTCACGGCAATTATATCAGCTGATGCGATCCTCACATGATACTGGGGGATTTTTATTTTGTCCAAGCACTTGGCTGTTCACATTTGTGTTTAGGTTATTTTTTCTGTTGAAGTTCTAGCTTCTAGAAAGAGTGAACGGGTGAACTGGGCTCATTCAATTTTTTAAAGGCATATTTCAGTAACAAAGATGAAACAATAGTGTTATTTCGAAAGTTTTCGATATTCAGATATTCTATTTGGTATTTCAGTCTATCATCCCTTGGGATTGAACGAGATTGATGCTCTTGTCTTCCGTTTCAGGCCCGTTTATCTCAGAAAATCTGAATACATTTTTTTAATCATTAGTTTCCCACATTTTTCGTCAGTTTAGTGCTTACCCATCTGTATCCTGGATAGAACGTAATCCCTAAATATTGAATTAGTAGATTTACATTTTCTTTTTCCCATTTTAGAGTCCATTCATTTTTTGATACATCGTTTCTTGGTTGGCGAGTGCAACTGAGAAAGTTGCCGAATTGAATTGAAAATTGTTACACCAGTGTTTGTACTTACGATAATGTAGAAGATTTGACGCTCCCGGATGTCCAGATATTCGATTTATTTCTCATAGTACTTTCAACATTACAAGAACAAGGTTTACGCATCAAAAGACAGGAGATATGCATGGAGCACGTAAATCTGTTCTCAATCAAAATACCTATTTGGATTGATCAGTTGATCATATTTGTGTGCCTCCTGAAATTCAATAATCGCTATACCCTGTGAAACACGCAGACTCCAAATCTTAGTGGAAATTCAAATAATGAACGCAAGCCAATTGAATAATAAACCCCAGTGAAAGAATTTGCAGCGTTTTTTTATTGAACCTCAATACCCCCCCCCCCCCCACAATAAAAACATCTATAATTTATCAAGTCCTTTAGCACTCGTATTGCGTTAAAACTTCCCCAAATCCAAATTTAAACGATGTAGCCAAAGGTAAACTGATGTAGAGGAGGCACATAAATATCATCAACTGATCAATCCAAATAGGTGTTTTGGTTGAGAACCGATTTACGTGGTCTATGCATATCTCCTGAAATTCAATAATCGCTCTATCACCAGTAAAAAACGCACACTCCAAAGCTTAGTATAAATTCAAATCATGAATGCAACTCAAATGAATAAAATTGAATAATAAACCCCACTGAAAGAATTTGCAGTGTGCGTGTTTCACAGGTGATAGAGCGATTATTACATTTCAGGCGGCGCACAATATGATCAACTGATCAATCCAAATAGGTATTTTGGTTGAGAACAGATTTACGTGCTCTATGCATATCTCCTGAAATTCAATAATCGCTCTATCACCTGTGAAACACGCACATTCCGAAGCTTAGTAGAGATTCAAATCATGAACGCAAGCCAATTGAATAATAAACCCCAGAGAAAGAATACTTATTTACCCCACTAATAATATTGAATAATATTTACCTATATATCATCAGAGTTTCATGCATATCAGAATGCTTCAACCCGTGTATCGGCTATAAACTACAAGTATCCACATCGGCTATCACTCCAGTATCCACATTCACTACAACTCGACGCTATCGGCATCACTAGGTTACAAACCAACAATAATAAACCAAAAAACGCAAATGTTGGCACCATAAATCGGGCCATACATCGGGAATGGTTTGACCTACGGACCTAGGGAGGGGCTCATTCAATTTCTCGTGGTATGTTCTTAAAAATAAGTACACATTTAGGCCGCCTTGACTTGTTTTGAGGTTTTTAGGGATTTTACAAAACTTTGACAGCCCTTAAAGGGCACTTTAAATTGAGTGAGAGAGCTGGCTCAAGAATTGGGGCGTCGTCGGACCAAAATGGATTTTTCCTGAAAATTTCAGATCTTTTGCTCCAGCCGTTTGGGAGAAATCGTGCGTACGGCGTACGGCGGACGGACGGAAAATTTTTTATTGCAGATTCGGATTCTACACCCTTTGAAACGTAAACCATGAAATTTTCAGGGGGGTTAGAATTTTTTTTTCCAGAGCGATTACAATGGTTTATTATTGAATAATAAACAAAAAAACTAAGTTCGAGGAAAATTTAGAATTCAAAAAAAGCTAAGCGTTCAACTCATTGTTGTGTAGTTGATTGAAACTCCTTTTCTTGAAAATCCTACTTAGTAATGCAGCTTGACTAATGAGTGTTGAACAAACACGTAGGTTCTCTAAAAACGTTCAAATATTCATCCCCATCGCCATTGTTTGTAATTGTCACAACGCTTGTATTCATATGCCCATTACGACGGAATCCCAATTAATTATTGCTCTCGTTATTTTTTTTATTTAATAATGTTTGACAATCACTGAATTGTATGAGACGTTTGTTTGATTTAAACGCCGGATGGGGCTGGTGGTAGCTTAGACAGTCTGATGAATAATTGAAATAAAGAGAGTCCCAAAATCTCTTTTACCGCAGTATTATTTCTCAATAAACTATTCTTCATCCTTAAACTTATTGCAATTATATAAATACAACATTTTTTATTTACGTTGTTTACAGAGAGCCTCGCAGTCGAGTCTTCAGCTGCAGTTGGCTCCGTCGTTAGAACATCAAACGGCTGCAATGTTGTCCATACTGGAGCGGTATAAGTGGCACAGATTCTCCGTTGTGACGTCACAAATTGCTGGTCATGACGATTTCATCCAAGCCATTCGCGAGCGTATCACAGAAGTTCAAGATCGGTTCAAGTAAGTCTAAAAAAATAGTTATCCTGCTTTTTTGGGTACCTTACACCCGGTCTATTCCCTGCCTTTTTTATTTTTTGAACCCTGGATTACCTATAAGGGGTTCGGTCACATCTGAACTTACACGTATTTGTTTCACGAAAATGTACCTAAATATTAAAGTAGGGATGTTTTTACTACTTAGCCCTCCCTTTCTTCGCCAATCGTTTTCTATCAATTATCTGGTTGGCAGCGCATTTGGGATTAATGAGGTTAATTGGTAGAGTAGATCACGGTCTCTGCTTACAAACCATCCTAACACTAGGCACGGGAATAGTAACGACGGGACCGCTCTGATAGCAAATATTGGGAACACATGGTTTAGTTCCTCGAGTTGCTTACTGTTACTGTCTTGAAGATAAAACTCAGTAGTAGCTCACATAGTCCTATGTTCCTGAACAAAATAGGTCAGTTGGTGGTGTGGATCATTGTCTCTGAATATTTGTGATTTGGTAATTATGCGTATGGTTGTAGAATTCCAGCCTGTGGGCTCTCTGCTCAACCATCCACCGGGGAAAATACACACGACATTGTAAGGTGAGTTTATCTCATTAATTCAAACCTGTGGAAGAAGTACTCACTATCTTCATCGACCTACTTCAATATCAAAAAAGTAACTCATTAGTCTTTGTCAACAAACACCACCCAGAGTTCATTCGAAAATGTCTCAACGATGGTAACTATTATACCTCTTATTTATTAATCTCCAAAGATCTAGAGCTTGTGAAATGAGAATAAGATAATGGGAATTTGATACAAATGGTCGGTTTCCAACTGTGCCCACACCCCAGCATCAATCTTCAAACAAATTTCCTGCAAGAGTCTTTACAAATCTTAAATACTGCTATAACCAACAGATGGAGCATGAAATTATCTACAAACCATGTTCAAAATTAACGGAAGTAGGAACTCTCCAATTTATTGTAAGACCCGATCATATGGCTCGCTCAAGCAAGTACGTCGTCTGTATCCATTAGGGCCAAATGTTATAATGTCTCATCAACGATCGCCAGCTATAACCAACAGTTACTATTCCAATCCGGTGGCATTCGGAGGCTTTTGTCAGCTTATTAAAAAAATCCATATTCATCAGAGTTGATCCTACATTGATGATAAATCATACTTGGGATTCAAGTTTGAAACTAGGAAAATGTGTAACAAGGCGGCACTAGGTCTGACCGTTCCGTAATTGTAAGTAGATTCTTCAGTTTTACTGTAGGTTCAACTGTTTTGACAGGAGAATTTTTATTGCCTGTATAGGTCTTATATTCTTGGTGAATTATTTAGATATTTACGAATTTCTAAACACTCGTCAGAGTATGACAGAACGAATAGGGGTACTCTCGAATTGACTAGTAATAATTGAACTATTTGGTAAAGATTATCCCAATGTGTTGTTGGTTCAGAACATCTATTGAAAATACCATTTGGATAAAACGAGAGAATATATATTCATCGTGCTATTTAAAAAAAATGCATTTACAACTGGAAGCTCCGGACGAATTGTAATAATTACAAAAAAAAATATCTTATTGAGGTTCAGAAAGGATCAATTTTACCATTCTGCTCAACGGTTAGAGCAATTAAGCCCCGGATCTCATTGGTCAAATCAGGGTTGGTCCACGTGTTAATTTATTTATTTGAATCAGTACTCCCTGGTCTTACAGAAGAAAACTTTTTACAATACTTAATTCACAGGAGATGTATATCCATTACGATACAGCGATCAACCAATGGCAGTTTAGTGGGCTTATAATTGAGTTGTTTGTAGGTTGATAATCTGAAATGCAAATAAGTATGTTATAATAAGATTCATCACTGTTGACTCTCAATTCTATTACTAATTTTGTCCTGCGTTATGGACTGAACAGCCACTTATCAAGGATAAAGTACCAGGTTCCTTGAATATCATCAAGTATTTGATTGGAGGAACAACGTCTCGGGCCGATGATGTTATTTGGGAAAGAGGGCTGATTCACACTTCTAAAAATAAGCAAAGATGAGGACTCGGAATTTATCAAGGATACATATCTGAAGGCCAAAAAGGAATATGAAAGCGTATGTATTGATAAAGCGAGAGCTTATTCGAATTCTCTCATCCAAGAACTTAAGGCCTGTTGTAATGCACAAGTTTTCTGGAAACTGATCAAAAATTTCGCAAGACGTGACGCTCGGGTAATCGGGAATGTAAGCTTAGCGGAATGGATATCTCACTTCCGCACCTTGTTAAACCCGGACTGTAGATGGGAGCCTATTCTGTACGCTGAGCCTATGATAAAATGCCCCATTCAAGACGCCGAGTTTTCATTGGCGGACCTGAAGTGTATTCTGTCTACTCTGAAAAATAACAAAGCTCCTGGTGAAGACCGTATACCGTACGAGTTTTACAAGAACGCCCCGGAAAATTTTCTAATTTCGCTCCTGTGTCTCTTCAACGAAATGTTCAAGAACGGTAACTGCCCACAAAACTACACGAACACCATCATATTTCCTCTGTTAAAGAAGGGTAACCCGGATGAGGTGGCAAACTATCGGGGATTGTCATTCATTAACAGTGGTTCAAAAATATACTCTGGGCTACTGCTGAAACGGATTAATGATTATGTGGAGAGGGAGAAAATTCTTAATGAGAATCAAATGGGCTTTAGGAAGGGTTACTCAACGGTTGACTGTATCTTCGTACTAACAAATATAGTAACCCTACAACTGAGTAAACGTCGACACAAGTTGTACGCATTTTTTGTAGACTTCAAGTCGTGCTTTGATACAGTAAACAGAGAAGCACTTTTCTACAAATTTCATTCGCTTGGCTTTTCAACGAAGGTTGTCAGGGCGCTGAGGAGCCTATACCGCAACACAAGGGCGGCGGTCTGGGTCGGTGATGGGATTACTGATGGTTTTGATGTGGAGAGCGGCTTAAAGCAAGGATGTTTAATCAGCCCGATTGCTTTCTCGATTTTCTTGAACGACTTAGCCGAGCAGCTGCCCTGCGGAATACAAATAAAGGAAACTAAAATTGGGATGATTGCTTACGCCGATGATTTGGTTTTGCTTGCTGCAAGCCCGGCTGATTTGCAGAGGAATATCAGCGCGCTGCAATCGTATTGTGAAAAATGGAGTCTTTTGGTTAACCTGGAGAAGTCAAAGGTGATGGTTTTTCGGCGCGGGGGAAAGCTTGCTGCGGGAGAGAGTTGGAGTTATCAGTCTCGGCGGATTGAAATAGTTAACAATTATAAATATCTCGGTATCACATTGACCCCACGACTCGCATACCAACAGCATTTCAACCGGAAGACCCTAGCAGCGAAACATGCCATCCACGTATCGTGGAGTAGGATCCTCACCGACCCAAAAGTACCTTTAAGGGCTAGACTGGATGTATTTATGGCAGTGGTAAGATCCATACTGTGTTACGGCGCCCAAGCGTGGGGATATAATACCCCTCAAAAAGTGGAAAGTGTTCTCATGTATTTCGTGAGGAAATTGTTTTGGCTCCCAGAGCGAACTCCGCACTATATCATATACCTGGAAACTGGATTGACCCCCCTCGCCCTATATTGTCTCAAACTTCACTTGCAGTACTTGAAAAAGATATCAACAATGGATGAGAAAAGATTCCCGCGGATAGTGGCACAGGAAGTGGCGGACAAGAACATGGCCTTTGCACAGCATGTGAGAGAGCTAAAAAGCAAGTACTTGGTGACTCACAATGATGACTCTGTGTACCTCGATAATGAGTCGATAAGCTCTCTCCTCTCGAAATTCGAAACCAGCCTCAAGCAGTCGTGGATGGAAAGAGCAGGAAATTCGTCGCACTATCTTTGGTACAGATGCCTGGATCACGGTGTAAGATGTGCGGATATGTCATCGGACCAGGAGGTGGGGCAGGTGCGCTGGATCATAAAATTGAGAGCTGAGCTTCTCAATCTCAATTACCAGCCATGTATTGAGGAGAGGATACACCTGTGTGCGCTGTGCAACATGCAAGCGAAGGAAGACGTTTACCATTTCGTTGCTGTCTGTCCAATACTAAACGAGTTCCGGACAAAGTACTTGGGATGCCGCACACTGTCTGAAGCTGACTTCATCGACCTGCTGAATGACTGCGAAAGATGGTCAAGCCTGATTCTCTATTCCAAACTAGCATGGAGGTACAGGAGTGAACTAGTGCGTGAGTTCAATTACAATTAACCGTTAACGAAAATATAAAATACAATTAAAAAAAAAAAAAAAATATATATATATATATATATACATAAAATAAAAACATTGAAATAAACTGTATGAATGTAATCGGTGATTCTTCGTCTTTGTTTGTTATTAATAATAATTATTATAAGTTGTTGCTGATTTGAAAACTATATTGCACGTATTATAAATGTTACTAATAAATTAGTTGGTCGTGGTAAACTTTTCAAGAGCGGCGAGATGCTCCTCAAGTGAGTGTGACCCCTGGCTGACGGCCCAATGGCCATGCCAGTCATAAACCTTTGTAAAACGAATTATTTGTTCAATTGTTGCTTCATATTTTTTACAATCTTTAACATTGTTTGTGAATTTTCTAATAAAGGTATTTACATGAAAGAAAGGTTGGGGAGTCCACCTTGTTTTGTAAGACATTGTAGAGGAAGGCAAGGTCACTCAGTATTCTTCTTGAAGTTAGCGTTGGAAGACTGAGATAGGCTGACAAATCGTTGTAGGGTAAGACATAATCCTCAGAAGGGAACAAAGAGTCAAAGCCGTATCTACATAAGTACATCATTCGCATGAATCTTCTCTGAACCCTCTCTGAAGTGCCCATATGTTCAGCATAATATGGGGACCAAATCACTGTTGAGAATTCCAGCAGTGGCCGAACCAAAGAGGTGTAAAGCACTCTGCTTGGTTGGGAAAAATTCGGTCAAATATTAACTCAAAATAAAACACTTCAGTCTCAATTTTTTGATGCCGCGGTGGTATTTTTCTCTAAACTATGAAATCCTTTCGTTCAAAGGGACCCTAGACAGAGTGGACGTTTGGAAACAGAAACGGTCGATTATACAGGTTGTAACTTCCAACATCTAAAATGTCACAATTCCAAAGATAAAATAATAAACCACACGTCAGATAACAACCTGCAACCAGGTCGTGACCAGATAAGTATAAGTTACATTGATTTTCTCAAGCATTAGGAAAAACAATTAATTCCTAACCAAATTCCATCTAAATTTGTAGAAATTTGTCAAACTTTTCAGTCGATCCATTTTTTTTTTTTTTTCAATAATGTAATGTAATGTGTCAAGTTTATACCCGGTGGAATAAACAGGTGGTAACATATGTTTCGGAATGCGATGGAACCCAACATTTCTATACGAAAAGTTTCTCTTCTAGTTTTCAGCTCTTGTTTTTCACTTGAATACTTTGTTTTTAACTTACCATTAACAATGATTCGAACATGATAGAGTCACCATTTTCATGCTGCAAGTTACAGCAACCAAGATCCGATCATGTTGGAAGAAAGAGGCTTGAAGGTGATATTTTGAAATATTAGGTACAAATTTAGTTTGTATAATATTATTTTGTTTCATACGAATTTTCCCAGAAACGATCAAACGATGAGATCTTAACCGAAAGGAAAACCACTTTCTCAATTGGGGAAAATTTGAGTGAGATCAGATGAAGTAAGGTATTGAAAATTGGATTTACCTGAATGATAATATTTCCGCAGACTTTTATTTTATTTTATTATTTTTTTTCTTCAATAGGCATTAGCCGGAAGCAACAGCCATGAAGGGGATTTTCTTTTATGTTATGGATATTGGTAATAGTTATGGTTCGGTAATCGAATAAGAAAGAATAAATTAACACCTCGAAATTGGTTGTTTTACATTTCGCGATTCGTAGAAACCGAAAATTGAAAAGAGAAAAAAATCGGTCCGTCCTCCATTTGCCATCCGCCGTCCAGCCAGATCTTTTCTCCGAAACTACTGAAACAAAGTTGATGAAAATTGGGTTAATAATCACATGCGGGGTTTAATTGGGGG
The DNA here is from genome assembly GCA_031894815.1 of Creontiades dilutus. Classification (NCBI taxonomy): domain Eukaryota; kingdom Metazoa; phylum Arthropoda; class Insecta; order Hemiptera; family Miridae; genus Creontiades; species Creontiades dilutus. The sequence continues at coordinate 145,585 of JAVIWC010000944.1, forward strand.
TGAGTTCTAGCCATCCTAAAAGGTGAAATAAAAAAGCCGAAATATTAAAAAAAAGAACATCGAAAATTTTCGGAATAACAATAATGTTTTTATCTCCGTTATTGATATATGTCCTTTTGATGAATCGAATGAGCACATTCGAATCCCTTTACATTCTCCTAACTGGTTGAACGTTGACAGAAAAAAAGAACGTCAAAACGAATGTGAATGTGAACATGCGTCAATTACAAGGTCTGGAGGCACAGTGAATAAGCTGACGAGCGATTGTAGCTAATCTCGTTCCTAATCTATCCACTGTGCTGAAATATAAATGGGGTTCTTTTTATTGCATCTAGAATACAATCACTAGGTATGGAAGCCTGAAGAACCTGTTTAGGTAATTTAAAATAGACTACATATAATGGGCAAATATCAGTGTTGTGTTTAAAACAAAAATGATTTGCAGCGTTTTTTTTTGTTAATTTTTTTCTGAATGTTTATTTACCCATTCTGAAACGTAAACCACCAATTTTCGTATGGATGAGGTGTTGAAAGAATATTTTTTCGTTGTCTTTTAGATAGGTTGATTATTGAAAATCGGAAGCCAAAATCCCAAGAGAAATGAGATCCTGTCATTTTTTTCCTCATGGTTTGCTACACAGCTTATCTTCTTAAAAATAGAAGGAACAAAAAGTGTTACATTAAAAAGAAAGTACATGATAACGCAATGTTAAACATTTAATTAAATACTAAAGATGTAGTACATTCATACACTACCTCTTTTGGGGATTTAATACTTTATCTCAGGGAATTTAAATTAAAAAAATAATTAATGAATTAAAGATTTGTGACTAAATAAAACAGTTTTCGGCTTTGTAAAATGGAGAGGGATTTACTGTTGATTAAAGAATTATTAAAACGGATGAACATGAGACATCAACGAAATTAAGATTTTACACCAAAAGAATGAATCTAGATATTGTATTTATCTAAATTCTCTGTGTGTACATACGATCAGACATAATCAGCTTTACCGAGAGCCACTGTTGTTAGCAAGATGATCAAAGGTTAGGGTCACAGGGAGCTGAGAGAAAGGGTTATTGAGCTTCCGAATTTACAAGCCCTTCGACAGTATACGTGTCCCCAGATTTCATTTCCTGGAACAAAAGTCTGAAACCGCTTTAGAACTGACTGAAAAGCCTAATGCCATTGCCGGCTGAAAGCCTGCTTAATGATATTTTCCGTGATTTTCTTTCTTGCTTAACACGATTGGATGTCGCCGTCAAGTTAACCAACTGGATTCTCTTGAATGAAACGGGAGTGCTTATTTATTCAATCCGTAGGAGATGAGAGGCAAGCAAGGTAGGGCGTTCATCGCTCGAGAAAATCAAAAGTGAAGGAGAAGTCGAGTGAGCACCTCATTACATTTCAACGTTTATTCAACGCATCACTTCCTTACAGCTACTCTAATGAGTACCATTCTCCTTTTAAAATGAAATTTACTACTTAGGTTAATTTTGAGATTCATTTTTCAGGGATGGTAAAATCCATTTTCTGACAGACGTGCATGATTCTGGAAATTTATTTCAATTTTTTTTTTTTTTTTTTTTTTTTTTTTTTTTTTGCAAGCACCTAACAAGAAAGTGCACACTAGTGATGAATATATTTTTGTTCTGACGAATGTCTTATACAGTCTTGTCTCGTACCTTTTACGGGTGATTTTCATTTAACGGGGCAATCGAGGTTTTGATTTTGACTAAAAAATTTTGTTCTCCTAAATTTATGATTTTTTAATTATACAATCTAGATGTTACTCGAATGGTATACTGATGAACAAGCACTCATGATTTCCGTTTGTTTCCTCGAAATTCAGGTTTTAAAATTTTATAGGTTACGAGAATGGTATGTATTCATGACAATGAGCTTTGTCAACCAAATAACGATAGAATTACGTGAACGATGTGTAGGGTAAGGTTGAATGAGACAGATATCTGATTTCAGTTTTTCCTGACTTTGTGCTAGAACAAGTATCACATTTTAATAGTAGTATTTATTTAGTATCAAATATCAAACTTGAAGAAAAAAAATGTTTCAAACATCCATGACGGCTTTTGTGTAGCCATAACAATGAAGTTTGAAATCGTCACGACAATGAGAAATCAACATTAACCTTCTGCAATTAGGAGTCTAATGAACACTTATAGAAATTGAAACTTGCATTAAATAGAGTTTTTACATCTCTATCCCAAAATGGATGCTAAACGAACCAATAAGATTGATTAAGAGTGATTTTCAAACCCGTAACAATCAGAAGTATGAAACGTACACACCTGTTTTACAAACGGCTGCCTTCGTTTTGAGCCCCAACTGTATAGAAATGGCGGTAGCATTGCGTTTCCTCAAAGGGCAGGGTTACCAACGCTGAAAAAACTTTGAATTGCCAAAAAATGCCCTCATTTGAGAGAGCTACGATGATTTTCTTCAAGCCCGTAACAACGAGACAGAAGGTTTGGGACAAACTCTGAGCACTTGATTCGTACAGACTATCTAAAAGTTAGTCCCACTTGTAAGCGCACTAACATCCAGTAACCAATTCTAAAAAAATACTAGTTAAAATATTTCCGGTAAAATCGTATTTTGAGCGGATAAAATTTCGGATTAAGTTCAAATTCTGACTCACGGACAGACCATGGCAATGAGATAAGAGGTACATTTCCATCAATTACCGGCATGTACAACGAAGAGAAGCCGAACTTTATGACAGCCATGAGTAGGCCTAGTTACCACATAAAATCTACAAAAATAATTTTTGGAAAAAGTTGAACAGAAAATTATTTATCAATGAAGGACAGCGATTGTCCCGTAAAATAGGAATCACCCCTACATCTTACAATTGATTCAGTAAACCGTAAAAATATCAGGATTATCTTGGATGGTGAAACATCATCAGTATCATCAGGGTTCTTGTTTTAGTTGAATACGTACTGATAAATCATCAACCAACCCACCATTTAAATAACCATGAACCATTATTACCACTTTCCATAATGAACCTCTGTTGAAAAGAAAACGCGTCTGCCACGTTTTTTTTTTTTTAAGTTTGAGCTGGAATGGATGAATGCTGAATAGAATAGTAATGTATCTCTGTACATGCTAATGTGCAAAACAGGGATAATATTCACGAAGAATGGTAGAGAAAATGTCGGTTGATTGAAAATAGCGCGTGATTTTGGGACAATTTACGTTTCAGGTGCTTGGTGAATTTTTCAAAATAAGTAGTCATTTCTAAGGTTTTGGATATCACGTGAATAAAATTATGATTTTTAACCTTCCTAGTTCCTTCCTAGTAGTAAATTTTACTTGGGCACCCAATATACTGTAATTAGAAACAAGAACTCACTTGTTAAAAACTAGGAAGGTTAAAAACCGTATTTAATGCGTTACCCCATTTTTTTTTTTCTCTTCTTTTCGGGAAAAAAAAATTACAACAGCCGTAATTTTTCTTGAGTTTCTTGGTAGATTAAAAAGTAACGAAATTGCGCGTGCTTGCGCAATCAACATTGACTTTTTTTGTCGAACTGTAACTATGTTACAAACAAAAAATATGGCCAGAACAGCAATCGGTCATCACCGTAGAAAAACAGTAGTGTATCATGTGCCACATTTGAAGCGTGTCGATCTCAATTTCAAAAATCCCTGGGAGGCGCATCTTTGTGCACTTACTGAACGGCTTGGCTACAGCCAAAATAATCGAGGAAGGAGTCTAACTTTCATGAAATTTCAAATAAGATCATAATCTGCAACAAAAATTTAGGGTTCTATATGAAAAAAAAAAAAAAAAAAAAAAAAAAAAGTTGGGGTCAACTAGCAAAGTGTGCATCTGTCATTTTTACAATCTACTAGAAACATTATTTTTTCGCTAATTTTTCCACCGGAAACTTGAAACAATAAGGTGGTGGAGCGTGGTTAATTGGACACACGCTTACTAATTAGAAATAAGAACTTTATTGTTGAAAACGACACTTTGAAGCATTAAAAATAATAATTTCGTTCACTCAGTACCAAAAATCATGGAAATACCTATTTCCAATGAGGGCCTGTCAGTGATAGAGTAATGAATGTCGAATAGAACCCTGGAATTTCTATATAAATCGTATTAGATAGCAAATTGAAAGAGAGTCCAGTTGATGTGGGGACGCATAGGATCGCGTCTACATTTATTGAGAAGAATATTCATAATGCATTGTTTTAGAGGACACCACGTCGATCGGGAGTTAGCTCAATTGTTCTGGTGAAATCGGGTATTTCACTTCACATAACATTAATTTTACACGAAGCGAAGTTAATAAACCGTGTTATTGTATAACAAATTCATTCGATTTATTACGAAATAAATCATCACACTGAGGAAAATGTGTGACCTCCCATACCTCAAGGTCACAAGATCACAATCGTACACTCCCGCATCAACTTAGCCCTTTCAAGGAGATGTATGGCGTATGTACTGTTACTGGAAGTACGGAATCGTGCAAAATGGGGGAGCCAAGATAAGAGAGATGGTGTAGTTTCGTCCCCTAATCCTTTGACAGCAGATGAAAAGACGCCTCTATGCTTCTCTCCAGTTGTCAACACCACAAAAGGAGTCATCCTGATATATTACCGCTCGTCTCCAGGTGCCGTCTTGCGGGTAGATTGAAACACTCCTTCGAGGCCTCACAATCCGCCGGCTTTTGACGATACCTCCCTGCATCCTTCCTGTCTCGAAGCATGTTAAACAGAAGCTTAAGAGGGTTGTAAGTGACGATTCAACTGGGAACTGGTAGGGACATCCAACCCTATGTGTCTTGAAGCACTTGACTTTACGTTACTAAAATGACTCTGTTAGTAGTTGAGCATTACACACAATCCCAAGATAATCCTAAATTTAGGTTTAATAATGTTGGTTTATTATTCAATAATAAACCATTTTAATCGCAAAAAAAAAAAAAAAAAATTCTAACCCTACCTGAAAATTTCACGGTTTACGTTTCAAAGATGTGTAGAATCCGAATCTGCAATAAAAACCTCAAAAAAAGTCGAAGCGGCCTAAATTTGGACTCTTTTTGAAGAATACTCCATGAGAAATCGAAAGAGCCCCTCCCAGGTCCGTAGGTCAAACCATTCCCGATGTATGACCCGATTTATGGTGCCAACATTTGCGTTATTTTGGTTTATTATTGTTTTGATATCAGTAACCTAGTGATGTAGTGATGTGGTAATGTGGATACTGGAGTGAACTCCTAGAAGGCTTTGTAGCCGATACACGGGTTGAAGCATTCTGATATGCATGAAACGCTGCAAATTCTTTCACTGGGGTTATGGTTTATAATTGTTTTTGTTTTGAAAGCAGTAACCTAGTGACGTAGTGATGTATTAACGTGGATACTGGAGTGAACTCCTAAAAGGCTTCGTAGCCGATACACGGGTTGAAGCATTCTGATAACCATACAAAAAACGCTGCAAATTCTTTTACTGGGGTTTATTATTCAATTGCTTGCGTTCATGATTTGAATTTCTACTAAGCTTTGGAGTGTGCGTGTTTCACAAGTGATAGAGCGATTATTGAATTTCAGGAGGCACACAAATATGATCAACTGATCAATCCAAATAGGTATTTTGGTTGAGAACAGATTTACGTGCTCTATGCATATCTTCTGAAATTCAATAAAAGATTCAGATTCTACACCCTTTGAAACGTAAACCATGAAATTTTCAGGGGGATTAGAATTTTTTTTTTTTTTTCAAGAGCGATTACAATGGTTTATTATTGAATAATAAACCAAAATGCATGAATCGCACCAGCATTATCTTTTAAGTAGCAGTTGATAGGCTTGTCCGTCACCCCCTCTATTCACCCCTTCTCAGTGTCACCAGAAGCAAAAATCCGAGCTTTGTTGCACAACTAGACTAAAATTGGGATCGGACGAAACAAGAATCTTGAAAATCGGTTGAGAATTGCAGGCTGCTCAGCATCCACAAAATGTTTTACATAGAGAATACTCCCGATACTCCCAGGCACAAGCGCCTATCTTTTTTCGCGGAATTGGTCTAAGAATGGTCTGAAAGGGATTGGTATACAGTATTTTTCTTTCCATGTTATTATTGTCCCACACCCAAGTGGATCAATTTTAATAGGATTGCTTCAGAAAATTGATTATATTCCGCTGAAACGAATATTAAAGGTTAAGTGTACGAGACATGGGAATCTTGACAAGTGAATCTACTAGAAAACATGCCAATAGTCCACTAAACCCCCGAAACCGGAAACAATCTCGTGATTGTTGTTTAAGCCAGCGAACGAGTACGAGTTCTTGAGGGCCAGAGATCGAAAGATGTTTTCAAGAAGGGCGGAGACACAAAAAGAGAAGATAGCTTGAAAATCCCCTAGAAACAACCAACCAACAACATATGATGAACACCAACGGGTTCAGAAACATATTCATTATTTTGGATATAAAGAAGTTAATGTTTGTGTAATTTGAATGAGGGCGGGAAACGAAGTAGACTGTCTGCCGTTAGGAATAAATCCAATGTACTGATCGGTGGATACATCGATGGGCGGTCGGTTCTCTCCCCTCCTGCTCCCTTCATTACGAAAAAAAGTTATCGCCTGATAACCTAACACAATCTGCATTCGCATTTCTGGGACGTCTCCATCTATGACAGGGCTTCGTCAGTTGAGCGACGTCTATTAGAATTGATTCTGGGGGTGTGGGACATCATTAACATGAGAAAAAATAACAGCATACAAGTCCGTTTTGGACCATTCCAACACCGAACCCAAACGAATATGATGAGTGTGTGAATGTGTATGACAACTATGTTAATGCTGCCCGGTCGGAAGGACGGATTTTTCTTGTTCGATCCCAATTTTTCTCCAGTTGTTCAACAAAACTCGGAAAATATGATGACGAAAGAGACGGCGACGGGAGAGATTGGACGGGTGAATGCCGGAAAAGCGTGTTTTTCCCCGAATAATTTAGTGGAGGCTACTAAGGCTATAATTTTCAACCAACTTTGATGATTCTCGTTTTGTTTGGTCTCAATCTTAGTCGAGTTGTGAACCAGTTCCTCGGAAATTTTGCTTTTCGCGATTTTCGCTGGTAGGAGGGGGAACGGCGGGGTGTAGAATATCTATAATAAATCGTTTACACTAACAAAAAACACTTATTAATCACCTAGAATTTAAAGCAAGTAAGTATCATTAATAATAGTTAGATAATCAAATACACACAATACTCAAACCATAAACATATGTATCCTTAGTTAGGTACAGGCTTTTCACGTCCATTCTCACTGACACCTACAGGACTCGGAAGCAATAAAAAAGTTACGTTCCAACCGGAATTTCCATGTGTTCATTTACATCGTATACATTTATACATAGGAGGAAGTTCAAACAACATTTCACTTGCAATTCAAGTGCACTTAGATATCTCATGGACTCAAGTATTACTTACTTAGTTGTTATTGGTATTACTTGTAATAAAATAAAGAAATCATAAACCTGAATGTACGCTTTTATTAACTGAAGACTTGAACAGCAATGAATCAGTAAGAAAGTTGTAGCATCATGGTTGCTACAGCAACCACGCAGTCAATGATAACCGTAGAATCATCACATTACTTGATATGAAGTACCGCATTCGTATACCAAAACAGCAAATGAGATCCATTTCAATCAACCAGTTAGTGGAAAAAATCACGTCCTCCCACGTGGTTAATGAATCACTTTTATTCAGCACGGACTTTAAGGAATGTACAACTGCCCAACATTCTTCCGCGCTTGAGGCTCCAGAATCCTAAAACGGCGAGCTTCTAGTTTACATTTAAATCAACCTCTTCTTCCACTATCTTGGTTTTAACGACACATATTATTAGGATTTTAATTATATTTCTTAAAATCATACTTACAGAACTGTACGCCAAAGTAGTCTTGCCGGCAATCATATTTATTTTATCTAAAAAAAAGAGAGGAAAAAGTATTCCAAATTGGGTGTGACACACAGCTTCGTAGTTAACATGATCTTGTAGATCTGTTGAAATGTTTTATGTTTGAGACAATCTCTAAAAATGTATAGTGTAAGCTTGCACGTGCACAAACTGAAGTATTGATTACAGAGCAATGACACTCACGGGGACTCCTTAACATTCCAACCCAAATATTCTCTCAAGATTTTTTAAATCGGATGTACACAGTATGATTTAGGCTGCCTGATGAGCAACAGCCACTAATGCGGTGAAATTGATATGCGCTTTTCAGATAATTCATCCCCGACTTCCCTAAAAATTTGAACGCGATCCGGAGACTATTTTACTTTTGTCCAATTTTCACCAAGATTTCATAAAAACTGTGAGATTAAGGCATGTTACAAGAATATGCGGACACAAGGACAGACTGACAACTAAGAAACGAAAGTGGTTCGGAATGGTCTAAAATGCTAGCGGAAATTTTGATTTTGAAGAAAAAAAGTTTCATTTCCCGAAAGTAAAAGCATAGCATCCGCTGGATAGATCTAAATAGATCTCAACTCCGGCATTTGGTATTCAATGTAAAAGAACATACGAATAAATCAACTTGTCAGCGACATCAAATGATATAACTGTGAAATTCACTCTCTTTTGAAGGAACTAAATCTAACTGCTTCCTAAACAACACACGAGCAAGGCCGTTTCTCACTTTTCCGACTTGAAGTGCAACCAACTTTGAGAAAGAAAGTCGTTCATCAAGACTTATTAATTAGAAATCGCGTTATTAGGCGCCGGGTGTTAATTTACACTCAGCTCGCCTTTCTCAGTGACGCAACATTAAATTACACCACCAACTGCTCCCATTTCTTCTTCCTCAATACCGAAGGTAAGAAACCTATTCTTACGAAGAGCTCAACATTCTATTCTAAGGTTAGTGTTCTAAGGTATTCTAAGTATAAGGGTTTCTGAACTATATCGTCTCTGACGATCTGTCAGCGATTGAGCCATTTAGTGTATCAATGGTTCGTAATAGATATCATCTCCATGGAACTAATATGGACTAAAACACTAATGGATTTAATTCACTCGGTATTGGGAGTAGTACTTGAAAGTTATATTAAAAATTATTGTCAATTCAATTGCAACAAGACTAGACTGGAATATGGCTGATGCTCATCCACAAAATTTGTTTAGCACGTTCGACGTAAAACACATTCCAAATTCACGACCACGGCTACTATTAGTATTTTTTTGGTACAATGTTTTGAATGAATGTTCTGAACACGTTCTTATCAACCACATTGGTGTATGAAAAGCACATGCTCCAGCCCAAACCTGCATTTTTCGAAACACGAGTCAGAATCTCCAGAGTTCTAACAAGTTGATTGGTATTTTAACGAACACTAATGAGGTTTTGAAATAAATTACAATGGTCTACCAACATCAGCCACACCTGATGGAAATATATTACACGATACGATTTAGAACCCTGTAACTTTCAAGTTTTTTGTAGTAGCTTGTATGGAATGACAGGATAAATTACTGCACTTTCTAGACGATGTTGAATATGTTTTCAATCGGGTTACATCCTCAATGACCCGTGTATCATGCATCTTGAGTTTTTGTGTAACATATTTATTGTACATTGTGATGAACGTGTTCGTGAGGGTATAGTTTTACTAACATGTTGTATACGGAACTTTCGTTATTTTTCTTTTGCATTATGATAACTTTAATTGTTTCAAAACAATTATGATCATAATCAAAAATATGAGTTCGTTGTGGAATTTAATCAAAAAACAATTAAGCAAGTGATAAATTAAGCATTAGGGCCACAAACCATTCAACATGAAGCAAAATACAGCTGTTGCGAAGAGGGGTGTTATTTAACAACAAATTGAAATATCTGATATCAAATTTAATTAAAAAACTAAAATAACAAACTTAAGGCAACTAGGTTACGATATTAGTGAGATAGGAAGTAAGAAGATATAACGTGGCTCAAATAGCTGAAATTTTGTAACATTTGATCGAAACAAAAAATATATAATCAAAAGCTTTAGGCACTATAAAATAAATCAACTGAGTTGAAAAAATACAGGCACGAGATAAATCTTTCTTTGTGCCCACATCAATAATTACAACGCCTTCGGACTATATGTACTTGAATTTAAAATACCGTGCAGTAAGGAGTACTGTAAGTAGTTTCGTCAAATTTTGAATACAACTAATTCACTATTAACAGATAACTACCGAGTAGTAACAGTCTTAATTTTGAACTGATCAAGGAAGTTTTTAGTGGCCAACATGAGCGTTGATTGAGGAAAATCCCTCATTTAATATTTTTGGTTCTAGAACGTTTTAGAGAAACGTTTTTTAAAATTCACAGTTGTCCGCAAGCAGTTTCACTGATTTCATGAACAAAGAGGTTAAATTATTATTATTTGTGGCACATAAAGCATAAAAACAAAGAAATAGCACGCACTTGTTTTTATTGTGTTCGGCACTGTATTTTTTGCTCGTTACAATGGTTTTTGGACACCCTAATAGGCTAAGTCTACTCGGATTGATTTAAGATGTACAGTGTGATTGCAAATTTTCGTATCTAGTTTTTGACTTGTCTTATAAACTTGTACCTATCGTCAAATTCGATCTACCTCGCAATCCACTCGTGATCGGAGAAAGTACCGCGATGGATTGGGAAGAATGAAACATCGCGAAATTCACGGCTTTGCTGGTGCACCAAAGGCAAGGCTTCTTTTCACTTCGCCCTGTAAAGGCTTCCTAACCTCCTCCAGAAATCGCAGCTCTCAACGACCTCTTTCAACTTGGGAGTCAACACCAGACCCCGTCTAGAGTGACATCAGTCAGAAAGGCGAGCATCCTCCTTTTCACATGAATGCAACAACAAATCGAATCTCCCAGCCACACCTAAATCCTATTTTCGGTTTATTTCTTATGAATTGGTCCCTGTCTTTTGAATATGTACGTTTTTATTTTGTTCGACGACTGGTTCCAGAACCAATTGATTGCAAAATGTATTACATTTCAATTTATTTATTTATAAATTGAATTAATAAGCCCACCCTAAAAACGACATTATAATCTTAGTATTCAAGATCGATAACATGTATTTCCTTTTAAAATTGCTCGTTGCATAAAACAAAAATAATGAATATCCACATTTGAAGGTCATTCTAAACCACCCAGGGAGGGTTCTTAAAAGCAAGAGGCAAAAGATAATTTATACCGTTATTAAGAAAACGTTATAATTATTATGAAACCAAGCCATTCCTACCTGAAAACCGCAGAAGGTCACTTTTTACACCAATTAACATTAATTAATTTATTTATTTATTGGTAACCGCGAATTCGCTGTTTACTGATAGAGTCTTCTAAGCGTATGTCGCGTTTCTAAGATTTCATAAATCTATTGTTCCTACCTCTTATAATGATGATGCATTTAACTGAAGATTCGATAGTAAAGGCTGATAGCCATGCATTCGGTCATCTTGTTTAAAATCGTCTAAAGCTGGTAGCTAATGGTTTGCATAGAATTTTATTGCTGGATGTTAGGTAGCTTCTACGTTCGTAAAATTTTAGTGGAATTAGCAAAATAACGGTTTTTATTGTTACAGTTACCCAAAAGTTCTCAGTTTCTGTATTAGGTAGATGAGTGGTCGATTAATTATTATTAATAAGTTCAATGGTACATATTGTTGGGTTATTTCCAATAGTGCCTAAATGGCTGAATATTAACCTGGGAAACTACACGTGGATATTAAGTCAACCTATGACACGTGGGTCTATCAACCCAGCGACACGTGGTGTTCTCATTTCTACAGGGTGTCCCAGGACTTATGCACAAGCCGACTCCTACGTGTTCTACAACTCATTTCCGACCAAAAATGCCTCGTAGCAATTTTTTGCCAGAGGCTTCGTTTTCGAGCTAATCGCGATCTAAGATTTTTTTCGTGTTCTCGATCTTAAGTCATTAAAAATGTTAAAAATGTTATCTCCCTTAATTTAGGAGATAGCTCAATTTTAATTACACCGTTGACAAGAACGTTACATTTTCTATCTATTTGATGTCAGAAAACTTTTTTTAAATTGCATTGAAGGTGTGAGATTGCTGCGCGAAATGGCAGTTTTCTTAAAATCTTAGAATCTCCTGTTTTTCATCTCGCCTAGAAACTCACAAACGAACGTTTTCATCCATTAAATTAATTTTCATTCTTCATTTTTAAACATTTATTTTTTAATTTAAATCTCAACAATCTTGTTTAAACTCTAACTCTTTGTATGATTTCGATTTAAGCCCCAATATCTTACCATTGTCCAACAACTGGATAACATGTTCGAGTCAATAAACATTTTACTTACACTGAATTTGGTCAGAAACAACAAATTATCAACATTGCAACACTGAATGCTATGGTCAAATCAAATTGGGGTAGATAATACACGGCGCACAAAGCAACCCCTCCTTCAAGACCGGGGGGTTGTGCGGGTCATTGCATATCCTGGCCCCTGACCAAGACAACGCCTCCTCCGGAGCATTCCCAATTTTCAAACATTAGGTATTTGTAGTGCAACTGGCTGTCCCAGGACTTATGCACAATCCGACTCCTACGTGTTCTACAACTCATTTCCGACTTCGATGAGACTTTTGGAAAAACAATCAATTTTAACAGAAAACACAGGAAACACACTAAGTCTTATGCTGTTAAACACTATTTCCTTAACTAAAAATATTTCTAAAAACCAAAACGACTACACCGTCGGAAGGCTGACATTTCGGCTCACGTTTTACCAGGTCTGTACAGTTCTGCGTCCAGCCTTCATGGGGTTTCTAGGCGAGATGAAAAACAGACGATTTCAAGATTTTGACAAAACTGCCATTGCGCGCAGCTATCGCACATCTTCAATGCAATTTAAAAAACGTTTTCTGACATCAAATAGATAGAAAATATAACGCTCTTTCCAACGGTGCCATTAAATTTGAGCTATCTCGTAAATTGAGGGAGTTATGACAGTTTTAATGACTTAGGATCGAAAACAAGAAAAAATCTTAAAACGCGATTAACTCGAAAACGAGGCCTCTGGCAAAAAATTGCTACAAGGAATTTTTGGTCGGAAAGGAGTTGTAGAACACGTAGGAGTCGGATTGTGCATAACTCAGGGTGTCCCGTATAATCTACAATGTACTAATTTTTTGATTCCCCGATTTTTCGCCATGACTGGTCAGATTTTTATTTTTTTTTTTTTTTTTTAACTATGCGATCTTCTGGCACTTTAAGATAAGGAATGAGTTTTTCAGCAGAAAAAGAAGTTGACAAATTCAAAACCATATATTATTACCTAATTAAATGCCTCTTCACTGCCGCAGGATTGGAATATCTCTCTGACTAACTACCAAGCAATAGTTCGTGGCTAACCACGAACTTAGGGATTTTTAGGGTTTGAAGCCATTTGACCTGGAAATGGTAGAAAGAAAAGTAGAATTGCAGTTAGTCATGCAACTAGATGAAAAAGTACGAGTAAAATAAAAGTAAACAATAATCTAAGCTTCCAATGCAAAAATGAATGAAATGGAGGATAATTATTACAATAAAGTAATGAAGGATGGTGAGTAGCAGCTAGCATATCTGCCCTTGGATCCGTTCACAGTGGCCTACTGAAAACAGGAAACGGTAATACGTTTTGTAATATACTAACCTTTTCCTACCAGTTTGAGGACCAAGAACGCACCCTTCACTAAACCTTGAGAAACTGAAATGAATGTACGTAGGTCTCCCCGTTCCTATGGATAATCTGAGGTACCACATTAAAAATTCAAATTCCCTGTTAAGCTTCTGAGGCCACCGAGCCACTTTATAGGTTAACATTAATGACATACAAAAACAATAATTGTTGCAGAGAGAACACCAGCGATTTTCATAATCCGAATGGTCTTGTTATTTGTTTCAGGTTCACGATTCTGAACGCGGTGCTGGTTACTAAAACATCGGATCTTTTGGAACTTGTCAGCTCAGAATCGAGAGTGATGTTGCTTTACGCAACACGTGAGGAGGCCACTCACATCCTCAGTGCAGCACGCGAATACCAGATCACCGGTGAGAATTACGTTTGGGTCGTAACGCAGAGTGTGATTGGAGACCAAATGAACCCCACCCACCAATTTCCCGTCGGTATGCTGGGTAAGTAGTTTTGTTGTTGATTTGTTCTACAGTTCTATTTACTGATGAATAGTGAGTGTATGACCAACAAATACTTCAGTTTGGACATACCGAGTTTATGAAACTAACCGCCCGCAATGTTGACCGAAAACTATTCCGAAACAACCATGAATTCACATCTACTTAAATGAATAACTTAGTGACGGTCCTTCAAATAGCCGATACAAATTGGGGATTGTTAATACATCACTTGGAATGATTCACCTCAAACTGTTCGTAAACGTTTACGGTCCATTTCCATGTAAAAACTACGAAGAAGACCAATCTCTACTGGAACTTTTCTTAAGAGGCCAAACTTTCCAAGCAAAATTTGAATAGTTGTGGTGGAATTTGAACTAGACTAAATACATGGAAAATAACTGGTATTTCCACCAAGGCGTAAGTCAGAGATTCATAAAGAGAATTAAAAAATAACTATAGAAATATACGCCTGCCAAAGTTAATTTTCGAATTTTTTCGTTTGTCCTGTATTAATTAATTTGAGAATTTTCTACTTATCATTGTGATGATTTAGTGATGATACAGTATGAAAAATTGAAGCAAGAGAATGATGTTGGAGAATTTTCGAACATAGTTAGAGTTTTCTAAATAATTTCAGCAAATTTTCGAAAAAAAAACTGGGATATGACGATGGTCTAGAATATGTAAGATGTGGTGTGCAGGCAAATTTTGAGAAATTCAATCTTTAAAATTCGTTTTTCACCATTATGATTGATTATTGAGATTGAGCACATCACCTGATTAACTAGATGGTAATAATATCAAAAGCAAAGGATGAGTTCATCGGTCATCACTGCTAGGGGTCAAATTTCGAAAATTCAGTGTGAAAGATTTCTGTGTAGGAATTTATTCCCTCTGAAAACTTTCTGGGAAGTTATTTATCAATTGAGGCCCGCGAAGGCACGCGTCTCGATTGGTCCATGAATCAGACGGAAACAGGCCGCCCCGCCTCTCATCTTTCCGGACGCAGACGCACCTCTCTAACTGGTGCTGTTCAAGTACATGGGATGATTACGGTGAAGAAGCAGTCACTCTAGTCCAAATAAAACCTTAGGGCATAATATTCAACGATTTAATTATTAGATCATCGGAATTCATAAGACCTTTGATGCAAAAATAGTAATTCTAACTATTCAGATAGAAATTCCTTCCGTGAATCAAATGAGATCACCCCGGTTGCTGTAACATTATCCACTCGCTGACAAATCGCAGGTCCATTTTCAAACAGAAGAGTGCATTCCATAAAAATGACTGGTGACGTAGCTGTTGCAGGATGGATACTATAAGAATATACATATACATTTAAATATAATAAAACTTGGTTATATATTTGCGGACAAGTGAAGTGTAGATCGCTATTTTCTTTTATCTAGTAAAATTTCGGTTGTTCTAATCGTGGATTTCTACATCACGTCAATTTACTGTATATTACATCATAGATTGTGTTTTTCGTCAACTTGTGATATCGATGACATTGCTGGCTTCCACGATGCAATTTTCTTATCTCAATTTGAAGGTATGAAAACTTACTGATCAGCTGAAGACCCATACGGTGGTTCTTCTCAACAATGAAGAATGTCGAGTTCAGGTTTCCCTAGAGGTTCGATTCAGAGCTGCAAGCTCTTGTGGAGAGGAAAGGAACGGTGCAAACACGTTACAAATACACTCATCTTGACTCCAATTACAGAATGTACTCGTAACTCCGAGTAATGAGCGATCTATACATGCGTACTCTGATTATATTAAAGAAGTACAGTACAATTCTCTCCTCAACAGCATAAAAGTGTTCTGGTACCATATAAATTATAAACGGGAGTTTTCAGCAAAACCGAGGGTCCTTTAATGCATCATCCTTTGTCCCCGAATTCGCCTAGCTCTTAGCAGTTCTCAAAAAACAAATTTGCTAATGAACAACTTTCATTTTGATGAAACTTGATCTTCGTTAGTTTTTTTTTTTTTTATTCTACTGAAAGCTATGTGAATTTGTGGACTAAGGAACGATTTACGGAATCCCTGATACATATTTAATAGTTATCCAGCCTCGCCGTAACTATCCCTTCGTTCGAATTCATCTCGCAACCAACCAAAATAGTCTCCCGCAGTTATCTATAATGGGAAACTGAGGGGGTTCGACGAGCAATTCATACAGATGACCTTCATAACGACTGAATCTTCCAACAAGACGAGGAGAGGGCTAACTTTAACGCTGTCAGATTTGTCAATGCGGGAAACATTTTTCAGTGCGTCATGAAAATCAATTGATAATTTAGAAGATGCATGACGCAGATGACCTTGTAGAATATACATTTACATTATCGAAAAGTAAAATATTTACACATCTCTGAACGTTCTCTATCTCAAAAATCAGCTGTTCCATTTGAAAGTCACGTGGAGGACCGGAAGGAGTAGAACCCCTCGACTCAATCTGGACTTAACTCTACCCTCAAATTTTTCGACTTGTTCCACGATCTCTGAGGGCCCAGTCTGGGGGACGGTCACATTCTTTTTCTCATCAAACGTTATAAAGAGTTCCGAAAGATCAACCTTGGTAAACATCACCTGAGATTCACACTCAAGACCTTCCATGCCTCCTCAAAAGCTCTCGACATTTCTGATGTAATTTCTCTCGTACATGCTGGTGGAAATGTAGTAACAGGGAAATCACAGGCAGTACACGTTAATGCATCACCAACTCTAGACATATGTGACAATTCATGGGTTCCGCATTTCTCATCTTTTTTCCACTAATTTTCGGATGAATCCCAACCTCACTTGGTACGCAAGAAATGAGCGTCGCCGTTAGGTAAGCCCGCACTAACGATATGACGGGTTTTAAGAATGTTACAGCTGAACACGCGATATATCGGATCGGAGCAGGAAGTGAACAAGTGCACGGATCCATTAAGCATCTTTATGATAGCAATAGACTTCGATCGGAAACAGAGAGAAATAGTGCCGAATATTTTAGCACAATGTAAGAAAAAGCAGGTGCTCACGTACAAAACTGATTTCTTCTTTGGCAGTACCACTGAAAACGGCAGCGCAATACAAAAACGCTGCAAATTCTTTCACTGGGGTTTATTATTCTATTTCATTCATTTGGCTTGCATTCATGATTTGAATGCCGTTGTGAATAACAATGGTGGGCAAGAGGCCATCCGGTAAGGGGCCAGATGGGAGCTTAAACTCAAAAAGTGCTTTAATGAGGAATAATTTTCGTTAATCTCCGTTAATTTCCATTGTTATCCGTTTTATATACATTATTTTTTCGGAAAGTGGTCCCAAAAGAATCTACTGCTATTCACAGTTAGATTCGATAGGAAGTCGCACATAATAATTATAAACTTCCATTGCATCTACCAGTGAAGACAATTCGGTTACTCTCGACACACTGCTTATTAGGGCTGATACTAATAATCGGAACAGCCGGGTTAATATTTTCTTAAAATGAAACGTCTGAAAAATTTGGTCAAGATCGATAACCCCAACACAGCAGAGCTTGATAGATTTGTCATTGTTGTTTGGGGCGTTACCCCCTTGATTCGAGTGGCAAACTGACGGACGTTTTTCTGAGTCGTATTGATTTATATTCGGATACGGCCCTCTTTTTCCGTCCACTTGAGTCCCTGAGGGCATTAAAAGGTTCTTCGGTACACAGATAAAAACGCTCCATATTTGTGGTCCACTGCGATTTTTTTCGAAGTTCCACTGATTTCTCGCGATATCTTCTGGAAACTGAGGGATCCCGAGGGATTTATAAATATATATTCATCTTTTTCTCAAAGTTCCTGTTAATTGGTCAAGTTGTAGAAAGATATAAACCGTCCCGAGGACTTTCTCCACTGGATCGGAGGGTATGAAGTTTTGAGATTAAACTTTTAGAAAGACTTTCTTAATTAAAAAATATTTGAGAGGGTCACTCAGTATTATTTAATTACGAGGAAAGGGCTAAAGAAGAAGAAAGTAGTTATCTCGTGTCAATTCCACGGTTATCTGCTGATAAATTCGTGAATAGGGTCGCAAAAAATCGAGGTTCGAAGAGAAAAAGAAAATTTATTACTTGAGCGGATTTGAATAGGTTGTTGATCGCCAGGAGTGGAGATAATCGAGGAAGATTTCTCCTCCACTCCAGAGGTAGAGAAAAAAATCTATTTCGAAAAAATGCGAATAGTAAGGGGGAGCAAAAAAATTAATGAAACAAAAGACCCCTTCCAGACTTCACTGGAGCAAATTATTTTTTAATCACTGTACTTCGAAGCTGAGGCCACAAGAAAGTGGCTAATGAGCCGAGAGAAAGAAGGACAAGGGGGTTTTACTACTCATTCCTTTAGTCGGTTCGACTCACCGTCGGAGATTTAATTAGCCATGAGACGAGTAGGAGAGATTAAAAAAAATACAAATAAGGAAAGAGAGAATCTTGATGGCTTTATAGGATTGAGTTGATCTTAAATGGGCATTATTCAAGTGGGACCATAATATATATACAATATAAATAATATATACATTCAACCAGATATGATATATACGATTATCTCTAAATTTCTAAAAGGGAGCAGAACTGATGACTTGAAGACGATAGAAGATGGAGATAATGGTGGCGACTGACCTAAAATAAGCCCATAAAACTAAATGAATGTCCTACTCAGTGGAACTAATAAAATTGAGGAACGTAAGGATGATAAATTAACAGTAGTGGCATGCTTAGTAGGTGGAGAGGTGTTGTGTTGTTGACGACTGCTTCCTAATCGTTCTGATTTGTATTTTTGGCCATCACAATCCATGTTCATGATATCAATACAGAAATTTGATGATCGCACTGAACGTTGATTAGTTGCTTCATGTTGATTTGAATCTGAATGCGTTGCCATATCTTACGACCACCCGGGACGATAAATTCTCCAGGTATTTAAACTGTGGAACCTTTTTCTTGTATTGAATAGAGAGTTTATAGGGTATCACAACCTGTTAGGGATCGATTGTACAACCTATTTCCAACGAAATATACTCGTTGCAAGAAGAACTTGCCCGAGATCAAAGAGAGAGTGCAACAACGCCAAATCTGCAATCTATTGGAAACAGAACATGAACAACAAAATGCATACGGAGTATGAAAATTTATAGTCTCATAGGAACCTATTCTTATTTTAAATGTACCTAATCTTCAAATGTTCCTAGAAGTGATTACGCGTTATTTTATGTTTTGGTAATTGAACACTTGGGATAACATGTTTTCAGTACACTATTAATTTAAAAAATTATTATGAATCTAAATTTTAACTATAAACTAAAAACACTATTATCGCTTGCACGATATTGAGAAATTAAATTATTTGAGCCTAAAATATAATGACTGAATTTACACTTGATGTGACCGTGATTATAGGCCTGTGTAAAGAATCTATGGGATTGTTGATATGAAACTGGCTGCTTGAAAAAATATAACCAAAAAAGTATTAATCTAGTGAACTGCAGAGATTCATTTTCCCCACCATTAGTTTTCCTGCCATTAGGTTTCACTTGTTTCAGATTTATAGCTGAACAATTCCAGGCTACAAAGATGTAATATAGGGATGCAAAGTGGTGTGCTAAAAAAAGTGGATAAATCTGATCAAGTAAGAGAGAATACGGGCTTTTGTTAAATAATATACTTCACACGCATGACTCACATGGCACTACAAAAATAACACACGGGAGTTGAAGGTGGGACGAGAGACATATGTCGTGAATGCCCAAGCCACTTCCAGCGATAATCGAATCCGGTCAACCACGATGAAAGGCTACGAAATGACATACTCGTATGGAGCTTTTCCGCTGCACAACCTAAGAGGAAGTTCTATTGATGTACGGGGCTTTGAAGGTTTCAGATTGCTCCCAATAATTTGATTGGTCCTTTGCTTTCTTCAACCAGGCAATGTCAATGCTCACAAAGGAACACTACTTGTTGGCGATACTGTGATTATAGATTTCATTTCATAACTCTACTCAGCATGTGTTCTCGGTGTTTGGGAACTTCGTTTTTTTTAGCCATCCAGATACACGGCTGCGAAATGTACAGTAATCTTAGATAATTCTTCAAATACCCAAGGTTTCTGTATGACATGCCTATAACCCTGCAAGATCAGGGTTTACTTCCAACCCGGAACTTACAAATGAGGAAAAACAGACATTGAGAGATGAGAGGTACTTGATAAAGTTCAACAGAAAATCTGCAAAGGCTAACGCAACTAACTGCAAATCTTGATATTGGAACAATATATAGTCCAATAAACATTGTATAATTCACCAACCAAACGGAAATCACTCCACTATTTTAGATAATCATTAAAAGCAGCAGAAAAAGTACCTACTTATTCATTAGGATATTAAATTTTACTCCATAATGTATGAAAGAATCCAGAGGCTAGGGACTAAAAATGCTGTAGTATATCAAACCCAAGCTGTCTACTCAAATTAGCGTGAAGTAATTGAACGAGGGTCCAAGTTTACAGGAGTTGTGGTACAGCAGAGAAAGCAACTCAGAAAACAAGCGGGGATATTATTTTCTCGTTGAATCTCTGATTTACTGCCAGTTCGGAGTAATTGCAACTCGACCGTTGAAGTAATTTACGCTCTACCTGCAGAATCTAGAAAAAAATAAAGAAAATGAATGACCTTTGAAAAAAAATTGGATTGGTTCCAAATTACGGTCTAATGAGGGAAAACACATGGAACGAAACATTCGTCAGTTAGCAGTAACTTATCGAAGAACCGACACACGAACAACCAAACTCGCGTGAACTTTAATTTTTACACTACACAAAAAATAAGAATCCCATTGAAGGGGAAATCTGTTTTCGTTTGTTAAACTGAGAAAACTGTCTTATTTCTCAATCCAGAACTTTGCGGGTTTCTGGGGCGAATTACAAGCTCACAATAATTGGCCAACTTAGCAATGTTCATCGCCTTACCCGTTTCATTTTGGTTTATTATTCAATAATAAACCACTGTAATCGCTCTTGAAAAAAAAAAATTAACCCCCCCCCCCCCCCCCGAAAATTTTATAGTTTACGTTTCAAAGGGTGTAGAATCCGAATCTGCAATAAAAAAAGAGCAAGAAAGCTGAAATTTTCAGAAAAAATCCATGTTGGTCCGGCGACGCCCCAATTCTTGAGCCAGCTCTCTCACTTAATTTAAAGTGCCCTTCAAGGGTTGTCAAAGTTTTGTAAAATCTTTAAAAACCTTAAAAAAAGTTAAGGCGGCCTAAATTTGTACTCTTTTTGAAGAACACTCCACGAGGAATCGAATAAGCCCTTCTCCAGGTCCGTAGGTCAAACCATTTTCGATCTAGGGCCCGATTTATGGTGCCAACATTCGCGTTATTTTGGTACATTATTGTTTTTGTGTTGATATCAGCAACCGTAGTGATGTAGTGATGTAGTAATGTGGGTACTGGAGTGAACTCCTGAAAGGATTCTAATAACCATAAAAAAAAAGAAAAACGGCTGCAAATTATTTCACTGGGGTTTAATAGTCGATTGGCCTGCGTTCATGATTTGAATTTTACTAAGCTTTGGAGTGTGCGTGTTTCACAGGTGATAGAGCGATTATTGAATTTCAGGAGATATGCATAGAGCACGTAAATCTGTTCTCGACCAAAATACCTATTTGGATTGATCAGTTGATCATATTTGTGTGCCTCCTGAAATTCAATAATCGCTCTATCACCTGTGAAACACGCACACTCCAAAGCTCAGTAGAAATTCAAATCAAGAACTCAAGCCAATTGAATAATAAACCCCAGTGAAAAAATTTGCAGCGTTTTTGGAATATATTTGTTCTTCTCCTGGAGATTTAGGAAGCTAAACATGCATTGGACACCTTAATTTCACCGTTTTCTGATCCACAAACTGATGTTTCGTCGATGTAGACACCGGAGGGTGTCTCTTTGTGTTGCCCCGTCCTCCTAGAGACGGCTCTTGAACACGAATGCCCAAAGCATGAGGTCGAGTTTGGGGTCAAAAATTTGTTTCACATAGGGATAGATAAGTGGCTTTATTATGCAGCGGTTTTTTTTTTAAAGTTTTTTTCTTTATTAGAAACAAAACATAACAATTGAGCATGGCCTTCAAGTTAATTTACTCTAATACAGTGGTTAACAGTGTGTAGAGTTAATAGCCCAACTGCAACTACTCATTAGGATCACTTTCACACACAAGTCACATAACGTCACAAGGACGAAGGGTTTAGTTCTATTCAGACGCCGGATGACGCTGCCGTTGTCTTGTTGACGTAGAGCTGCTGGGTTCATGTACTCATGAAGGCTCTGCTGGTGTTCAGTTGCAAAGAGTTGAACCATTTCACTGAAAGTTTCCATCTTGAGGTCCCGATGGAGGTCATCTATTCGTACGTACCAAGTTCCACGTTAGTGGAGGAAGGATTTTCTTGGTGATCCATAAACCGGAGATTCATAACCAATGCGTGAGCGCACCCCAGCGAAAGAAATTCATGCTTCATGCTTCATGCATCATGCTTTGCACCCCGGTTTTATTTTGAAAGGGCTTTCAAGTAGCATGATGCAATAAGTTGTGCTGTGTACTCACAGTACTCAATAGAGTCGTTTGAAGCTGCCAGTCAACTACAGGTCCAAGGCACAATAGTGGCACCAAAAAAAATTAGCTGCTTCACTTGCTGCGATATGAACCATGTAAATAAGTACTGTTGGTAGATTTCTGTCTGTCTTATGATTGAGGTAGGAAAAATATCGATATCAGATTTCATATCTGTACAAATATACCGGCAAAGGTTGGCGTTAGCGGAATTTGCGGAGTCTTTAGGACATTCAGATGTCAATCTCAAGGTATTGCTGCTGAAGGGCTCTTGTGGCTAATTTTATTATTAATCAATCAACAGTGTTGACATATGATTGTGGCTCTTATTAGGGCACCTACAATGCAATTACAAGATATGTAGACGCGAGTCGCCGAGTTTAGATAACGTGCCGCAAAGTCTAATATCCATAAATTAGCAATTTACACAGAAAGGTTATTCTAATATAGAAATATTAAACCTCTAGTATACTTTGTCCGTTCTCTCGAACTCAAATATAAACCAGTCTTTTTGAAGTTTAGTACGACTACGAAACTAACCCAGCATGTAAAATAGTTACCGTACCCGATATATAAAATGAATCAATTTTTATGTATAATGATGATGACAATTTTTCCCCCCTTCCGACTATACTTGTACAATTACATGGCAAAATAGATCAACAAAAGTCCCTCATATCACCATTAATACCAGAAAAATACAGAGATATTTGTTGATCATTATAACGAAGGTTATTAAGTAATTATCCTAATGAACAGAACTATCAAACAAAGCATTTTTCGTTGATTCAAAGGCAGACTAGTGTATCTATGCAGTTTCTATCTAAATCCGTTTTCAATCTGTTTCCATTTCTCAAGTCATTAGCATTTAGATTGAGATTTGCGACGACTCTCATCGCGTCATTGAGGTCAACTCGCTTCGGGAAGCAGTTCGGTTTACGTAATAACCAATTCAATCATGCTTGACACCTGCTCTATGGGCACTGGGTACAACAGAAACTCCAATCCTCTTTCAAGTCGTTTACAAGCAATTACAAGCTCGATGTCTACAAACGTTTCCTTCCAATTCCAGTGTCTCATTTCCAAATAAAATTTTTAAATCGTAAACCAATAGCTATTGATAAGAATCACATTTTTCTAAGATAACCAAAAAGTTTGTTCGTTGTTTTAAAAAACGCAACGAATTGCCATGCAAGGGTTTATTATTTATGCATTACGTAGGTAACCGACTATAGATAGTTATTAATTAAGTCAGTAAATGTACGTCAAAGCCTTTTGTGGGGAATGTTAAGAAAATCTGTTGTCAACTTTCAAAATTAAGCTTTCTTGCGGTTTTGCGGATACACTGACAGAAAGTCTACCATACCACAATTTCTCAGAATTGTATGAAATATGAAATGCTACTGAACAGTTTGATTTGGGTCCAAGTTGAGTGACGTCTCCGATGGTATAATACTCATTTGAAATGTTTGCTAAGAATGAGTAATGAACTGCCGTCGTCATCCGATTCATTTAATTATTCTTGTCTTTATAAGCTAGTCTAAAAAAAATAGTACTAAAAATATATTTAGAAAACAATGAAGAACAGCCTCTCCTACAATTTAATGTTAGCCTTAGAAGTCCTTTGATCGATCAGCGCTACTCGATAAAATATTGAAGAATTTCTAAGTTGCAATAGAAAACTACTAACGAAGCATGTGATAATATCATGTGCATCAAATATAGGAAACGTTTTGAAACTAGTAGTTTCCTTGCCCACTAAAAAAAACTCAATTTGTCGCATGAGTAAGAAATTTATGGTTCCATTGTATATTTCACGTTTCTTTCTTAATTACATCATGTAAATCATCGTAAACAGTGTAATAAATGTAATGTATTGAATAAATTCGGATTTAAAAAAAAATCAATATTTTTATATTTTTATAGGTGTTCATTTCGACACGTCTTCCGATCGCCTCCTCGCTGAAATAACCACCGCCATCAAAGTATACGCTCATGGAGTTGAAGATTTTGTCAACGATCCAAAGAACAAAAATTATTCTCTCAATACTCAACTTAGCTGTGAGGGAGGCGCTGGCGACTCAAGATGGCCATCTGGGGACAGATTTTTCAAGTAAGTGTTATTGGAATATGTTTGGAAGTGATTTACATAGTTGCTAAAGTTCAGATGTACCTCCACAAATCTGTCGCATTGGGAACTTGGACTCGACTGGTAACCCACCTAGGTAAATTATTATTTTTCCAAATAGACGGAGGCTGTAAGATGTCAACAAGACGCTTCTAGCCAGCTCCGATGAAAGTGTCAGCTAGCAACCAATTTGGCGTTTTGAAAGTGATCTTGCGAGGGAAACCGAATCATAAACTGTACAACTGAATTACATTCCTCGCGTCTTTTAGTCCTATGATATTTCATCCACAACTATAAATCTCTCATAACAATTCATGACTATGGTAATTGTAATATGATACCTATTCACGATCGGTTGTTTTTTTTGTTTCAATGTTAGAATGCCCTAATCACAATATTTTAATAAACAAGAGAGCTATAGACGTGTCTACAAGTTTAGATGGGCTTGCTTCTATTCACATTCTGTTAGATATTGTGCGATAAGTGTACGGAGAAATATGCTTCTGAACAAAGTTCTTCACATTCAATTGACTAATCAGTCGTGGCTGGCATTCATTAGATTTACATGATCACATTAATAAACAAGAAGTTCATTTTTGAAAAAAAAGGTGTACCCCCTTGGAAGTTGTATAACAATATCAAACGTTTATGTACGATGTACAGAAAAAAATCAGTAACTGTAATAACGACGCAACCAAAATTAATAAAATGGAAGAATAAAGACAAAATAACGAAGATAACTGACAAATGTCCAGTGTTAAAAAAAATTATCTAATTATTACACAAAGGGTCATAATTTCCTCGTCATCTTAACCGTATTACGTAGATCACTCATCTAAAATTGGCGATTCGAATTTCCACATCTTGTCCTGTCCACTCTAGATGCCTTAAAAATAGCCTCATTTATATTTCCCTTCGATCCGGAATTTGCAGCAAGGGCTTTCAGCTGATCATTGATCTCCCATCCTGCCATTGACTTGTAAATTTTCGTGAAGAAGCTCATAAAAAAACTCATAGCTGAACAATCTCTGTACGCCAGACCATGAGTTTCTATCCTTCAACATATTACTATGGAGAACCATCGCTTCACCTATGTAATATTCAAACCACAATTACCTATTCTACAAAAGACTTGAAAAACTCAATTTCAAAATCAAATAATTAAAAAAAAAATTCTACGGCAATCACACCAGCTGATACGATAATCGCGTGAGACTATGCGACTTTTACTATGTACCAGCCCTTTCACATTCAAATTCGTGTATACGTTATTTTTTTTTGCTAAGGTTCCACCCCTCATGAAGAGCGGACGAATAAACATAAAGCGAGCCCATCAAGCGGGCTCATTTGATTCTATGAAGGGTCGCCTGTCAATAATATAACACAACAGTGTTATTACAAAAGCTTCCGATATTAAGAATTTTTGAAATTTCAGACCTTCGATATCACCCTTTAGGGTTGACTAAGATGGATGCCGAGAATTCAGTCCCAACTAGAATCCAAATGCGATTTTGAACCCAAGTTTTATTAACTTCCGTTCGGTATTTTCCTAGGAAATCTCAAGATGGCAAACGTTTGGATTTTTTTAAATTGATTTTTTTTTTGGATAACGAATGTACTTAATGTGGTTCAATAATGAACCAAAACAACGGTAACTACCTCACTAAAATAACGGTAAAAAAACAATAAACGCTGGAAATAATTCCACCGAGGTTTAATATTTCTGTGTTGGAATAGCCCTTCTTCCTAATTCACAGATCTGTGTTAATTAGACGTAGTCAATGGTACACTGCCTAAACTCCGGCTCCTCTAGATGGATTCCAAGAACGTAAAACGAAATTTCGAAAGTTTTCGATATTCAGGTTCTTGAAATTTCAGCACTTTGATTCAACCATTTAGAATTTACTGAGATTAATGACGAGAATTCAATCCCAACTAGAGCGAAAATGTGAATGTGAGTTTCATCAACTTTCATGCAGTAATTCCAACAAAAAAACTCTGGAGACGGACGGACTTGATTTATACATTGTTAAACTTGAAACAACAAATTTTGATTCAACAATTCACACACCGACCACTTTAGTAACAAATCTAACGCCACGAATTGTTGTAAAGAGCCCTTCCTACAAATCCTAATGTGGTACGTTGTTGCAGAGCTTTCTTTGTACACTACTTACGTCTATTAATTTCACTGGAACCTTTTGGATGTTGTCACATCTAAGAATATGATCTCATTGTAATTAATTATGCCTGAACTAACAACCTCTGACCATTTGGTGATGCTTGAACATTGGAGATGCAATGATAATATTGTGTACGTCTCTTACCACCACTGCTTGGTCGAAACTCGGTCTATCGTGATGGAAGTAGAGCACGAAGAAAAATAAAGAATGAATGAAATGAAGGAAACTCAAAGGGGCGAAGACGATAAAACCCAGAAAGGAAATTGACGGAGTCAACTATCTCAAAGATAAAAGTTCCTTGCCCTAGAATTCTTGTCCTCGTCAGCTGTTGGCATATCACATTTCTGCTGACACTGTCCTTGTTCCCATCAGGTTTTCGTCTAAGGAGAGGAAATACTACTATCCAGTCACAATTGCAATATTGTATTAGAGACTCAATGGTAAGAGTTCATACAAGTATGTATGAAGAATGGATCCACATAACAGTGGAAACCAAAGATGAACCATCACTCATATTTCTTTTTGTGCCTAAAACCCACTTATTTTTTTATTTTTTTGTGGGTGTTTTTGACTTTTAGACATTTAAGCTACCATAACTGCCTCACTTTCCTTAGTAATTTCAAATCTGAGGCTACCGCTTAAAGAACATTTACATTAAATTTTACATAAAATTAGAAAATGTAGAACATTTACATAAAATTACAAATTTTGTATCTTCCTGAAGATAAACAATTATCTTATGTTCAGGTTTAGATGAAACATCAATATAAATAGGAAAATTGCCATATCC
The DNA here is from genome assembly GCA_031894815.1 of Creontiades dilutus. Lineage (NCBI taxonomy): Eukaryota > Metazoa > Arthropoda > Insecta > Hemiptera > Miridae > Creontiades > Creontiades dilutus. The sequence continues at coordinate 173,499 of JAVIWC010000944.1, forward strand.
CGGACCTAACATCTATTATATTTACCTGATTTTTTTTTACAAGTTGGCAGAAACGTACAAATTTCCAACGGTATCTTCAAATTGAAATTTACGCACTATGAATGCATTTTACTCGGGATTCGGCCCTGGAGAATCGTTATCATTGTAACAACGCAGTGATTGTAGGCACCTATATCTTCGCTAGTACAATTTATTTTTATTTGTTTAGTAGCAGGGTGGTTTAGCAGTAGTTGATGTTTACCGGGCTTATCATCTTCCGACATGGTTACAAGAATGCTGACTTCTCGAACATTTCCTAGCAGAAAATTCAATAACATTAACTTTTTTATTACGGCTGTTTTGTTCGGCTTAACTCGTTCGTTGTTTATATTTGAACTTTCGCAATATCCCACCCTGCGATTGGTGTACCCTTCGTTCCGGCACGTGTGCCTTCCAACTTGTTTCGCTAACTCATTTCGAGAGAGCGGAGATGCGCTACAACCCCCCCCCCCCTCATCTCCTTCAGTTTTTGCACCATATACGTGACTGAGATAAGGTAGGGGGATAAAAGTGAAATGCAAATCAAGCCCGGACGGCTTGATCAACTTTATCTACTTTGCTGTCTCATAGTTATTGGAAGACTTCAAAATAGCCAGAACCCGGACCCTATTCCGATACTGAAGTTGCCGGGCTACGTGAGTTCAATGTTGAAATAGGCTTAGGGCAGGGTCTCTCGTGCTTTTGTACCAGGATCCCGATCTCTTAGTCTTGTTTTCTATACAACCCCGGACGGGATACAGTCCCATGGGATTATCGCTCTTTAAATGGTTCAAATTATGTTCACTGGGTTGGAAAAGGGCCTGGTGAACTAATGGGGATCGGAGACTTCATTAGTGCGAGAGAGCAGCGTGAAGGGAAAACCAATATAAACTCGGGTTTGCACTTTGGGGTCGGATTCCTACTCAGAAGTGCACTAAATAATCTTCATTAACTAAACACGATCAGTGAGTGAGTTGTTGAAAATCAACAAGTCAACGAATACGTTGGTCGGTTTATTGCTCAGTTTATATTTATTTACATATGTGAACTGTACCTAGAATATTACCCATCAGTCCCATCAGCTATACGATGATCCACTTGAATACAATGTATTTTGGTGTGATCCTTCTGATATCTACTGATTGATTCAATTACTGATTGATCTATTCGATGAATTCTCCTGAATATATCTGTGTTCCTGTGTTAGCACAAGTTTTCTGTTTTTGAGACATGAAGGTGAGCCACAGTCCGAGTGGACAAAGGAGTATTCTTCAAAAAGGAGTGAAAAAAAAAAAAAAAATCACTGTTTAAGCACTAGTTTTCTTGGAAGCCACTCAATTGTCGGATAGGTTCTTTCGTAGGTGATTCGATTTTGATATGTTCTGGAACAGATGAGAAACCATTACAAAAACATGCGCAGCTGGCTCTAAATCAAGTAATAGGATGGTTTCGACTTCACGCTTTATCAATAATTTCTTCTAAAACTGAATTCCTTAAATTCGCATTTATGCCATTGAGTAAAATGGGAACAGAACCCAATATCATTCTAAAACCCCGTATTGAGGGTTGTCAATCAAATAGAATGGAAAAATACCTACTCTGTATTTACTAAGTTTTAGATGTTTGGATAAGTGGGGCTTTTAATTCAGGAATCACTGCCTGATCATCAGCAATGTTGTATCGGGCCCGATGTTCCACGTTAGGCTGCGGTCATTGTTCATTTCTTTATTTAGTAGTATGTGGAGTTTTACAGTATTTTTGCAATCAGGTGTAATTGTGATTAGGTGGAAGGTTGGTCGAATGCTACCAGATGCCAGATTTTGTAATTTGAGAGAAATTATCAATTAGTCAATATCTCTTTGTCTCTTTTCTCTTGCTCTCTCTTTCCTGACTGTGTCGAACAATTCGTGTGTGTACTCATGCAACCCTCTGGATGCTATTCACCCAGTCAATATCATCGACATCAAGCTCCAATAAAAACAAGCTGTGATGTTGTGAAGAAGCAAGAAAATATCAACGGGGTCTTTGTTGGGTTTGAAAAAGTTATGACCGGTTTCGAATCGAACGAAGGAAAATAAACAGAACAAACACAGACAAAAAATAAGCCAAATAGCGGCCGTATATAGTCGCAGAGAGGATAAGGTGAGATTGTCGAAGGGGTTAGACTTCCTGGCACGAGACCAGCACAGCAGCTGTGCTTGACACAACAATGGGGCCAATAATAATGGTTGGTCGAATTTCCTCCTATGGCCCACCCACCACAGCCGCATGCTACGTTGCAGATGATTGCACGGTGAAAGAAAGTGGAATGAGAGGAAGAGATTGGTACAGTTTTCGAAGAAGGGAAACAGCGAGATAAACCAATGCAAACCAGGTCAAATTATTAAAAACCTCCATCCTTCCTTCAGGCCGCTGAGTATCTCACCTATTTTGAAGAGTGTCAAGGAAACAGGAATCGTAGAGACAATACAATTTTGTTCCTTTGTTGTTATTAAACGCATTTGTAGTAGTAGAATTCGTTTACTCTTAGTTTTGTGAAATACGTAATATCAGTTATCAATTAAGAATTGAAACTACATTAATTGCAAAGTAATGCAGTTAATAATTGTAATTTGTGAAGTGGCAAGTACATTTTTAATTAAAATAATTCGTAACTCCCCGGGCAGTGAAAATTGAATTTATTGGAATTTGTCAATAAGCAATTATAATTCTAGTTATATTACAGTAATCGAATTACTCTAATTATTTGCTTTTTTATGAAGGTGCGAATTGAAACCAGCTACTTCACCTATTTTGGTTGATTGACTGATAGATTTTGCTCCCGTTGAGTTCATGCCAGATTTGAAATGTATTGAGGGGAAAAAAATAGGTGCCGGAGTCCACACATGTTGGGGGAGGGGTCGCGAATGAACGTTTGTGGGTCCATCGGCTCCTGACGAGGAATTTGAGTAGGTTTTTGAAAAGTAGCTGTTTAAGGTCACCTGTGGAGGGAGAGCATCGGAATTTCCTCCTAGTAGTAGAACACGTGGGAGAAGTTTTCTGGATACAATGTGAGACACCCTGGACGATGAACAGACCGATGGAACAACAAACGATCATTTACGGAATTTTTATTCAGGAATGTTTTTCTGTGCACTTAGGCTCACTTCGATTCCTGAAGGAAACTCTGGATTTATATTTTTGTTATTTGAAATCGTTGAAACGTCATCTCTCCGAGTCATCAAAGTAAAAATAATACTTCAAAACTTGGTATCACCGAACATTTTCCTAAGTTTCCCGGAGAACAACATGAGTTTGAAAGTTCTTCGTTCATTGAAAAAGTCTCCAAATTTTGATTTTCTCAGGAGGATTTCACAAAGCCTCCATTGAAATATTTTCCGATTCGAAATATTCCCGAACTGGATTGATTGAATTGTCCACAATTTACTTTTCAAATTGATAAGTGAATTTAAAAAAATTATTGTGAGAAGATGAGGGTCTTCACCATCTTCACCAATTCTTCGAAAAAATCGCTGCCCTTTTCTGTGGTTTCGTTTTCTCACTCGGATATCCCTAATTTTCAAAAGCCAGAAAATTAATAGCAGTGTTGATAGTTCATTGGAAATACAATAATAAATCATTTCTTAATCACTTCTAATTCAAAAAATGAAAAGTTATGGGAACTACAGGCGAAGACAAATGGAATTTGAATGGCAACAACTTGTACATGCAAGCATCTTTCAACAATAATAATGTAGAAACGTTGAATTTGCTAAAAGTTTACAGTTTGCAGACCAGATATGAGTGATTCCTTAATTTACTCTTTCTCAAGGTAACTCCTTGAATCAACTTAGAATTTGAAATTGATATGGGAACAGCAGCTCCCGGCACAGATTGGAACAGTCTCTCAAGCGACCCACCCTACTCGAAATCCAATAAACTACCTGTAACTACTTCTAGGGAAAGGCACAAGCAAAGCTAAAACTTAGCTCATTAGGGACGCTTTCGGATTCAATATTGGCGTGGAAGAAGCGGTTCTCAGGTTCCGGGAGGACCAGGGAGGAAGGACAGGCCTTTTAGGCTAGTGAAGTGCTCTCCTTGATCTTGTTTCCTAAACTTCTCCACCCCAGGAGTGACTGGACCTCCTCCTTTAAAATAGATAATGGATTCGAGTTTTCCGGGGGATCTCTTCAAGTCAGTTTTACGCGAAGTCCCCTCAAAATGTTTCCTCCTAACGGGAAACAAAGAAGCTGTTCGAAATTTCATTATAACGCTTTCGTTAGATGGTGAAGCGGCATTGTGTTACGGGGCACTCTAAGAGAAAAGTTGATTGGGAAGCTTGAAATGAGGACAATGCCTGAATTTTCTTTTAATATAGAATGGATTGGATTTGAGAGTGTTTGTTTACACATTGTTTGCAAATCATTTTTTTTTTTTTTTTTTTTTCAAGAAAACATCTACATGATAAATGATTGCCCAATGATTATAATATCAGACAACTCTATTTCATCTTTCTTAATCGTGATGAATCTAACTGTTTTAAACTCTTGTGAATGCATCACGTTTGATTATCGACATAGTTCTGCTCTCCGCTATTGTGTTCTAAGTACCGGGAGAACTTCAACTTCGAAACTGCATTTGTCATATCTTGTCTACTAAGCCATATTTTATGATGGTTTGACGGAAGCTGTTATCTGTTTCGCCAGTAAAGTAGCAGGAATCAAAATATTTTCCATTCAAAATGTCCTCCTCAACTTGTCCAGCATGAATAATGATAATATGAAAAATGCATACCAACAAATAAGGGAGGAAGGGGTTCCACACTAACAATCTTTGAGCCCCGTAACACATCATTCTCCACACAGTTTGTGAAAATGTTACACAGCTACTGTTTGATTTGACTTTAATGAACAATAAATTAAGAGTTGTCAATTTGTTATCCTAAGTTGCATTTATGGACAGTATGGATCTAAAACCGTTACTGCAGTAGTTTTACTAAATGTGTGTAAGAAAAAAATCATGAATACGTATTGACGAAGGTAAATGCATTTGGCAAGAGTTGTAATGCGTTTTACTTATCATTCATCTGTTTTGCCGTCTATTATAGATAGACAAAAACGATAGGTACAAAGTGCTTTGTAAACCTCAGGAAATATTAAGTTTCCTTTTATTTCCTCTCCCATCTTGAACAACTACATTCCAGGGGTTTCTTAGGTTTAGAGAAAGTCTCTATCTGACCTCCCGCTGAGCAAACCATCAGCAACGGGTCATCAGCAAGCTCCTCAGCTCGCAGTGGGCGGTAGACTCCCGCCAACACGCTCTTCTCCTTTCTCCCCATTCAAAACCCAGTCCGAGCTTAATAGCTTCCTTTTCTGCCATATTCCTTTTCCACCCCTAGAACGGGTTGTGGCCTTTTAGGCTAAAAGCGCAAACGGAAGTTAGGCAGACGTTCATTACGCGGTTCTCCACAGCACCTACACAATCGTTGGAATACTGGACCGAGCTTCACATCTCGTTATACTCTTACGTTTTCACATGAATCATCAATGAACTCAGATTTTGTGCAGAAGCTTTCAATTATTGGTTCATTGCCTGTCGGTGCATTGTCCAAACAAAGTAAATATTATATTCCTACATTTATAATCCATCAGTAAGGCTTTTATAAATACTGCGAGATCTAAAAGTTTGCTACGGCCAAGGGGAAGAGAGACCTTTCCACATTACTCACACCTGTTTTGTGAGATATTCAATAGCGGTTACCAAATAAAAATTGCAACTAAATCATCGCAATGTTGTTCTGTATTGTAATTAGGTGGATTTAGTGGACAAAAATTATGGGGAAATGTTATCATTTACAAAAGTAATCAATCACTTGGAACCCTGACTCACACAACAATTTGGCCCTGAGAAGAAACTTGAAACAACATTTTGTAGAACAATCGTAACACATTTTAGAATTTTAAGCGTTTTGATGTTGGCACACTTGAAAGGTGAAATTGTTGCAAACAAATCCTTCTTAGTTGAATTCTTCCTGGTTGAATTCTTGGTACCAGTTTAGGAAAATGATCGTCTTATTTACCGTAATATACTTGATGATGAGATGTTGAGATATAAAGTGGCTGATCCTAATTATACTTCTCCAAATAAAAATCTGTTAGGTAGTATTTTACCGGAATAAGTAAGTGTTATTTGAAAATAAAATCCGATTTATGAAACAAACAGTGGCTAGAAAACGTAGAAAAATGATAAATCTCAACTCTGCATCCTTCATTATACTAAAAGTATCTTTATGACACATCGAGTTAGTTCATCGAATTACGATTAATTTGATGCAGACCGCCGGTCACTGAATGTTTTCTCTGTAGTTCTGAACACCAGTACTTAGTGGAACAATTAGTGTACACACGAGTTCTAGAAAATGCTAATATAATAATATTCGTTCAAAGCCGGTCTCAATAAACTTTTCTAGTTGAAAATTTCAAGTTGCCCTGATAACTGAAACCATAAAATTTCTGAAACTTCAATATTCCAAACATTTAAGGGGTGTATATGTATTTTCATGATCATACGTGAAAATTTACAGAATACTGATGAGAATAAATCAGCTATAAATTACTACAAAAGTGTTTAGTATTTTTCCATCAGAGACAATGCTTTCTAGGTAAACTCAGAAGTACAAATAGAAATCTAACTGAACTTTAACTCGATAAAATAAAAATACAGACAAAAAATTGCTTCTACTTGTTCTGCTCAGCTGAATTGAAGCTTGGAGAGTATAATCGTATGTCATTCACCGTGATATTTCGTCAGACGCAGCCACGCGTCTCACGATTATCAAATAGCGAACTAACGGATGATGGTAAGGTAATCGGAGTGGTCTGATATCATTCACGGAACGTTCTATCTGATTTTAACAAAAAATTATCCTCCTACAGAGAAAGTTTTTGAGATTTGAACCGTTTGATAGATTAGTGTTCAAATATTATCCCTTGGGGTTGATTGATCAACTGGCCGAGATTACACACAAATCCCGGATTGATGTAGGGTTTTTGAGAAAAAATGTCGTCAACTTTGGTCTTGTAGTTTCGGAGAAAAGCTTCCTCCGACATATGTAGGACCGATTTTTTAAATTCAATTTTGTAATATATCTTTTAACGTGAAGCAACAACTTTTGAGTGGCTTCAAACAAAATACTTTCTCCTTCGTCGATTGCAAATGTCAATTGTTGAAAATTAGGGTCATTATTGATACCAAATGGCATCATTTGTATTGACGAAGAATGAAAATTTGTCGAACACACAGTGGAACATACTCGTGCGATTTAAGTATACGGCTCAATCAACCTCAAAGATCGAATTGGATAAAACCTGTGAAATTGGATGAAACCTGTACCTTTAGTACAGTCATAATATCGACAGTCAATATTGATTCAAAAAGTTGATTCGGAATCAAATTATGTTATTCCGAAACACCCACCAGCGGGACTGATTACGTACCGATGAGATCAACGTACGTAAATTGAACGGTCATGAAACAAAATTACTGCCTCAGCGTCCTAATTAGCCATGTTTTCTTTGGAGTTCAAATTAACTCGCAACGTTTAGCGTTTTCCTTAACTTCGAGTCTCACTCCAGTATTTCTTCGCTTATCTCACCCTCCTCCAAACCTAATACTCCGTGCTAAGTTACAGCCGTTAAGATAGTATTATCATTGTTCGCAAAAATATGTTTAAAAGGAAGGATGCTAACTTGGAAGAAAGATGAGGAATAGCAGCTGATGTTTATTAATCTTAAGTTATCTTCCCAGCCACCGTCATCTCCAACTTCCTCACTCTCCACCACTACACCAATCGGAATATTTGTAAGTGGTTTACAAATCATTTTGGTAAAATCCTATAACTTCTTTACACAACAAGATTTCAGAAATTTTATTCAAAGCAGTTGTAGTGACGGAGGTGTTCCTAAAGAAGTTCGTTATATATTTGATGTCAATTCACAACCTACTACTCACATTTAAAGCTTTCATTTGAAAATAAAGTCATTATTAGATCCCATTGCCTAGTACGTACATTTATTTACTATTAACAGTAACGCCTTGGGTCAGTAAAAAAAAAATATCTCAGATTTCACATATCTGTTCCAAAAGTTGATTTTTCAACTCAGCCGGTAAATAACAGAAAGAATTCCAGTTTCATAAAAATGGATCCGAAGCCGACAATTGCATGTGTTCTTGCAGTCATTTTATTAAATTAAATTGTTGTTGTTTCTTTATTTGTGGAGGGAGAAGCTTTGGGTTTTTGCAAGGAAAAAAAAACTGTTATCTACCTAAATCAAAAATTGCCTTTTTTTGCTTTTCTCTTCACTTTTTCGTTTTTTAAAACTACAATAAATCACAATGTGCTTTTCCTTCAATGATTTTAGACAATACTTATTTGCCATTAACTGTTTGAAGTTTGGGAGAAGGTAAAAATAATTGAGAATGAATATAATAACTGAAACGCCTATAATATGCTCAAATCCATGTTCTAACTTCCTAAATTAACTTGAAGTTCGAGCGTGGACAGAAGATAGAAACTTTATCGCAAATAAACCTCATTGTGAAATGATCAGAAATGACTGCACATGCACAAGCATAAAATTCGATGACAATAACAGAACCTTCACAAATTAAAAACGTAGTATTGACAACGTTTTCCGTTCAGCTATATTAATTTAAAACAACCTAATGTCAAAGGAATTAGAGAGAACAATTTGGAAAACACTGTTTTTAAGATTGTCAACTTGATTTGAATCGTACAGGAACTTGACTTATTTCTTGCATCACCTAACAGGAGCACAGGGCATTAACGATGTTTGGCCATATCTGCCTGTTCCCTGCCAATTCGTTCACTTCCTGTCATGACTTTCCAACTTGTCTAGCACCCGCCTAACATTTCTCCTTTCTTCACGTGGACATCTCCTCCACTGCGTTGAACTTGTGAAGAGGATTCCAATCCATCGCTTATTTCAAGATCGGTCCTCCCTTCTACTGAAGTGTGTGAAAAAGTCACATTTTTCTCATCAAAAAGTGGACCGAGATTGAATAGTCCTCTCAAGCGATAAGCTATACATTGTATAAAAACAATAATGTGTAAACAAAAAATGTATACAAACAGTGTGTTTATACATTGTATATAAACAACACGAAAGAACGGAAAATGAATAAATACTCAAAAACAAAGCGTTTCTCGAACAAATTTTTGGAGATACTTTTTCCAATGGAGAAACGATTAAATTTGATGCAAGAATATTCATAATCTTGTAATAGAGGTTTTAGGTTTCCAGCACTGATTTAAATTGACAATGAACATACTCATTAAGCGAGTAGGTACTCGGACACCACGAAGGCTATCGATCAGGGAAGGTGGCTTTTAGTGTCAAAGGGTTTAGCAACGTCCTGAGCGGCAAGACGCAACTGTCGTTTCTTGATGTGGGCCAGTGAAATGACAGTTAAGAGAATTGTTAGAAACACAACAGCAACACTAAAAACAAAATATAGTAATTCAATAAACTCATTTCATTCGAACAAATACTTAGTGCTGGAGTGGTATGCAGGGGAATGAAAAAACACAGAGTTTGTAGGAGAAAACTTAGTATATTTCCACAAAACTAAAAGAAGTTACAACGTTAAATCGACTTTGATGGTTAGGTCATCAATGACTCACCCGGTTAATGTTGAACACGGCGCTTGAGATATGCATCACCTACAAGACCTACCGGTCTTGCGGGTTTTGCCTATACACTCATTCACCGCGTTTCCGATTCAGTCAACGAAATACCTTTCAATTATTAATCCTTCACGTTCACAACCAATGCGTCAAATCCTTACCGACTTATCGGGATATTTTACTTTTCTCCTCCTTTAAATGCAAAGAATATGACCTTTTTGACAAATATGTGGTGCTTCTACGCACAAAGAAGAATGTAGGATCTTTTAACAATCCAAAATTTGCGTTGAAAAATGGAGAAAATTCAAAACTCCTAAACATTAATATAAAAGAAAATACAAGAATGAAAATCATTTGTCGGAAAATAGATGAAAATGACCAAATTAGCGAATTTAACGATTCTGAAGACACATATGCACGCCAATTCCAATGGCTGAGAATCAATTGAGTATCAACCACACAAAACGAAATTTCTCTGCTTAGCTTGGTTTTCATGGTAATAGCTTTGTCTTGGGAACAAATTTTGTTAATCACTGGTGTATTAAATACCCAATCTGAATCTCAAGTCTTACAACCGCTGATGGACAGCTTTTGACTCGCCTTCTTTCACATCATAAGGCAAAGGCGGTGGTATCTTTACGAAGGCTAAAGAAACCCTTCGAGCAACCGAGAATTTCACCGAACCAGCTACGGGCCCACTGAAGTGTGTAAGGTTCCCTCAATTTATTATAACCCATATATAGGATGAGGTTTTGAGACTTTATGAAAAGGGATAATATGCTAATTTTTTACCAGACCCCCTCAAGCCATGAATCAAACCACCCCCAAACCCTTCCACCCCTCCGACGCCCTCCTTCCCGTTATAGCCTTTATTTACGGGTGATCATTACGGTTCGCCTAACTCATTCATCATTGGAGGAAGCTTATTTTTTGTTAGCAACCAGTAAGATCCCAAGATCATTCACTTCTTTCTTTGAATTCTGGTGTAAAGACTGAAATTCCAAAATACATGGATGAGTGCACATTCAATATTAACGCTAATGGATAGCAATTATGGAGTCCTCATCACCTCATCAATTAAAAAGAGCATAAGGTTAAGCGTTTGTTTTTTCAAGAGCGATTACAACGGAAAAATATTCTATTTAAGAATTTTAAATTTCTTAAGACGCATGCATATCAGAATGCTTCAAAACTTGTATCGGCTATAAACTCTTTTAGGAGTTCACTCCAGTATCCACATTGACTACATCACTAGATTAATGCGATTAAAAAAAAATGCTGTTGTTTTTATTTTGATCGCAGTGAATGTAGTGATGTTGTGAATGTGGATGTTGGCAGCATAAGATCATGCCATACATCGGGAATGGTTTGAGCTACAGACCTGGGGAGGGGCTCATTCGACTCCTCATGTAATGTTCTTCAAAATATTCCACATTTATGCCATTGGGGCGTTAGAATTGAGGCATTGTCGGACCAACATGGATGTTTTCCTAAAAATGTCAGATTTTTTGCTCCAGCCGTTTGGGAGAAATCGTGCGTGCTGCGTACACCCTTTGAAACGTAAACCATGAAATTTTCGGGAGGGTTAGGAATTATTTTTTCAAGAGCGATTACAATGGTTTATTATTGAATAATGAACCAAAATCTGATGGTTCTGGGTCCTCTGCTAAGTAAGATTTCCATTCATTTAAGGTCAATGAACGCTCTTGCTTATATCGTCCTGATCTCAGGCGCACAAGTTATACCCCACATTCAAGACCGAGCGGTCGTGCGGGTTTAGCATAAGTAACTCCTTCAGGTATTCTGAAAGTTGACGCTTGCCCTGTTTTATGTCCGCTTCTGTTTCTTGTTTAAATCATTTCGATTTAAATAATGATTTAATTAATACGAGATATTATATCCAATTATATGATATCTCTGTTAATCAATGGTCGTGTGCACATTTGAATGAGTCAATTAAATGGTCTGGTGGAGCCAAAGGGCTCCTGTGGTTGCATTTTCCCTAATCGATCGATGTTGCTGAAATAAAAAAAAATGTTCTATTTTGTACTTTTCGTTTACTTTGAATACAATTTTCGAGGTTCCTGATTTGAAAAACTAACTTATACGATGGTTATCCAAAAGATTTTTCAGATTTTTTGCTCCAGCAGTTTGGGAGAAATCGTGCGTATGGCGTACGGCGGACGGACGGAAAATTTTTTATTGCAGATTCGGATTCTACACCCTTTGAAACGAGAGCGATTACAATGGTTTATTATCGAATAATAAACCAAAATTACAAAGAAGTATTTATTTTAAATGAATTTTCTAAATGAATCGATTCTTAATTAATTTTCTCATTCTAATGAGACTCATTTAAAAATTTAAAAAAGGATCTATTCTAAAAAAAATCGATACTTTTTGAAAAAATAGATACGCTACTTTTCGATTCTTTCCGAAAAGATCTATATGATTTAAATCGATTCTTTTTGACGAATCTTGCATCCCTAACTTGGGATGGGTTATTGGTACACCAATAACTTCAGTAGGATATATTTGATAAAGAAGAACTAATTCTACTGAACAATAAAGAACGATAATGTACACTTATTTACCTTCCAGCGTTCACATTACGTATCATAGTTCTATAATTCAACATTTGATATCTCTCTATACATATACATATATTTTTTTTGTATATATTCGTTAAGTCCGAGTCCGCCTATAGGTAGCAGAAGCTTTATTTTCATTTTGCGTTGCAGACCGTTCTGAACAACTAACTATCGTTTCTCGTGTGGCCGTCCGTCTGCCAGTATTTCTTTCAATGTGTCTGCAGATCCTTGAAACAAGCTTACTTCTAGCAATTGTTAGCAGATCTTGGTGAAATTGAGTTTATTGATGCCAAATCAATTCCTCTGTGCATGCGCAAACTTTAAAACCACCATACGTGATTTCCTCTGGTCCTAGTGAAACGATCGCGCTCAAGTTTTGATAGGAGTCGGGGATGAATGATCTATAATAATCTAACTCCTATAGAATTGGTTTGACTGACCCGCAAACCCCCTGGAAGTCGTTGATGTCTACGTTATTACATCCCGTGGGATTTATACCACGTGAACCGTTGTAACTATAAAATATTATACATGTTTCGAGATTTTTTGAAACGTTTCAATCATCTATACTTCCATTTAACCTAGGCGAGAATGCTACGTGCCACGTCCAACTTGTTAGACGTGTTCCCTTGAGAAATGAAGTTTGAATACTACGTGTATGTGTATTTCTAATTTATCTATTTACCTATTTTTGTCAATAACATCAAATTAAAGAAGTCGTTGACATAATACCAACTCATTTATTATCAATTAAGCTTAAGGTATGGATAATAACTTGCTTAACTTACATTGTTCTACTGATTCCCGTATGGTTCATTAGACGTAATATCCATTGACGAAGTTTTCGATGGATTTAGTTGAACGGTGATGGGATTGAATGAGTATTTTGGATTTTCTTCTTTCAGTGGAATGTTGATCCCTTCCGACCAAAAAACAAGGTAGACCCTGGCTAGAAAAAGCCTTTGTAGGTTCGGACCAGAGCTCGCTTCAATTTCATGCGTCTCTGAAAAGAAAGATCCATTTCCCCATTCTTTTAAATTCGTTAGTAATTGAATTCGTACTGCACCACTTCCTCTTCATATTTTCATTGCAATCCAGCCGTTTCGAACTGAAATCTATTGCACATCAGTGATCATGACATTTCACCCAGTACTGTCAATTCTTGAAAGCGGTTGTAATGTGTAACTTCTGAAGATAAGATAAGAAATGGAGTCCAATACCGTTTTTTTTCTCCATACCCACGGAAGAAGATGACAAAACTTTCAACTTCGAATACGATTCTGAAGGGTGCTTTTTGTGTAATCTGAAGAAATCTTTTTAACAACAAAAAGAGTTTTCGCTATTCCATTGCCTAAATTTTACCGTTTTGGATTGAACCACATAAATGGCAAGATTTCACGACTACTTTCGGTTCATATATGACTTCTGATCCATATTTCATAGACTTCATTTTAGTAGTTATGAGGAAATTAATAAGTAGTAAGCGGATGGACGGGTTTTAAAAATCCAAGTTTATAATAACGAAACTCGAAGGTGGAAAACAAAGGTTCGGCAGTCAGAGTAATGAAGTAATTTGTGGCTGATTTCGTTCTTAATCGATCAAACCTGCGGAAATACAAATGAAACTAAGGGAACAGGTTGTCCGAGCGAGCTAAGCATAATTATTTTGGCTGTTTACTTTCAGTGGGAGTACTGATTAGCCCGGTTCGAATCCGGCAGTTACCAATAATTAGGACCAAAACCCTGTCCTGTCGTTAGACGGTTCACCACTGATCTCGATATCACGTGAATCCAAATCGCTCCCAACCCAGGGGCGTGAGGCAATGAGAAGCCACGAGCGAAATCGTCAGACCTTGTTCCGATCCTCTCTAGAGGACGGCTGGTGACGTCTGCGACACCTCGGACGTGTTTACTTTAGCTCTTTTTACTACTTTACAAATGAGACTATTTTTTTGGCATCTGGAATGGACAGGACGGGATATGGAAGATCGAAGCGCAGAGTTTAGATTATGTACTATTGACTACAACTATTCACTCAGTGATTTAAGGAGATTTTAATTCGTATTTGGCACAGTACACGCCCCTTAAAGATTGGTACCCACCAAGTTACATGTAGATAACGACAAAACACATATTTTCGTGTACGTAATTAATATGTACTCTCCAGTGATCTGTGTAAAAGATCTCTCTAAACATGGTAAACCCATGCGTAAGAATTAGCTGTGTTCCTGTCACTGATCAACCACAATTTACCGATTAATGTCTGAGCTTATAGTTCGAACTTTAGCCAAGTCCAACATTTGTTGGGATCATTTACGTATTTTTAGTGGGTTCTATTGATTCCGAAGCAAAGTAGTTTTCAGGTGAAGGACATTTCCTCTTTTCTATCTCGTACTTTCATAAATACGTTGTCAAGATTGAAAGAAAACATCGTGATTAACTACTAGTGCGATGGTGAAAAGTTTTAGTTTTGTATATTGAAAGATGAAATCGGATTCTTCGGACTATTCGATTAATCTTAACTATTCTCAATGCAACCTGTTCAGTTTATTAAAAAGGAATTCGGAAAATATCGAACAGAAATTGATCAATAGTTGTGCGTGGCACATAGCTTCCTCGTATTTGTATCCTCGTGTTGTTTACATCTACTTAACCCCATTTTGCATCTGTGATTGTTTTTTTTTTTTTTTTCGAATTTAATTTCAGTCGGTTTTGAAACCGAAAAACTGAAATAGAATGATTTTGGTAATTTTCAGGTGTTTTTCCAAAACTGATCATTTACCTCACTGTTTGGCGTAGGGCGGACGAATGGGTTTTTATTTCGGTTTTTGGATTTTATACATAGGTACATCTTGAGACATCTTAAGTTTTATTTTCCTTGTAAATTTCAAAGGTTTGTAATCGAGCATAGTTAGAAGGACCTGCGGACACACGAACAAATGCAAACACACGCAAATAGATAAGAAACAAGATGCGAGTGGAAACTTGAATTTTGCGGAAGCAAATTTTTCATTTTAACCTATAATTAGACCCGGAAGTAACATCAGTTCATTTGTTTAATCAAGTGAAGTCTCAAGTTGACGTGACAACACGTTTCTGTCATGTTATTTCGTTCAGATGAAAAATGCACCTGTTGAAGCGAGCATCAATCGCGTAATGGAGTTGAGTGAATTACCGATTACCGCTTTACCAAGAAGAATGGGGCTAATTGATTGTTGTGAGTCGGGGGGTTAAAAAGAAAACAGCCGATAGGTGGCCCGCTGTGGCTGCTCCCAGGGCGGGGCAGATCGTTGTTGCCATAGCGACAGGATGCTGGGCGAACGAGGAGAGGCGTAACCCCCCAGCTCGGCGTCCTTCCGACCGACCTTGACACCCCCTGTCCACAAAATAGGTCAGGACTTCTGTTCTCCGGCCTTCCACTGATGCGCCCAACCCCTTGCCCCTGTTTCGCCTGCGTCCCCGTTGTGTCGACCAGAGCTCCTGACCTCACCTGAAGTCCTCCAGAACCTTTGATGCCCTCGAGCTTTTTGTGTTGTGCGTACCAAATTCATGGATGACACAGTATGATCTGGATTAGGAATATCATCACCAATTAAACTGCTGAACACTAAATTCATTTGATCCTGTTTCGTTCACTTTGGGCCAATGTCACAAAGAAAATAGTGCTTAAAGCGACAAAATTCATAGTTGGGAAGTTTGAATTTACACCTCAGCTGAATTTCTTTATAGTTTAATCCTACAAGATATGCAGAGGCAGAATAGTCTTTATAACAGAAGGTGCACCAATACTTCTTTTACGTAAAACTCAAATTTCGGTTCACGTTTTCGTTTCGTTTACACTTCCCAAGACCATACGATATATATGTATCGTTTGTTAACAATGCTGTTGTGATATATTACAACAACAGTGTTAACAAACGAAATATGAATAGAACCAACACTATTTTCAAAAATCTGAGCCATGCATTTTCATGTAAAAAATCTTGTGATCAAAGTCCGTCACCGCATAAGGCAACTCAGTTTTCTGCTGGACCACAGACGCTCACTATTGACTTTGCCAACTAAATTATTGTTATATCAAACACTAATCAGACCGATTTTGTACTACACCTCAGGACTGTGGAGACCTGCGGTGGAGAGCCACATTAAGCGGATATAAATAACGCAGAATAGGGTCCTCCGTCCCATCACTAATGCTCCCTGGCTTGTGAGAAATACCACACTCCATGATGATTTAGACGTACGGTATGCCCAAGAGGTACTTAAGGGAAATTATTTGAATCCCCATCGATCAGTGGAAAGTCCCTCGAATATTTTGATGGTGGAAATGCTGGAACAATTACCCCTTACGCGGAGTGTTAGAAGGCTTAAACGAAAGCGCCCTGCTGATTTCCTTGACAAATGAATTATTAATAAACAAATTTTCACTTGTGAAGTTCACTAGCCACTAGTCAAATGATAATCGATCAATCGTTTATTCATATGTATTATTAACTTTTAACTTATTTAAATCAATTTAGTCAGGTCAGCTGTTGTACTGTTCCTGCATCATGTTTGATGTTAATTAAGAGTTTTTTTTCGTACTATTTTGATGTATTTTTCATAATTTTAATGTTTATAAAATAAACAATATAGTCGAAAAAAGGCATGCAGTAATTGAACGAAAACGGGAATACGAGTAGATCCAAAAAAAAAAAAAAAAACGGTTGTTGGTTACTTTATTGCTGTCATTCCGTTATCACCCAACTTTTTCTGGAAAATGCCTACTCACTATCGTATAAATCAACGTTCAAACTTTAAAGCCAATTGAATAATTAACCCCAGTTAAAGAATTTGCAGCGTTTTTAGCGTAGAATACGCTTTAGCCGTGGACTAACTAGCCGAAAAGTGTCACGCGGGAGTGGAACGAAAAAGGGTATGGTATCCAGGAACGAAAACGGTGACGCGAGACCAATAAACATAAGAATATTTACATCCATGTGTAGTAGTTGCGACAAACCCGTACGAAAAAGGGTATGGTATCCAGGAACGAAAAAGAGTATGGTATCCAGGAACGAAAAAGGGTATGGTATACAGGAATGAAAACGGTGACACGAGACCAATAAACATAAGAATGTTTACATCCATGTGTAGTAGTTGCGACAAACCCGTTTGAAGTGAGTCATTTTATTTATGTAAATCGGAGTTTCAGTCGTTCGCGAATCGTCCTTCGGTTCGACAATGAACGTTCGATGATCATCGTTGAACGTTCAGCGTTCAATCGAGGCTAAAGCGTATTCTACGTTCCTATACTTGTGGCAGTAGTCTCTAAATAAAAGCAAAAGGGGGTCCAGGGGGCTTGCCCCTTGGCGAGGCGCGGAGCGCCGAGTTTTTTATGGTTATCAGAATGCTGCAACCCGTGTATCGGCTACAAAGCCTTTTAGGAGTTTACTCCAGTTTCCACATTACTACATCACTACGTCACTAGGTTACTGCTATCAAAACAAAAACAATAATAAACCAAATGCACCATAAATCGGGCCATACATCGGGAATGGTTTGTCCTATGGACCTGGGGAGGGGCTCATTCGATTTCTCGTGGAAAGTTCTTCAAAAAGAGTCTAAATTTAGGCCGCCTTGACTTTTTTTTTTTTTTTTAGGTTTTTAGGGATTTTACAAAACTTTGACAACCCTTAAAGGGCGATTACAATGGTTCATTATTGAATAATAAACCAAATAGTGAACGAATCTGAAATTAATGTAATTGGAAAATTGTCGAAGATTTCCTCAATCTTGACAACTCTGCATGAATGAAACTGCCCTTTTCATTCCAATAGTGCAATTAAAAGGAGATTGATCATCTCTTCGTCATATTATTTTTCATCCATTAATAAATTGGGGAGTCGCCGGATCAACATGGATTTTTCCTGGATATTTCACCTTTTTTGCTCCAGCCGTTTGGGAGAAATCGTACGTACGGCGGACGGACGGAAAATTTTTTATTGCAGATTCAGATCCTACACCCTTTGAAACGTAAACCATGAAATTTTCAGGGGGGGTTAGAATTTTTTTTTTTTTTTTTTCAAGAGCGATTACAATGGTTTTTTATTCAATAATAAACCAAAAACGGATTGTTAACCTTTTCTATATTTACTTAATTACGTTTTCAGTTCAACTTTCTACATTAAATACGATTCACTTTTTGAAAATTAACGCCACTCAGTTTTTTTCCAACAAAACATTAACTCATACAGTCTAAGTAACTCTACTTCGAGTAGACAAATCCCGTCTACTGGTTGACACTTCATCGTTCAATATGAAGAATTCCTCCGACGGTAATCTGAAGACAAATTGTCTATATTCTATGTATTCATCATTTTCAATATCTTCAGAACGAGCTTCACAGTTGCAGAATGAATAAGATATTTTATCATCGAAATCTGAGACTTTGAGATACAATTCTACTAATTCCTCAGTATATTAACCACCGATATTTAGAACAACTGTACTAATTGTATGTTTATAAATGCTAATAGAATTAAAGATGCAACATTTTAACAACTTGATACTTATTTCATTCCTGATCGTTTAAAAAAAATCAGCCCGTTAGTCGCTAAATTAGCGGCAATAAGTCGTGCCGTCGATGACTCGTTTTAGTTTTGTACATGCGCAATATATATTTTTTAATCAATTGCACTAAAATTCACCGGGCAGCCTAATAAAACCTCGTCACCATGTATCCATTAATATCGTTAAACTAGTATCGGTGTTACATCTGTTTCAAACTGTTTATTACGCCAATGAGGAATAGTTGTTACTCCACCGATCACAATAAAATGTGATGTGCACTCACTGGACATGTAATCAACCGTCTCCAAAGTTTGAATGAGATCTACCTTCATATAGCAGCGGGTGGTGATGTACAAAACGATTTCTCATACAGGGGAATTTGCCGCATCTGTCGAGGCAACAAAACTCGGAAACACGAGTGGAAATTTGTATTTTACATGAAATTGTATGTACTTCCAGCATGATCACAAAGTTTCCCTACTTCCGGCAGTAGAAGCAATATTTTGCTGTAAAAATTTCATTTCTGAAATAAAGCTATAAAATGGCTGGAGCTGCAGAAGGCATGATGAAATCCAGTACGAACTTAGTTCAAATGGTTCAAAAGACAAAATGGTAATGAACATTCAATTGTTGTTGAGAAAAGATTCACCTCCCGAAAGTGAGAACAATTTTTCTCCTAGCTATTGGTTAACTCTGGAGCATAAATCACTGCAAGGTTGGTAAAAGGGGACTTGTTGATGATTGAAACGAGCCAAATTGAGCCAACACACCTAATTCCGGGTCGTTAGCTTTTCATTTAGGAAAGTTCCAACAACCAGCTAGGTGGAGTTTTCAAACAAGATAATACCCCACCTCGCTCGTACGCGTTGGGAATCAGGGGCAGGAGATTCTTCGCTGGATATTTCAAGGGTCCAAAGAACTCGTCTCGTCGACCAACAACACCAGCAAAGAGAAGTGGAGTTCCCACGTGAAACCGGCCAAGGGTAAGATTTTATGAGCCACCCTTCTCTTCAACGTTAAAAGGATTTACAACACACAGCTCACAGCTGTCAAACGATATTATGCTCTTCGTGATGGTCCGGAAAATTTTGAGCCATAAGCTAAGAAGATAAATGGCTTTTAAAAGTAGCTTTGTGGAACTACAACTTGTGATATGGGATGGCAACTAAATCAAATTAAAATCAAACCACACAAGTAACTTAATCTTTACGTGCTTTGACCGTCAAAGAAACGAAGCAGAAGCTTATCAGTTGAAAATGGATGAAAAACATGAAATAATATTAGCTGTTCTATCTATGCGAAGAACAAGCTGTAATATACGGGAATATGCCATATATCATGAAAAAAAGATTGAATTGAATAGTTAAGTCCAATAAATTAGCCAAGGAAACATCAAGAGAATTATTAGGAATCATTATTCACCTGTTTAAGGAATGAGTAGTACGGACATTTGCTCTCCAATAGAAAAGTGATTCAATGAATAGCTTGATGTTATTGAGCTCGGCATTAGAGTTTCTGCCCATCGTTGGGTTTTACTGCAAATTTAACCTGTACGATGGGGAAAAGCGATTCATCTCCATTGAAACGAACCGGTCGTAAGAAGATTACTTCACTGAGACTGGGAACTGACCCTTTATAATTACAACTGAGCTCCCAAGCTTTTAGGAACCATGAACGTATATGGTTACGGTCAGCATTACGAGTGCTCCTCGTAGGATTAAGCTTTACCAAACGAGAACTGAGTGTAAAAATTATTATTTTTACTGATTTTTGTGAGTCTTTCATGTTTTGATCTAATGGCTATTAAATTCGGATTTATATTTCGCAACAAATTATTCAATCAGTAACATGGATTTTGTACAACATGTGAAAGTCACTGCAAATAAATTTGATCCTGGATACCTTTGAGACATGTCATCACGCAAACAACTACGATTAGCTGTTACATATGGCGAAATCAAAACTATGGTATTAGAAGTAGCGACGATTGAAATACGCTGCAAATTCTTTCACTGGGGTTCATTATTCAATTGGCATGCGTTCATTATTTGAATTTCTACTAAGCTTTGGAGTGTGCGTGTTTCACAGGTGATACAGCGATTATCGAATTTCAGGAGATATGCATAGAGCACGTAAATCTGTTCTCGTTCAAAATACCTATTTGGATTGATCAGTCGATCATATTTCTGTGCCTCCTGAAATGCAATAATCGCTTTATCCTGTGAAACACGCACACTCCAAAGCTTAGTAGAAATTCAAATCATGAACGCAAGCCATTGAATAATGAACCCCAGCTAAAGAATTTGCAGCGTTTTTTTTTTAATGGTTATCAGGATGCTTCAACCCGTGTATCGGCCACAAAGCATTTTAGGAGTTCACTCCAGTATCCACAACGTTACTACATCACTAGGTTACTGCTATCAAAACAAAAACAATAATAAACCAAAATAACGCAAATGTTGGCACCGTAAATCGGGCCATAGATCGAGAATGGTTTGACCTACGGACCTGGGGAAGGGCTCATTCGATTCCTCGTGGAAAGTTCTTCAAAAAGAGTCTAAATTTAGGCCGCCTTGACTTTTTTTTGAGGTTTTTAGGGATTTTACAAAACTTCGACAACCCTTGAAGGGCACTTTAAATTAAGTGAGAGAGAGCTGGCTCAAGAATTGGGCGTCGCCGGACCAACATGGATTTATCCTGAAAATTTCAGCTTTTTTGCTCCAGCCGTTTGGGAGAAATCGTGCGTACGGCGTACGGCGGATGGACGGAAAAATTTTATTGCAGATTCGGATTCTACACCCTTTGAAACGTGAACCATGAAATTTTCAGGGGAGGTTAGAAGGGAATTTTCAGGTTAGGTTTTTTTTTTTTTTTCAGAGCGATTACAATGGTTTATAATTGAATAATTAACCAAAATGAATCATTCATACTAAATTTGAAAAAAAATTCAGTACTTCAGCAGTAATTTTTCTAATCGAATCGTAGTAATCCAGTTATACAACATAATCATTTAAAAATGTACTCACATTCATTTTTGTTATTTCAACCCCTATACATTATAACTTGGGGATGATTGTTTTCTCAATTTTATGATTTTATTTTTTTATTGGCCCCTATGTGCTGTGTGTGTGTGTGTGTTGGGTTATGTGTGTTAACCAGAGCAATTTAATAGGTAATGAATTTAGTTTGAGTTTCAGGCAATAGTATATGAATGAAACGGTGAGAAATTTTGTTCGTATGGGTAAATTTATGTTTGATTTCATGAATGTTCATGTGGAATGATAAATGGACAGCTAAGATGCTAGTTTTAATGGATAGCTTGGTTG
Source organism: Creontiades dilutus (assembly GCA_031894815.1). Taxonomy (NCBI): domain Eukaryota; kingdom Metazoa; phylum Arthropoda; class Insecta; order Hemiptera; family Miridae; genus Creontiades; species Creontiades dilutus. Next base: position 195,668 of record JAVIWC010000944.1, read on the forward strand.
GGTCTCGCCTCTTAGAATAAAGCGAATTTATCGGTCGAAGATGACATCTTACTAACATAAAGTATTAGAATCCATCAGTCAGCAGAGCGCGTTTCACTATCTCGAGGTTGTTTAAGAACATAAGTAACCCATTTTAAACTATTTGTAGGATATCAAAGGTTAAACTATTGCGGATTACATCATGCACGGAACAGGCGTGATCGTGTAGTTTTGAGTTTTCAGATATGGGGCGTTGTATATTGGGAATTGAAAAATTCGTAAGTGACTAGATTACTGGGGAGCTGTAGAACAGAAAATGGAAACCCGGAAAGCGCTCAGAGGATGGAATATAACTTGGGCTGAGCCTGAGGGAAGACTGTTTACTTGGGTTAACCCTCATTGGTCGCCTCTCATCCCTTGTTTCCACATCTCGACTGGAGCATGTTCTTCAAGTCAACTTGAAATCATATTTGGGCCTTCGTCGTGGGAACAAAGGCACAATCATGGACATCTTGTCAAAGGAAAATGGGGAGAAAATTTGGGACACAGGAAATCGCGAGTGGAAATAGGGGATATACGCCATTCCTTTCTAGAACACCGTTCCTCAATTCAACCGCCACTCTAAGCGACCTAAAAAAAAAAAAAAAAAAGAAAAGAAACAAAATAATATTCTTATTTTTTGGGTGAATTTATACATTTCCATAGTTTGTTGCTTAACTATTTTATTTACAGTCAGTATAAACACAATGGCAATTTCAATTCACACAGCGCCGGCACAATCGTTTTTAGCAACTATAAACACTTACATTACTAATGAATCAGTACTCTTACAAAATATCAACGTGATACTATTAGTACATCATCAAGTTACATCCCAGTGTTATCAGATTCGCGTCGTAGTTTGATTTGATCCTTGACCATCAAACCCAATAATTATTTAGTCAGTGTAACAGTACACGTAATGACATTCTATACTGTAAAAAATCATAAAATACTAATAACTGGGGAGAAATTCTTACCAAAATACTAAGTAATTTATTACATCGCAATATGCGTACGTAAAAAGGTGAATTTTCAGATCACACCCACATTGTACTAAAATCCCATAACCAATCTTACTTGCACTTACTACGAGTTTTGCCAAAACATAAAAATCTGTTTCTTCCTTATTAATGAAGAATTGAGTCTCATAAAAAACAGTAAGAGTACAAATATTTCATCATTTCAATTATTCAATTAAGTACTATCTTTTTATATATTTTACAATCGCAGTTAACAATCTCGCAAAGGCAGATTTCAAATATTGTGTCAAATTATCTTTGAGTAGAACACGGATTTAATCATTAAAAAATCGTGAAAATGAGTGAAATGCCAATATTTTCAAGGCGCGAAATTACATTATTCAAATCGACATTTTTTATTTATTCTCAACTACCAGCTCATGTCCGTAATTGGAAATGTCGGAAAAATGCGCAATACTATGGTCGTTACGATAGCCGATAAATCATAAGGTTCCAACCGAATCCCATTAGACTAAAATGATAACCTTCTAGAGGATTACGAATTGCTTTATCACAAAAAAAAGGTCAGCATTAGCTGGCATGAACATACTCTTCTAATGAACGGATCTAACTTGAATTAAAAGATTCCAAATACAAGATAGCCAGTAGATAATGATCTTTAATCGATTCCTCACTGCAATAACAACAGAACTATTACCTTAATATTAACAAAGTTGCTTTAAAATAATAGATTTTTCTATGTAGGTTAATTGGGTTCAAGGACTGGAACAAATGGCACTGAAGTGTCTACATCACTTTTCTACGAAAAAAATAACATGCCCATTAATTCGAGGTGTTTTAGTTACAAGTATCTTACATCTATATATCGCAGCACGATTATTACTATAGCCCCTTATCCCAAATTTAACATATAAGTACAACGAAAACCATAGTAAAGTTTCCTAATCAGACTATCGATTCCGACGGCAAGCAGTAATTTCCTAGAAATAACTAGTTGAAGCATTCTCCATTATAGTTATCAAATTTTGAGCAATCTTCTTTAATAATACATATTCTAAATACATCCTTTTCCAAATAGTGACTGATGCGGACAGTCTAAGGGATGACTAGTATCATTACCTGTCTTAATCTAAATTGCAAAATAAGTTAGAACTTAGACGAAATTTCAAGTTGGTGGAGATTTTCAACACTTATTGGCTCAAGCTTTTTTCTTCTTTAAAAAAAAAAACTTATTTAATTGGCACTCACCTTCAATTTTTGGAGTGAATAAACATTGAAGGATAATTAAAAAATTATGGCACTTCAATAAATATCAATGAAGCAATGAGTAATGTGAATTTCATCGAGATTTCTCTACATAAAATATACCGTTAGGCTGTAAGATTGAATAAATTGGGATTCAACCATGAACTGTAAACTAGTAAAAAAGGTATGTTTTAATCTAGTAAAAGTTCCAAAAAACAGAAAATAAATTGGGGTGGAACAATTAATACGATTTTTACGTATTAACCACAAAGTTCATTTCTGAATTCTGCTTATAGAGAGCTGGTATTAATTTAATGTTGTAGAATTAGGAAAAAACAAATGTCGAAGACATAATTAAGGTAGCATGCTCAACCGACATGAAATCATTGGGAACACACGTTTTACTAATCTTTGGGACTTCATACTCATACGTGTCCTTAGATGGGCAGCATTTGAGACTGATATCCATTGATTTGATCCTCCAAAACACCATAAAAGAAGGATATAAATATCCGCATTACAATGTTTCCGTTATATGAGGTACCCTTTCAATGGCTCTTCAAACCAATCGAAAAGTATTCCAGAACGCCGCCCAATAACATCCAACAAACCCATAAGCGTAGGCGTCTCTTGTGAACTGGAATAACATAAGCCTTTCAACGGACTTTGCTCTTGACATTAATGAAACCCATGATTTCTTGTTGTAATCCATTATCACAGAAATGTTTGAACTCATTCATCTCTTCGTAAATAACGTTGTCCCGAATAAATGGAGTAACAAAGATAAGTGCCCTCGATATCCCGACCCAAAGGCTCCATCGTGATTTCAAATCATCTACATGCAAGCTGCAACAGAGTTCTCCATATCATAATTTCTCATCAATATTTAACACTCACGAAGGTACATGTAAACAAGCTAAACTTTGTACGAAATAGGTGAATAAATACTTATTGATTAAATAGTCTACTAACTGGTCATTATAGATGAGCTGTAACAGCGAATCTATAATAACGATTCATTAAACATCACAACCAAAGAATTTATCATACGCGCATTGAGACCGCCAATGAGCTACTTCTAAGGGAATGCTTCCATTTTCCATACGAATCCCATCATTGTCAATTACCAAATCAGCATATGTGGTATTGGTCCACGGTTTCCATAATCCCGTGTCCGGCGTAGGGTCTCTGTGAATAAATTGTAGATAAGTTATCTCTTATTAGTTTGATTTTAAAATGGTACATATACCCCGATAATTTATCGATTTATATGAGAAACAGAGTTACATCGGTACACATACTAATGATGAAAATCATATTTTCAATAACTAACTAAATAGGACCTTATTACTGGATACAGTAAAACTACACATAGATTTCACTAGTTTTGTCTCTGGATATAAAAAAAAACCTAAAGGTTTATCGGTATATATACCTGCTGTGATAGCATATGAGATCTCTCCATAGCATAAAAATGAAAACTTCTCCTAAATTAAAGAACAGCCTCACTTAGGTATCAACCCGTATAAATTTAATCTCATTTATTAACCTGACTCCTAACATTTTGAAGTATAGAAAATGGCACCAATTACTGCACAGTCCACAAAAACTAGCAAATATGGATGTAATTGATTCAACTCTAAACCGGAATGGTTGTTTTTATTTAAAAAAGTAGAAAAGTATGTCGCCTAAATATTTTAATATTGAGGATTTTTAGCAAAAAGATGAGTGAAGATGGAAGAGTCAACTGAACTTGTAGAAATACTGATGTCCGGTGCGTGGTTTCTAACATTCTTTCAAAACAGTCATTTCGGCAAAACCAAACCCGTCTCAACAACATTAGTTGACACGTAGTGGCATGTTTATATCATACTATTACACTTGGGTGACTATAGGTATACAAGTAAACCTGTACTTGATAAGAAATTGCATAATGTTTTAGATACGTTCCACCAAACTAGAAACTCTACGAGTATTTGTGAAGATTGTGGTGCAGATCAGGAATGGAGATAGAGCATTAGACGAGTCCAGTTTTTAGTTGTGGTTCCACATGAGGGTACATTTTGGAAGGATTAGCTATGTATTATTGGTCAACAATTAATACTGGAATTAGAACTAATACGTGCAAAAATAAAAGTGATATTACTCACCCGTTAATTACGAAGTTAGCAACCATTTTTGAGAATTGTCGTGATACTTCAAGATCTTGACCTTGGAATTCAGGCATAAATATGTTCCGCATGACATACATAATGGACTCAGCGTGGAATGGTACTGAAAAAATTGAGACATGAACATTATCATGACAACGTTGATGTAAACGACTGAAATATGCACACAACTTTTTATTTGTGTCGTCATTGGATCTCTTGTCATCGTTCTATAGATGAGGAACAACAGTTTTAAGAACATTTCATTATTTTCCAAGGTGCCAAGTTTATTATTGCAAACTTATCTCATGTTTAATGTTGCAACTTCAAGTCTTGTTGATTCATCCATTCATATCTTTGAGGTGATTTTTTTTACATTACATTAGTTGGCCTACGTTGATCGCTCATAAACATTATCCTAGATCATCCAACTTTGAACTACGTTTAGACATTGCTGTCTTCAGTTTCTAATTATGACGTTTTAGAAAACAAGTTTATCATCTCCAGAAATTAACAACAACTGGAAAACTCGGAATGGGCTGGGAAAACGCATAATGAAAAATGCAGTACCACTTATCTGTTCAAGCAAGAACCTATTTTTTGCGTTGACTTTGTTCTGATATCGTTTGGGATAACACTTTTCGTATATTACGCAAATTTTCAAAATTTAGATGGAAAACCTTAGGAAATGGTAGCTTTTACCATGAGAAATGATTTTTTTAGTTTATTATTTTCAATAATAATCCTTTGTAATTGTATAATGTTCCGTAATGGGTTGTTAAAATTGTTCATAGATCCGTTTCAGCTTCTCATAAAATTGAAAGTTACCTAGACTAAAAATCTTTAATTCTCGTTCTATAATTGATCATAAAAGACCTTAGAATCTGTTTCAAGAATCCGTTCTTCTGCAAGTGAACTACACTTGGTGTCTAGTTGGCCCTAACTTCTAACCTGTCCGATCTCTCACACACATGGATAGTTTGAGCCAAAAAGCTGTACAAAAGCGTGGTTTTTAGGCGTTTTTCTGAAAAAGGCCTGCGGGGTGTCATTTACTATTAATTTTGGAAGAAAAATCGACTGAGGTAGGTTTCGGGTCGTAAGAATTCTCAAAGCAAACAATCTCAATTTCCGAACCTGAAAGTGACAAATCTGAAAATGACACAAACAACCATACATTATCCAAGAAATAGAAAACAAAACAAAAAAAATGGAAAAGATATTTTTCAATCAGAAGCGAAAGCATGAGAGCTGCATTGGACTGTAGACCAAACAACTCAACCTTTGATAGTAAGCGCGTGCCTCACATCCCAATTATCCACAATTTAATCATTGCGACTTATCATAGGGCGGTCACGATAGTGAATTAACAAAACTAATTAGCAGGTAGAGACTACACTAGGGATATTAGTGGAAACTCCGATGGCGAAACATTTATGCGACCTGGGTCGCTGTAACTCATTTAAGTAGAATAAATGAGGAGTGTGTTCCATCGGGACTTGAAAAGTGAACGCCTAAATGCACATCTGCCTTTAATGAATCCAAAAGGGTAAAATGCGAAAATTTTCAAAACGGTGAATCAAAAGCATTGAACATAAAAGTACACTCTCCAGTGTGAACGTAAAATATGTTATCGAATATGATGTGTACAGAACTATCAATCGATTGTTTTTTTATCCAACATTGAATGACATCGTGAATTAATAAAAAAAATATATTTATTATTTATCAATAGAGACCGTAGATCCGATTTCACAGAGTTCGTTCCTCTTTTAAACTACGTGCACTAGGTTGGTTCACCAGTACGTTATCAAAAGTGACAAGACAGTGTTTTTCTCAGAATTTCAGAGTTGAAAAGCAACGAAATCATCCTAAATCCATACAATCGTTGGGAAGATGAAGGTATCTCACTCACCAATATTAAGGTTCCGTAGCTAATATAGCTATAAGCTATAGTTATAAATCTAATAAGATATACGGAACTTTTCATTCAAAACGTACTAGCTATACATAGTTTTGGTTTATGATTCAATAATAAACCATTGTAATCGCTCTTGAAAAAAAAAAAAAAAAAAAAAATCTAACCCCCCTGAAAATTTCATGGTTTACGTTTCAAAGGGTGTAGAATCCGAATCTGCAATAAAAATTTTTCCGTCCGTCCGCCGTACGCAAGATTTCTCCCAAACGGCTGGAGCAAAAAAGCTGAAATTTTCAGGAAAAATCCATGTTGGTCCGACAACGCCCCAATTTTTGAGCCAGCTCTCTCACTTAATTTAAAGTGCCCTTTAAGGATTGTCAAAGTTTTGTAAAATCCCTAAAAACGTCAAAAAAAGTCAAGGCGGCCTAAATGTGTACTCTTTTTGAAGAACACTCCACGATGAATCGAATGAGCTCCTCCCCAGGTCCGTAGGTCAAACCATTCCCGATCTATGGCCCGATTTACGGTGCCAACATTCGCGTTATTTTGGTTTATTATTGCTTTTGTTTTGATATCAGTAACCTAGTGATGTAGTGATGTGGATACTGGAGTGAACTCCTAAAAGGCTTTGTAGCCGATACACGGGTTGAAACATTCTGATTTGCATGAAACGCTGCAAATCTTCTTTCGCTGGGGTTAATTATTCAATTGGCTTGCGTTCATGATTTGAATTTCTGCTAAGCTTTGGAGTGTGCGTGTTTCACAGGTGATAGAGCGATTATTGAATTTCAGGAGATATGCATTGAGCACGTAAATCTGTTCGCAACCAAAATACCTATTTGGATTGTTCAGTTGATCATATGTGTGTGCCTCCTGAAATTCAATAATCGCTCTATCACTTGTGAAACACGCACACTCCAAAGCTTAGTAGAAATTCAAATCATGAACGCAAGCCAATTGAATAATAAACCCCAGTTAAAGAATTTGCAGCGTTTTTTTATATCAAAAAATACTGAACACCACTTTCCACTCCAGAGAACACTATATCCAAAATAAAAAACTGCATGGCTGCATACCTTCATGACATCACTCCTTTTTTACATTCAAATTCAGAAATATATTTTAAAATGAATGAATTTTAACGCTTCACTCATTGCCATAGCCCGGGAAAAGCCGGGTAAGCCAGTTAGTTTTTCATAAACCAATTATTCCACTGACTACCCCTAGCTTCCTGTGCTTTATTAAAAAGAAAGGTGTGAATGTCTCGTCTGTGGGGCTTTAATTCAGCTTCACAGATCAAAGTGAGATGGCCAGGGGATGATGAAGTTTTTTAATTGCGAAAAAAGTTCTTCAGTCTATAACAGCCCACTTGTGGTGCGGGGAGTTACCAACCACTAACTATTGTTATTTGTTAGTAACCGAAGTTGATCCTTGGTCGTAAGTTTTTCTGCCAATGTAAGTGTAAATTTACATCTAACGACGAAAAAAATTATTGATAAATGAATGGAAATGCACAAGAGATACATAATTTCAATTTGAAACTCTCCAGTTACCGATTTGGTCCCCAGAGAGTAAACTCCTGCTAATCATCTTATTCGATTTCGCTCTTGAGGATTTGAGCGAGATATGTATTCAAATTTTCACAAAGTTGGGATGATAGTTCTATCATTCTCCTCAGGGTGGAGGCTTGGCAGCTTCCAGCTAAGAGTCCTCCATTTATATCAAAAGCTAAAGGATATAAATGAGGAAAACCATTGAGTGATTTCACGTCAATTCTATATTTCTGCTTTCCCAACAGCTCTGAATAAATATAAAACCTGTCAGTAGCACTGGAAAATTATATCCGAAACTTATCCAAATGTACACTCTTGTAATCAAGTCAAAAATAACTCTTTTCCTTTAATCAAGCATAACATTACTGTTTCGTTCCAATTTTGAATAAGCGCCCGACGATTAAAAATTTTAAGGTGTTCATGGTAAATTGCACGCATGAGCAAACTTTTTTATCCATTTCTTTCAAAACTCATTTCTAAAATCGAACAATATCACCCTACTAATAAGTAAATTACAGTTTTTTAGTACAGTAAGCGTTCGTTTTACACTCCGTTTAAATCGAGACATTTTTTAGAAAGATAATTTTTACACTCGTTATAACTTATTAGGTCCATATAATCAAATGACAAATTTACACGAACATTTTAAACATGTAACCATTTTATCTGATATGGATTAATTTTAACAACGAATATCAATAACAATAGCATCACTATTCAATTCCGTCAGTACCTACTTGAACTTGATAATTTAAACAACTGCCGGTATAGAGGTTCATTTACAGCAGTTGGGAGCATAAAATCGCATTTGCAGCCTTTTTTCGTGAAATAGTTTTTCTCCCATTGCTATGATTAAAGATCTATAAAAAAATTAGCTATGTTTTAAAATCGGGGAATTAAAAATGTAAAAAAAAGCCAGATTCTTCCTCCTTTGTATTATTAATGAAATAAATAAATAAAAAAAACTGCCTTTTGCGCTGTTTATCGTTATATGAAATATGATTTTAAAAGAATTCGCTATTATAGCCTTGGTTCATAATTGATATTGCTGATTTTGCTCTATAATTGTGGCTTGATTAGTTTGAGAATCCATGTGATTTAATCGAATACTCAAACTCACCCTTTGGGAAATCTGGATTGGTGACTAACGTAGTGGGTGAATTTTCGCCAAGATAATTGAACTTGAAGTTGTAGACCTTGGCTTTGGACGTTTCTACCATGTGAAGCAGAGGACTTGTCAAACCCGCAGTAGCGTACATCTGAAATTTCAAAGTAATAATACATTTCTGACTCGGAAATTGGTGTTTTGGATTGTTTCAAGAATTGAGAACTGTAGTAATTCAACCGGTAAACTACTCACATTTGTGAAATTGGTGAGATCAGAATCATTCAACTCATCTCGCCCGCCAAACCAGTAGTCTTTTAAGTTTCTGACTATTGTTTCGTGCCTCGGATTATACTCGAGTCTCAAGGAGAAAGTAATTATATCATCCCAATGTTTCGATATCCAACGCCAGCTTTTAGGTCGGAACCAGCTATTGTAGACTGTGAAATAGTAAGATGTATTAGGAAGGATATACATTTTGCAAGGTACGGAATCGACAATTTGAAATAATCGGATAATATAAATTAATGTCTGAGAACTATATATCACTATACTGACTTTTGATAAAAAGTCTCAAGGTATCTATCAAGGTTTATGTAGTGTAATACCTTGAAAAGACATCAAAATCGTCAGATATTACGTTAATAATGATTAAATAGTAGCTACAAGTTGCAAAAATTGGTAATTAAACAGTTCACAGCTTAAAATTCAAGACTCGAGCTACAATTAATGAAAATAAAAAAATCTCTTACAATGCAGCTGTAGTTAAAACTAATTTCAATTTTTGAACAAATTTTCCGGTGGGAGACAGCGGAAAAGGCTTTGTAGAAACGGTAAGACCTTTGAAATACGGACGATAATTATTCTGTGAACGTGCTGATTTCATCCATGATCAATGAAATAAGGATTAGAGAAAAATGATCTAATGACTAATACATAAAAAATCTAAATTGTGAGGCGGGAAAGATTTTAAAAATAATCCCCACCACTTGCATTACATTCAGTATTGCATCACATCACGTTGAATATTATTAGCACTCCCACTTTTGGATGCTTAAGACGCTGTGTGTTCCGCTCTAGAATTTTGCCACATGATGTGTATGAAAATGTGTTCATGAAAAAGAGGAAGAACGCCATCTGAATTACATCAGGCAAAAGTGACTCTGGGCGACGACAAAGTGCGGAATTACACAGGGGCATTACAAGCAACAAAGTGGCCGGGAGTGCTGGTTCATCAATCTCGGGAGCACACCGCCATCTTTGCTCAGTGTGTTTTAAAAACATCTAGAATTTTAATATAAGTAGAAATCATCGTAGGTACGGTAACGTACACTTTCAGCCGGAGATTATGGTTTCATTCTCACTGTTCCTCTTTTCGGGACATTTTCGGCAAACTATATAATGGTGAATCTATTTCAAATGGTTAAACGATTCAGAGGTTAAACTTTCGTATATGATGTAGGAACTTATTTCGTAGAGAAAGCATTATCGTGTATGACATTTGTGTCTAATTTATTAGTATCAATGGACGAAACAAAACAAACCAGCGATGTCTACTCAAAATTTCTTCAACCCTACCAAGAACAAAGTGTTGGTTCTACCAATTATTTTAAGTTTGAATACCTATGTGCTGTTTGATGAGTGGATATGAACTTTTTTTTACCCATTTTGTAGGTCAACATTCAATTAAGAGCATTCAAGGATCACTCGAGAAGTTTTAATAACTCAGTGGGCTCATGCCCAACGATGTCAGCTCGCTTACAAATATCGTCCCAGTTTTTCATATTTCTGTCTTCAAGTCACAACGCTTGGGCGGTCTGCGACTGACAGTGAGATGAGGTTTAGGGGAAGTAGCCTGAAAGTGATTCATGATCCTGGATCCTACCCAAGTTGACTACCCGATTATCTCACTTTTCACATTGATATAGAATGGGGGTTTCCCATCGGAAAATCACACATCAGTTTTGATTTATGGATTTTCCGGTGTATGTGGATCATGACCCCTCAAATGGATATTTCCGCATCAATCCGTGCTTCCCTAGACTATATAAACTTGTCTCTCCAGGAACTCCCTTTGAAAAATTCAAATGCTCTTGCTTCAGCTGCAAGGTATGATTGATATATCATTTTGATCGACGAATATCCTTCCATCAGTGCTCCGATGGGGGGAGCTACAGACGCTCTAAAGTTCCACAGCACGTCATTCCTCAAACATCGACCGCACAGACTACCTAGGGAAAAATTCAATTACCACACAGAGTAGAAACAATGGGTAATAATTAATGGGAGCTGATAGCTTCTGGAAGTACAAATGGGCACCCCATCCTGTTTTGCACTATCCAGAGGAAAAACAGTATATAAAGAGGATCGAACTCCACAGGCAAAGTCCAGTTTTGTTCCACATTCAAACACAATAAAATAAAATCCATGTGTCCCTGCTGCCCCTTTCCTTCCGCCTCTCAAGTAGCATAGAAGAGAGGTATCTTCCCTTCCACATCTTGACTGCCGAGGGGACGAAATGAAAAATAAAAATACGTAAATCCGTGCGAAAGAATAGTTTTTACCTAGACAAGACTCATCTTCCTACTCCTGAGTGAGCGGACATGCACTTCCAACCATCTCAAAAGTGCTTGTGAATAACATTCATGAGCAAGAAGATGAAGGAAACTACATTGTAAAGCACGTTCTAACGAAGATCCGGAACATGCAAGGAACGTGCCGTACACTACTGAATTTTTCCAAGCTTGACATCACGTTCGTCCCTGAAAGCTTGCACTTCGCCTTTTAAGCTTACATTTACAGAGCTTAGTTTACACGGTTTCTCCGAAACTTCCATTAGAAAAACCCTCACTAAGATCGTTCGGGAAATGGTATTAGTTGGCCTTTCAGCCATGAGCTAGGTAAAAAGAACCATCTAACTCACTTCCAGTTTCGCGCTGTTGAATTTCAAATAATTCTGATACTACCGACTTACATCCACCCACCATCAGCATAATAAATATAACTTCAGAAAAGAAAAACGTTATTTGCGTCAACGTTTTTGAAATTCTAAACCGTGTTACAAAGCAAAACTATGTTCTCACATACTAATAATTTACGTGTTACATTTTAGAATCTACATTACGTCATCAAAATACTCACGTATCGTTTTCAGTAGTCCCTCTCCCGAGGTTTGGCCAGTTAGCATTGGCACTGAAATGGGTTTCCATTTCTTAGTTGAAGAAAGCGTGAATGAGCCTGGCCTTTTCTTTTCAAAAACTGGACCAATGTGTTTTGTAGGTTCGACGTCCCACCATCCCTAGGAGGCCGAGTGATTAGGAAGATCAAAATTTAGTGAGTTCGAGAAGAGAAAGCTAAGATAACATACTTATTGATTCGTTATCCAATTTAATTGCTATGAAATAGCAGTTTTGCGGTATTGCCAAATATTGAGATAATGGTAGAGGATAAACCGCTTATAATTGAAACCGTAGTCGGAATCAATGTTTTCCAAGTAAAATTTTGAAAGTAATTATATTTTGAATCCACTTACGAAAAGATTCGTCGTTCCTCTGATCAATCTATAGGCAGAAAACTTCCTCAAGCAGTTGACTAAAACGGTTGAATTATCTCCTCGGCACCCCATTTTCTTTGCATATTCAAAGGCCAGATTCCTTGCATCACCTGGATTATTGTATGCCCACAAAGCATAGGCAGTGCCGCTAAAAGGAATTATCTGATGGAACAACCCTGAAATCAACGGACAACATTAGCCACCGTTTTCAGCAATAATTGAATTTATACTACCAAGGTGGTTTGTTCATTGATCAAAACTAACAAATACGAATGTTTTTCTAATAATAAATTCTAATTGAACACGATTCGGTCAAAATGTCTCATAGTTTTGTCAATCCTTCAGTGTACGTAAATGGAGAGATTGTGAATATTTGGATCAATGCATCATAAAATTCAGGGAGTTAATTTGCAATTGTGCAAATTGCAATATTTAATAATAATAGTGCATCAATTTGTTTTAAGTGTTCATTGGAAGGGGGGAAACGCTACAGCTTGTGTATTTTTAATCACTTTAAGGGTCCAATGTCTCGCTTTTCTGGTGCGTAGTTGCCCTCAACTACCCCCGCATGAGCAGACAATTGCTTTTTACAAATCCTTTTGATGATGCAGCCTTGGAAGGGACAGCTATTATTTTCAACACCTCCTTAATTTGAACGTGTGCAATACATAATAATCATGTAAATTATCTGATCCAATCATTACTACCACTTTTTGTTCCCAAAAAAATATTGTTTCGTTTGTTTTCAAAAATATAGAACGAATGAATAGGATTCTCATAAATAGCTAAAATATTGATATAAGTGGCTGCTACCGTACCGGTCGACATTATTGGGGGGGGAATGTTAGTCTGATGTCCGTCCTCCGGTAGTTGCTGTGATTTCAACAATGTCACAATCACTGAAAGAATTTCACTACTCGATCACAATAAACTGTTTCTATAGGTACGTACTCTCAATTGATATTGCTGAAATGAAATCTTTTTTTGTTCGAATAAAAGTTTTCTTAATATTGTACAAAGACGAAGATGCTTGATATTTTAACGTCCATTAAATCTGGACTCCCCAAAAATTTACCAAAATCCAATTCACGTAGTTCACTACGTCATTCACTTGATTATTACTTTCTGAAGCCGCTCCAAGATCATTTTGGTGAATCTCCATAATTATTAGGATTTTTGAATTTGAAAAATAACAGAACACCAATTCGTTTTCTACGATTTCAAGACCGAAACCGAGAAAAATCTGTAGTTGCGTGTGCACGAATTTTTATTAAAACTGCGCAGGATCAAGGTTTTGAAGTTGTACATCAAACTTTGAAAAATTGGGAACTGCAATCGAGAGGGGGGAGGTAGGGGTTACTTAGAGATTTTTCAAGCACTTCTCTAGGTACAATCCGTAGCCGATCTTTTTATCTATCCATTGCTACAAAGAATTAGGTCTAGTTTTGGAATCCATTAGTTTTCATTTGTTTGAAATACCAACATGCAAGGGATGAATAGAGGGGGCGAAGATTCTCAACCGACTTTTGTTTCATTATTTGCTCAAAGTATTTGGCTTCTCTGTGACATCAGTCTCATTTTATCGAATATTCTAAATGATGGAAATGAGTAGGAGAAATAACGATAAATTTTGATGGTTCAAACCCATTTTAGTAAATATTTCCTAACTTTTGTTTTCAAAAAAGGAGTTCATACCTAATTATGATTGTGAGAGAGTTTCAGATTTTAGCTCGTAATACATTCATTTTGGGCTGTAATGGGGAGGGTATATCCAGCAAAATCATTATCTATTTGTTATACCTTTCAAGGACATTTAACTTAACTCATTCAGTGCCAGTGAATTTACAAGAAGTCGCGGCGGATTCCCTGACGGTGATTTTCACGAATTCGTGGCTCAAATTGAATCATGTCTCATTAAAAACTCCGGTTCGGATTAGGGAGAGCTCTTTGGCCTTCGGTTCGATGTGTTTCTCCACCATTACCCCTCTATTGACCTTGGAAACAAGTTTGTTAGTAAATAACGGCATTTTGTCAGTTGTTGTTGTGCGTCGAGTTCGGAGGTGATAGTCGTGTTTGACTTTGAGGATTTTCCCCCTATTTTCACTTCAAATACCTACTTTAGAATTCTTTCGATCATTTAATCCTTAATCATAATTCAATTTATCTTGGATCTTTCTTCACCTAGTGTCTTCAGCCCATTAACAGGTCAGTAAATGAGTTCTAGGAGTGAATTCCAATTAATACACCCGTTTCCCAGTGAACATTGCAGGTTGTGCCTAACCAGATTCATCCCCACGGTCCGATGAATTCTTAAGAATTAATTTCCTCAACAATACCCTCTGTGAGCAACTATGAGCAAATAAATACCCTCGGAATAAGAAAAAACACCCCGCTATTGAATTTGTTGTTGGCGATGTTCGCGGTTTGGAGGTTGAGTGTGCGTTTCGAGCTCGGCATTGAACGGGTTAACGTACGTAGGGAAGTCCCTGCAGCTCCTGCATTATTGACCAATATAATTGATTAGTATTCAGTTGGCAATTTGTTTTACTCTTTTCAAATACCAGTGTGCAATTGATGTGAATATTATTCTACCCTATTTAGTTAATCAAATACTGTTTTTGTGATCAACTCGATGTCATTCCCTCGTATCTACTGATAAGTAATTGAGCGGTAGAGCATTATAAAAAGTGTTTGAATAACAAACGCAACAGCCCTTACCACTGTAGTAAAGTCCCACCTTTATCATCAAACTATTCTTCATGTCTTGAACGGAAGCAAATAGTAGCTTTCCATAGTGATCCGACTGATTGGACCCGGCTGTATGGAAACCAAATCGGTTTTTCAATAATACTATTAAGAGGACAAAAGGAAAATCGAAGGTTTTGATCATTCAATTTAATGTTTGTCATTAGAACTGGCCTTCTTTAACTCAATGTTAGTTGGTGCAAGATCAGAAGATTCAGGGAGTAAGAAATTATAATTGACGGATTTTACGTTTTAATGAAACCCAAATGGAACAATATACATTCTAACTCCAACGTTCCCTAAAAACAACATCAATGTCGGATGAAAACTGTAGAAATTATAATTCTTACAAGTACCTACTTCACACTCGTACGTCTACCAGTTATCAATGACATGATGATGTTGAAATTGATATGACATTATTGAATCGTTCGTCCCCGACTTTCTTATATATTTGGTCGAGATCGAATCACTGGAACCCGAATTTAAAAAATAACTAGACAACTAGACTAGTTGGAATGCGAAGGGGGAAAATCTACAGTCTAACCCGGAGATTCCGGAGGATTTCATCAAAATCGGATGTGAATGGTTTAGTCAGTGCCTGTTACAAGGGTTTGCTGACGCACGATTGACAGACACGAAACCAAAGTTGATCAGAAATTTGTTAATGAGAAAATATATTTCTGTTTCCGAAAAGCGAAATCAATGCTTCCGCTAAAGACAACATGAATCGGAAGATTGAAAAGAAAAAAAACTGCTCGTGAGTAGGGAACTTTCCAAGCGATTTATCTGGTAAAAATGAAGTAGAACTGAGTGACGTGCCCAGTCTTGTGGAAGGCTTACCTTTGCTCATAGGAGAAAGAGTGTGATAGTGGACAGAAGCTGCTCCTGCACTCTCTCCCATAATTGTCACCCGGTTCGGGTCGCCTCCGAAATACTTGATGTTGTCCTTCACCCATCGTAGGACGAAGTTCTGATCTTTGAGGCCCATGTTCCCGGGTAATTCGTCGTCTTCAAAGCTCAAAAATCCTTGAAAATGAAACAAAAAAATATTAGAAAATACAGAAGTTATGCAAGAACTTGAGCTGAAGAGTGGTGCAGCCTAACAAAGTAAGTGAGTAAATAAATCATCAGGTTCAGACTGAAAGGTGTGCCAGTTGATAGCGTATTTCTGGAAACCCTTCAATAATACAACTTCGTTGTGTTGAAATCAACCGAAATGCGCAGGGTGCTCACAAAGCAGGTCTACCAAAGTAAATTTTACAATTAATTTCCCTAAACTTTCAAAATTGATAACATTTTTGGATTTAACATAAAATTACCTAGAAAATCTTCTTTTTTTTTTAAAGTTACATTTCGATGGTTAGATGACGTTACATCATCAAAACGGTTAAAACTTCATTAATTTTCGGTATAAATTTAAATTTGATTATTCTTTTGGAAAGAGCATAGCATTTCCAATCGGAAATGTGCCGGATTTTTCTTTAGAATCAAAATTTGGCACATTAAAAAGCCAATGAATAGCACATTTTACTTCATTTGTTTCAGTTTTTTTCTTCTTAACAGTAAATTAAACTACGGGGGCCAATATTTTTTCAAGACGATAAAACGGTACAAACTCCATCAAGTTCCGCCTTTCCGAAATTGTAGTTGATATTACTTATCTTGAAGAATTTTCCTAAGGAGGAAACCAGCAAATGTTCCCCCACCAACGAGTCCCAAGTCGAGACGTACTCTGTGGAATGCCGACACTTTCTGTGAGATCCATCTTCTGGGCCGTATGTGCCCATCAGTCAACAACCGCATTCGAATCACTACCTCCAAACCAACATTTAACGTTGGTCAGCGTTCTACAACACTGAGTTAGAACATTTTAATTCTACAACACTGAGTTAGAACATTTTAATTTGTTTTCTGAATGTTCAAAATGATGATCAGTAAACAAATTTACCCATTAATCAAAAACACGTCTGAACATTCCACTTTCGAGAAGTTCGACATTGAAACGAATGAAATGGAGCGAAGGCGACAAATAAACTGGACTCAAGAGCTCATCTATTGAAAAAGAAGTGGAAATTTAAGGAGTGATATTCACCCCACCACACTTTTTATTTTTTCACGGAATTCGTATACAGTTTTCTTTGAAAAAGTATAACAGCTAATCGAACTTCGCAACATTATTTCAATCCGACAATCGTTGGTATTTCAAAAGTACGTATGAGTTAGTAACCACCCGCGTCATGAGCAGACTGAGAGCCCTCTGCTCCTTCGAATTCCTCCTCTATTGCACGGCTAATGAACGAATAAACTGGTGATAAAATCACATGAGAGAAAGGAAATTACATAAACAAAAAGCTGTTATTAATAATCACGGCCAAGGCTCAAGGTTCGCCCGAAATCGTATAGCGGAACTTCGTTTTTACATTGCAGATTGAGCTGAACTACAGACTTTCTTCTGAGCTTTCCGAGTTCTCACACTTTTCACTAAGTTTCTCCAATTTTTACAATAAACTACTCAACCAGTTCTCACTTATTTTATTTTGTTTGATTCACTGCATCCATGCCTGCATTCCGCTATATGTATTTTACCACTCCTTTTTTACAAAGCGTTAAATAATGGCTTTTCCTGTTTTTAGCGGATTACCACAAATTAACCAAAGGCATAAACGAAAACGCAATCTTAGATATTTGTAGTGTTTTCGATGACAAACCAGCAGGGGAAAAATCATGGTAACCAACAACCGAGATCCAGGGACGTAAACACCGGTAATTTTGGTAGGGTGGGGATTACTTCAGTCCATGATTTTTCCCACGGTTTGACTGGTTCAATGACCTAATGCCAAAGCCAAGAAAAAATGTTAATTGAAAATTCTCGTTTTCAAGAGAATTGAATAGAAATATGATCTGGGTGGGCAACTAAGGTTGGCGTTATCTTACCAAACGTCTCCTAAGGAAAAGTGGAAAGAGTCATTGAAGGGTGAGCACGGTGTCCCAAGTCTCTTACCAAGGACTCAGTCATCAACGATAAATTGATTGGTCCTTATTGTGCTCGGTTCGTTGTTCACTACCATTGTTCCTTCCGGATCAGGGTGTCGGAGTCACGGGCGCTTTAAAAAAACTCCTACCAATTTGGATAGGCCCACCAATTACCTCGTCTGTCATGAATGTGCCTACTTGGGTGATTATTTAGTTGGAGGAGACTGAGATGAGTAACCGCAAGGACGTGGTCCGGAGTTTAGCTGTTGCCCCTTTGGAGACGGAATTAGATTCAACTGTTCTAATGTGTGTATCCCGTCTAATGTGTTCCGTAACATGTGCACTTGACATCTCATATGCGCACATGCGCGTTAGCGTTAGAAGCTAATCGTATTCAAGTAATCACTTATGAATACTGCATTAGATCAAAACAGAGCCAGTGACTATGTGAGTTCCCTACGTCATTTTGGAAAAAATGAATCTTTAGAATAATCATCAAAGATGTGAACTCTAGGAAAGAGTTTTCCACTTTTTTAGCAAGGTTCACAGTGTGGTACGTGGATGGGTATATAAAGGATGACGTAGCAGATTGTTGATCAGGGGACAAAATTTTGCCCTGTCCAAACCTCTTGGACCCGTAGCCACTACATATCAGGCTGGCTGAATAGTGAGCACAGGTGATTATTAGGAAACAACTCGAAGGCGCTCGAATTTACATGTTGCCAGGCAGCCATTCACCACCAACGGCTATTTCTGCCTTCTCAATAACGTCAAAGCTTACCTAGAGTAGCCTCAGGTCACTAAGGGCTGCGGGCTTAGGCAATAGACCAATATTGCTCTGGGTCCAGTTCACAAAGAAATAGAGGGCGACGAGGAAATGTACCGCTTTGCGGTTCAGTGTCCAACCCAACTGAACCTGAACCTCGACTACGGGGTACCAAGAGTTATGTAACTCAACAAATCCTCAATGGGAGGGCAAGACACAAACAATATACTGCCAAAACACTTCAGAAAACCGAAACAAGCCAAGCAGTTCATAGCCATCTCAAGGAAACTCTCAAAATCTCTATTGTCACTGAGGCGAAAATAAAATGCCGGCTGCAAAGAGGTGGAAACAGCAGAACACATACTTTGTGAATGTCCTGCTGCCGCATCAATAAGATTTCAGCATTTTGGAAAGAGGATCCTAACACCCGCAGTGTCGTCACAACAGATCATGTCATCTCAGCGAAAAGGGGCTGATCGTATCCCTTATTAGACAAAAACTACATTTTGATGTTGATCTCATGTTAATGGCAATGTTTCGGGAATTCAGCTCCATCTATTTACTCATACGGTTTGTTCACGGTAGAAAAGAAGCATAGACGAATTCGGAGAAATACATTAAACATCTTTACGTAAATCCAAGAGTAATTTCAATTAATATTACTTCTCTTGTATTCTATATTTCATTTAGTTGACATCCTCCCTCTCAATCCCCTGGAATCCTACTTCAAGTTTATACACCTTCAGTGCTTATCTTGATTTTAAGAATTGCTTCCCGCGACAGGTACCACATAAATATCATTGGTAGAACCTTGATCCAGCTTAGGCCTTGATAGTATTCATTGTAAACCAGTCTTTAAATTTGGTGGTCCAGATTCCAATTTTTTTATCATTACAAAAGTTAGGAAAGCTTTCTGTTTTTATTCATATTATTTAAATTAAATGTATTTGCCATGATTTTTATCCATAGTAATATTATAAAGAGAAAATATTAGATTCCTTGTTTGTTCGTAAATTATGATTAACACACGAAACTACTCCACGGAATTTAAAATTCAATCACCATTTCTACTGACTAACTTAGGCCCATTGTATTTTTATCAAATATAACAGGAGCTCAAAATTAGCGGTTTGTACCTAAAACGTAATGTCGCCTGTAAAGTCATTAATTTGCGACCACTACGGCTATTAGCAATGTATGGAATATTATATTGTTAGCACCTACAGTTTGCCGCAAAAAAGTTCGCTATGGTAAAAGCCTATTCATTAAAGCTACAATAATCATGAATGTTTTAATTCATAATTTCATACATAGGAGTGATCGAATAGTGGTGTTATTGGTATCAAATTACCCTCATAAATTTGAGTGTTTTTGGCAATCGAAGGTGACCATTCGCATGTAAATTTCCTCTTGAATTATTCGGATTGGCCTTTTCGTTCAGAAGTTACGAAGTAATAACATTTCTCCAAGTCACTTTGGAAACCTGTCTTGCGTTAGGTCTAATAATAAATGGTACTTAATTTACGACTTTAGGTTAGATAACAGTTTTTATATTCGAAAAAGAATGTTTCAGCAGCTATGAAATTGACAGCCTTACAGAGTTTTATTAATAATGGTAAGCTATGAAGTATTCCCGATCAACTGTGACAAATTTCTTTTGAATTCTCTAAAGATACTGACATTTTAATTGGAATCTCCAGGTCTTTTTCTGCTGCTGTTTCATTGTTTTGCATTGGTACAAAGAAAAAGAGAACATGGCTTCAGCTGGACTTCGAGGAATAATGTTGAGTGTATACAATTAACCTATTTGTATTACAATAAGCTGGGGAATGCTCAAATTTAGAATTAATTTTGTTTAAAATTTTAAAATTAGTAGCTAGTTGATCAACGAACTGTCTCTAATTTCGGTTTGGTAGACAGGAGTGGTAATGGAGAAGGCGGTAGTGATAAATCGTTATTCTTTCAATATTTTCATCTGATTTTATTAATTCAAACACAAGTTTTTCTAGTTCTCGTGTACTTATCCAAGAAACCTATGAAATTTTCCGTTTGGAGAGGGAATGGAGTAGGTGATAAACAATCCATTTAAGAACTCCTCATACGTACAGCCTAAACTACCGATTTTCCTGATTCTAGGTGATGGGGGCTACTTAAAATACAATTATGGTATATCCATTATTCTCTTCGAAATCATAAGCAAGTCCGAAAAAAGGAGGTCGGTAAAATACGTGCACTACCCTCTACTGAGATGTATTTCTTATTAGTTCATAAAGTTTTATGAACTTCCCCGAATACGTGTTTTTTCCTCCTTCCTGCAGTATTATGAAAAAATTGAGTTTATTAGGTTGCCTGCTCCCACAAAGATTGCAGGCTTATCGATTAATTCAATTTTTATATTTATAATTTATCTAAGTAATTTCACTGCATTTTGTTTGTGGAAGTTTCGTATCTAAAACGTTAATTGACCATTGAATTTCTAGAAATATTTCATAACTACCCGGGCGGATACGAAAGAAGAGACGACTAGTTACTGGAGAGAGTGCCCTATGATGAAACGTACTACTCATTCGTACGGTTCAGTTTGAAATCTCAATCAATCATCGTTCCATAAAAATAACATCCGTTCTTTTGACGAAGTTACTGTGAATTGTGACTTCTTTTTTTTCGACGGTCAACATCAACCAGATGAACGGTCCGCAGTTAACGTCGTTAACCCAGCTCAATTGAACGCTAAAAGCTTTTTTCTTCGTCCCACTGCTTCCTCGAGCTATGTCCTCTTGAAACCTTGTCAGTGGGGAAGCTTGATCGAATCACATCGCCTCCCCTCCAAATCCTTTTCATATCGCACAGCATCATACGGACGTCGAAAATGCCCAGTGAGACGCGTTTGACAGGTACTCGTGTGTTCTGATTCAGATCTCTAATCGTCAACCGTATGTGTCGGCGGTCCTAACGACTGGCAGTTTGGGAAGATCGTGCGAAAGAGATTTTTAGTTGCTTCATGTCTGTTGATTCTCACTGATATGTTTTGAATTTACAGCGATTCTTGGCACCAGAAAATATTCAAAATTATTTTGATACCTTCACGTTTGTTTCACCGTTTTGACAAACGCGGTTTGTAAGAAAAAGTAGGTTGTAGAAAGTATCAACTTACTTCTGCTATCCAGAATTTTAGGATTTTATATATATACGAAGCCTCCTTTAAAGTCTGTTGATTAATCATTAGCTATTATTGGTTTTCTTTTTTTTTTTTCAATTTTAAAAACCATTGCTTTGTTTGATATTTAAAGTAGTTGGTATATTTTCTCAAAAATTAATATTGAAATTTATTTAGTTTTCCGAATTAATCACTATTTCTGAGCACTTATTGGTTAATATCGACTTCTCAAACGCTCAAATTTGTAGGTATTTGAACCAAACAGTTTAGATTGTACTTCAGAAGATGAGGCCAGGCTAATTGGAAAAGCTAAAGCCAGTAAAACCATGGTACAACCGAGCAAACGCATTCAGACCCACCTATAGTACACATTTCAATTTGAAGGCACTGGAAAAATTTGTTTATAGGCAGTTGAGGGGAATCTCGATAATGGAGAGGCCCGTAAACCCCTAATAGTTTGCTTATTAGCATGGCAAATCTTCTCAGGTGGCAATGAATAAACGGTGCTGGACAACTAGGAGTTTGCTATAGAAATGTTTTTGAATGTAGAGAGGACATATAATTCCACATCCGTAACTTCCACAATAAGGGCAACTCGTTGGCATAGCATAAACAACACTACATGTTGGTGGATAGAAACTATGTCTGGCAAAAACGACCTTCACAAGGGCCATCAACACGTGGGTCAACCAACAAATCACTGGAAGATGGTCCAATATCGAAGGGCATGCCGACAGTACACACAGGTAGCCGAAACAAACACGAAAATTACTGAAGGGCTACTTGGAAAAACGTCTGCCAAGTGGGTGTGGCACATAGCTTCCTCGTATCCATAACATGACTGTAGATCATTGAAAGTTATTATTGACTAAAGAACTTCGTTCAATTAGGCGAAGTAAATATTGAATTAGGGTAAATTTATTGTTACGCAGGAGCATAACTTGAGAAAATAAAGGTAGGCATGTTCAACTATTGAACAAACCATAAAATATACGAAATCCGAACAATCCCTGAATATTTCATCGAAATCAGTCATGAACTCCCGGAGCTGTGCGTGTAACAAGGATTTCACGTTTGCGGATGCGCAGAGGCTACTATTGATCCGGGGGTCATGAAACTCACAGGGGACCATCTACACATCAAACTGAACAATCCCTGAAAATTTCATCGAAATTGTTCAAGAACTCTCGGAGTTATGCCCGTAACAAGTATTTGCTGACAGACAGACACACAGACAGACACGGAACCAAAATAGTTCAAAAAGGTCTGAAACGCAAAATGCGAGTGGAATTTTACATTTTGGAGGCAAAAAAAATTTCACATTCTGAAAGTGAAAACAATGCTTCCGCTACCTTGGTAGACTCGAAAGCAAAAACCATAGGAAACTAAAAACAATAGCCCTACGATTTCATCTATATCGAATGAGGATCACACTAACTTCACCCCTGCGTGGCCAAGAGACGAGAGGGAGTCTTTTTTATTAAATGAAAAACTCTGAAAAAATTACATTAAGCCAACAGGCTTTCGTGATCGATACTCAAAACCTCCGCTCTGAGAGTTCCCCCCTACATCTACATCTCGTACATCTACACGTTCATAATGTACGAAGGTAGAAGCAAATGTTGAACTACAAAATCTATCAGTGAATGAAAGTTCATGTTAGATACCTACATTTTGTAAATACAATTTTTTTCATATTCACAACAAGTTTATGTTCCATGAACAATTAAACAAGAAAATCACAAACCATTCCAACCGTTAAATGTAATTATTCATTTTCTCGTGTATGAACATACCTATCGTTGCTAGGCGATAGTTTGCCACCACCACAACGAGATCCGAATCCATTAGAAAGGTAGGAGTCCAGAAGCTGCCTGCCAGCCCCATGTACGCGCCACCGTGAAAATATACAAGAACTGGTCGTTTGCTCTGAGGACTTAACTAAAACCAAACAGAATTCGTTAATATGTTTTACATTAGCTACGTTAGTTTTAAGTTTATCGCAAGAAAAAAAAGGTTGAAGCTCAAATGATCTCCTAGAGAGAATGACGATATTACACTGCAACAAAACCCGTCTAAAAACTCCTTGCCTCCCAGGAGCGATTTACCTGCTCTTTTACAATACAATAAACGCCATTTCAAGTTGGAAATTACATTAATAAAATGAGGCTACCATGCACATCTGCCAATTCTAAAACTGGTCTTCGGTTGAGGATGTCTCCATGGTTCTTCATAGAAAATTTTGTAAACACAGCTTGTGATAAAAGTATAAATACTTTTTTTTGGCGTTTTGAGTATAGTTTTTTATTTGATAGCTTGACAAGTTGAAATTAATTTGAAATTCTAAATTGATCTTACCTTTTAGAAAAGCACGTTTAATGGTAATTGAAGTTAACCCTTAACGTACGTTAGTAATACGATGTGGGAGGTCAGAACAATTTTTAAATCAATTATTTTGGCAAAAATTATACCCGGTTTTTCATTCAAATGTATATAAATACCTAAATATATATCATAGTAAAATTACATCGTAGATACCTACAATTAACATCATAAACGGTTTTGTTAATTCAACTCCAAGCGATGATAAAAAAATAAAATAAAATGCTAGATCGAAAAACATTGAACAAACCGTTCTCAAAATCAACTTGAAAAATTTAATTATAAACAATCATGGCAATGGAAAGAGGAGCTTACTCTGTCCAAAACACAAGTGCTATTTTGTTTGATCCGTAAGAATTGTTTATTCTTGCAAACTTCGAGTCGGCCTAAAACCTTGAGTTAACTGTCATCTCATTTCGGGCCAAAAACCCGAGAATGACTAATTTTAGAGACCATTCATGTTTTGAATTCAACCTTCGCCGTGAGTTGTCTTAGTGCCTGCCAACGGAAATATTAAATCTCTACTAAAGCCCTAATCTCAAAGCAAATATGGGAGATTGGTATACAGGGGTCCTGGAAATGCCGTTGACAGACACATTCTACACCCAGAAATAGGAAAAAAGTTTTTGTAATGCAAGTTTTTTTACCTCAAATTCGCTTGAAAACTAACGTTTTTTTGCATAAAATCTCTTTTTTTTTCAAAAAAGTTCCTTAAAAAAAAAGAAAAACTAATTAAACCATTGGAAAGCTGACGCTTTTGCACATTTTTCAGGCTTAAAGGCTCGAACGTATTAATAAAATTAACAGGAGCTTTAGAAAATCACTGTTAAAGACTGAAACGATGGGAAATTCAATGCTCTTTCCAACGGTATCTTTGGATTTGCAAATGCTTCGAAAATGCCAGAGTTACGGCCGTTTTAGTGATGCAAGGTCGAAAACACGGAAAAAATCTTAAAAGTGAAATAACTCGAAAACAAAGCTTCTAACAAAACTCACTTTTTGTTGGAAATTAGTTGTAGAACACGTGTGCGAAGTATACGCCGGAAACCCTGTTTAACTACGTTTAAATGTACAAACGAGAATAAAAGTACTTAGGTATTTGAATTTAATTTTCAAATTATAATTTGAAAAAAAAGTGTGCTTCGAATAAGGGTTTCCATTAAGTAGCACAACCCAATTCAAGCTGAGCTTCACAAAATACAGCAAGATGAGGCAAAAGCGTAGGCGTTTGCGACACTTCATATTACATGCACAACTCTGATGCGTTGCGGTACCTTGGCCATGTAATTCGCGGCGCAAAAGTACGTCAGGTATGAAGATCACAAATTTGTGAATATGTGACTACACAGAGCTCGATCAAACTATTGGTAATTGAAGTGCCCTTACTAATGACATATAAATCTGACTAATACCTATAATAAGTATCAATTCGGTAAACAGTAATACAATGTACTTTTCTATAAACACTTACGCAACCCGAATAAGAAATATGAAATAACACCAACGACGACTGTTGGAGTTGAATGAGTGATTCTTATTGTTCGCTAAAAGTTTACTGAGGGAAATATTCAACGTTAAGAAGGTTATTTTATTATTATTATTATTGATTCAACTTGGTTATTTCATGATTGGAAAGTATGAATCAATGTCTCAGTTACAACGGTTCCTTGCTCCTTGTTCGACTGATAGATGCAAGAATGAATCAAGGTTTTCAAATATTTTTTGCATTCCATTCATTGCTACCATTTCAATCATTTCAATATTACCTGAAGGAAAGAGACGCTTAACGTTAATTCTGTGATGTGTTCTGTGTGAAACTTCCATAAAAAAATAATAAATAAATTTAACCCAAGATAAATTGCCCCCTTATGAAAAATTGGACACTCACTACGTTGCTACAAGGAAACTCGTAACAAAGTATGATCGAACGCGATGGTTTGTCAGCGGTAAACTGCAGTATAACTGCCAGAATAATTGAAGAAATCTTACGGATTTTGTTGCGACTGAAAGATAGAGACAATCTTCACTCCCAGTTGGCGGAAAAATATTCTTCAATGTCGGAATCATCACTGATAGCATTTGAATACAATACATAGGCGTACTTTTTGTTTTCCTCACTCCTCTCCATTTTTCCGGTGGCTGTGGATCCTAGAACAATCACAACCTCGGTTTTCTAAAGCTTTAAAAATAAATTAAAACGGTGTTTTTTGACATTTTAGCCAATCGATAAATTTAATACAATTAATTAATATGTATTCTGAGAATCCTGTTTTAAATCGATTTGTTTCGATTCCAAAAGTCGAATTTAACTTTTTTCTAGAGGGAATTCAACTTCTCACACTTTTAAAACATCCTTTTTCATTGAAATTCACTGTGTAGAAGGCTGAATTGGACGAGAAAAGACAATGTAAAAACCCCTCCGTCTGCCGCCCACTTTTTGAGACTTTCCTCTTGAATTATTGTAGCAAAGTTTATAAACTTGGCTAAAAATTTACGTTTGTGGTCTAATTGGAACTTATTTCTCAGCATCACTTTCAATCATTCAGGGAATTTTAAAAATCTATGATTCGAAATTTTTGAAATAAGTTTTGTGTTTTCCCATAAGCTCTTGTATCATTCCAATGAATCGAATGAGAGCATTTTTTGCGCTCGGTCCCCTAAAGCCTGACTTGAAGCTCCTGACACTTGGCATAAAAAGTTCATAAACATGAATGTGAACGTGATCATCAAAAATAATCTTAAACGGCGACAATTTAATTAGCTGGAGGAAGTGCAATGATGGTGTAATTGAAATCGAGTTGAGGGTTGTTATCTATCTGCGAGTATGCGTATTAATTCGTATCAATTTTCGGTTGAAGGGTGCTTAGTATCTTTAACTTTTACGTGTTACCTCTCCCAATCGACCTAAAGTGGATAAACTGGAAGTGGAGCTATGTTTCTAGATACATCTTTCTGGAACATCTAGGATATGCATGGAAGCGTACTGATCAGCTGAGTTACCCTAACGAGTTAACGAGTACGTTTTGGGAGTTTCTCTGAGAATATCTCAAATATATGGCCTTTTATAGTTTGCGAAGTGGCTATCTATTAAAAATAATAAGTGTTCGGGTGATAATTTGCACCATTCTTCGCCATTGTGTGCCGCAGTAAAGACGTAAAAATGTCAAAAATGTAAGAAAAAATGTTTGATCGTGCGAAATCTCTCATTGAAACCTCATTTCAAATATTATTCAAAGCCCAACGAAGACGCGATTTATAAAATATACCTATATTTAACAATCGAACGATCAAACTCTTCTCAAAACATGTAGTTGAACAGGAAATTTTGACTGGAAACATCAAAAGGTGTGATGAAATCTGGTAGTTTCAAGACAATCGTTGGTATCAATAATGTAGGGAAATATTCAGATTTTCCGAATCGGAGCCGTTAGAGCTGCTTAGAATGACAAGGAGCCTTGAAAATGTTCGATCCTTGAGCCGTTAGAGACGAATTTCGGTATCCGTTATGCGGGCAGAAGGAAATTAGAGTTAAGTGACTATAAACGAGATTGACTCCCTGGAATATATTAGTTCATCGTCCACCGCTCGCTGTGCTGGAAACCAAAGCCCGACCTCAGGCACCTGACATTATTACACGGGTTAGGAGGGGTGAAGTGTGAGAGGGTTTAAGGGTTGTAGCTACCCGCATGAATAATCACCGTCGTAATGAGGACGAAGTTTCCAGGACCAAGCAGTTCGGACGAGGAGCGGAGGCTTAATAAATCGTCCACCGGGGACAATAATTGGCAAGAGATCTAACCAAGAGTTTAACACCGGGAAGAAGGGATGTCGGATCGATCCCGTGACGGCGGGCTGAACTTTATCGGTTGATCGTCCCGTAACTTTTTCCTCATGCTCAGTACCTACTTCTTGGGAAAACACGGTTTCTCCTTCAACAGTACCGCCAGGACTGAATCTTCTTTCTTATCGGTACCTGACGGATAAGTTGTGCCTTAAACAACTAGGGTCAGAGTTAGCTGGGATAATTGAAGCTAAAGTTTCTTAACTCAGTTAGAAACAAACTTCATCACTTTGTATTCCTGAAAACTGGAGTGGATACCCTTTTTTTCATTCTCTTTTCTTTTCTTTTTTCCTTTCTTTTAATGGTGTGGATTTAATATTTTGTAATGTTTACTAAATAGTTACGTGAGTATGACCTAGAACATTCACTTGAATTATAAAGAAGTTACGGCTCTTCAAACTCGTTAAATCAGTCACCTAAGAAACTGAACTCAGCTATCAATTCGTCGGAGTTGGGAATCAGTTCCTACTTTAAATTGTTGGCCAATGTATAAACTACAAAATAGGCACAGGAAAATATGCAACTATAAATTCATTAACTATATGCATTTAAATACAGCATAATATGGATAGTATATCCACGTACAAGTTCTAGAAAAATACGCAAGACAACGGCAGCATAAAATTGATCTCTTATTTAATTCCCATTCCTTGTGCTTTACCCTATAATGATAGATTTAAAACCAACTGCACTGGTTCACCAGGCTGTATCAGTAGGTCCGAAAAAAAATCACGATGACTTGTGAGATTAATAAATATTCTATTGGGTTTGTCAACATTCCAATCGAAAGATTCACCGTTTTTTCAGTTACAAGTAACAGTTACAAGAATTTCACTGGTTCTTTATCTACTGATTCTACATTAACCGGTAATGGTGGAAGTGTGTTTTTTTCTTCCCAGCATTCTTCTGATTATCAGAAGTTGCACATAGGTGAGTCACAAAGTTTGAGATTTGGGTCTGAAACGTTATAACAAAGTACCTACGATAATAAAAAATGAAAAGTTGGAGCTGTGCTCATCAAAAAGGAGGTCAATGCTGTAAAAAGCAAAGAAAAATGTCTAGCTTGGTTTTTGTTCAACTTTTTTCAATGCAATTTACCCTCAGAACTTCATCGGAAGTTGAATGCGAGATGTGTAGGAATGGCTTAAATTTGTTCTCATTAAGATTTATAATAAATAAAAAATTATGGGTGGAAGTTGTAGGTAATGTAAAAAGTCGGAAATTCCAACAAAAAAATCAATAGAATGATCATAACTTTTACAAGTATTTCGCCCATTGGTGAACGAAAATGATCACAAAGTTGGGAAAGCATTTTTCGGATCTAGGATAATCATAAAACAGTGGTATTGTGAGGAAAAGGGTTAATGCTGACTCAAAGACCTAAGTTTATACCTGAAGATCAAGAGATTTTCTTTGTCGTACGTTACTCGGAACTTTCTCTGGGGAAGACGAGACTATCGGCGAGGTCCGATAACAAGTTTTGAGGGAATTGAGAGGTACCCGACCTTTGGGGAGTTTTATCAGGTCCACCGTCAATACGTTTGTTGTCAAAAACCCTTCCAACATCTTCCCCGGGAAATGTTGCTTCTTTGGCCCGAAGAATCCAGTTAGGAAATAATACACGCACATAACACAGTTGGAGCTTCGATTTGAGGCTCACTCATTTCTAGATGGATGAGTAAAAACAGGCTGTTATGGAATCCAAGGAAGCTGTTACTTCCACTGTCTTTCCCTTGTGATGGGATCAGATAGATAGCAGCAACTGAAAACGAAAAAGAGTCTGGGAAGGAACCACAAATGGTACAATCTGCCACTCTCCTAGAGAATGAAGACCATCGTATTGATGACCAAGGTACGACAAGAACATAACACAATCTTGCGAACTAAGTCACTCGCGACAAAGTTGTGGAAACCCATTTCAATAAAAACGGAGTAAAGTAGAACGTTGTCTATATGTAAATAATGAGTTAGACAGTGGACAACAAAGGTGATTGTGCCTTTGCAAGTCACCTGAATGAGTCCAATCATGGCTTTACTTTTGATCTGACAAACAGGCAATATGTACAATTTCCTCACTTTTCCCCAAACGGACGTACCTATGTTGGATGTGCTAGAAAAAGTCGAAAATGTTAAGATTGATAGGTCAAGAAAATTTTCAAATGAGGTTATTCCTCAAAATATTTCACCAAAAATGGGTTCGTACTTGCAATAAGTTTGGCTCCCCTCTCCACAATTTTTGCCCCTTTCACAATAGTAAGCCTTAAATGCCATTGGTCCTCCCCGTCTCTTTCAATTAACTGAGCCAATTTTATTATATTTCCTTTTACCTGGGCCTATATGAGATGTGCTTTTTGTTATGTACCTTCAGTTCATGTTTGTTAGTGACCTAACCGTCGAAATCGATTAAGTATATGTGTCACTCATTATTTTCGTGGAAATATAGACAACGTTGTATCTTACTCCGTTTTTAGTCAACACCAGTTAGGTTTTCTGCCTGATATACATAGCGTTGAACTTTGAGTACTTCGATGATCATCATTTAGCAAAAATGAACTCTGCAGAAGATTCAATTGTTGGTATACTTCAGAGTTTTGATTGAATAGAAAATTGAACGCTTTGAACTATTTGTGTAGTTTAGTTCGCATTAAAACGAACGAATCTTGAACAATGAAATCGACAGTAATCAAGATCAGTGGAAGTGAATATTACAGTTAGTACCGATTTGAAAATATTGAAACACGCACATTCATTTTATAGCCGCCTGTGACAATTGAGGATCAAAGCGTACACATACGAACACATCTATCAGAAAATTACCTTTTCGATCTAAACAATACTATTGATAGTATTGTCCTTACATCTCACCGATCAGATTCGTTTTTTAGTTCTATACACTCACTTCAGCGTAACGGTTTAAAAAGATATGAAACTTTTGTGTCTCCAGAGGACAATTGCCGCTCTGTCATTATCAGTTCCTAGGAATTTTATCCTCGAAACAGTCGTTGTCTAAAACTAAATCAAAGGACATATTTCGGAAATTGTGGCTTGATCATGTCTGTTTTGCATACACTGTGCAGATTCAACAAGAAAGAAAACAATATACTTACGAGGAGTCATAGAACGGAATATCTTCTTAAAGAATTCCGCCTGTCAACATTGATGCGACATTAGCATAGCTTCTGCTATCATATTAATTAATAGCATACGTCATTGATAGACGGCATCAGATCTCAATTATTTGGACACTTTTCTTCACTTTTAGGTCTAAAAACCGATTCGTTTTATTGTAGTATGTTGTCGTGTTCATTAAATTGATCCCCGGACACTACCGGGAAGAGTCAGTACTACAATATGGATGGTAATGGCGAAGTTGAAGGAGCAGCCACAGAAGCTTAAGTAGACTGGAGTTTCGAAAGTAATTGAACTGTCTATTCCAGACGCAACCTCATATAGGTAGTAAACTACTTCATATTTGGACGTATTAGGAGAATTATGAATTGACTAGAATGATAAGTCCAAGTCAAAACCATTAATACTTATTTTGTACGAGTCGTGATTAGGATGTTTAGAATTTCCATTGAGTAAAGTTAACCAACTCCGAACAAACTATCGGTACGGCAGGTGTTGGCAAAACTCCTGTTTGAAAGAGCAAACTCACAGCTTTGCACAGTAACCAGCACATAATTTGCTAAACAACAAGATGACTAACCACACCGCAAAATACTAGAATCCACAATAATGGGACCTTGCAAATATTGGCGAAAGTGTAAAAAAATGAATACTACGGTTTCAAGTTTTTGGAGTAAAAGAACTGATTCCATCAACTGCTAAACTGCTGATCTCTGTAGCTATATTATACACGTTTGTGTTTCTGTTTATTTGCAGCCTATGTATTATTTGTGTCTTATATACATCAGCCATGATGAATTTAGAGAATTGATGAAAATAGAATCGATGTTGAATGAAAAAATCTAAGAATTCTAGTGGCATTGTGTCGACCCCAAGTCATTAGCTACTCAACATAAATAGGGTTGTGGAAGGATGCATTACCGAGTTCGTATAAATGAGAGTAGTACGAAAATTTAAGGATACAAACACCATATCATAGCTGTTCCAACGAGACCGCTCCATTTTAAATTAAATTTCGGCATAAAACGTTGAATAATTGAGAAATTATTGATTTCAGATCGTTCTGAATTACCTATCTCATACCATGAAATCGTGTCCCAACAACCTTCGATTCAACCTTGAATCAAGGGACTTTTAAGGAATATTCTTCTCCCATCTAAAAAGGATTTCTCAGAAATATAACGACCTTTACGTATCAAAATTAACTTTTCACATTTTAGAACGTAGAAGTATGAAAGAAGTTCGTAACTCACTCGAAACCTCAGATCACCAAGGGGTGGTTTGGCGAAGGGTATACCCCTGAAGTGGTAAAAGCTCTCGCCCGATCTCGATTGATCTACCATTCCTTCCACTTGACCAAATGTTGTTGTTACCACAGGAGAACTGGGGGTTATGCTATTCTGTAAAAATAAAATAAGAAATATGGAATTTACTGAAATATCAGCAAGCTGATTGTATACATTTATCTAGAAATTAAATTGTCTATTAATAACTCGACTGAACATAAAGCAACTCAATATCACACAAGCACAAATATGAACGGGATAGTGAAAGATATTTGAGGACCCTTAACTCAGTTTGTATGGTCGTGCAATAGAGCCCTCCACAAGTAGTGTATAACTTTTCATCCATTGAAGTGAACGGTTTATCATCTAAAAAATGTCCTCATGCACACATTCTTGAACGATTGTGAGCTACCATCCAGTTAACCACAATACCCGCTTACATGGAGCCACGAGGACAATGGATCCTCTAGCTTTGGGAATACCCCCTGGAATACTGGCGTGGAATGGAAACATGCCCTCCGAGGATATTAAATGTTAGTATATTAAGTTGGAATGAAATGACGTAGTGAAAATGGATTGCAAGTTAAATTAAAATCTAATAACATCATCATTATCCCTAATCAATCATGAACTGGAAAACCTCTGGAATTTAAATTGAAACTGACGAAAAGGTATGGATGGCGATCTAAAACATTATTATAGTATTGTTGTGCACCTCACGTGTACTAAGACTAATTTCCTTAGCTCAACCATCATTCATTCAACAGCACCTGAAGTCTTCGATCATTTGTGGACGCCAATTCGCTACTAGACCATCACTCGATTGGTGTCGCATTTCAGGAAATATCTCTGACCTAATACATTTGCGAGGCTGAGTCTCGACAGGAAGATTTATGCGAGTCGTCTGCGTCCGGCCCAAAGGGCCAAAAGACCACCAGCCGCGCCCGCCGTGAAGCACAATGGATTTGCGGTTGATGTGATGTTACTGAGGGAACCTGCCGTGTTGAGCCAACCGTTTGACTTTGAGGCATCGTGTGGAGAACGATTGACAACTTGAATGACTAATGCGTTCACTCACAATGACAGATCGAACGTGATTTCCATGTTAACATTCTGCCGATGATGCCACACGCGATTTCCTTTCTTGTTATAATCATTGTTTCTTTGAAATAGAATTAGCATTATATGATTGATTCATTCAAGGAAAAAGCAAGTTGTATAAGTAAATATTTACATTCGAATATGACGTTTTGGATGGATATTTCCTTTTTGCATGGAATCATTGCAATTCTTCTTGTCTTTTGACTATTTTTGTTTTCAGTCAGAAAACTAAATACATGACCACTTACAACGACTATCGTTGATATTTTGATTACGAAAACAGTAACCTTAGCAAATTGAAAGCGGTGTTTTAACTATTTATTAGCTTTTTGGTTTTTTTTTTATAATTTGGTTCGACGGTCACAGGAGTGGTTCCACTTTTGTGTCGAAAAACGTATTGAAATCCAGCCCACATCTAATCCACTAAATTCAACCCGGTAAGACAGGAAGAAAGACAGGTGTCTCATAACACTTTTTTGCAACGATTAAATTTCTATTTTTTAGAAAAGTATCACATTTTAATCGTAGCGAAAAAGTGATAGAAGGAAATGAGTTGCAAAACACCTATGAGAGGGTAGGACACGACTTGCGTTAGAACATGTATAAACCTAACATTAATGGATGTTTTACGACAGAAGTGTAGGAATGGTCATTAGGGACAACACTCCAGATATCAGAACCCATCACAGCCAGCGTGAACAGCAATTGATTCTGGGTTTAACAACCCAATCCGCGGTAATAGGAAAGTAATCCTGATGTGATGACTATATCGAAAAACAAACAACACACTTGAAAACATTATATTTGACTATAAATAAATAACTTTGTAACTGCTAAGCCCCCATCTATCGTTCTGGCGGTCATAAAAAAATGAGGCAGAAACAGAAAGGAGGCAGTAACATTCAGCTAATTAGGTTTTCCCATTTATTTCTACTTACTACATAAACATTATCGAGTAAACATAGATGATTTTCCATTAACGATTTGGAATTGTTAGGAGATTACGGTTGAAATAGTGGTTTCTTCAGGCGATTCAACAAGACAACAAATTTTAATATTGAGAGTGCGGAGTAATAGCAAGACGTAAGGATGTGATTCTCCGTTCGTTTGAGCAACCTTGCATAGGATAAAAAATCCAATTTGACCTTTCACTGTTAGAGAAATCATGTTTCCAATACAAAGCTTGTGAGAACACGTAATATCCTTGGTTCCATTGATAATCATTAGCGAAATGTTTCACCTAAAATAATGGAATAGGAAAATTAAGATGAATGAATCAAGTTGTTATGAAGGAACATGACTTGAAGAAGTTGTTGGAAAAGAAATAATATTGTCAAGAGTTGACAAATATACTTATTGATTGATCAATAGGACCACTATAAACAATAAATATAATCCGTGGTTATTAGATTTTGTGATTTATTTGTGCATGTGCAAAGGCTAACGTTCATCTGGCAACGATGAATTTTGTTGAAACCATCCTAGAACTGATCTACTTAATGTGTGGAAATCTTATCAAAATTGGGGTGTAAGGGTTTATTTTACAGATATTTGAAGTTTTGAATATGCATTAACAAATTGAAAAGTCACCTTCTATGTAGAAACTCGAAATATTTTAAATATTAATTTTTAAATTTGACAGCGGGTGCTTATTGCTGGGGAAGTGGGGGGGGGGGGCTTATTCAAATCGCTGATTATTAAACCGACCTTCTGGGCATTAAAAATTATGTTTGGGTTATTGAAATAGGTATTCTTCTTAACATTCAAGTCTCTTAATGTTCTATCTATCTCTGGTTAACTAGTCGTGTTCCTAAGTTCCGTTTCGTGTTCTTAGTTTTTTTTTTTTTTTTTTCTATTCTTTGTTTGGGTTTGGGTAGTGATAAGTACATGGGTTAAGCGTGACGATTTTGACAAATAATTCATAAACTCTGGGACTTTATGACTGCTTTATCAACCCACAATAGAAATGCCAGTCAAGGATCAACCGACTTTGGGTCCGCTACCGTTGCAGCTATTGTAGGTATTCCCTTCAGGTGGACCTTATCGAAGCGCATGCAAGTTCATTAGGTCAAACAGAAAAAATATATGTTTCTTAACTCCTCTTCATTTGCGGCATGTACCCCGTAATCGAGAGTAACCATTGTCAGTGACCATGATATGCAACTCAACGGCCAAAGGCTTTAACGCTTAGACACGTTATGAATATGGTTAGTTCCCCCCTCCCTATTCTCGAATCCTCCGCCTGAAGAGATATGCTAGACGTCTTCGAGCGGCTGGGGCAGTAATTATGATGTTGGGGGCGTTAATCACCTCAGCTCTTAGAGGGGCTGAGAAGGGATTCTATATCATCCCGTCACCTCCAATATGACAAACAAAACACTGAATCCAAAGATATTCACTACTGTCTCAAAATTAAAGGATCCCTGAAAACACTTTTCACTTACGTCATAAACCTGGAATTGCACACGGAAACCGCAGGGAGCGGGTCAAAGGAACCTGAGAGTGAGGGGGAAACATTAGGGAAAACGAGAAAATGCACAACGCTCGCAAGATGATTACAGGAGATAACACAGTTGATAACAGGAGGCGAGGAACTGAGCGCTGCACAAATATTCCCCTTGGAAGCGCTGCTATCCCATTACATACAATCCGGTAGATATACATATTAATAAATACTTCATTTCACGAATACGCATACTCAGGTATTGACTTGTAAGGAAAGAAACTATTAGGTGACTAATTCGCCCATTTCCTGAACATTTCATAAATCGGAAAACTGTAACAATTACACTTGTAGGAGAAATGCTATTTCGCGCATGATCAAAAGCCACCAATATCGCTATTTTTGTGAAACTGATTTGAGATTATTGAAACGTACTTCTGTGACCACCCTTTAATGTTGACATTCGGACTACCAGGTCTTGAAATGGTTACGCTTGGAGAATTTATGTTTTCCCATCACACACCGCGATATTGGTTTGCGAGCTACGAAATTCTTATGTAAAGAAGGAAACCCCAACTTGGCCATTCATTGATAGAGAAATCATGTTTCCATCACATTGATAGTAAGAACTCGCCAATTCGAACAATCAACTCTAATACGGGAAATTTACAGTTGTTTTTTTTATTTTATTTTTCTTTCAATCCCAGGTTATTGTAGTCCGGCATCATTGAAATCTATAGCGCGGCATTGCATGTTGTTGCATGATAACGGAAATTATATTAACAAAAGAATAAATTGCATGGAACTTCATCGGCCGAAACACTGATGTGATGGCAATGAAACTACTGTCTCACGCTCTCGAGCCAACCGATGAGATGATGCCGTGGAGGTTGGGGATTGAACGTTGTTGGTAAAGGTTTCATTTGGAGTCCATCGAGAATTCATAATTTTCTGGAATCACGTATCGTATGTAGATTTTAGTTATTAAGACAGTATAAGACTTCATGAAGAACAATGAGACCCGAGTATCAATTCAATGTTTAAACTATTTTGATTCTACTTACAAGAAACTAAAGTTCTGTTTTCACTTTCTAGAGACGGTACATTTTTGAATTGTATGCCTGGTTCAAAGTCTCTACTCGCTAAAAACTTGTTGGACCATTCAGAATAACTCAAGTTTCATCACTATCAGCCATGTGTTCGCAAATTTGTACAACAATTTAATGTCTACAGTTTTTTTCTATTTCTAGAGAATATTTTCATCCTAGATTATGTTTTCATCATATTCCTAGAGAATACTGCCCATGGACAGTCCTTTAAGTATTCCATTGTTCAATCATCGATACTTCTTCAGTGGATCGATGTAGTAAAATCCATACAACGTCTCTTTCTCAGGTTCCATTGGTGCTAGGTCGTCATATGAAAGGTAGTTGGGGGGAAACGGTTTAATAAGCTGATATCCATCAACAAGATGATATTATTCCAGCACACACCGTAGATGCTGGCAAAAAAAAAACCACAATTCTCATCAGACTCATCCAATTAAAAGTGCTGCTGTGGTTCCACAAATCTTGGAACAACCCTAATTTCTAAATCATCCACGACTCTTTCAAAATTATTTGAAACGTTCCCAATGATCTCCAATTTCGCACATCTATATTTAAGAGTAATCAACGTTCTATAATCAACTAAACAGTAATTTCTTATTGGGATTTAGGTATAAACTCTAATAACTGAATTCGGTTGAATAGCGCTGGATTATTATATGCCAAATACTTGATTATGTGCCTCGAACAATGATGTGAGTAACGGGTGCTGGATAATTTACCCATTTACGTGGCCCTGAAGGTAAGAGCCGAGATTGATTATTTTGGCCATGATTGACTTGAGTGGAAGTAGTCACGGACCGTTACTCATAATATGGAGCTGAATAATTTTCAGCGGTAGGATTAACGAATTCTAGAGTAACCAAGAAGGTCCCCACTTAGACTGAGAATGGGAGGTTATCTGTAATTGCATCCGAGCCTAACCGTAAGTAGTGGGAGCTTTGTTTTCACTTTCGGGAGGTGAACCATTATTTTATCCAATGTTTCCTCTTGCACTTAGCTTTGTAGAACCATTTTGAATAGCATTCATTTCGTGTTTGTCTATATGTCGGTCTGTATGTAAATTCTTGTTACAAGAATTATTGATACCGAGTTTGATGTAATTTTCAATGATAGTGCGGGTTATGGTGTAGATAGCCCCAAATGAGTTTAGTTGTTCATTTAATAGTCAGTCTGATCATGCGTGAAGGTCCATCAATCACTAGTTTCTCAAGACCTAGCTCCCGATCTCGCTACAACATTGGTGTGTTGTTGGAAGCGAAAATCCCAATAGTCTCGTTGCACATTCAATGCTACCTTACCGTTAGGAGCTAATGCGCTTCCTAATAACACGCCTTATTCCTACATTTGTCACCTCTATATTGGGCGATTTTCTGGGGATTTGATGGTTAGACTGCAGATCGTCCTGCTTGAGTTTCATTGAATACTAATCAATACTTCAGTCTCCGCAAGTCTCAAGTGTCAAATCCATTTTTCACAATATATCTTATCTCTTCTTAATCCTCCAATCTTTTGTCCCGTGAATCTTTCTAATAA
This sequence comes from Creontiades dilutus, assembly GCA_031894815.1. NCBI lineage: Eukaryota > Metazoa > Arthropoda > Insecta > Hemiptera > Miridae > Creontiades > Creontiades dilutus. The sequence goes on from JAVIWC010000944.1 coordinate 234,658, forward strand.
AAAAAAATGTCTACACCAATGATTGAGAATATTTTTAGGTTATTATAAACACCGGCTATCTTCGCATTAATTGATTTATATATTCACATAACTAACGCGATGAAGGTACGTAGGAACAAAAGAAAACAATTAGATTAATGGATGAAAAATAATGTGACGAAGAGATGATCAATCTCCTTTTAATTGCACTATTTGAATGAATGAAAAGGGGCAGTTTCATTCATGCAGTGATGTCGAGATTGAGGAAATTTTCGACAATTTTCTAATTACATTAATTTCAGATTCGTTCACTTTTTTTGTATGAATTTCAGGAAAAGCAACTTTTTCATAAAATAATATCAAGTTTCATTTATTGTTGGATTTCCAAATTTTTTCCATTGGTTTTGTCGATTTTTGAAATTTTAGTTAATGTTCAGTACATTTTCCCTACTAAATGTGTGCATAAATGTTTGGACATGCTGTTTCACAGTGGATACACCTATTAAGAATAAAGCTGTACCAATTGTCATAACGCTCTGAACCTATTATCGACTACAGGGTTCGTTTACCTCATTTACGACTGTTGAGGCGTAAAAGCTCATTCAAGGAGATCGGTAGCTAGCGTAGCGTTTTCGACCTTCACCTTGGTCAATTAGAACTGAGTGTTGAACACGTTTTCACGTCCGCCTAATCTCGCGAAATGATAGATTTACACATCCCACGGGAAGGACGGAACACATTAAGCTGGAAAACGTCCCGTGTTTTTGTGTTGTGTTTACGAGCGAGTTTAGTGGTAATGAGTTTGAATTATATTTCACGCTAATGGGCTTACGGTTTTGCAGAAGTAATCGGGTAGACGGAAGGATGATTTAGCGACCGTCTTTAGTTTGAGTTATCACGTTCATTGTAACTGACCTGGAAGCTACCAAAGTTACCAGATTACTGAAAATCGGAATTACAACATCGTCAAGCATTGACTTTTTTCGAAAGTCAGTAAGTAACTTTCATTAATAAACGTTTGTTAGCTAATTTTCGTTTTTACTTTTCGTTCCTTTTCGTTAATTCAGGTTTGTTACCGTAGTATTCGGAGTGATTATTTAATTTTGTTGTATCCAAGTATTCTTACAATTAAATTCAGCTTGACTTGTTATATTCAGAAGACATCATAATTGTTTCCCGAGAAAGCCCATCTGGTAGGGAAAGGATATGTTTCAATATTTAAACAAAAATAATATAAACAGTATGTTAGGGAGGTCACGGGTCCTTCGGTGAATTTTACTGCACATTTCCCTTCATTGATTAATTACTCGTTATTATAAGTTGTTTTTCAAATAATATCTGACTTTCGTTGAACTCTAAAGTGTAAATGAACTTTTATTTTTGGTCACAGTTATATTAATAACAGAACACATATTCCGCTGTTGATTGCAGATATATAATATCCACAACCTTTATTTTTCTCTTTTTGTTTTTCGTTCTGTTTTACTTCTTCTGCTTGCGGTTTCGTCTATTCTTCAATTATATTCTTGAGGTGTTTCGGGATGCACATTCTTTCTTTTTAGGATCGAAACTTGGTTGAGCTTTTACATCCATCTTCATCTTTTCCTCGTTATATTCGTCATCTTTCAATCTCTTTTTCTTTTCCACGACGACTTTCAGATCGATAGCTGGGGTCGTTAGTAGTAGAGCGCTTATTAAAATTGATCCTGGGGGATGTCGGACAACCCAAGATGTTGAAAAAAAAATTAAGAATACAAATACGTTCCGGGGCATTCTAAAACCAGAGTTATGTCAGAGTGCATGTGTGAGCATGTTTTTTAGCCCCATGTTATCAAGGGTCTACTGAAGCCACAGAAGAACCTGCTCTTCCTTTGCATTTACTCACTGCGGAGAGGTAGCTGGAGTTAGAGTGTGAAGTTGGATCTGTTGTGTGCTTTTCCTCACCTGCTGTCAAAAGTTGCTATATTCTTGCACCCGTGAAGGCTGGTGGCCCGGCGTTGCCTCTCTCTCAGCCATTATCCTATCTCTGAGCCACCAGCTCGCCTTTAGGCATTCTAGCTGAGCAACACATGCTGCTGACTTTGAGTTTGTCGGGCAGCTGTTGTTGTGGTGATACCTAGCAGACTCCAACTGCTAAAAACCCGGCTCATCTACTACTCTAATTCATTCAGTGCTGCTCTAGGGATAGTCGTGGAACTATCTACTGTTCCACCTTGTCCGCCCCTGTCGTGGTAGAAATGACAACCTTCATCATGCGGTGAGACAGTGTAAAGAATTCCAAAGGGTTAAAAACTGTGTTTTCTGGCAACCAATTTAGTCGAAGATACTCAGGTTGTAATTCTCAACTCGTTTTCATGATTCCTATTTTGCTCAATCCCAATCTAAGTCTAACAGTGTAACGAACCTCGGAAGTTTTGCTTTTGCCCAGTGGAGCGAGAATGTAGGGTGAAATAAAGCAGGGTCATCTGCAGGGTCTGCCCTTCAGCTTGCACGGCCGATTTTATAATCGATTTAAGGAATTTGGTCAAGAATTGAAAGGTATTTCAGATCTTAAATCTTCACGATTTTTAACCTTTTCTATTTTTTTTCGGTTCCACCCACTTATCTATGAAATTAACTATCTGGCTTCTCTCATGGTTCTTCTCATTTATACAATTTAGTTTTCGAGCTTCCATCCTATTTCTTGTATCTACATAAAATCTTTTTTTTTTCTGCGTTGAGCAACTTCAACTGTTACGCTAGCTGTCCTGAATTGTTCCTCACAATATAGGTAAATTTATATTACTGAAATAATAAGACTTTCTTCAACTGTTCAGTTGAACTGGATGTACTATAATATAAATGTATAATATTATTATACATGTTTCTGATAATTACAATACACAAAGAACACATGTTTCGTTCCTAACTACTGGTAAAATGAAAAAAATAAAATAGGTACTCGAGTTGCTAATGAAGCCGGAATGGTAAATGAAATAAACTTTCATTTTCTCACTATTAACATTGTTATATCAATTTTTATAGTCACATATTCTGCTACTGCGAAAGTACAACTGCTCCCTAGTAGAAGAAATGAGACATTGAACTTGTACTCGGAGTGTGAAATTCCCGGAGAACCTTGATAAATTCTCAGCACAAAATAATCCCAATGGCCGGGAATAAGCCATTTAAATTGATGAAAGTATGATCAAAAGCCCAAAAGGCTACCATACCCATATAAAATTCATCGGGGGACCATTCTTGACCCCATTCTTCAGAATACTTGAAAAATATCATTAAAATCACATTACAACTGTCTTTACTGCTTCACCTAACTAATTTTAGCTTTTATAAATTGTAGTAGTGTTGTACTTTTCCCATTGTTCCGATTTTTGCGTGTTTATTCATTTATTTGGTACGGGCAAACCCGATTATTTCTATATTGGATAGCCCTAAACGAAAATCACTTATCTATGTACATAAGGCATAGTATTTGGTAAATTATTTAAACTCTACCTGGGGCCACCATACCATGTAAATGCATTTAAGACGAAAATACTTGAGCGGCCGCCAACCATCGCGGTCTAGGTCAGACCTCTCTTTCAGCGGGCTCTGCGGGCAGTTCTTCTGCTCGACCACCCACCTGACCGCAAATGACCGATTTTCATTAACAGATAATGAGGTCTTTTTTCAAATGTGAGCGAAAAGATGATCGTACAACCAGCCAAGTAGTAGAACTTCCATCTTAGTCCTAAGAAAAACTGACCTCGTACATCAAAAGTGTTTGAGATTTATATATTTTGATGGATTAATCTATGATTATAGCCCGTTAGTGTTGACTGAGTCAGATGCCAAGATTACCGGCACATCCCGAATCGATGTTGGATTTTCAATCGAATGTCGGCTTAAAAACGTTGATCTAAGTAGTAGATTCCGACAGCGTACGGTGGACGGATGTATTTTTTAAAATTAAATGTTTGAAATCTACGTATCTTGAAACTTAAATCAAAAACCTTTCAGGGGGGTACCTTTTATTTTCCTATGCAATTACAAAGGTAATGAATATAATGAAAAAATGAACAAAAAAATTACTGAACCAAAGTTTAAACGAAATTCGGTTTAACATCGACCCAGGATGTGCCGATGATCTCGGGATCTTGATGAATCAACCCTGAGAGATTATATTCAAGGGTTAATGGATAATCAATCAAAAAGTCAAAAACGTCATATAAGACGGTGGTTTTTGTTGGATTAAGGTAGGAAACAGTTCCCCGTTCAAACAGGACTAGGCTTGATGGATTTCAAATACTGCTGAAGTGTCCGTAAAAGTATTTGTGGCTATGGATACAGCTACCAAGGAACTGTAACTAGACCCTCACGACTCCACTCTAACTATAATATGAATTAGATGTTTTGGCATTCTTTTATACAAAAATTCTTCAAATTTGCCTAAAGAATCCGAAACAGTTCTAGATACGCAAGTAATTAGATACTGTCCAATACACTAAAACCTGTTCAGAAGTTTCCGAGCAAAGGTCATCTAAATTGAGTGAAAGCTGTTTACATTATGTTTGCTACGAGATTTTACATTTGCACGTATGTAGGAACAGTCACTACAATACGATTCTGTTGTATTTAGTACGAAATGATCGCATTGTCATTGCTCCGCTGTACCCCAAGTTTGAGCGAGGTGACTAAGACATGATAAAATACTGTTTAATTGATGTTACGTAGGTGCATATGCGGAGTGAAGTATTGATCTTTGAGCAACGTAACTCAAAGGTGTCTCAAAAGGTCTCACGCGCCCGTTTTCTGAATTCCTGAAAAGGATCGCACAAATATACACACATTGTAAAATAGGGACTTGATTTAATAACTACATCGATTCATTCATTCTTCGCAAATGTTTACCTTTTCAGGTTACATCACACCATACCAGGTTGAAAATGGACAAGTTTTTGGATGATTCGTAAAAAGGAGAAGGTTTATATCATTGAAAAGGTTATTAATATTAATCCAAAAAATCTAACTTACAAGCAACGTGGTGAACAAATCAAGTGAGCTCATGATGAGGCGGGAGGCTCACACCGGCTCGAGTTCGATTTGAAACACGCGCGTTCGGCACTCGTCATCAACTGCTCATTGGCATCCTTGGCTGGTATTCACCTTAGGTATCCCTCCTTTATTCCCTACTAGTCTACCGCATCACCCAGAGGATTAGATCGAAGAAAAAACTCAAGATCCGACCCCACACCAACTTCTCATCAAGACTAATTAAACAGAAGAGTGGTTTTGTGGTGGAGTCTTAATAGTGGGAAAATCCGCGATAGTTAAACTTGCTGTAAGGTTTGAGCATAGATGAAGGATAGATGAAACTAGGTATAACCTCAGCTTGATCGTTTTTTTATGATATCCTATCTTCATCTCCCTGATTCTCTCTCCAATTTGCGTTGTAGGAGGAACTAGTCACAAGGACAGCGAGGACCGTATGTGGTTCTAGTTCATGAACAAACCGGTGTCAGTCTTCGGTGCAATATCTTGAGCTTGACAATGACCCGATGCCTTGGTCTACACTGTTCAAAATTCCTTTCGCTGCCTGATCTCTCTCTCTCTCTCTCTCTCTCTCTCTCTCTCTCTCTCTCTCTCTCTCTCTCTCTCTCTCTCTCTCTCTCTCTCTCTCTCTCTCTCTCTCTCTCTCTCTCTCTCTCTCTCTCTCTCTCTCTCTCTCTCTCTCTCTCTCTCTTATTTGCATATTTGCATATTTATTATTAGTTTTTTCATACATTTATCGCCAGGCAAGACTTGTTTACCTTGAGGAGTTATAGGATTTAACTCTTATTTCAAGGGTGTCCTCAAAATCTATTTTAGTGAGTAGTTTAAGAGAGTTATGGCCATTCTAGTCTCTTAAGATCGGAAACATGAAAAATTGGGTCAAAGTAAAGTAATTCGGAAGCGAAGTCTCTAAAAAAGAGTCAATGAGGTTTTTTTTCTAAATACGGAATGAACCTCTAAAATCAAATGCTGAATTTTCTTCCATTAGGCCTGTCTAATGCTCGGCTTTTAAAGAGCTTGTACTAATCTAGTTCAGGTCTAGTTCGGTTCGGTCATTTTGAATTTCCTGTTGGGGGAGGAAAGGAGGATGTGATAGACAATCCGTTCAACCGCTACTCATTCCCAGCTCACTATCGTGCTTATTTTGTTCTGTAATACACGCGCTGCTTATCAATATGTTAGATAATAACGGAGTAAGGTGGAACGTTGTCCATTTATCCGCGAAAATAATGAATTACCCAGTTATACCGAACGACGGTTAGGTCATCATCAGTAACAAACATGAACAGCTCATGTTAGTTACTGATGATGGCATCACCGTCGAAATCGATTTAATGTATAATCACTATTTTCTTGGTAAAATAGACGAGGGTATATCTTACTCCTTTTTCACTGAAATGGGTTTCCACAACTTCGTCACGAGTGACTTAGTCCGAACCAATATGTTGTTTAGTATTAAGTTCACTTCGGGTGGAATCAAATGAGTGGTGACATTTGTATCAGCGTGATAATGATAATATACTTGAATGGTTTGATGATTAAGGTGTAAAGTTCTTCTCTAACTTATTCGCATCGGACTTTTCGTTTCAAAGTTATGAGGGGTATGAATATTCAGTCTGAGGGAATAATTTCGCTGTAAACGTAGCTGGTTTAGTAAGACTTTACGCTATTATCTGACCATAATTTCAGTATTTATAATAATAATAGTTGTAGTATTAGATGTTTAATTACATTTAAATTTAAATTTAAATACTGATATTTTGAAAATCGATCTGAAAAGAGCTGCCCTGACACCAAAGCTACCATACACACGTGAACTGTTCAATCCTAGGAATTAAGACAATTACGGAATAAAACGGTAGAAGAAATGGGAAAAAGCAGTGATGAAATTGGTGACCCTAAAGACTTATGAGTAATAATTATGACCTAAGAAGTATCGCTGAAATATATGAGAAAACGAGAAATAATTAACTACAGAACCTAAGCTGAATCTTAATGTGAGGATGATGAGTGTGTATATTTCATGCGATTTATTTCTCTAACCTGGGCAATGCAAGGAAGAACCAGCTATTCAAATATAAAATTCTAAAATTACAATGATACTTACCCTAAGATCGTGCTGCTCGATGGAAACTTCTTTTTTATTCCTTAAAGGGGCAACCAGATGAAATTATGAAAACAAGTTAATTGATAATCAACTTTTGATCACAAAAAATAATAATAAGCCGCTCCCAAGTCCACCCAATGCTAGATGAAACCACGGTTTCAATCCCGCGAGAACGTTTTCTTAAAAACATTTTGAACAACATTCGTTTCCTGGAGGTTCATTTACATCCGACGCGTACCCGCAATTCCTTGCTAAAAGATTCATTTTTTCCTCTTTTTATGACACTTTCAGAAAATAATGGGGTTGGGATGAAAATAGGCCTCTTTAATTAGTTAGATATTTATGATTGGTGAGAAATCATTGTTTCGTTTTGTTCATCTGCCAACGAAAAGTTCATCAAGCATCGTTTTTTCACTTACTGATCGTTTAATCTTGCTCAAATGGGGCTATTAGTAGATGGGAAAAGACAGTTTATTCAACTGATATACATTTCAACTCAATATAGTAATTTATTATTATACCAGCTATAGAATTAGGGTCGATTCAGTCCTACAATGTAGTTCTGCTCAGCCTCTTGAAATCGTTGATGTTTGTGGGAACGTGAACCGTGACAAGTTTCTCCATGAATCCTTGTAGCAAGCTTAATTTCTACAAATTTGAGGACTGCGAATCTTTCAAGATTGTTTGAAGCTAGTCAATGGTTTCATGAAATCGAAACAGGAAGCTACATGAACCAACTATCTTGTCAAAGCTTTTTGTTTGTGTAATATTACCCTCAAAGCTTATTTCAACTCACACCACGCAGATACCTATTGAGCTTAGAAATGATAAAAAATGTTAAAACTCAATTATCTCGGCTCCTTTTTAAAATCCTTTTTGGAAGACCTTAACGTGAGTTCCAGCGGAAAGAGCAAGTAATTGTCAGAAGATTTGTGAAAAGCCGTCATCTCCAAAACTGTAATGGCGCTTTCTGCCTCAGGGATGAAGACGAACTAAAATTTCCAGGAGAAACCCGGCGCCACATCATTCACTCCCTCAACATTTTACCCGTAATTGCCACAACATCGTAAGAGCCTTCCGTGAGGACAGGCTAAAGTTTGCCAAGATTTGTCACAAATATGATCACACATCACGGGTTATCATCTCAAGAAAGGCGGACCACGAGATGAATTATTCAGACTCCGACTTTTTCTAAACCCAATTTCTCGCCTGCTCCCCTTCGCTACTCTGAGGTTGAGTATATAAAAAGCCTAGATTTATTTAACATGGTCTTTAGGCATTTTTTCTTAGGAGAGTTATCCAATGAAGATTCCACTGTCTCCGCCTGTGTGTGAAGATGTTTGCTAATTTCCGTAGTTTCGTTTGGGGAGCTAACAACTATGTTCACACCAGCACTATTTGAGTGGATTCGAATGACGGATTTTCACCATATTTCGAACAGCCCTGAGACTCATTGGAAATGTCCAGGAACGAAGATTTTTTGTTGCCTTATGACAATGAAATACAATTTTTGACAGTGGTAAAATAATGAGTAAATATTTATGATAAAAGAGTGGTAACAGAAATAAGGTAGGTGATTTTAAAATAGAAACAATAAGAGCCGGATGGACAGTTCAGTTCATAATCTGACTTGTTGAAAGATGATCAAGTTTTAGTTCAGAGAGGAGCAGGAAGCCAAGAGGTCAGAATGGCATTAGCATTTGAAATATACAAGTACGTTGAGGTCTGGCAAGCGTGTCAGTATCAACAGTACAGAGATGGAAGTCGATTCTGTTAGCTCGGGCATTGTAGGACTTGCAAACTGACTCGAAGACCGTGAGAATAGATAGATCGGTTGGTAGAGTTTCGTAATGCACATACCACGTTTCAATTGTGAGAAACTCCTGGCAACCTTTACTGAGCTAGTTCCCGTGGAATCTCCACTGGTAGCTTTGAAATAAATCGTGATCCTACCCACAATTTCACAATCATCTCCTTCAAAATTGAACGAATAATAAAACCACTGATGCATTTTCATCCGGTATAAATTACATCCACTACCCTCCCATGATCGCAGAATTAGTTATATACCATATTTGGGTTTTGTTTCTGAGATTGTAATTTGAATTTGTTTGTAATTCCTTGAATTTTAATTTCAGTAGATGAACGGTAACCGTCGCGTGTACAATGTTAAACTAGTCCAACAAGCATAATATCACTATTTCAATGGATAATTAAGCGATTAGAGGGTTGCAGTGGTACCGTACACATTCAATCATTGATGGAAACTTGGCAATTACTCATAATTACGCTTCCAAGTTGATGATCATGATGATTCCTTTTAATCCGGGTTTTCATAATTTATTCTTCGTACCTTGTTGTTTTCCTTCTTGCCTACGGCAACTGATTCGGTTCTAGATATGTTCTCTGCTTATTATTTGATTTGTAATTATGGATTTTAATTTGTTGCAGGTAAGTGAAGGCAGCCAATGAGGTGAGCTTTATATGATAGAAAAGAGAGTTTCTGCATAAATTTTAGACCTCCGGTATCCAGCCTAACGGAAGTCTCTTGCTTTTTCACGCCGCTTTGCTGCCGATTGCAGTCTGATGTAGTTTTTGACATGGAGCTTTAAATTTCATTGTACTCATACCAGGAAATTGTTTCCTCGAAGTAATGATCGGAACGTTAGTGCGGGAGGGTCCTCGGGATTAAAGCTTTGTGTTCGTTCATGAAGAAGTAGAAAAAATATTTGTGTTTCACAACTATTTTATTATTTTTTGCTCCGGATCTATCCGTCACCGTGCCAGATATCTTTCTAACTGTGTGAAACCATATCCATCACAAGTTATTTTCATTTTTGGTCCAACTTTGAAGACATTTTTTGGAACTTTAGGTAGCCACCACGAATAGCGTTGCCTTCGGATCAATTGATGCATCTACGCATAATCAAATTGTAATTCCGTATAAAGATGATTCCTCGCCTATTCAAACATGAGGGTGGCTGGGCTCCATTTGAGATGGTACTAAATTTTATTTAGTTCACACACGAAACGCTAATTGAGAAATTTGGAGGAACTTTTCGATTGCCCCGGTTTGCTCTTTGTCGGTGTTCCATTGAGCCCATTCGATATTGATAGCCGTTGGGTTGTTGGTTGGGCGTTGAGCTATAAAAACATGGATTACAGCCCCATTCTGCATATTAGATTGTATATCCATTATGGATGTACTGTTTTGCACTCAACTGTTAGGTGTTATACTTTGAAGTAATTTGGTTGGCAGTGATGTCAGTTTCAGCTACGTTTTGCAGCAACTTCAGGAGATATCACTGACTATGTGACCGGCACCAGTGCAGACCTTGTGATTGTTATCGAAAATCGTCTACTTAGGTCGTGTACTTACAGTATCTGTTGTATTGTTAATAAACAGCAAGCTTGCACAGGGCCTTTTGATGGTAGATTAGGGTATTCATCCTTACCGCTTATTGTCTTTGATCAAAAGGTACAAACCACTATGAGGGCAAGGAGGACACATTGTACTAACCAGTGCTGTGTGTAGAAGTGTGCCGGATACAACTACGAATCAATAAAACAGTATATTCTAAATAAATTAGTGAGCGGTAATAGCTCACGTGTCAGCTATCAACTTTGCTGTGAATGCATTTACCTTTCTTGATCGTCTGTCAATGTGTCTGCATGTAGCGTCTCATGTAAGTACCTACTTGTAGATGGAACCAAAGCTGTTAAAGGAGAATTCCTTTTCATGGTCTTATTGCGGGAATGTACTTCCTGATCAGCGAACCTGATTTTCGTTACCTTTCAGTGATCAATGTAAATATTTGGGAATAATAATTGACTGCCATCTGAGCTTAATTATATATTGATAACTTAATTTCTAGGCTTCGTGAATTATTTTATGTGTTTTTAACTAAAGATGAGCAAAATATTTTTTGGTTAAGCTTCATCAATTATTAGGTAGGGTATGATTTTATGGGGCGGGGCGTGTAAAAGTTATATTAAAAATGTTCGAATTGTTCAAAATTCCTTGCTTCAAATTATTTTAAAGAAAAATAGTAGGTTTCCTACATTGCAACTTCACAGGTTAATAAATATTCAAACAGTGCTACGAGTGCACTGCTCAGCCACTGGTGATTTATTCATTCAAAAAGTATTTTCGTGATCATAACTTAGCCAACCTATATTTTCTTAGCCTCCAAATGAAACACCAGAAAATTCAAGACATTTCAAACATAATTTACATTTCCTTAAACATTCCAGAAACATTATCCCGCACCAGCCCATTGTTACACCGAAAAATGAGACAACTCGTTATAAAAACGGATCCACCTGTTTTAAATAGGGTCTCGGACTTTTTCCGACGTTAATCCTTTTGACGTACCTAAGTCCTGCGGTCTCTTATCTGATGAATAACGTCGGCACTCCCTGTAAGTAGAGCCACAATCTCATTACCATAAAAGGAAAGGAGAAAGAAAAGGTAGAATTCATTTTTCATACAGGATCCGCGACAGGGGGAGAAACAATTTGGGCTGAGATTAGCCAAGCACATTCGACCGCGAGAGTGATGACATAATCCAAGGGAGACCTGCACCTTGTAGATTATATTTGACATATTTTTCCTGGTTTCCTCGAGCAGAAACATGGAATTACATGAATGAGGTGTGCGAAAAAATGTGGAGATTAATATCAAGTTCATTTGGTTCACATTTCTGAAAAGTTGGAAATGGTAATAGCTTCCTCGTATTCATTAAATGAATGTACCGGTAGTATTAATGTTTTAACATAATCTTGGAATATTTCATTCAGGGTTCTTATGATTGAATTATATAATTATACTAGTCTGAAGGCCCTGCTACGCAGGTTAAAAAGAAATAGGTGAATAACACAATGAGGGAGTATAAAAACAATACGCAAAGTAAAAAAAAATCTTATATTCCAAGTCCCCGAGGAGGGGAGGACGTCGGTTGCCCTGGGAGACGCTCCGCCCATTTGGGGCCCTCTCCCCTTCACTGGCGGGGTCGAGGGGGGGTTTCTGGGGATGAATTCCACAAGCCCAGCGTCCAACCACCCCCAGGATGAAAAACGTATACCCCTACTCTGGTACTTTCATCTTTATATATACGACAAGTATATGCAAATTTATGTATATTAGATGATGGGTTTATAACACTATCACTCCCAAAGGAACTGCATGGATCAGAATACGATCATGATTAAATTCATATGTTGCAATCAAATCGCCTATTCCGTTTTCATCAGTCATGTAGGTGGACTAATTCTAATTCGAATGAGATCGATCGAAAATTGATGGTTTTTATATTCATTCATTAGCAGCAGAAACTAATAATTTCAGGGAGAACAAACTTATATCGAATTTTCAACTGAAAAATTCACACACTTCCTGAAGGTTTGATCGAAATCGAATAAATACTGTAGAAGTCATGCTTGTTTCAAGCTACTGAAAGTCGTGTATGCGCAGCAACTGCTAAGGACTTGATTATGATGAAATTTACACTGTACGATTAAATGATATTTCAACAATTCCAAATGTTGGCGATATTAGAACAGTTGGCTTGGAGTAAATGATCAACTTAACGGATTGTACTCTTGCGTGATTCGACTCAAGCCCTAAAAAATATGTTTAATGATCATATGTTAGAGTGAAGTATTCATTTGTGACCAATGACATTCCTTACTACGCATTACTTGCTTATCCACAAATATGTAATGAAGGTTATGAAAAACTTGATTTCTAAAGGAACCCTTAAAAACATATTTCTCATGCGCTTATATCTGATGATTCAATCCGCACAAGAATGCGATTTCAAATGTGTTCAGAAACGTTTATATTCACATTTGTGTTTACGTCCTTTCTTTCTCTTTAAGAGAGGGCGATCAGAAGAACGCAAAGTAGTTCGTTCGGGTGTGTTCATTCAATTCACTAGATGATGCCTATCAATAACGAACTTGGAACATTTAGGTAATTTCAACGGTTTTCAATATTCAGATTCTTTAATAGTTCAGCCATTTCATTGGTCAAAACAGGGGTCAGTGATTCAGCTCCATTCTTGACCTATTTGTGATATTTCAAACGAGTTACACCGCCAAAAAGCTCCGACGCTGTACAGGGGGCGGACGGATTTTTTTATAATTCGATTTTTGGATTCTATTCGTCTTGTCAAGTAAACTAACAACTTGGTATTTTTTTCTTTGGTCGATTAAATACAAAGGCTTGTTATCGGAAGTAATAAACCAAACCATTCAATCAAAATACCATCATCCCCTGATTAGCATATAAATACTCGTTAATAATCAATGCTTTTCCGTCTGGGCATGGTGTCGTGGCATCCCCAAAGGCAATCTAGGAGCTCTTTTTGTTGGAGCGTGATTGCGTACGAGCAAATAAACTGACACACACTCATGACAATTATACAGTAAGAGATTATTGAGGTTCATTGTGATTTGTCAACGACCCAACTCATTACTATGATAATTGAAATTGAACAAGGGATCATGGTCACTAACAATTCAATTTCGTCGGCTGATATTACACAAAAGAAAGATACTACTGAAGCGACTTAATTCTGGGAATAAAGGACGCTTAATCAATGCTCAGCTTCTTGAACCATCTCTTTTCCCCAAATGGCTTTCTTCATAAATTGAAACAATTATTTTTCGAAACAATTTAATATTTGTAAGACAGGATGTTTTGCTAGGGGTATTTTAAACTTTAACTCAAAGTATTGTAAGTGCGCGAAGTAGTTTTCACATTATAAAGATGAACAATTGTTTTCTCCTAAATCAAAATTTCCTAGGGAACAATTTGTTACTGTCTGTCTGTTTGTTCTGTAGGTCTGTTCGTACACACTTGTAACTAGCCCAATGCCTACAGTTTTCATCTGATCACGCAGAAACTTTCATGGAATGTGCGGATAAGGATGTGGATAGTCCCCTACGAGTTTCATTGATGAATAATGAATTGTCAGCTTTGCGCATGGACAAACGTAAAATCCACCATGCCGCTTTTCTCAGGTTCCGAATCGGGAAAGTGCGGTCTAATAGTTTCATGTTAAACGTGATCGAATCAGACAAAACTAAAGCGCGTGAACGGACGTGAAACCCCTGTTACAAACCTAATTTCTACAATTTTCATCTGATTTTGATAAAAACTAAGCTGATAAACGCATATGTTCCCCTGTGAGTTTACATGACAAATCAATGCTTCACTTTGTAATTCGCAAACGTCAAATCATTTTAGGATCTGATCTAAACATGGTTCAATCTAGGCGAATCGTTATAACTTGCAAACTACTGAGTACATGAATCGAAGTGATTTCAAACATTTTAATGATCTAAACATGGTTATCTAGGCGAGGAAACTATGTGCCACACCCAACTTTTTATTTGTCAATTTTGTCCCTTTTTTTTGAAATAACATTCAGGCAAATAAAATCTAAGTTCATTCTCCAAAATATATTTTTGTGATATCCTACTTGTTGCTGCTGTTGTATTTATGATCGGTATTGGCAGACCCCTTCAATGAATCGAATGAGCTCATCCGGAGCACTTCACGTTAATCTGTTCTCACCCCCCGAAGGCTAAATTCTGCCACGAAAAATAACGATAAGACAATAGTAATGGGAACGCCTTTGACTTTATTTAGACCCCTTGTTTATAATGGATCACTAAAATTGCGGCAACCAGATATACTCGTAGCATAGGATGTGGATTATTGATCCAACTGTGAAGCAACAAACAGGAAAGAAGTTTGATTTTATCCGAGACTAATAACTTGTGAGTTATTAGGTAGGAGTATTTTAATTGGGGACTCAATGCCATCGCAGATTACGTAAAGTAAAAAATGCAATCAAACACCCTTCGCAATCTGCATAATGCAATCGCATAATTCTGCGTAATGTAATTTCAAGAATGGTAGTCCGTAATTGCTGAGAATGATTATCTGAATATCTGGATTATTTGAATATAATCCCTTAACCAACGCGGTTGTTTCACAAGCTCATTACGTTAAATCATCAAGCCACTCAATCATCATCATTTCGCTTCATCTACGGAAGTCTAGAAATTGCAATAAGCAATTTCAATAATACGCAATAATTTTATGTGCTCAAAATATGATTTCGGCCTCTGCATCCACTGATTTTATACCGTTCCACAAAAAAATAAGTAATTATTATGTGATTGACTTGTCATGTTGAAGAATGTCTTGATTCTCACCACTATCGTTCAGTCATGTTTTCCATGATTACTCCCATCGTGTATTCCAGAAAAAAATACTTCTGAATATTTTTTTTCATTTTATATTTTTTTAAAGAATTTCTGTAGATTGGTTTCTTTAAATATACAAATCAATTAATGAGGTAAAATGATCAAGTTTACTTTCATTTTTCATCCTGAGTTCAAAAAGCCATGGGCTGCTAGGAGGAAAAAAACATGGGGGCCAGTTGGTCCCATTGCGTCCAAATGGCACAGGCGATTAGGGTTACACTGACAACTTTTAAAACCCTATTTCTGTCTCATCTGGGTGCCGAATAACAGGATTCTATGAGTTGTTTGTACTTGCAACATAAACAGAAGTCAACAACGTCAACAGAAGTCTTTAATACTTCTACGTAAGTCACTGATCTATGTACGAGTATATTAGACGTTGTCAGTAGTGCATTGTCACAGCCTTACATTTTATATTTTCTATTTAAAAAAAAAGCTTCATCACGTTAGATCGATTACGAACGAAATTAGCCACAATACCTTGATTGACTTCTAAATGTCCAGAAATAGCCTTTGGAGTCACTCAGGTGATCTTGAGCACATTCATCAGATTCCAGATAGACTGCAGATGCCACCATTCAAATCTCAGTTCCTAGGCTGATTAACGCAGAAAATAGACGTTACAATCCCCCACACGAGCTCATATTTCCCGAAGGACACGTGAAAGTCAGGACATAGAATGCCAATATTACCTGCAATGGCGCGATATACTGTAAATGGTCATGACGTGAAAATCCAGAGTACTCTCTTTTAAAAGCAACTCTTGAAACAAAGTTCCACCGCTGTTTATTATAACCTGAATTCATTTTATCAGGTGATGCGTTCAGAGGTCCGAGTAGTTTCATTCTATTCTCCAAAGGCACGAACATGAAAAACGAAAGTTGTTATCTCAAAAAAGCTTTTGATTGTAGAAATTTCAGCCATTCGATTTCACCTTTGAAGTTGACTCAGACTTAAGTCGAAACTAGACCCCTAATGTGATTTTCGACTCACGATTCATTATCATTGGTTCAACAGTTTCGGAGGAAACCCCAGGGTGGCGTAGGGGGACGGAAATCCCCCCTATTTGAATATTGTATTTTACACATTCTTCCAATTAAGTAAAAAAATTTCACTTTTTTTGTCGATTACAAAGTTTTTATTGAAAATAACAAACCAAAAGCAAGGACAGAGAAGAAAATATGGCTGATGAGACATTTTTTATCACAAACCTGGAAGTCGAATGCACCTAAGCAGGGATGTACTCCCGTAAGTGGAATTCCCTGTATGACACCCATTTGAAGATGTCGAATGTCTGCTAGAATATGCCTTGTGGCATTTTTGTGACTGATGAATTGTACACCTTCTAAAATTACAAATACTTCATGAGTATGCACAATATTTTACTGGTCCACACATCCATGTTACTGACATGAGCAACTATTTATCACACCCAACTTGGCAAACGTTCTTCGAATGTGGAAAATTTCCTGCGCTCAAAAAGCGTAGTCCAACGATCTTATTCTTTCTTTTGGCGGAATAACGAAGTTTCTATGCCAATCACAAGGAGAGTTTTCGTCTGGAGTGTCACATACATTTTCCAAAATTAATGAGACGCTTTGCAACTAGTGTGCAACAAGTTTTGTCCAACACTATTTTCCCTAAACCCTCTTAAAATCTGACTTTTGAACTTTAAAGATGTTTTCCAGTGTTTTAATTTACTTAGTTAAGAGGCAGTAAGGCAATCAGATGATCGTTCCGAACAATTGAACTCAAAAACACAAAGCAGGTAGGTGTAAAGTTGTATCTGTTTCGAGGGAACCCCGTTATCAGGCACCGACTAATTGCCCTGACGTGAGAGTGAATGAGGCACGCAACCTAAGTAGGTATACCTCATATATGAAAAGTCACAAGTTGCAAAGTATTCTACAAAAATTGCATAGCACATTATGACCCATATAGCAGCATTAATTTATATGGGTTAGTATATTCGGTTGGTATTATCTCAAAAAATTCTTGAATGCTTCAGGACTTATACGGGTCGTAATTTTCCCTAGGATCTGACTGATCTAATTTGTGAAAACTTATAGTCTTGTTAAATGTTGAGTTTTACAATTGTACACCAAGTGCATAAATGATTTAATACGCAGAAAGTAGCAGAAAACAATGTAAGCGATTCATTTATGACCTATTTCGGGTGTAAAACAAACAGGAACCAGGACTTTGCTTTCATCTTGATAATTTCCATTTTTCTTTTTGCTATTGAACTCTTATATAACATAATTAAATACGCTCCGATGGTTTCAATACAAAATCAAACTTGAATCACAATCACGTGAACATTTTGATGTGAATTTTATGTTAGTTGAAGTGATTTTGATGTTAATGAGGGCGAACTGTTAGAACGTATTAGCCACAAAGTGCCATTTATGGTAAAACCGTGAAACGTTAAAACTGCACTGTGTTGGAAGAGAGATATATTTGCGCGATCTGTCAGATTATCCACGATTAAAGAAAGGTTAACTAAAAATGAAGTTTGCTGGGCAGCATCAGTCGTAGGTGGGAACAAATGGGTCGATTTAAAACGAGGGTTCCGGGAGCGGGGCTCATTCATAACGCAGTACCTCACGTTTCATTTTCATTAAAAAATAAAAAATAAAAATAAAAAATGTAGAACAACAGTTATAAATAAACTAGTTATTTTCATACATCTATTAGTATTTAATATACAGGGTGTATCATATATGAGGGCTCATTAAGGAATTACAGCCGAGCTACCAAAAAATAGAACCGGACCTTTCGTGTAATATTTTCGCTCTGCTTGAAGGTAGTGGAACCCGTTTTTCATCTTTCGATGTTTTAGAGCCTCAAATCTTCAATTGAAACTTGAGATTATTTCTTGATCCCCCTTTTTTATTTTTATTTTCGATTCTACGTTGAATTTAGAAGAAACAAATGCATCGTTGAAAATTCTTTTGAGGGACTTCGTTTCAGAGTTATTATTCAGAGTCAATTATTCCCTAAAAACCTCAAAACAAGTCGAAGCGGCCTAAATGTATACTTATTTTTAAGAACATACCACGAGGAATCGAATGAGCCCCTCCCCAGGTCCGTAGGTCAAACCATTTCCGATGTATGGCCCGATTTATGGTGGTTTCCCTTTCTGCGTTGAGCAACTTCAACTGTTACGCTAGCTGTACTAAATTGTTCCTCACATTATAAGTATATTTATATTATTGAAAAAAGCTGAAATTTTCAGGAAAAATCCATGTTGGTCCGACAACGTCCCAATTCTTTAGCCAGCCCTCTCATTAATTTAAAGTGCCCTTTAAGGGTTGTCAAAGTTTTGTAAAATCCCTAAAAACCTCAAAACAAGTCGAAGCGGCCTAACTGTATACTTATTTTCAAGAACATACCACAAGGAATCGAATGAGCCCCTCTCCAGGTCCGTAGATCAAACCATTCCCGATGTATGGCCCGATTTATGGTGCCAACAATTGCGTTTTTTGGTTTATTATTGTTTGCTTGTAACCTAGTGATGTCCGGCCGATAGCGTCGAGTTGTAGTGAATGTGGAGACTGGAGTGATAGCCGATGTGGATAGTTGTAGTTTATAGCCGATACACGGGTTAAAGCATTCTGATATGCATGAAACGCTGGTAATATATAGGTAAACATTATTCAATATTATTACTGGGGTAGATAAGTATTCTTTCACTGGGGTTTCACGTCGGAGTGTGCGTGTTTCACAGGTGATAGAGCGATTATTGAATTTCAGGAGATATGCCTAGAGCACGTAAATCTGTTCTCAACCAAAATACTATTTGGATTGATCAGTTGATCATGTTTGTGGGCCTCCTGAAATTCAATAATCGGTTCTCAACCAAAACACCTATTAGGGTTGATCAGTTGATGATATTTGTGTGCCATCCATTCAATTGTAATAATAGATAGGAGAAGTAGAAATACAACGAAACGTATTGAGTCGATTCACCAACTCTAAAACGCTGAACAACACACTAGTGGTCGTTCAGTAACATATCAGTAAGTTTAAGGGCAACGCCAAACCGATTTGAATCAACTTCATCACGTTTTATGCATTTTATTTCTATTTTGCATACTTTCGTTTATGAACTTGAATAATAAACCTTTGTAATAGACCGAAAAAATATGTTGAACCCCCTCTCAAAAATTTTCGTTAACGCTCAGATTTCAAAAATCCAATAAAACAATATCCGTCCGTCAACCATCCAAAGCTTATCTTCAATACACCTGTGCCGCGTAAAACGGACAGACGGATTTCGGTTAAATCATTTTCAATAATGAACCTTTTTGATTGACCAAGAAACTACTTTTTACCGCCCCCCCACTCCCCTACCCCTTGGAATTTGGTTGATTTACATTTCAATTTAATTTTAAAAATCCTATTAGATACCACTGCCTAATTAATATACATAGGTTTATTATGTCGTTCTATATTAATAGCCCTTCTACTTAAATCAATGATTTATCTCTATTAGACTCAGTCTACGGTACATTATTTAAACTCGGCACCGAGATCCCCCATATCTTGTAATTCCTTTCTAGATTAAAATACTTGGGCTACCTACAGCCATGCGGTAGAGCTTAGAATCGTTTACCTCACCGATTTTATCATCCAAAAATATGGTTTTTCAAATTAGCGTACAGGAACCCGAGCGAATCAACTATTGGATATATTCCCACCAATTGGTGGATTGGTGGACAAGCATGGTGTTGGAGGTACTCTTGACGTATCTGAAACATCTACTGAAAAATCAAATAGGTACTCTGTAATAGCTGAATTGTTTACCATAACGTTCCTATGTGGTTTGAAATGCAAGATGTGAGTAAACATCATAATTATGTTTTATTTTTCTAGAGTGAGAAGAATTTTATTGCCACTAAATGGATTCTGATGGTAGTTCATATGTAACGAAAAATTAGTGTGGAGTAAGTCACATGCCAGTAGCTATCTGTTGAAGCGGTAAAATCGGTGAAAGTCATCACAACACGGTGATCTCCAATACTGATTCTGTTCTGCGACATTTACAAGATCGCCCTGTCTTCTTCCTATGTCTCATGTACTGAGGGGAGGGTTGAAATACAAAGGCAGATCACGATTACCCGATTTAAAGCAACGGATCGTTTGCTTACCCACTTACCTACAACGACGCAGACTAGCGGATCAGCCGCTCTAAACCTGTCAGACAAACGGAGTGAGAAATTGAACTTGCGTCCCAAGCGTCTTCTCTACTCTACTTTGTATTCAGAAATGGTTAAACACCTGAACACTATTTCAGCATGTTCTTGATTTAAAAAAATGTAAAGATTTAGAATCTATACATAATATATAGTTTCTAATTCTTCTAATTCTCAATTTATGTTGAGTAATGCTTTTTAAAGGGCCTAGCTCAGCAAATATTGTTGTCAGATATTACCCAAAATCGATTTACCATATTCCGGATATTGTAAAGGACAAAAAACGAGGTTTTGTGTTGATATTCGCAGTAGGGTACACCCCTTACTGTAATAAAACCTCTTCAAAATACCAACGCAATTCAACATAACTTTACCAAGCTCCATTATGATCAAGCTAAATTGACAATTATCTTCACTGTGTATGCAAATTCTTAATATAGTAGATACTTTTCTGATAATTCTGGTGACTATGGATAGTTCCTCTTCCCTATTCTATGAACTGCCGCCTCTGGAAAAATGTGTGACTCCTTTTAGCGTCTGCGATATCATCTGCGTGCTCCATCACCTCCCATGTAACATAATCTATTGTAATTTTTCTTTTGGTTTCTATTTGATTCTATGAATCTACCAGCTTGTTCACATTACATGATGCAAGTACTAATCGGCTCCTAAGTTTCTTGGAATACGATGGACAACCTGCTATATTTTAGCTGCTTACACAAACCAAATTCCAAACAGTTTTCGGTATGAAACCGACCAAGACAAATTATGTTATAATCCTCCTGAAGCTTTGTTCAGTCAATCCTAAAATGTAAAATCAGGGCCTAAATATTAAAAATCAGAATATCTAAAACGTTTAAAACAATAGTAGTTTACTCTCAGTTGTTCTTTGACCAAAAAAAGAAAGTGAGTGTGATCCCCATGAGTGTGCATTGTAACTTGCTTGAATAAAGTAAAAATCTCCCGCGACGATCCAATCAGCTACCCAATATCCTCCGTTTTTTGTTTCTTTTTTGTAGTTTTCGTCTATTGGTCATATCATACCATGAAATACCTGCCTCTCTCCGTCCGCTGAATCGTTGTCACAAGCAGTGATCAAAGATCTTTGCACCTTTCTTTGTCAGTTGCTATTGACTAACTGTTGCCTTGCATCTCCCTAAGCTCTCTTTGATGTACAACTGACAAGTACTTCCAGTTGGTTCAAAAGGCAACCCGAGGTAGACATCCCTAGGCAAGAATACAAAGTAGGTTGCATTTAAGGAATTGTGCTCCTCGATATAAGCCTCTTCATTTTCAGAAACAGAGTACGTATGCTTTTGAAGATTCAAACAAGGAAAGTTTGAAAGGATAAATGTTCTCCCGAAACAAGTTCAACACACTTCTATCCTAGAAAAATTCTTGTAATCCGTTCAAGTTCAAAACAAACAAAAAAGAACTCCACGAATCCTTAAAAGAAACACAGATAACCCTCATGGAATCTACTTGAGCAATTTCCAGCCGTTGTGGTTCATTTGGCTGCATTGTAGATAGTAACTAACCCATACTCCCAAAATGTTTTCCCGTGTTATGATTTTGATATAATGTACCATCACATACTATCCGGTGATTGTTAAAGAACAGCATGAGAGTAGTCTACAAACGCGCAATACGATCGTCCCTTCGGCTTCAATAAACGTAAATTAATGAGGGTGTTTAAGATAAAACGGCCTTATTAATTTGTCTCCCAAAGCCAGCTTGAGCCTCTCCAAGCAATTCCCTTTCTTCCTCCCAAATCCTCTGCCGTTCGCTGATGCAGAGAGTGAACCCTTTGACTATGGTATTCCAAAACGCTTAAGGCCATTGTTTGGTGGTGTCATTCTACTCCATAATTTCGGCTATCATTCCTCATTTTACTTCCTCTCATTCATCTAGCAGTTTCCCCAGTTCTACCGTGCTATTGACATTTTTTTAGGCGTTTAACACCGTCGTCGTGCAATATTTTCCAAATCATTCCGTGACAACTCGGTTTATCGTCACTTTGCTTTCAGATGAGGGGTTTAGTTGCTTTCCCAACATTGAAAGCATACGTTTATGTATAAATTACCCCATTTTTAATTTCGGCAGACCACCTATTATCCGGAGAAGTGTAATTATCGTGTTGATAATCGAAGTAACTAGACGCCTGCTCAATTAACCTCCCAACGCCTAGGAAGCCAAAATTCGATTTTTTTATTAGCCCTCTATTTTCTGGCTATTTTAAGGCCAAACTAACCTAAAAATACAGTAATCTTGAAATTTTTGTTATTTAGTGACATTTTAGAGGGATGTCCCTCCGAGAGGATTATAGCCACTACATCATGTACATGTTTTGTACACAAACTCATCCAAAAGTTATAACAGAATACAAAATATTAAAATACTCATCGGAATAATCATCGAAATTAATAGTCAAATTTTTTCATGAAACTTTAAAAAAAAAATAATTTTTCAATTTTTTTCATGAAAAGCGTAACAGCAGTCCCACTTCGCATTTTTTTGCACATTTTCCTTGTGTGTTTCTTACATTATCTGCATCTTTTCTGTGAGCAGGGCACTGGTACATGTTGTGCTGATTCTGTTGGTCGTGTTGAGTTAGCCTTCGGAGGAAAGTTTGGTGTGGTCCTGGAACGAACTGGTGGTTTGCCATCCTTGAAACCCTTGCACTACTTGCCTTCGGAACTGACCGTAGGTTACTTTTTCAGCAGTCACACCTTTGCATAATTGCCATGCGTTTTGGCATGCAGCATCAATTTCAAAAGTGAAGCGCGGAGTCAATTTTTTCCTGGCAGATGGTTTAGGTCTACATTGTCTTCATCTCCGCTGCCTTCTTCAGTCTCGTTTCCATCGCCAGCCGCAACACAGGTAGCAAAACAGTTGAACATCTATACAGCTTGTACCACTGATCGTATCACTGACACAGAAGGAAGGGAACAAAACATGCAAAATTGGAATGAAACGAATAAAAATGTTCCAGGAACACAGCTGGCCGATTACTTCTCACCCACTCCTTAACCAGCTTTAACCTCAATGCTTGCGGTCCCCTACAGGGGACAGTGAGTTTTGAGATAAGCTCACGGAATCATGCTTGGAATATTTCCTGTCATTTTTCGTTAGTCACTCACAGAAACGTATATAGAACATGGAGGAACAGAAATATCGGCTAAACTTAATGTTTTTGGGGCATCATGAAGATAATTGGGAGGACAAGTCGACAGGTTGCGGAACTGAAGGAGGTTTTGTTGTTTTTAAGTGTATAACTCAACAGGTAATAAACTTATCCGAAATAAATGTTTCCTCTTTTTTGTACATATTTCAGACAACCACAGACACCGAGATACGGAAGGGCTAGGCGATTCTTGAAAAAGCAGGGGCTTTTTGACAATGTGTTCCCTGTTTGGGACTATAGGCGTTCGGGAGTTAAATGCTTCCAAAAATTGTTCTGAACTTATAGCTGGTTCTGCATCATTCAATACATCCTGATAGTACGTAATATTCTCTGATTTAAGAAAAAAATTGCACGTACGAGTATGTTCCTCCTCCTTATTTCTGTATTCATTTGTCAATGTGAGCTCCACTATTTTCTTTTGCTTTCTTTCCGCTTTTTTTTCTTTCTAACTTCCACAATCTTTACATCACCACAGTTTTATTCCATTGTTCCCTTGCAGACTTGTTCCTTCTTTCTCTCACTCTTGAGCTTTATACATCATGATAATGGTTTTACGTGCATGAATGATGGAAGCTTCAAAGGTTCTATGACCTCATCAATATCCGCGAATCCCTATGATTTTTCCAATCCATTGACGAAAATATGCAGAACAACTCATCGTGAAACTGAATTGATGCTGGTCAAAATTGTTAAGGTCAATTTTATGCTTTAATATTCTGATTGGTCCAACAATATAACAAACTCATTAGGCACATTGAAGAGTATTACGTCTTCCGAACCGATTCAGTTCTTCCACGAAATATCAATTGTACCACATAAAAATCAGTTCTTCTACCTTTAATACTAAGACCATTAATCCCATCATTTCCACCGCTTCAATTCGATTTTGACTTTCAGTAAATTGGTCAAATGAGTATCGCTCAATTGATTACCTGAATTCATGGATTGCTCCTTTGTTGTTTAATGTTCATACAGAACTGTTGAAGAATAAACGTTCTTCTCATTCCAGTTGAAAATAATTAGGCTAAGCAGTCCTACAGAAACACATCGTATTTCTTATATAGAATGTGTAAAGCCAACATTTTCTCAACCATCCTTCTCTGAAATATGCTTGAGACATTCTGAAACAATTCCTAGATTCAAAGACTTCCTTAAGGACGTATACCAACCCGTGTAAAATGAGGTGTCTTGGATTCCAGTATCATAATATGATACTGCATCCTTGAAGGATCCTGAATATATTATATCCAGGACTGTGACTGTTGGGCACTCGCCAAATACGAGGGAGGACAACAAGTAATTTCAAATAAAGGGAAACCGATTAGATGAAACCTATAATTCCCATTCCAGATCTCTCATCCCACAGTAGGTTTCCCTTCATGCCTATTGTCAGTTATTAGGCATCGTCCTGGCTCTTTATCGCATTAATCCCCCCCTATTCCTCTCAATTTAATTTACTATTGAATTATCCATTTGATTACGAACAAGTTTGTAAAGCCCTCGAACTCAAGCAAAAGTTGTATAACAACATTGGCATAACCAAATAAAAGGGTTATCCTCAACACATGTTTGTTCATTTAAATTAATTCCCAGTAGAAGACGATTAATAATTAATTAATCCTCTCGTTAGAGAAGTCTGTTATACAACTACAAATCAAACAAAAATGTCGATAGCCTTTCTTTTCAGCCAAGGATTTGTAGGTTTTAAAAATTTAAATTAAAAAATATATATTTTAATTATATACAATTCTGATTTTCCACCACAAATTGACCGTTAATCGGTCAACATAAATGGATAATATATAGAATGTTTCTTTAGTTGTGAACTAGGCCAAGATTAAATTACGTGCACAAGATATTAGTGGAATGGAAGTGCCGGTGCGCTACTTCCTTTGATCATTCCGATTTTTATCGCTGTTTTTTCTTTTCATTATTCCCAGAACCCATGTTCCGATACGAGATATTTAACGTATTGATTGGCTTGAAAGTAGTGGTCTTCCCTGGTAGTTCATAGATAAGATAATTTATTTTAAATGTGTTCTAATTTAAGAACAGACAACCATATTTTATTGGACGATAATATTGGAACTACCAACTTACATCGAACGAGTTTCGTTATTATCGATAATGTCTTTAGAGGGAAAATTAACCTTATCTTGACTTGGAGCCGTCAGCTCCTGTAATTCTTAAAAGATTGTTGCAACTTATGAATCACTGTTTTCATCATGGAAATCGCTGTACCCACGAGTATTAGGTTCTTCTGTTGACAACTAGTTCGTCGACAAACAATATTAGAACTATTCATTGATCGTAGTGTTCTCGTATTATGTGGGATCACCGCATCTCAATTTTCCTACTGATCATACCTGTAATTATCGGTACCTTCAACCCACAAAATCAAAAAACAAGTTTGAATGTGGTAGACAAGTGTCTTATAATCTCTAGAATCACTCCCGAATTTTTCCTTTTAGTAGAAATATATTCGTTTTATGCGAGATGGTGAATAGATTTTGAAACTAATTACTAGGAACATAAACTCCTTTTTTCTACCTTTATAATTCAATATACACTTACAACTAGTTTTGGCCATCCGTATTCATGCAAGATTGCGAAGATCAAAATTACAAATGCCCGACAACGAAAAAACAAAAGGAACACTAAAACCATTTCGTATATACACGTTTTTGGTTCACTATTTTCAATTATTCCTATTTTCAGTCTGGAAATTAAGTTTTTGAAAACCCGTCCAACGGTCCACCATTTGAATAAACCTCATAAAATGACGTTTTAATGCGAAAAAAGAAGGATTTTTCGTTTTTTTTTTTTTTTACAAATCTTGTACCTATTAATTTTTCCTTGGATTCTTAATTTTTTTAAAAGATTTTGAAATGTAATTTTTACCAAATGAAAAAAATTTGTCGAATTACCGTTGGAAAAATAAAACCGGGTACCCGTCCATAACGCCCGAATCATCCGCGACTGGATGAACACGCACTTTCCCGGGCAATGGATTTTTCCAATGGATTTCATTTTTTTTACAAATATTGCTGGGTAAAAGATTTTGAAATGTAATTTTTTCTTTGTAATAACCATTGGAGTTTATTCATAACAGGGTGTCCATGGAGTTATGCACAATC
Organism: Creontiades dilutus; assembly: GCA_031894815.1. Taxonomy (NCBI): domain Eukaryota; kingdom Metazoa; phylum Arthropoda; class Insecta; order Hemiptera; family Miridae; genus Creontiades; species Creontiades dilutus. Next base: position 261,574 of record JAVIWC010000944.1, read on the forward strand.
CGACTTCTACGTGTTCTACAACTCATTTCCGACCAAAAATGCCGCTTAGCAATTTTTTGCCAGAGGCCTCGTTTTCGAGCTATTCGCAATTTAAGATTTTTTTCTTGTTTTCGATCTTAAGTCATTAAAACTGTCATAACTCCCTCAATTTTGGAGATAGCTCAAATTTGATGACACCGTTGGAAAGAACGTTACATTTTCTATCTATTTGATGTCAGAAAACTTTTTTTTTAAATTGCATTGAAGATTTGCGATTGCTGCGGGAAATTGCAGTTTTGTCAAGAACTTAAAATCGCATGTTTTTCATCTCGCCTAGAAACCCAATGAATGCTTGACGCAGAACTGTGCAGACCTGGTAAAACGTGCGTTAAAATGTCAGCTTTCCAACGGTGTAGTCGTTCTAGTTTTTAAAAGTATTTTTAGTTAAGGAAATAGTGTTTAACTGCAGAAAAACGTGTGTTTTCTGTTAAAATTGAGGTTTTTCCAAAAGTCTTGACGAAAAAAGGTTGGTGGCGGGATATACGTAACTTTTCTCGCTGAATCGAATGGTGACAACGCCAGACCTTTCAAGTGACGATTTAGGTTAATTTTTTCGGATGCATAAACCCGTTCCTTTGTGAACAGCGTCTACGGCACTTCTAAGCTGTCCGGCCAAAGTCAGGATAATCAAAGAGCTTGTAGTAATAACCAAAACCTTAGTGACAAAAAACAATTTCTAGATAAAAAAATGGATAGTTTACTAGATAAGGAAGGATCAGTGTCTAACTCTTTGTGTGATCTCGATTTAAGCCCCAATATCATACCATTGTCCAACAACTGGATAACATGTACGAGTCAATAAACATTTTACTTGACCTGAATTTGGTCAGAAACAAAAAATTATCAACATTATAACACCCAATCCTACGGTCAATCGTTGGGTTTCTCCCAATACGGCTGGACCAAAACATCGCACAAAGAAAAATCCATGTTGGTCCGACAACTCCTTCAAGCCAGCTTTCTAACTCAAATTGAAGTCGTGGGTTGTCATTGTAAAATCCCTAAAAACCTCAAAAACATCAAGGCCCTGATCAAGACAATGTCTCCTCGAATAGCTTTCCCAATTTTCAAACATTATTTATTTTTTAGTGCCTTCTTGATAACTGGGTGTCCCATCTGGCCGACTTATGCACAACTCGAATATAGTGAGCCCATTTCCTTTAATTTTGTTCTACAACTCATTTTCGACACTGAGTTTATTATTCAATTGGCTTGCGTTCATGATTTGAATTTGGAAAAGCTTTTCAATTCTAACAGAAAACATTATTTTTCTGCAGGCAAACAATATTTCCTCAACAAAAATAGGTATTTTTTAAACCAAAACGACTACACCGTTGGAACGCTGATATTTTGGCGCACATTCTACCAGGTTTGCACAGTTCTGCGTCAAGCATTCATGGGGTTTCTAGGCGAGATATCCAAAAACAGGCGATTTCAAGATTTTGACAAAACTGCCATTTCGCGCAGCAATCATGTCAACATCTTGTTTCAATGCAACTGAAAAAAGTTATTTCAATCGTTAAAAACACAAACAAAGCTGTTATTTCGATGACGGTGTCATCAAATTTGACGCCGATAACTCGAAATTTTTCATTCATTAAATTCATTTTCATCTTTAAATATTTATTTTTCAATTTAAATCTTAACAATTTTGTTTAAAAAAAATCTCTATTTAAATAACTTACCATTGTCCAACAACTGGATAACACGTTCGAGTCAATAAACATTTTATTTAAACTGAATTTGGTCAGAAACAACAAATTATCAACATTGCAACACCCAATGCTACGGTCAAATCAGATTGGGGTTGATAATGCGCACAAAGCAACCCCTCCTGCAACACCCTGTAAAGCTGACAAGGAAAAACAATGTCTCTTCCGTAGCTTTCCCAATTTTCATTTAGTGATACAGGGTCAAAATCTTGCTCTCAATCATTTCCGACTGGGATGAGTTGCATTCATCTTCAAGACTATTGGAAAAACCTCATCTTTTAACAGAATACACACGTTCTATATTAAACACTATTTCCTTAACTAAAAATATTTTTAAAATCCATAACGACAACACCGTAGAATAGCTGACATTTTGGCGCACGTTTTACCAGGTCTGTACAGTTCTGCGTCAAGCATTCATGGGGTTCCTAGGGAGAGATGAAAAACAGGTGAGTCCAAGATTTTGACAAAACTGCCATTTCGTGCAGCAATTGCACTTCTTCAATGCAATAACAAAAATGTTTTCTGACATGAAAATTTAACGATATTTCCAACGGTGTCATCAAATTTGACTATCTTACTTTTGAGGGACATTCCCCGACAGTTTTAACCACATTAAACTTATAATATTTAATGATCGAAAACTGGAAAAAATCTTAAATTGCGAATAGCTCGAAAACGAAGCTCTGGCAAAAATTGCTAAGTGGCATTTTTGGTCGAAAATGAGTTGTAGAACACGTAAAGTCGGATTGTGCATAACTCCTGGGACACCCTGTAACGCTGACAAGGCAAAAACAAAGGAGAAAGAGCTCGGAAGACTCAATATCTGGTCATACAGGAGACGTATTAGACACTGTCTGAGATGTTAGCCGATCTTATTAACATTCATTCCACTACAAATTCACGAAACAAATATTGTGTCGAAATGAATTTTCAATCTTGTAATTACAGTTTTATGATGCTAGATTTGCAAGAAAAAAACACTGTACACTGCACTCCTCCTTGCAATCGCCATTCACTGCAATGGAATATAGTTTGAGAACATAACCGAGCAGACAACTTTTTGACCATTCCTTTTTAAACTATTTTGCGATCGGTTGTGCAGACATAAAAGATCAACATACGCAAAATTATACCGGCACAAAATAGTATCAAACGCATCTCTTCAGCTTGACAGAACGTATTTTTGGATCAGTCAAAGTAGGCTTGTGTATCACGTTTCGTTTATAATGTTTTTATATTTCGCTTTCCACCCTTTGATGAGGCTTGTTCACTTTCAGAACGATTAAATTCTCGCTGGATTAATCAGATTGTTTGGTCACCCGTTCTCTCTCAATTCGTTTAGCCACTAATTCGGTAAGCATTGAGCCGTTCCGTTAAATATAGGTTCTCCGCTACATGACTGTTTGAAATTAATTGATCTCCAAACATTTGTCAGTAAACGGTGATTGCTGTTTAATCGAATACTTGAAAATATGGGACGAGTACGTCATAACACTGTTTTCAGGTGCTAACTAACTAAATCAGCAAATCAGTAACTTTTCGAGTGACCGATGGCACTCCTTCACTTATTTTTCCCAATGGTACTTAGGTTTTTCAGTTGTAAAACAATCTTGTTGTTGTGAGAAGTAGGGTTAGATGTAGAGTTAGATGTAAGTTATGATATATATAGGATTGGGTATTGTTTAGTTGTTACAATTTAACTCAAAAATTACTCGACCGACTCTAAGAATGATCTCTAGAAAGCTTCATTCCTCCTGGATGACGTAGGCTGATTATATTTTCAATCAAATTAGAGATATGTATATAAATTGTTACATTAAACAAGGAATGAGAAAGTTTTTTTCAACAGTCCACAGGTTATTTGCTGTGCGCTACAAAAACTATTGATGACATATTAGCTTGAGTCCTTCTGTTACCGAACCTAGGTACTCATGATTGCTCCCAGGTGTGCATAGTAACCGTACATTCTCAACCATTACAGTTAAGCCACAATAACATCTTTTGTTTCATTATTAAGTTCAAAGACGGGAGGAATCGAACATTGGTGATATTGTAATCACTATACATTTATTAATAAGTTTAAATAGTTCGAAAATTGAGGTTGATTATGCACATGTTAATTGCTAGACGAAACGATTGGCGATGTAATAATTACTGTTCTACGCGCTAATAGTACTCATGAATGCTTTTCCACAAAACAACAAAGTGAATACTATGTAGTTATCGCTTTTTCTTTGTCATGGGTTTCTCAAATTATTTTGAATTTACTTAGAACTGATTGTACTTTTCTATTAGCAGTAACACAGGAAAGTCTCACGAGAATAAGTTCTATGAAATCCTATGCTCAAACGTAGAATCCGTCAAGCATATTTTTTCACTTTAACCCATATAACAAGCTTATATTCAACATCTTTACGTTTTGATTATCTATTTATTTACCAGAGTGTCCATAGGGGCGGTTCCAAACAAATGGGGGGGGGGGGGGAAATTGACCGAAACAGTGTTTAACGTGACGACACTCAAATATATATTACATCACTAGATAGGACGTAAATAAAAATGAATCTAAATAATTAATTTAAATATTGTTTGTTTTTCCATCTCAAATGTATAAATGACTATGACAATGCTCGAATATTGTCCGCTTTGTCTATTGCCGATTTTGTTTTGTAGAGGTGTACCAATTAACATGGGGGGCTGGTTTTAAGTTAGGGGGGGGGGGGGTCATGAAGCTTGGCGAGGGTGGGCACCCCTGCATTCACGACATTCGTATCTACTTGAAAAACATCCAGCACGATCTGATTGTTTTCTTTCTGGCCTTTGTACGTATTGATTTTTATTGACGTATTGAATTAGTCAGCCTCAATTCCACGTTAAGTTCAAAGCGTCCTTCCCAGAGTGGTTTGGTCGGTTTGGCCCAAGCCGGTAGGTCCCAGGGTGCCTCTGGATTCAATTCCCGGCTAACGAAATCTGCTCAGCCTCGAGTTTCACAACGACAAAGCAGTCTAACAAATGCCGCCTTGAACAGAAGAATAGCGAATCCTTTCTCGCGCTACTCAAAATAAACGTCTCAACCGATTTTAGTAATTTTACTAAAGGAAGTTTGATAACTTCCATAGAATGATGAATGAATGAAAAAAAAGAAGATTTATAAACTAAAATACTTACTGTAAACATAACAATTTCACAAAAATCACTCAAATGATCTCGAATGCAGTTAGTCGTAATTTCCTGATACCTATTTTTATTTTGTTGGAATTTACTGATTTCATTAAAAAAGACAATCATCCTTCATCAAATACCTCCTCGAATTCAGAGGAATTTATTGTATTAGTTTACGTCTGCCAGGGCACCGCAGATTTTTATGAACTTTCCAGAGAATGTACAGGTTAGGCTGTAAATAGGTAACCCATAGTTTTCTCGGCTCAAAAATCAACACTCTACTTTACTCATACGCAGACTGCGTCGTGAGAAAATTTACCAAGCATTCGGAGGTTCTACTGGTAAAATCTGGAGTCGCTTAAGTTTGGAGTTGGAGTTAGGCAACAAGGAACGATTACATAGTCTCAAATCAATTTTCGCAACAGTATCATTGGTAACAGCTTCGTATTTTTTACTAATTTATTTCGGCCCAGATGCCAGTCTAATTATGCAAAGACAGAAGAAAGAAGAATGCTTCAAATTGATTAGCTGAATAAAGGGAGTAGTTCATATCTAAAATTGAAGAGGTTTGGTGTTTCTTAGCACTCCTGATGTTTCCCTTGACCAAACGTTTGCCTTTTTTAGGTCTTTCCAAAGCTTTTCTAAGTCAGATTTCGGGGCCCTGTTGACTGAACGGTCCCCATAATAATAATAATAAAAAGTGGTGATGGTGTGAAAAAGTGCAGTAAAGCCTAGCTTAAAGCCCACTGTCATCTAGGGCACCCACAGAGCTGTGCGTGCTACAAGCACTAGACCAAGTTGTTAAGTTCGAACTTAACTGCTGATATTTGGATGAGTGGTAGGCTGCGGTTCTTTGGCAACCGCATTTTCATCCACTTATGGCAAGTGAAATCGTGGGAGGTTCCGCACCATCCCAAGTTGTTCACAATCAAGCTTAGGCATGAGCGGCTTCAAATGAATTCAAAAGATGGAAACGCTCGAGAATTCATCGGTATTGAAGTGCTCGAGATGGTCGCCTTGGATCACTCCGTTGGCCAGCTCTTACAGTTGAAGCTTCATACGATCGATCATCAGACGAACGACTTAAAATTGGCTACCGTTCGAAAAATTAAGTAAGAAACGGTACAACGATCGTGCCTGAGTTGAAATTCCCTTTTATATAGAAAAATAAAAACAATTTAATTATAGGTCCTCTGAAATGTTTGGGAAAGATGTATGTAGAATAAAAGCTACTTTAAACGAAAAAACAGAACAAAAATTCCAAGGGACATCTAACGCTGCCTTCAAAAGGTTAATACACATGTATTGCGGGTATTTGGCGCTAATTCTATATCGAATAGAAAATTATTAGAATTGTTTTGAAATCGAAATGAACGTTCTTTAAAATTTCAGCGCGACAGGACCATGTGAACTTGAAAAAATGATACTGGTAGACTTTACGTATGCGCTATAGCAGACATGATGTGTGGGAAATTAAATTATTATAAGACCACTTAACGTATAGAGTAACCCGTAAATTCCCCGAAAATTTCATAAAAATCGTATTTAAACCGAGGTTTGTTTCGAAGAATTCACGTTAGATCAAGTGCAGTGGCTACTAATGATACTTCTGATACTATTCTTCCTTAACTACTGCTTAATCAACTTGAGAGCTATCGGACATTGGAAAATTATCCTTGATGGATGCTTTTTGGACAGTTTGCGCATACGCAGACCCATGTAATGGTTTGAGAATAATGAAACTCACAGTAAACCTGAAAACCACACATTCCCTGAACATGTTGTCAAAATCAGATGAAAACTGTAATAATTAGATTTTTTACAGGGACATATGAACAGGTAGTCCCAAACACTTTTTTTAATCTCCCCTCTCAAGCGGAAGCCGTCACACCATTAAATGAGAACGAAAAACCGAACAACATAGAAGTGGGGAAAGTGGCCCAGGTTTTCCTGATGGGGAATACAGGAAGATGGAGGAGGGTGAGAGGTTGTACCAAGCTAAATATGAAATCTGATATTTTTGTTTACTGGGATTATATCAGCAACTGATGAACACGGTTCAGAATACCTTCGCTCTTAAAGATATTAACTTACTTTCTAACCCATCATATCTCGTGATTAAATCGGCGTAATTTTTCATTAGGCATGTCTGGTTATGAAAAAAATTGTTTTAAAATGCAATTCAAAAAAATTATTTTACTCCAAAAACAAGAGGCTCAAATTAAACTGTTAGTGCTTCTAGACTGAAATAATTTTTCGTAAAAAAAAACGTTGCAAATTCTTTCACTGGGGTTTATTGTTTAATTTCATTCATTTGGCTTGCATTCATGATTTGAATTTCTACTAAGCTTTGGAGTGTGCGTGTTTCATAGGTGATAGAGCGATTATTGCATTTCAGGAGGCACACAAATATGATCAACTGATCAATCCAAATAGGTATTTTGGTTGAGAACAGATTTACGTGCTCTATGCATATCTCCTGGAATTCAATAATCGCTATATCACCTGTGAAACAGGGACACTTCAAAGCTTAGTAGAAATTCAAAATATGAATGCAAGCCAAAAATGAATGAAATTGAAAGAATTTGCAGCGTTTCATGCATATCAGAATGCTTCAACCCGTGTGTCGTCTATAAACCCTTTTAGGAGTTCACTCCAGTATCCACATTCACCACATCACTAGGTTACTGCGATCAAAAAAAAAAAAAACGCTGTTGTTTTTGTTTTGATCGCAGTAACCTAGTAATGTAGTGAATGTGGATGCAAATGTTTGCAGCATAAGATCATGCCATACATCGGGAATGGTTTGAGCTACAGACCTGGGGAGGGGCTCATTCGATTCCTCAGAAGGGATTTTACAAAACTTTGACAACCCTTAAAGGGCACATTAAATTAAGTGAGGAGCTGGCTAAAGAATTGGGGCGTTGTCGGACCAATATTGATTTTTCCTGAAAATTTCAGATGTTTTGCTCCAGCCGTTTGTGAGAAAACGTGCGTAAGGCGGACGGACGGAAATTTTTTTCATTGCACATTTGGAACGTAAACCATGAAATTTTCAGGGGGGTTAGCATTTTTTTTTTTCAAGAGCGATTACAATGTTTTATTATTGAATAATAAACCAATAAAAACGGGTGTAATAGCTTCTGGTGTGAGCGTATCGGAATGTGAAGTAATTTTTCACCATTATACCCATATGTAATTCAAATAGATGGAATTAATTAAGTAGATTTTTCACGCACTACCTGCATAACTTGGATATGAAGTGTGTTAAAAAAATCGAATCGTAATCACGCCAAAACGTCCCTGAGGTGCATGTATTTGTGCTCCTTTGTATTAAATCACTGTTCACTGAAGAAGGTTGGAACGAGATGAGAGCGGACGAGAAACGAAGCGAAAGATCTCCAGGTGAAGACATAACATAATGCAACCTGCCAGAACTTGTACGGACATGAAAAAATACTAAATACTGCATGTATATTAGCCGTGCCCATATGGCCACACTGGGACGTAATGGATTAAAGAGGTAAGACTTCTCATTCTCATTCTCTTGTCATTTTCACGGAAAAAAATGCTATTCCTAACTTGGGAAACTCGCAGCTCGAGGAAGTTCTACGCATGCTGGTACTCAGCAAAGTTGAAATACGCACGCATTGTTCTGAAGTGAGAACCACAGTTGTCCAGGAACGGTGCCACTTCAATGGAGAACCCCACTAAGTAGTTCTCGCTAAGTGATTGTAACATACGTTTCCTTATAGCCCCCATAACTTTCAACGATCTAGCGTGTAGTTGACGCTAATCGTAACTAATGTTCTTTCAAGTTGAATGGCACTCACTCGTAGGAGTTTTGAAAGTTTATACCTCCTTCAGTAATCAAGTAGATCCACACAACTGAATATAATTGGTTTTCTCTAAATTGTCCCATAATTCTGTTTTCGTGAATCTTGGTGCGTAAAATTTGCTGAGGTTTTACAAAATGTTTTTGTATTATGCACAGCGTTCTTTAACTCTCAATTATGGGATTAGTTGGGATTTGTATGTTCACTTTTGGGAAAATATTTATTGTGGCTGTAATGATTTACATAATAGGAGAAAGAGAAAAGACTACGTTAAAATTGAATGACTGAATAAAATCAGTCGGTTTACGTTTTCAGAAACACGAACAAAAAAAAGCTGGTAATTCCAACGCTTGGATTAATTATTTTCAAATAGCACTTATACGCTTATCCCTCAACTGTATGTTATTATTATTATAGTTTTGTACATTATTAGTATAGTATTGCATGGTCATTATCTAACTGTAACGTTATAGGTAGCTGATCTTCAAAAACATCCGAAAAAACACTATGGTTTTTTTTATTGATAGATGTGGCTTCAAACAATTGAATGAGGCCACCCACTTGATAGAACGCAAAACAGAAAGGAATGAGGATGTAACCGTCCCCTATTATCATGTGAAGTTCGTATAATTGCTGTGGAATTTCTTTTCAGGTGTTCTTGTCGACATCAAGTTTTTCGAGTCATTATGCGTATTATAATTGTCGACACGTGATCCGTAGGTAGCTGTTTTATTTAACCCCTCTAAATTTCAGTTGTCCTACGCGTGAATTGTTACGGTGTCACATACAGTTTATTACACCGTTGTAGGTGTTGACATTCCATTCATCTGCTTCACTGTTAAATATGAGCTTATAAGTCGTAAAACTGTAATAGCTATTTTCTGTCCTAATCAACATGAAAAGCTGAAATTTGAATTGGAGCATGATGATTTGAGGTTAACTAGGGCTCCCCCGGCTTTTCATCAGCATCTGTTTCGTACAACGGGACTGGTAGCGGTTGATGTGCACGTAGTGGCATTTAAGATAAAGTGACTCAACTGTCAGGTACTATTCAGGTACAAAGGGTTCCTTAATATAAGCTTGTTGAATGCAGATTTTCAAGAGCAAACTCATATCTCCTTCAATTGGCTTTATTAGGCGTGCATTTAACTGTTTACGTTAAATAATTCCTCTTAAACAAAATACAGCTAAATTTTGTGGGAGGACGATAATTAACTCAAGATAATGCTGTGGCAAATAATTTATATGATCTTCAAACGTTTACTGAACTTTCATAACTACTTACAATCCTTCCATCATAAAGGCATTAACTAACTAGATTAGTGAGAATTACTAGAGCTTTTAAAGGTCCGAACCATCCCAGTTAAAGTATAAGTAAACATTGAGATATTTTGTCGGTCGCTACAGAGATATCGACATCCGCAATAATTGGGTTTTCTGAAACTATAATTAACTAATTACGGAACATTGAATATGTGCTCCGTCGGTGAAACGAGGTGAAAATATGTCACTTAGAGGATTTACGAAAATAGCAATGCAGAGCGTTTGGACATCGATAGAAAATAAACAATAATGGTCTCTCAAACATGAACTAATTTCTTGGCCATAATTAAATAATTACCTTGTACCAGCTGAACGACGAAATATCAAATTGGATTGTTCTGCTGTGAGTCTGGACGGACATGGCCTCTGGTGAAGTCCACAGGCTTGAGAGAGAGAGGCTGCTTGGCAGGTGGATGTATCTGAATCCGAGATAAAGTGGGAACCACGAGTGGATGACTGCTATTACCGTGACCTACAGACCGCCAAGCCGACCGGATCACCTCGGAGCCTGCTCAGTCAAAAGTTACTGACCCACGTCACCGTCTCCACGTTCACGTTTCTCACCTTTCGATGCATAGGCGCTTCAATTTCGAGCCCAGTATCCACGAGTCGAAAATATTCTGGTACTACATTGATTGCGAGTCCACAGTGGTAGCTGAGCAATCACGTTCACCACCGTGTTATGACATTTTATCCTTGGCCTATTTCTGTTTTACACCTGTTTGGAGGTTTATCACTATGTCTTTATGGTTTCTCCAGATGACAAATATCCAAAACTATCAATTATCATCTAGGTAGTTGATGACATTTTTATGATTAGTAGAGAGAGAGAAAAAGAAAGAGAGAGAGGAAAAAAAGAGAGAGAAATGGGGGGATAAATTTACAAAAATTAAAATAAATGGAAAGCAGTTCAACACTGTATCTCATTTTTGTCAGTCCAAATCATGTTAATACGGATCAGTAAAGTAATACATAATAATAATAAATCTCAACTCTTCAATCGACAATCAATAATAATTATTGGAAGAACAAAACAAACAAAAAATCTTTGGGCAAATCATCGAAAAATGCTCCGTGGACTAATCGGTGACAAGATTACAAATCAAGCATTCAGAAATTGAGTTGGAACCCAGGGTTTATAGTTTAGGTCGAGCAATTCACACCGGCATTTAAAGATGGTTTTCTCCTGATTAAGGTTGAGAGCAGTCCCGGGACAGTCCTAAAAGACGAGAGGAACGGTGTTTTTTAGTCGGTATGCCACGATGGAGACCCCGACACAAAGGGTGAGGGTGACACATCTTTTGATATACCCCCCACTGTCAGTCCAGTAATGGATTTTCCACCAACCTCTAATCAGTCCCGTATGTTACTTCAAGTGAGCGGTGCATGTAATATGATATTCATACGAGAGGTATGCTTACTATTAGTTTTATACCAATCTAAGTCGCTACGCTTTCATGAAAATATCTTGTATAACAAGCATAACCGGTTGTTCTAATTAGGCTGAAATCCTCTGGTGTTAATGTGAGTTTTGGTGTACCTCTTCGTGTTGAATTCAATTCAGAATGTTGTTGGTCGCCTGAAACAGTTTAAAACTTGGATTCAGAAGAATAATTATTATTCACGAAATGTACTCGTTGGGGTAGGCATGGCATGGAGTAATTTTTTTTTCACAGGTTACGACGGCACTTACCTACGTTTACGTCCAAAACGCTGAACCTCATTGACCACTATTCGTCTCACGCAGGTATTAGAAAGTTAACTGACCTATCCAACTTAGAACACACCTTGCCTCCCATACAATTCATAAATCTTAATTTCCTACGAGTCAATGGCTGGATGTTGTGTGGAGCAGACATTAACTTTGGTTTCGTTAAGAAGGTCATGGACTGTGACGGTTATTCGGTTCTCCACAATTTTGAGATAAAGGAAGGGATTGAATCAAATCTCAGCTTACCTGAATTAAATAGCACCGAACCAGAAGCTCACATAACACGAAATAAATAATTGGAATTCTCCAATAAACTTAAACTGTTCATTCCTTTGCAAAGTTTCAACAAATTCCAACAACCTATAAATCGTAAAAAAAAATAACAATATAACTAGCTGATAATAACTTTTACAAAAAGTTTTAATTGCTAATTATTACTCAAAACTTCATTTTAAGTTTGTAACTTGATAACTATTTCAGTATTAAAAGTTAGGTTTTCTCTAGACCAGTTGAAGGACCACGAAATAACACAAAGTTTTAATAAACGGCTGGGAACATTTTCGTTCGGGCGAAGTGGCCAGTAGTCACAAAACACGGAGAATGTTAAGGACTGGGTTATAAAACCTGATTTATTCACTTGGCAAGGTCATAGGCCTTCAGCGGTTTCATTATCCGGTCAATGCTAACGTCTCTGTTCATAAATATTTATTTTCGTACGATGTGACATCTCAAACCTTTTAGAATGGAAGGGGAATTTATTTATATAACCAGTAAATGAACACAAAACTGACTACAGCATCGGAAAAAACGCTGCCAATTCTTCCACTGGGGTTTTTTATTCAATTGGCTTGCGTTCAAGATTTGAATTTATACTAAGCTTTGGAGTGTGCGTGTTTCACAGGTGATAGAGTGATTATTGAATTTCAGGAGGCACACAAATATGATCAACTGATCAATCCAAATAGGTATTTTGGTCGAGAACAGATTTACGTGTTGTATACAAACCTCCTGAAATTCAATAATCCCTCTATCACCTGTGAAACACGCGCACTCCAAAGCTTAGTAGAAATTCAAATCATGAACACAAGCCAATTGAATAATAAACCCCCGTGAAAGAATTTGCAGCGTTTTTTATTGAACCTCAATACCCCCCCCCCCCCCCACAATAAAAACATCTATAATTTATCAAGTCCTTTAGCACTCGTATTGCGTTAAAACTTCCCCAAATCCAAATTTAAACGATGTAGCCGAAGGGAGACGGATGTAGAGGAGGCACACAAATATGATCAACTGATCAATCCAAATAGGTGTTTTGGTTGAGAACCGACTAACGTGGTTTATGCATATCTCCTGAAATTCAATAATCGCTCTATCACCTGTAAAACACGCACACTCCGAAGCTTAGTAAGATTCAAATCATGAACGCAAGCCAATTGAATAATAAACCCCAGTGAAAGAATACTGACTTACCCCAGTAACAATATTGAGTAATAAACGCCAGTAGATAATAATATTGAATAATATTTACCTATATATTATCAGCGTTTCATGCATATTAGAATGCTTCAACCCGTGTATCGGCTATAAACTACAAGTATCCACATCGGCTATCACCCCAGTATCCACATTCACTACAACTCGACGCTATCGGCCGGACATCACTAGGTTACAAACAAACAATAATAAACCAAAAAACGCAAATGTTGGCACCATAAATCGGGCCATACATCGGGAATGGTTTGATCTACGGACGTGGGGAGGGTCTCATTCGATTCCTTATGGTATGTTCTTCAAAAAGAGTACAAATTTAGGCCGCTTCGACTTGTTTTGAGGTTTTTAGGGATTTTACAAAACTTTGACAGCCCTTAAAGGGCACTTTAAATTGAGTCAGAGAGCTGGCTCAAGAATTGGGGAGTCGTCGGACCAAGATGGATTTTTCCTGAAAATTTCAGATCTTTTGCTCTAGCCGTTTGGGAGAAATCGTGCGTACGGATTCTACACCCTTTGAAACGTAAACCATGAAATTTTCAGGGGGGGGTTAGAATTTTTTTTTCCAGAGCGATTACAATAGTTTATTATTAAAAAATGAACCAAAAATCGTGTTTATGTCATTACTCTTTCACAACCAATATTAATTAAGCTCTGCATCACTTTTCAAGTATATTTTAATCTCATATCATTCAGTTAGTCTATTTTTATATTGAATATTTGAGTAGGGGGAAGCTGTTGCTGTCTCCAAATATTCCTTAAATTCTTACTTTAGTCACTACTAAAGTATATTGTATAACATTGTAAAACGATTCCATTTTAACCCTCTTGTTATTTATTCCAACACTATAAAGTGGAAAGATTTGATTTTTATTATTAACAATTGAACTCAAAAACTGCTCTACCGATTTTAAAAATTCATTCACCATAATTAGATAATTAAAACTACTAAGTATCATCGATGGTATTATCATATAATAGTTATATTCGTAACTCTTATCTTGTCTTATTAGAACATTATAAGACCTATTATGTCTTACAAATTTTAGATCTCCACTCAAAATGGAACAATTTAACCCAAGATATAAAAATTTTCCTCTCGATTCCATTATTTCTCGTGCTCTGCGAAAGCTTCTGACAATATAATAAATCTTTATGTATTACTTTTACTCATGATTGTTTTAAGAAAGAAAACCCCGATGGTATATACCTTACCATTATAGTAAAGCCACAACTACTTTTCGTTTGAATCATTATGCTCAAATACGGGCGACACAGTGTCTTCAATAGTATGAGAAAGGCATTGTGGCCAATGTACTTCATAAATATTATATATAACTTGTAAAAAGTGTTTAAACGCAAATATGATTCTGGGAGGTTTGTTAGACAAAATTGGGATAGGAAAAGAGGGAAGGTATCACAATTTATCATTATTAATCTTTTCTGATGAGAATCGAATTTGAATATTAAACCTAAGCTTATCTGAACAAAAAAAGAATCTTCGCTTGTGCAGCTATTGAAAAGATCTATTCTCTTTTCTTTTTGTTTTGTTTTTTCAATGGCAGTGCGGTCCTTGAAGAACTAGGGCCCCTTCGACAACATTTGACCATTCCTTTCGATCCTTGGACTTCTCTCTCCATCTTCTAACACCAAGTTTGGAGAGATCTTCCTCCACATCGTCGCGTCAACGTTTCCTAGGCCTACTTCTCTGTCTTTTTCCTCCAGGCGTCTAATACATCAACCTACTTGGATATCTCTCTGCAGTCATACTTTCTACGAGACCCAGAAACTAAATCTGGTTGCGCGTATCAATTCCGAAGTTCTTCATTCGTTCTAATTCTCCATTGTCCATCCTCCTACACTGGTCCAAAAACTTTTCGCAGGATTTTCCGCTCCCAGCAGTTAAGCAATTGCACATTAGCTGCAGTTAAGACCCATGACTCGTTGCTGTATGTCACTACCGGTCAAATTATTGTCTTATATATGACACGCTTGGCTCTTCGGTCCCCTAAAACTTGGAGCTTTTTGGGCAGCCCAAAAATATCGGTTTCCTGCTGCAATATGAGACTTAATTTCTGCAGTAACATCGTTGTCGTTTGTCACTACAGCTCCCAAGTACCCAAACTGCTCACAGACTGGGAATTTATGATGGAGAATGCTGAGAGATGGCTGGTCAGGCGATGATCTATTCTCTCTCCTGTCAACAAAAGGGGAAATTTCAGATGTTTGTTGCTAAATTAGACTAAAATTAGAATCATGAAAATCGGCTACGCATTGCTTGCTGACAGGAGTAAGTTGAAAGTCTATAATTAGCAGTTAGCAGTCTACAGTTTTTTTTTTCTTTCACGGATTCGATCTTAGAATGGACTGAAACGGATTTTCATTCAGTTATTCATCACCATGTTATTGTTTACCCCCCCCCCCCCCCCCTTGAGGATCACTCTACTGATGAAGCCTTGCTTCAGAAGGTGTCCTAAATCATTTAGCAGAGACTGGATGAATTATACCTCTATCAACAAATATTCATCATGGAGCATCAGTAGATATTCAGTTATTTCCCTTTACAGCCGCCTATCCTAACCTCTCCTTGGGACAAGACGGATAACGATGCCACGTATTACATATCCTTGTGATCATGGTAAGTACGTTGGTGATTAGGAATAGAAAAAACTATAAAGTAGATACATGAGTAGGTGCATGTTTGTCCAATTCAATAAAGACAATCCCAGAATAAATTAACCAAGCTATTTCACTATTCCTTGGCTGTAATCGCATGGCTCACGCGTAACCTGATCATTTGAAATCGTTCTTAGTTCAATGTAAAGGTTATGTAGAGGAAATATTCTCGTACTCAGCGCAATAACGACTTGTCAATTCAAGCGATTTCTATGCTCGTGACCTCACGACTAATCGGTGTTCCAAGTATGCTATTGGACCTATTGGTTACTCACATCCTCCCTCTCATTCAAATATCGTGCAGATGACAAGAACGACCTTGGGTGTTGTTTCGACACCTACAAAGGAAATAGGAATTGTTTCCCAATCTCCCGCTCCTAACCTTGGAAAAACGTTTAGAATATTGGTGTCACCGTAGTACAGAAAGGAAAGTTCATAGCTACAGTTTCATTTTATCTTAGGTCTTGAACACGACAGGGTATATTGTACCCAATACTTTGATTGGTCTCGTTCCAGACCCGATTGGAGTACTAAAATAGCATGTCATTCCTCAACATTTTGCTTCCAAGTCTACTTATAAGTAGCGAAAGCATTGTTTCCACTTTCGGGAGATGTTTTTTTTCTTTCCAAAATCGCTATTCCTACTCGTTTTTGCGTTTTACACAATTTTGAACAATTCTCGTTTCGTGTCTGTCTGCCTGTGCCATTTGTTTCCGCAGACATTTGTAACAATCCGATTTTGATTACAACTATCAATAACATTAGATTAAATTACATTTTCAGGGAATGTGCTGTATAAGATGCAGACGATACAATCCTAATTTCATTCCTCACTAATCATTACATCATGAATCGCTCTTAAATGTACAGGGTAGTTAGGGAAGAACGATTTTATCATCTCATATGAATTTCAACGCAATGGTATCCCCTGTACTGTATAATAGCTACTGCACATGCGCCAACTTGCAATTCTCGTAACAACCCTAATTCATTTACTTTTAATCCGATTTCGATGAAAATCTTAGGAAGTGTGCAGAATAAAATGTAGGAGATTCCCTACGAGTTTTATTATTCAGAAATCATGACATCAATCTGCGCATCACCACACGTACCTAATATCCGTCAACCATTTCAGGACCGAGACATCTAATCACGCCCAAATTTTAAGGGTAGTCTGGAAAAAACAATTTAATGATGCCATATGAATTCCAATGAGACATCATCTTCACTAGCTCTGCTAACATGCGAAGGATAAGTTTTCGCAGCAAGCCGTATCAGTTTTGTTATCTGATTTTTATATCGGGAAACATGTATCAAGTGCATTTGGCTTGCCCGTATTGTAAAATGAATAAATGGATCAGTGGGAACATGGCCTTCGGCATTTTTTCCCGCCGTGAGTCGTTGTAACAAGAATAAGTTCTACATATTTCGAGGTTATCTAAAAAATTCCAAAATATCTATCCGTTCATGTTACCTGAACAAGGAAGCTCTATGAAGTACGATTTTGGCAGATTTCGTTTGTGCTGAAACGTACATGTTCTTAAATTATTCTTATCTAACCCAACAATCATGATAATAACTTAGGGACTGAATCTGCGCATCACCATTTCTACTGTTTTTTTTTTACTAATGATTATTAAGTCCATGAAGACCATTACGGTAATTCGTATCCTCCAAATGAACCACTACATGCTTAAGTAATTAAGTCAGTTTGAAACTAAAAAAACTTGAACAATAGTAGTTGCGTTTTTCTGAGGTCAGGAGCAGAAGCTAATTTCATTACCGTATGCGCATAGATCCTTGTAACAAGCCTATCGTCTACAGTCTTCATCAGATTTGGTTGATATTTTCTAGGAATGTACAGGTTAGATCACTACACCGCTAAAAAAAAATAGTACTTAACTCTGGCAAGCGCAAACGTGAAACTCTCCAACCATCTTGTTCTCGGATTCTAGTGGTCCGATTTTGCTAAAAATGTGAGGATAGTTGGGTAAAACCGAATTGTTCACATTAATTTCAACTCGATTGTACAATTAAGTAGAGTAGGTTCTACATATTGTCTCATCCAATGAAGTCTCATCGTACTACGTGCCCCGTGACATTTTTGTCCCATAAGTCGTTTTTATAAGATTGCATGTTAAATATAACGTATTATAAGGAACCTATGGTACCACACCCGAAATGTGAAATTTTTTCGAATCTTTGAATCTACGCATACTGCACGCCCTTAAGTTTAGAGAGAGAGGTTGGGGGGGGGGGGGGTCTTACTATCAGTTTCTTCTTGTCGATTACACTGGTAATAACAAACCAAAGTTATGTTGGATCGGCAATGCTGTCTGAATGTGCTTTATGTCCTTCGGAACAACCTTGAGAGAGACAGAGTCGATTTGCGAAAATGAAAAAGGAATTAACTCAAGAAAATCATTGAGATTCAATGAATTCCCTACAGAAGGAAGCTTGTTTGCCAATCTTCAACTCAAAGGAGTTTTTGTTTTCTCTGAGATGGCTTGAGGCCTCGAATACAAAACAGTGGAATTGTCAGGAAGAGCGTTCGGAGCTTTTACGCTACTATTTACCCAAGAAAGCTCTGATGCGGGAGCCAGAACACGGCTGATTTACTGGGAGTAGCGCTGAAACTGTAAAGAGGATCTCCAAGGTCTCCGTCGCGTACGGAATATGAATGGCGATCAAAGTGTAGTTCCCAGTTTCACGTCCACGCACCGAGCAACACACTAAATGAACTATGCAAGAATTATTAATGGAATCGAAGTCCTTCACTATGTATCAGGTATTAGAAATCGTCAATAGGATTCATAATTAAACAAAATACTGTCTAAGGAACTGAGATTCATACAATATTAATTTTCTTCAAGAGCTCGCAATACTTCAAATAATTGTAGTGGTCACTGAATCTGGTTAACTCCTTTTGTTTGGACATTTTCTTCCAACAAAATTACTTTATGATGATGTAATATTTACTCGAGCAAATCGGTTTATCAATTGTACGAATTGGTTACAGGTCTATTTACAAGTAGCGGAAGGTTATTTTCACTTTAGCGTGATGAAACACTTTTTTCCCCAAATTAGAATTTTCCATCCCCATTTTTCTCTTTAAACGATGCTAATCAACTTTCGTTTCGTCTCTTTCCGTCAGTCGTGTTCCCGCGAATCTTGTAACAAGATTAATTACTACAGTATTCATCCGATATTGATGAAATTGTCAGGGAAGTGTAGTAAGGCTGGACATGGTCCCCTGTGAATATCGCCGCTTCAAAATTAACACATCAATCTGCTTTTCATGCGTCAATAAGTTTTGACATCAGCTTCTGTTTCTTACAGAAGGACTAGTAAAATTCAGTGTTCTTGGAATAATAATTAAGACGAATTCATCCATGTATTTGGTCTTCTAGAAGTCATCTACAAGGTATTGAGTTCAATGATTAGCTGGAGGCGTTTACCACTAATTTCATTCTTAATCGATCTAACCTTGCTGAAATATAAATGCGGCTTTTTTTATGGTGTCTAAGTAAACAAGGAGAAATACGGAGGCTCGAGAAGCCGAGTTTAGGTAATTCACCATTGATCTATTGACTATGTCTAATATACATAGTGATTTTAATAGGTTTTGAGGTTTTAGGTTTTAGGTTTTAATAGGTCTAATATACTTAGTGATTTTAATAGGTTTTCGCCACATTTAACACTTGTACCCTTGTGCGTTCCCCAATGGATTTGTTCCTATTAAGTAGGTCATATTTATATTATGATCAAACACTCTTTTGCATAATTATCTATAGTCCAGTGATCTGCTTGAAAAGGCTATCTGAATTACAAACCCACGTGTTAAAATTAGCAGCGCTCTTATTCTTAGATTTAACTGATTATCAATTTCTGATCATCGGACAACCTTCTAGAATCATTCAGATTCAGAAAAATGATTGTACACATTTTTGTATAAATTGCTAGAAAGTATGTGACACTATCCTTTTTTTTTTTTTTTTTTTTTTTAAATAACACAAACATTACTGCCGTTTATCAGTATAACTGATGTTTGCGCGATAATGGAAATCCTTATTGAACAGCAATGACGTACCCACAGTTATACTCTTTACGGAATTACGGTACACGCACAAATAGATAGACCATTGCTCATATGTTCTGTACTTTCCAGTCATGATACTCAAATGATGATTCACGTTTTTCCTTTATTACTTTGTAACTATGTATTGATTTTTGCTGTACAAAGGGCATAATTTACGTCTTCCGAGCGAATCGGAGCGCACGTGGTCTGTCATTAACCCCCGAGACTCGTTTCACGGAATTACCGTATCACAATCAACTTTACCTGCGTGATTGGTTGCAAAACCGAGTGTTGGGGTGAGTGGGGAGTAATTGAATGACATTTAGGCAACATCAGGGTAGATCTTCCTGTGTGAAGTGGTGAGGCAGTAGGATGGTGTTTTGGTGGAATAATTACCTATGTAAATCGCGACGGCTTAATCAATTATTCAAGCTTCATAATCACTCGCAATCACTTATCTCCCAGGAGAGAGGTTCTACCCTAAACTGGTGTTTACAACCGAGTTCGCACCCTTGCGTCGTCCTGGTGCTCCACGAATACTAATGGACTCGAACTTCTGTAGACTGTGATCAAACATTAGACAGGTATCTGACTACATACGACTAGTATTCCGTTGGTCACGAACAGTTTGTTTAGAATATTTGCCTACAGGCGGTGTTTCCTCATTGCCCACATCTCAGTTTTGAACATGATAGATAGCATGTATTCAACTCCTAAATTACTAACTAAAACGTTGAGGGCTCAAACTCACTCCAAAGGATATACGTTCTAGTACCTCTCACTGCTAACATTTTATTCCAAGTAACCACTCGTTCATGTGTACCTGAAACACACTAATATAAGTGTTTATTTCAGTTGGTAATTCAAACATCACGTTCCCAAGCGATTATGGATTTCGATTGAGCAGTTTCCAGTGATTTCCACTCAACTAGCTCAATAAAACCATCATTCTTCTGTGAGATGAGGGTCTGCTAAAACTGTGGGTCAAGGAAACCGTGTAAGGGAAGTTTTCTGAAATCAATTATGCATTTTAAACAAGAACTTCCACATTATTTAGACGACTACCTTCATATATTTTGACTCCTACCAGTACCAGGCAAAATCTAGTCCCCATCTCTTACTTCAAGTTCAAGCTATTTTATTTAATTTTTGTAGTACATCAATAATGATAACGATTTTTCAAAATAGGCACGGAATGACATATTAAAAAAATTTAGCCATTTGAGCTTTCCACAAATCGGACGGGTGTTGTTATTGAATTGCAATGGCCGAAGGAACAGAAAAAATATCCACGATCTTCTACAAATCTGGACAGAACGAAAGAAAAATCGTCTGAAGTATCTGCTCCTTTCACCACCTTTCATAATGATATTTGAAGCTTCAATGAGTTCCAAAACTAAAACAAGTTCGTATTTGAACGAAAAAGAATCACAAAAATCGGATGAGAATGCCAGCTTGGAAACATGGACCAGCAACCTTCACTATTAACTCATTCCTCATCGAGACTGTCAAAATAATATCCGAGGTCTTTGTACAACTATATCACAATTAAGGGTCGAAAGTAATAAAAAATTACTAAAATCAGAGGAAAATAGTGAAGATATACATGACGATTTAACAATGTTACCCTCTCCAACCCCGCCCACCTTCCTCATAATAAAGAAATATGTTTCAAATCTAGACTGAATTCATGATTTAACAAAACCAGAATTAGAGGAATTGGTCAACGATCAACCTCCTGCCACTCTCTCTTAACTTATTAGCATTATTTTAGAATAAATTAATGGTGTAATGCCAACCGTGATAAACATGATTTAATGGACACTACTCCAGTGTCCCCTTTTTCGACATATTCAAAACTTGAGTATAAACGTTTTTTCAACTGTCCATACACCGTGTGTATTGAACATACTGCTCAACAACTCATCCTAGACATCTACATAGGGAAACTATTTGCTAAAAACAACATCAAAGACGTTATTTCAGTCGAAAGACAAGGTAGATATCAAGTACGAGTGTCATTCAAGTCTGCTGACCATGCCAATTCTTTTTTAAAACATACATTATTTCAAACACAAAATAATCTGAAACTTTTCATCCCACAAAATAATGTAACGAGAACTTGAGGCAAATCCCAGATTAACAACGTACATCGGTTGACAGGGAGAATAGAATACGAAACGGGTAGCATAAGTTATTTACCTACTAATTCCGTGAATACCGCTTTCCATTCGCAATTTTTACCCGAAAGTGTGAGCCTCTATTTAGCATACCGAAAAACTGAACCATTCTTTTTCAGGGTTATTCAATATGTTTTCTTGTTTCTGTTTCGGACACCCGGCCGAATACTGTGAAGAAAATCCTCGATACAAGTTATGCGGTGATAAAAAACATAGTGACAATGACAGCTGCACGTCAACTACATTGTCATGTATACACTTCAAAAGTAACCATGCCTGACTTCAAACTTTGTCCTGAACTTGACAGACGAAAGGCAATTAAGAAATTTATGTCAACGGAGTTCCTGTCATATCAGGAAGCGTCCTCTCAGTTTCCAAATGTACAAACCTCCAACAAATTTAGTCTCCTCAGTACAGAGTTTCCAGCACTAGAAACAAACCAAAAGGAAGACGGTACGATCACATGCAATATTATCGTAAATCCAAAAAACTGAACGAAAACAGATCATTTAAACCTAAAGCTTTGTCCAATATCCCAGGAAACGAAGAAACATTCTAACGCAACAAACGACAGTTATCACCTTCACCTAAACCTTCCAACGCTACGCCGTCAACAACAACTGTACAATCTAATCCCCACTGAACAACATTAGATCAACGCTTTATTGGACACATTCCACGGTGTCACAAGTTACAAACCAATTCATTCAACAGTACACAATAGGGCTCTGGACATCATAGGGCAATCACTAAATGATCTTATTAAAAGTAGCTAGCTGAAATGACAACAATAAAATTTATTTGATTTAATCAACAAAATACGGCGGCAAATTAACATTCGCCCAAAACTTGAACATCCTTAATGATATCCCTGCAAGTAATCCAACACAATTTCGAAGTGCGTCATCTAAACTTAACGAAATTGATAACTATCTACAGGTCAACAAAATACACTTAGCTTTATTGAGTGAAACCTGATTCAAACCAGAAATCACCTATCCAATTCGTAACGGCGTCAGAAATGACCGTTTTGACGGTTGCGGAGAGGTTTTTATTGTCCTAAAACAATTCAATCCAATTCGAACGGCTACAAATCCCGAATTAGCGATCCAAATCAGAAATGGTTGCTGTTAAAACCACCAACTTGTCCCCTAATCTTACGATAAGATCTGTTTACCTTCCATCGTCGGAGAAGCTTCGAGAAGTGGGTTGTGCTGCAATATTTAACTTCGCCG
Organism: Creontiades dilutus; assembly: GCA_031894815.1. Taxonomy (NCBI): domain Eukaryota; kingdom Metazoa; phylum Arthropoda; class Insecta; order Hemiptera; family Miridae; genus Creontiades; species Creontiades dilutus. The sequence continues at coordinate 285,017 of JAVIWC010000944.1, forward strand.
AACAAAATGAGCTCTGTATGATTGGTGGCGATTGGAACGCTAAACATTGAGTATGGGATAGTGGAGTTGACAGATCCAGTAAAAATGGTGAGATACCTTGGATGCATTGCAAACAACAAATCTAGTTCTCTTGAATGATGGATCACCTACCCATTTTAGCCATCGTTAAAACACTTCAGCCCTAGATATAACACTTGTCACCTGATTTAGAAAAAATTACTGTATGGAAGGTATCAAAGGAAGCTCTAGGTAGTGATCACTATATACCTAGTGCATATCCAAATCACTGATTGTATCATCCCTTTAGTTAGCAACCGCCATATATTCAAGGAGTTCGATAAATCGAAGTATAGATCATCGATAGAGGAGCCTTGATATGATTTTGGGAGGTAGAAGAGTAAATATTGAATGTCTTATTTCAATAGATAGGACATGATTGATCGAGGAAATTTTGGGTTACAGTAAAAGAATGTCCTATTTCACTAAGCATTCCAGATTTTGTGAATAGAATATTCAATAAATCAATCAACCTTCACCGCAAATGCATACTCAAACCAGACCAATGTTTTTGTACGGGATCAGCTTCCTGAAACAGATTTGTAGGTATTCATTCATTTTTTCTCTCATACTTGGATGGTCCTACCCCCTGGATCAATGATAGTAGGCGTCTCTCTATTCTCACAGCCTGGCTCCGGAGGGATAACCTAAAACCAGAAGAACGTGTACTAGCTGCATAGCTCTAGCGAACGAACAACTACCAGCAATCTTCAGAACGGAAAAAGTTGGAGCTATTTCCCAGTAAACGTTCCAGCAACTTTTTTTCATAGAGGAGATTGCGGTGGGTTCGAGAAAGTTTGAGAACTCAAAAAGTGAGGTTGAGATGGGAATACCAAGCACCTACCGCCCTCGAGTCAACGAAAACCATAAGTTAGCGACATCTGAGGAAACTTCACTAACTAGAGATAGCAAGCCAAGATGAACTCCCGGTATAGCACGTAACACCACAACAGAGAGTGTTTTCTGCATTGAAACTATGCATGTATTTGGTACAAAAGCGAATTTATAAATAATTTTACAAATATCATCAAATTTACAGTTAGTCAAGCTTTTTAGGACGTCCCTCTGAAGGGATGCTCCATCAATAGAGAGACGACTATTAGAATTGAATATAGCGATGCCTTTTAGAATTAATCCAGGGGTGTGGAAAAACCAAAGTTTGGGAGGAAAATATCGAGATATCTTCTACCAACTACCTTCCGAATGAAATTTCATTTATCTACACATTTACTGATCTTATAAAGAGGGAAAAATAAATTTCGAGACTAAAATGTGTCACAAAAAGTTGTCACGAAAATCTCTTCAATCAATTCCTTGTACAACGGACCTGTAGCAACGAGTTCGTTGGGATATGGAACTTCCGAAATGTTCATCGCACGAAAATAGTTCACCATTCGTTGAAACCTTTCGAATCACATTGCATTTTTATGTCATTGTTTCATATTTGTGTAAGGAATATTAATCCAATAATGCGATGTTCAACAACCTTTTAAAAAATCTTCATTCTTTCACAGATATTTGAGAAATGTCAGCGTGACGGAACCAGGGAAACCCAATGTGGAGTTCACGGCAGATGGCGTTCTGAAGGCAGCTGAATTGAAAATCATGAATCTACGCCCCGGTGTCAGCAAGCAGTTAGTATGGGAAGAAGTAAGTTGCCTTTTTTAAATAATACCCTTACCATGGGACTCAAGAACTACAAAGTTTAGTTACTTGTAACTCAAAAGTATTGAGTACAATTATTATCCCAGCACTTTTATGGGCGAGAGGAATTTTGTAAAAAAAAAAACTCCTTTGTGGTAGAGAGAATCCTAACACTATCAATACGGATCAGAAAAATCGGTGAGTATCATTAAAATTGTAATTATTAGGATGGGAGCGATGTCCTTTGATGAATTCACTTCAACGCACACTTCCTCACATTTATTGTATACTCCCAGGTAACTTATTTGTATGAAATGTTCCGTTGCTAACTACTGGTATCAGCAAAGTACCTACCCAAGTACATAATAAAGCCGACCTTCCCCATCCGGGATTACGGTTTTTTTACGTCACTGATGACATTTTTCCTGATGCTGTGGTGAGCTTTATCTTCAGCCGCTCTCTTCGTTGTCCTTTTTCTACATCTAGTGCTTTCTTCTGAGCCTGTAGTTTTGATACCTCAAAGTCTTTTGTACTTTCTGGCTTTACCATAGTATTTCCTTTCTGTTTGTATTCTTCTTGATACCTTTTCTTGTCAGAAATTTTGTCCTTTTCCTGCCCTCTTCCTCATTTAGTTAGCAGAGCGGTTCTGTTCCCATTTTCATCCCTATTTGGATAACATATCTCCTTCCTTTGTTCGTCCTTTTTCTCTAGGTACTTCCCTTTTCTGGGGTTTCATTTGTTCTTCGTTAACAATGATAAAGAGTTACAGTTTGCATATCCTTTCCCTTTCCGAATTTGGTTTAGCTTTCTTATCCACCTGTGATGAACTCTTTCTTTCTAACAACGATCTTTATTCGTAAGATGGAATAAAATAACACTATTTTGGTTTATTATTCAATAATAAACCATTGTAATCGCTCTTGAGAAAAAAAAATTCTAACCCCCCCCCCCCCTGAAAATTTCATGGTTTACGTTTCAAAGAGTGTAGAATCCGAATCTGCAATAAAAAATTTTCCGTCCGTCCGCCGTACGCACGATTTCTCCCAAACGGCTGACTTAATTTAAAGTGCCCTCTAAGGGTTGTCAAAGTTTTGTAAAATCCCTAAAAACCTCAAAAAAAATCAAGGTGGCCTAAATTTGTACTCTTATTGAAGAACACTCCACGAGGAATCGAATGAGCCCCTCCCCAGGTCCGTAGGCCAAACCATTCCCGATCTATGGCCCGATTTATGGTGCCAACATTAGCGTTATTTTGGTTTATTATTGATATCAGTAACCTAGTGACGTAGTGATGCAGTAATGTGGATACCGGGGTGAACTCCTAAAAGGCTTTGTAGCCGATTGACGGGTTGAAGCATTCTGATAACCATAAAAAACGCTGCAAATTCTTTCACTGGGGTTTATTATTCAATTGGCTTGCGTTCATGATTTGAATTTATACTAAGCTTTGGAGTGTGCGTGTTTCACAGGTGATAGAGCGATTATTGAATTTCAGGAGGTATGCATAGAGCACGTAAATCTGTTCTCAACCAAAATACCTATTTGGATTGATCAGTTGATCATATCTGTGTGCCTCCTGATATTCAATAATCGCTTTATCACCTGTGAAACACGCACACTCCAAAGCTTAGTATAAATTAAAATCATGAACGCAAGCCAATTGAATAATAAAATCCAGTGAAAGAATTTGCAGCGTTTTCTAACGACAGACAATTTAGGATTTTGATAGGAGCAAAACAAATTACACTTAATTTTGACGCCTAAATAAATTCCAAATATGAAAATCACCCAAAATTTAGTTCGCTCTGAAAATTGTCCATTTCAAATAGCGGTCACTTCAGGTTCGAGTGAATGAGCCGGTGGTTCTTCACTCGGGCAAGAGAAACTTCCTTTCCGTTTTTCCTTACAATCGTAGAATTCTGCAGCCCATCCGTGAGTAACTCAGTCCTGTTTTCCTCCCAAGTTTTCCACCTCCTGTCCTGATTTTTTCATCAGTGTTTTTTCAAAACTATATTGAAGCATGCGTCCACCCAGTCGTTTGCATCTGCTCTTTCGTACGTCCCCGGTATGGAACTTCCGATGGTCCGAAAATTAGGAGATTCTCATGTTTTAGGAGAGCCACGGTTCTAGCGAAGTAATGAGAATTTTCCTCTGAAAAGTATCTGATTATGATTGTTGTGAATCATTACCCTTTTCAGAAAATATCGGCAATGACAATTTTTCTGTCACAGCTACCAGGCTTGAACTCACTCATGGAATTATGTGCATTCCTACACTCCGGTGGTTCATTTTCATCAATTCGTTTGTCGTCCATTAATTTCCTTTTATTTTAGTATCCGATTTTATTCCCATTAATTTTGCTTTCAAGTCCAAAAAGTAAAAGTCTATTATTGAACTCATCTCATCCATTCTGGCTTGCATCGAGGAATATATTTCTTCGTGATTCATCAACTTTTTGTTATAAGTGCCACACAACAAGCTATATCTTCAATTCGAGAAACAGTGGTAAAAAACATTCAGTTCTTCTTCTTATCTTGTTTGCTTTGTTTTCAGTTATTTTTTCGCCCTCTATCTAGCAAATTGCATTCCTAACTACAATTGTACTTCTTCACGAGCCGCTTTTCAATTCTTCAAGTTCCATAGTGGTACCACGTTCTACAACCACTTTGGGACGAATTCTTTCTTTCTGATATTTCTTCCTATCTGTTACGCTTATTAGGTATTCGTTCAAATCTAATGAACTGCTCTCCCAAATTTTGAACCACAATATATATTCATAAGATAGAATAAAAGAAAACTATTGTTCTAACACAAAATAATTTAGAATCGTGATAGGAGTCATATAAATTAAACTTAATTTTGGCGCCGAAATAAATTTCAAATATGGAAATGACCTAAAATTTAGTTCGCACGAGGGACACCACCTTCATATTTTCTTCCTCCTATTCTTCGTAATTCGTTATTTTCTTTTCTTTTTCATCTTCCACAATAATTTTGATCTTCACAAACATTCTCATGTTTTCTGCAATTAGCAATTGATTTTTTCTTCCTGTTCGATACCAAACTCTTATCAGGCAGACATCTACCTACCCTCTAAGCGAGGTCCTATCAAGCCTCACTTGTTCCCCTCCTTGCCTCCTTGTTCTTTCAGGATTTCATGTGGAAATGAAGGTATTGAAGTGTTTTGAAAATTTTATAAGTCCCTAGAACGGATCTTTCTGTTTGCAAAGGGAGCGTGTTCGCTATGAAGCCAACGTATCTCTCTCAATGTAGAATTAAAGTCGAAATTCAAGTACACTCATCTGTCATACAATTTTCTGTTGATTTTTCTCATTCACACGGGATGAATTGAATATGGAATTATGAAATAGTAATAAATACACCTATTTTGGAGCGTAATTCACTTGAGAACAAACCATTCTCCTGCTCCCGAAGGAACTTGGTTATTTAACTTGTTAACAGTGAGAGAATCAAGTTGAGTTTCGTAAAGGATAATAGGAATAAAAATTATGGCAAGTATAAAGTTTGAACGTGATTTACATGAAAATAAGAGTACCTAAGGAGAAGAAAGAAGAAGTAAGAAAACGAGAGGAATTATAATGAACAATAAAGAATGCACTTGTCTCATTAGCCTTCCCCACATGATAACATCGTTTCCTATGAGTGGGGTTACTAACTTCACACCCAGGCGTTTTAGGTGATGCATTGACGAAACCAAACTGTCTGTTCAACATAGTCATGCTATCTCGCGTTCTCTCACGGAGCTGCGAACAGTGAAGGTTGTAGAAGCAATCCGTTCGTTATCAGAGCGAAATCGGTTGACGCATCCCAGGACTGAGACGCGGGGCTGTTCGAGATATGTCACGGTGTTCCAATGAAGGCTACACCTCCGACTACGGGAAAACGATGCGTTCGTCGTTAGGTTATCGGTTTCGTGCTGCAAATAATGACTTATAGTGGAAATTAAGAAAAAACAACTGCTTCGTCGTGTGTGGCACACAGCTCCCTCCAATAGGTAACTCTAATATTGGCAAGTTTAAAATGATCTGGAAATATATAGAAGATAAGCTTGTTACAAACATTCACGGAACTCAAATGCCGCGGGACATGGATTTGATATAATCGAATCGCTTTCTCAAACTACCCTATATATTTTGCGGAAGATAGAAAGTGATGACATTATAGTTGAAGAATTTTTCGTTCATGTACTGCCAAAGTGACGTATTTAATCTCGAGTGATGAACTTCAGAGGGTACCATCTTCAGCATAATCCGCACATTTCCTGAAACTGATCATTTGAGGGCTGAAAATGGTAGAAATTAGGCTTATTGAAATTATTTTACGTTTATGTAATTGCGGTAGCTGCTAATGCAATTGTGTTGATTATTAAATCGGTCTTCTCCGACTATCTTCAGAATTGGAGCAAAATCGGACAACTAGAACCTAAGATGTGATGCTGAGTGAATTTTACTTTTGCGTTGACTGAACTTTTGAATTGTGTGCTCTGAAAGTCAAGGCGGGCTACCTACAGCCAAATCCACACATTCCCTGATGAGAATTGGAGAGAAAAAGCTGCTGATAATCATCTGCCGACACATAGGCAGATGCACACATAAATAGACGCGAAATTAAAGTCACCCAGAACGGTCTAAAATAAAAAATGCCAAAAACGAAGCTTCTTCCAGTTTTAGATGGACTCCGAAGAAGAATAAAGATCTGTAAACGTAAAGTATGACAACATTTTTATTATGATATTTTTATGACATCTGGCGGGATTTTTCACGATCTGCCTCTTCAAAAGAAGTTGCCAACTAAAATTGTGACAGGAGGTCGTGAGACAACCCAAACATGACAAATAAATAACTGAATAGAAATCTATTTCAGACATTTTCAACCCCGAATTTGTGAGAGATGAAAGGTGTATGTGTGTGTGTTTGACGGATTTTGTTTTTTGTTTACCTTTTCGTCGAGACGGATTTGACATACCTGGTTAAAAGTGTGGAAAGGTTTATGTCTAGACGTACATGACTTACCCGCTTTCGATAGGGCCTGAAAAGTCTTTCGTCGCGAAGGATCTGATGTGCTCGCTTTTCCTAAATTCAGTGGCTTTTTCCTCTAGACGAATCTGACGTACTTGTTCAAGGGATAGTTGAAAGTAATAGAGCTTTTTTATGTGTTTTAGCGAAAACAATAGCCAGGCTACACCGGAAGGCTTCAGGAGAACGATTAGCGCCTTTAGCTTACTGCTCAGGGTTTAAATAGGGTTCCCCTCCTCGTCCCCTGTCTGACCTGGAGCCCACCTTTCAATTGCCGCCCGACCAAGGATTGTCAACCGATTCATGTTACTGGTTTATTGGTTCAATCAACGTTGTGCTTTAGCATTTAAACATAAAACGGAACATTCAATTGTTTTCATGAAAGAGTTGAGAGGGGTAATAGTGAAAAATCGTTATATTTTCGCTATTTTGATCTCATGGTTTTCCTTTTTTTTTCACTCGAATTTGAGTCTAGTAATGCAACAAAAATCGGAAATCTCGAATTTTCTGTCGGCAGGGAGTTGGACGGGGTAATCGAAAATCCATTAGAACGCTAATGCTGATTTTCTTGCTTTCCTTTGTTCGATTCAGACTTCAAGTCCAATTTTGAAAAGAATTTCAAAAGTTTTAAATTCAATCGCAATGGAGGGGGTAAAAGTGATAATTTGTTATTTGCTCGCTATTTTCACTTGGTATTGTTGAGTTGTTTTTCTTGTCTGTGTGACAAACTTCGGAAGTTTAGAATTTTTAGTCGAAATGAGTGAGAGAGAGAGCGAGAGTTAAAGCGTTTATTTCACTACAATAAATTATTATTTTCTAACAGCAACATTACGTTTTAAATATATTACAAATATTGGCAGATTGTTTTCGTAAACGCTTGTACTGCTAATCCTTTGGATTGTCGCAGGTCGAAATGAGTGTTGAAGGATATTCATTCATCGTAGTGCTGTTCAAATTGAAATTCGCGGCCAATCTTCGTTATTTTTTTATCGTTCAATTGATGACTTGGTCTAGCAGTGAAAATCAGTTCAGCTTCAAATTTCATCATGGAATTTTATAATTCATTCATGTAGTGTGTTTTATGTCGTGTAATCATGTTAATCCGACGTAGGGCTGTAACTCTAATGCAAACGTAACTTACCAATATGTTTCATTGATGAATGTAAGAGGTTAAAAGTTTGTTCACTCTGGCATTCGGTGTTTTCGGTTCAAAATGTTGGTTCATTAAATCATTCATTGATTTTATATTGATGAAACGTTTGGGGATTGTTCAGGTTGTACTTTGAACGGCCGGCTTTTGTATGTTTCATGATGTAAGGTCTGTAAAAATAATCGAGCGTTAAAGAAGTTATGTGTTGAGGGGCAGTGAAAAGGTGGAGAGAATCTGATCAACTATAAATGAGAAAGGAATAAGAAAGGGCAAGAGATAAACGGGGTGAAGTCGCCCTTGATGACCTGACTCGAGTTGGAATGTCAAGCTCTAAGACCGCGTTGCCAGGGTCGAGGGTGACGTAGAATAGGATCATTTCCGGCTCAAATAGCCCGAAGGGAGGGCGGTAAGTTCTCTGTAAAGCGAGGAGAAAAAAAAGGGTTTTCACCCCACTTTGTAAGCGATTACGAGACCGGGTGATAAGTTAGTCCGAGGGGTTGTAAAGGAAGTTCATTCAAGGGACAATGGTTGGAGAAATAAATTCTTTTCAACTCGAATACACTTTGCATCACAGAATCAGGACAATCAAACGTTTTGAACTGTCTTCGGAGTGGAACTAAATCCTTGATGAATCAATGACTTACAACGACAATGCCTCAGAACTGTGAAAGAACGCAGAGAGATTTTGCAATAGAATTCTAAAATATCGAAAAAACGAAACGGAAAACCAAACTAAAGGACGCTTGGGGTGTCGGGTATAAAAAAGCAATATGAGAATGGAAGAATTAAAGGAAGTACAGAGGTCTAAAACTACCTAAAAATGAAAGCGTAAAAGGTCGCGGGAAAATATACAACGAAGCACACCTGCCGAAATGCTCAGATCGACAAACTCCGAGGGTGACCTCACTACAGTCGGGGGAATGACATTGATGTTATTTGCTCCCACTCCTTTCAGCTGTGATATCTGCTTTCCCATGTTCATTTCTTCCTTACTCGTTTATCCTAACTGGTAATCCGAGAGTCCGGGACATCCGGCTTCTTGACTTAGCCATTCGGTGTGAGATGCGGTCTCTCCATTTTTGTAAGGAATGTCACATTGATTCCGAATAGTAACGGGGGGGGGGGGGGGTCCCATTTAGGAATACGAATCCGTGCGTTTTGTGCACATACTGAATAATCAAATAAATGCATAGTTACAGCATCTAGAACAGATTTTCAAACAAAGAGAACTGTATTTTTCGAGAAAATTAGAACGTGCGAAAGCGGTTGACCAACTGTACAGTTGAATATTCATGCATGAAAAATGTCACCAATGGACAAACGCATAGCCGAAGTTGATTTTTTGAAATCAAATCAAACCTTCCATACTGAAATTACTGAATGTTTGAAGCCGGAATCACAGTACAGATTCCAGTGGTTGTGGAGCTGAGGATTTTCTCAGCGTGATTTAAATGGCATATTTTTGAACAAAAATTATTTTCAAATTTTTAACAATAAATCGAAAAAACTTTCAGCTCCCTCTCTCCCCTCAATCATTTCTTGTACGTACTAGTACTCTCGTATCGCCGGAAGGCTTATACAAATAAAAAATTTCATTTCATTTCATACATAACTTTCAACTAACTTTCAACAAATTTTATTCGAGAATCCAAAATTATGGAAGAAAAATATTTATAAACACAACTTAGGATATCTAAATGACTTTGGCATGCTTCCTCCATTTCTGCCCAGATAATTCACTTTCACTTTTCAATGCAATATACGTTTCTCTGATTGCGTCTTTGATGAGCGTTTCATGATAACAATAGTTACTATTGTTATCTCTTTTCCTGGCTACCTTGCATCAGTATCTGGATACCCTTGTGAAGGGGCTTGATAGTCTGGAATAACAATGAACCAACGGCGTAATTACCAATTAAATACTTTTTACCTTGAAAAACGACATCTATTTAAATGATTTGTTATCGAACTAATTGCTTTAGTGAGTAAATATGTAACCTTGGAAACCTCGTTCTCATTCCACCAAGAATGAACCACTAAGCTTTCCTGTTTATATACGTTTACCGTCGATAATTCAAGTCGAGAATGTACGACCCACGTAAATTCGAGTTGGCCAGTTCGGATTTCTGCCTAACAAATATCGGCTTTCGTCGGAATTTTAATCCTGCGTTCGTACGAGCTCGTATCTTGCGGCCACCCTAATTTCGTCGTTACTGCTACAGTACCTGAAAAACAGCGGATGGGAAAACCACCATATGTGTAACGAATGAACAGGAAAACGAGAAAACATTTAAGGAATGTCTGTCATGTTGGGTTTCCCGTATCTGCAACCTGGTTGTACAGATCATTGGAGTACATAGGAGATCATTCATAAAATTCAATTTTATACGTTGTTATACCTACATAAGCATAACCTAACAAAACTGTGGTAAAATTATATCATTGATATTTTCCTTGAAGATAGTAAATAGTTTAGGAGTTTTTTAAATTGGCAAATTCTGTTAAAATGAATATTGTAGATTCAAGAATAGTGGGATGGTTCATCTCAACCATCACAATTCCTGGGAAATTGGATATCAACTGAATGATAATAGATGCGTGACTCGATCAAAAATGTCACATTGTCTAGAACCATCTTTTTGTTGTGGTGAATGGTGACTTCCGTGGGCCTGAGTTTCAATCTTGATCCTTGAAAATCATCTACTGCCAATTTTCAGCTCAAAACTCTAGTTTAAAGAAGATGAATTTACTTCTGAAGTAGGTAAGGTTTGCCTTTATTTATCTTTCTCTGAATGGGTGCTTAGGACACAACCAATAATCTGATGCCTTTCATATTCCATATTTACGGTATTCGTTGGGAATAAAATACATCAACGAAATTCCCTATTTGATACCGAAAAAAAGTGTCTTGATATTCGAGTTAACCTGTTCCTGAAATACTGGAGAGTGCAATTAAAGAGAATAACGTTCTCCCATACCCTCTGTTACATTGAAACCACCTCTTATACCAACCCACCTCCTGTTCTCCTGTAGAGCTTGAGGTAGCAATCCACAAAGGTTTCAATTTCTAGAGCTATGGTAATTTAGGCATAATTAATTAACGAATAACGTTTTCAAGAAGCTCTCTACTTTTTGGCTATTGCTGTTTGGATCCGACAGAATTTTTTTAATTATGACGGCCTGCAATTTGAGTAAAAAGTACAATCACCTGTCCTGAATGATTGTGTAATCAGAACCATCACCTAGAGGATGAGTACGAGCATATGAGTACGAGGACGAGTAGGGATGAGTATCGGACTACGAAAAATCGATTAATAATATCGAATAAATAATCGATTTGCCGATGAATTAAGGCAATAAATAATCGTCAATCGATTAATCGAAAACAAGTTATACTCATGTAGTATGATCGTACGTGCATATTTTCTTAAAGCATCATTATATTTATGCTAAATTTAGTTGATACTTGAACAGTTTTAGAGTAAAGAGATTGTTAACCATCACTTTTATAGGGAAAAACTGGTTCTAAATAAAATTCTCATATTCAAAATGAAGGTTTTGGATTTTTTTCAACACATTACTGTGGAATGTAAATACTTTTTTCAGCCCATTTGAGTTTTATGTTCTGGTTCATTGCTAACAAACGTTTGTGAGTAAGGTTCTATTTTAAAATATAACTGTAACAATATTTAGCTTTTTTTTGCCACTTTTAGTGATTTGTTAAGTACATCTTAACAAATGTGCTGTGTGGGAAGCTCATTGATTTTTCACGTAAGCAGGAAGTTTTGTTCACAATTCTAGGAAGAGTTATCGTCTGAGATTAAACATATAAAGACACACTCATCTATATTCTTGCAATAGCTTCATGTTCGAAGAAAACTGTGATCATTATCAATAGTATTCATCTTTAAATAAGTTTCGAGAGTTAAATAAACGACAAAAGGACCGTTTCCAAAAAGTAGATTTTTGTATAGCTCTAGTTTCGCGTTATGAAACCAAACCACCCTCAGTGGACTCGAGAAACTGTTATCTTGCAAAACGTCTGAAAGTTCTTTTACCAACATGGTTGCATCTCGAGGAAATTGAATCGCCCTAAACCGCCGTAAACTTAAAACGTTCTAAACCGCCTATCCGCTTCTGTCAGAAGCAGTAAAGCTCGGCAGTTTAGGATAAGTGATTTGCGTAATTTCTGATGTTGAACTTCATCATATTTCACTGTTTCCATTTAGTACAAAAACACCGCTCATCCACAGAGAAAACCAAACCATTCGCTTACTCTCCCTATAAAGTGTTCTTGCATAAAATGAAAAATTAAGGCACCTTCATCGCTAGATGGTGTCTGCTACCAAATGATATTCCAATTTATCTCAAGCATGATGAGAAAAAGCATTGTACCAAGCTGGAGATAATCGTGAAAGTTTACGAGTTTTCCCAACACCTCTCCTTCTTCTGGGCGTCGCGAATGAATGGGGAGGCAAACGAAGCGGCATGATGAGAAATTTAGCCCGAAAAGCAGGCACTGGACGGTCGGATCTCTTCCAAACTCCCTTTCTCTCTGGTCGTCTAACCATCCCATCACCACAACCTCTCACTCACTCAATCTATACTTCTTCAGGGTATACCACTTCTCTCCCGCTTCTTCTCTTCGTCTCCCCCTCCTTTCTAAACCTCGTCCATTTCGTATTTTCCTTGCTTCTAAGCATCGATCAGAACCGTGAAATTGAGCAGGTAATTAATTTTTCTGCAGCGGTTTGACACTTTTCACCTCTACCTATTTGTCACCTCGGCTATTATTTTCAATTTTCTAACAGATCGATCGCGAACTAACCTGCCGTTCCATAAACCATATAATTTTTTGAGAAACCTGCTTGTCCTAGGTTATAAAAACAAGTGCGGGTGAGGCATCTGATGTCAAAAGTGAAGTGATGTATTTACGATGCGATGCATGACATTTATGTTCTTACAGTCGGATGTAGCATCCTTACGACACTAAAGTTCGATACGATCTTAAATGAAACTTCGGATCTTAAATTCCATCCTTCAAATCGGAAATACAGTGTTCTTTGGACTAGCATCCAGGTTAATAACCTGCAACATTCAGGGGACGTGTTTGAAGACACAAAGCTTCAGTAATAAGCTCAGCTGTAATCGTTTCAAGAAACGGAAAGAGGGAGCTATACATATCCGACACTCACAAGCAGTGGGTTGGGAAAAGAGGTGTATCTAGTGGAAGAGGCTCGCATTAGACAGGGCAGGGATGAGGAGGTAGACAAGGTAGGGAGGAGGTAATATTGAATTATTTATTGGTCATTTTGCTTATGAAGCTGAACGAGCAAAGATACATCAGGACAAAGATGTTAGTAAAAGTGGTTCGAAACCACTCTCTCTGCTAACATATAACGAATCGGCGATGAAATGGTGAAGTTCCTAGTTACGAAGGGATGAGGAGATTGTTCTGCAACAACCAGAGGATACCTTTGAAGCTAAAATGCTTGGAGTAATTACACGCTCAGACTTAGCAGATCCAAGGAACGGGATGGAGAGTAGCCAGATAAGCATTCATTTGAGCTCAGTTTTCAAAGGTATCCTAACGGCCCTTGGGGGATGTTGCAGAGGTATCGAGGGTCTCTCTTCTCGATAATAATTCAAATATTACTTATTTATTATGGCATTAATATTGCATGAAATGTGAGAAGTATCACCACATTTATCTCCGAATCCAACGCGAAGATGGGAAGTGGCTGAGGCACGATTAATTTTAAAATATGGAATGTAAAATAAACCAGATTTAGACGTAGAAACAAAATGACCTAGCAATAGGTATTCATCCATAAATTAATCGTGAGCCTCATGAAAAATACAATTTTTCTAAGCTTGTTCTCTACGTTGTGCCAGCAACGAGCCGCAATATCTATACTCTCCCTAATATCTGGAATATTAACGTTTGTATAAAAGGTTGTCTAACACCATATGAGCCATCAGCTAGACAAAAATGAGATTCTCGGAAGTGCTTTCCGGCGATCAGATGAAGGCGATAACGATGAACGACAGAATCCACTTCTTCCACATTCCAAAAACCGCTGAACAAGTTCATTGAGGCTAGTTTTCGATAAGCCCAGGTTTACCTCAGGAGAAATTGACGCAGAGAAATTGACATTGACAAAAAAAATCACCCACCCAAAATTGATTCCGATCGCAACTGGTTCGCCGTGTAGAATTCAATGCCCAGGTTTGAATGACTGCGAATAAAGACCTTCTCCTAGTAGAAAACCGACTGTGCCGTGCTGGTGAAATGATTTATCTTCCAATACAAAATCCACTCGTGGGGATCGGACTCGACGGCAGTGGAGTCGTCATGGGTTCACCTCCGCTATTTTCATCACACAAAAAAACCATTATAAACAGGTAAAATACAGGTAAAATAAATAACGCGGGATAAAAGAAATTTTGATATAGATTTAGTGATAAGAGAAACAAGTTTTTGGATTTCGTTTGTAAAAATAAGTCCAACACATTGTTAGATTTCCCAACTTCCTCAGTTTTCCAATTTTCTCAAATTTCCCAACTTCTCAGAATAACCGCTTTCTCCTATTTCTTAACTCTCCTAGTTGGCACAACATTTTTCGCATTTTCCGGCTCCAAGCTGGTGGTCCTGAAGATGTAGCAAAGGGAGGAAAGTTGCGGGGAAAGCAGCCAATTTATCAGTAATGAATATAACTAATATCAAATTCAATTTTATCTCGGAGCTTGAATATATTAGCAATCAAATGAAGAGCGGCAATTCAAACGGCTACAACACCAATTACTTGAAATTGTTATGTTTTTCGTGATAGCTAGTTATTTGGTGGCATTCTGAAAGTTGTTTCTATTAAGTCATATCACCTTTCGACCCTACCTTTTTCAACTTATCGAAATTTAACCACCCCTTTTTACAAGCTGCGTCGACAGTTGTTGGATGGAAAAGTCGAAAATGTTGACACCCCGGTGTGGGGGCCCTTCACGGCTCGTGCCCTCACAATGCCAGTTTATCTGCCTTCGAAGAGAACAATAGGCAACCCCGCTCGCCTTCCGCGTCATGTCAAACAACACCCCCTCATCATGCTTGTGTTGGGCAAAAATACGCTAGGAGTGCGAAGAAACGCTTCCAACGAGAAAACAGAAATACAGGTTGGCGATGGATGGTGGGAGTCATATATGCTACATAAAACCGTCTTTATGACTGGTAACAGAGCACAGTTATTTCAAATTACGAAATACTTGGGAGTAATGAAGATGTGTCTGGATCGTTACCTCGATGGATGTAACAATGGAAAACATGTGTTTGGAGCTATACGACCTAGCTGAAAAGGCTGTACTTACCTGTAGTAAAATACTTAGCGAAGACCGTATGTTTCATAATCCACAACCCTCTAAAAACTTCCCTATTGGTGATATAGTGGTCCAATGAATTGGATCAGAAATGAAACCTTCAGTATTATACCCGATTTGTATCATTTCATGTTGTTTAACTATACAGCGCCACTAAAACAAGTTTGACCTGGGGGTCTAACTGTGTTAATGTACGTTTTGGGGTTGCTGAATCTGAATTTAAGGTCTATTTAACTCCATCTGGTCCGAAAATTGGAATGTGATGAAATTATGGTTAATGGATTCTAATGTTTCTGAAGGAAAAAAAGTGAGGGATTAATAGAAATTTTCCCTGAAAATCGGTACATAGAAATTCGCCTCGTATCAAGCATTTCCCGTGCACCCCTGCAAAGCAGGTACTAAAAATGTTGAAGTGATGCAAATGATACTAGATTGGTGCACTAAAACCTTGGAAAATGGGGCTGGGTGAATATCACTTTTTTTGCGCGCCTGATTCCTGAGCAATGAAGCGCGAGTCAATTCCATCCGCATCATAACCAGCATCTTCCCTAAAAATTTCAATACAATCTGATGAAAGTCTATTAATGATACTCCCTTGTTGAAATTGATGAGAGATCACGAAGCCATCCTACACTGAGTAGTCACCAATTTGGGTGGGAGCGGAGGACCACTACTCGAAAAAATTGTTTGTAGGTTTTTACGTTTGAATACGAGCACATCGAAGGATTGATTTGCGAACAACGGAACGAACAGTGATCTGCAAATAACCCATACATTCTCCCAAAATTTCATCAAAATCGGATGACATATGTAACATCTGAGCTTGTTACAAGGATGTGCGTCCAAACGGTCAACACTCATACCAGCTTACACGAAACGAAGTTGGTCAGAATATCTAAATTCCAAAATACAAGTTTGGATTTTAGTTAAACATTTTTTTTCCGTACCCAAAAACAAAGCTTCCACTACCTTACGCCCCTTAAATCTTGGCTTCTTTATACGTGAAACTTGCAGTAGCAACAAGTACTCGTGGTAGATCCACCTCCCCTCTCAGCTCAAAAGTTGTCTGAAACAAGACTCCCACTGGGTTTCCAACTTTTTTTTTTTTTAACTTATTTTATTTTATATCCACTTGTAGCGCGCTTTTGACATTGATAGCTACCCAAAGTGATCTCGAAGGTCGAATTACGATAAGATATTATCGATTCGATAACGAATAACGATTATCTTCTTGTTCTTGAGTGATTCGCAACCGTATCCATGCCAAATAGTAATAATGGTGAAAAAATAGTGAGGTTGCGAATACATGAAAGGAACGACAAACTGAAGGGGATACACTGAGAATGTGAATCACAGCATTCCAAGGCGACGAAGAGCGAAGCGACTGGCATCTCTGGGGAGCCTCAGACGTCACGGAAAATTTTGTCTTATTGCACTGATTGAACATAAACACACAAAAAGAGCAACTAATTTGAAATAGTATTTATTAATGAATATTTTCCGTTCTAATCAACCTAGGAATCTGAAATTCTAATTGTATTTTTTTGTAGAGCTTCTGAAATCTAACAAAATATTTTATGCCCTTATCTGACTCCGAAATGATTAGATGCGATAGTTCAATTCAATTCCAAATTTTATTTTTTCAAGTTTTTGGTTTTAAAATCAGCTAACCATTGTCAACCGGTTTTATCAAAAACTTCAAAACACAAAATTTGTTCAAATTATGTTAATTATCAACTGAAGAGAAACAAAATATTAATAATGTTGGTGGAACAATCCTAATCCTATATCCTAATCATGCCTATAACTGTTGCACTCTGCCGATGTATTTTTCCCAATAAAAAACAGGTACTTGTTGCGTATCCCGTGGTTTGCTCTCAATCTACTCTTTAGTGACTTACCGTCGAATGTACCAGGGTCCACGAGAGAGTAGGATTTGTATGATCCTGAAAAATGAATCTTCCTCAATAGTACTATACGTATTTTGCCATTCTCTCCGATAATGATCAAGGATGGAAGTTAAATACTTCTTGACCTCGACGTTCATTCCAATCCTCTGACCTTCCCAGGCTCCACGACTGGCCATCCTATCTGCTATTTCGTTTCCACGAATTACCACATTTGCTTTAACCGACATTAGTTTGACGTCTACCGAAATATAAATGGGGCTCTTTTTAGGGCATCTAGACACCCCTGTCTATGTCAATATACATAGATTTACGTGGAACGATATTCTAATGACTCAAATTTATAATCCTATCTTTCTACTCACTCGAAGGAGGCACTTCCCAACTAAATGGAAGTTTGCCCCGATTGTAATGGTGAAGAAGAAAGGTAAACCATCTCGGGACCCACCAAGCTATCGGTCCATCAGTCTCCTGTTCCTCTTGTCCAAGATCTTCGAGCGCCTTCTCCTGACTCAAGTCCTACGTTTTCTTGAACCTCTAGTACCACCGGAACATTTGGTTTCCGTTCACTTCACTCGTGCCCGCAACAGCTCCATCGTGTGGTTGACAAAATTCTCAACAGCTTTGAATAAAAAAATATCTGCTTGGGGCTGTTTTTGGACGTGGAAAAGGCCTTTGACCGAGTGCGGCACACGGGGTTTCTCGTCAAACTCAAAAGGGTACTGCCTGATACTTACTACAGAGTCATCCAAAGTTACCTTTCTGCCAGAACCTATGCTGTAAAATACCTCCACGCCCAGTCCGATGCTCACCTCGTGGAATCAGGCGTCCCACAGGGAAGCGTCCTTGGACCTGTCCTGTACACCCTAATCGCAAATGACATGCCACGAA
Source organism: Creontiades dilutus (assembly GCA_031894815.1). Lineage (NCBI taxonomy): Eukaryota > Metazoa > Arthropoda > Insecta > Hemiptera > Miridae > Creontiades > Creontiades dilutus. The sequence continues at coordinate 303,070 of JAVIWC010000944.1, forward strand.
ATTATGATGTCCTCATTTCCCATTTTGCCGACGATCAGGCTGTCTTGTCTCAGGCGGAAACTGGTGAAGAAGCTCACTCCAAGCCCACCAAATGGACCAGCAAATAGATAATAAAGCTCAACCCGGATAAATCCGTATTGATGTGCTTTATCCTGAAACGCAACTTCAATGTCCCTCCTTTCGAACTCCAAGGTCGGACAATGGCACTTCAGGGCTCTTTAAGATACCTTGGGCTGACTCTAGACACAAAACTCACGCGAAACGGTTGTTAGAGTTAGAAGAAGAATAGGCCAAATCAAATATCTCCTCGGCTCACCTCATCTCTCCTTGGATTTGAAGCGTTCGCTACCTCACACTTATGAGACCCTTGTGGTAGTACGGCTGTGCAATATGGAGTTCTCCGTGTGACACACATCTAAAAAAAAAATACAGACCTTACAGAACCGAGCTATCAGGATTCTCACATGGTGCTCGTGGTTCTTGCGCAATGAGTGCCTCCACAACGACCTGGAAATACCCATGGTCAAGATCATTCTCCAAACCTCATACAGGCATCTCGCCCTACAAATATCGGAACATCCTAACAAAATAGTTAGAGAAATGCTGGAGGATAGACGTTCCGAACGTGCTACACGACGCTTGTAAAGGAAACGGCACTCAGACCTAATATAGCCCACTGAACCACTCACTGCACTTATCGTAGCGACCAAAGCAGCCCTCTACTGTGTGGTTACCTTGTCACTCTTGTTATAATTGTTACAAACTTGATCCTATCTGTACCTGAAACTTACATCCACCTATAAAGAATTATTTAGGTACTTAAGTGTCTAAGCTGCCAAAGGGCAGACTGAGTTCCTTATGTTTCATGTTATTGTTATTTATATTAATGGAATAAGCATACTTGATAGTTTGTGTATAACACAAAAAGTAAATAAAAGTTTACAAAAAAAAGTTATTCTAATGCAGGAATGATTAACTTATTTGTAATAATTTATGGCTTTTTCGTATTTATTTTCCATGTTATTGATTAAACGAAAATTATAATAAATTATGTAAGTTAGAAATAAATAAAAATGGTTTCCATGATTTTCAGATCGGGGTGTGGAAGTCTTGGGAGAAGGAAGGGCTTGATATCAAGGACATCGTGTGGCCGGGCAACAGCCACACGCCACCGCAAGGCGTCCCGGAGAAGTTCCATCTCCGGATCACGTTCCTCGAGGAGCCGCCCTACATCTCCCTCGCTCCCCCCGACCCCGTCACGGGGAAATGTCACATGAACAGAGGCGTCATCTGTCGCGTCGCCAAGGAAATTGACCTCCCGGAGTAAGTGGTTGCCTCCTCTTTCATCGCTATTACCGCCCGTTTCCCTGGCCGTTGCCAACTTTACACTCATACTTGGACCGTCATCCTATTATTGTTATTCTTTCTTTTGTCACTCCTGACATACACAATTACTGTTATTTTGCTTTCCCAAAATTGCATGAAGAGGAGCTTCATTTTCTAAAAATATATCGTAAATCAATAAAAATGGTATTCTAAAAATATATCGTGAATCAATAAAACGCTGCAAATTATTTCTCTGGGGTTTATTATTCAATTGGCTTGCTTCCATGATTTGAATTTCTACTAAGCTTTGAGAGTGTGCGTGTTTCACAGGTAATAGAGCGATTATTGAATTTCAGGAGATATGCATAGAGCACGTAAATCCGTTCTCAACCAAAATACCTATTTGGATTGATCTGTTGATCATATTTGTGTGCCTCCTGAAATTCAATAATCGCTATATCACTGTGAAACACGCACACTTCAAAGCTTAGTAGAAATTCAAATCATGAACGCAAGCCAATTGAATAATATACCCCAGTGAAAGAATTTGCAGCGTTTTTTATGGTTATCATAATACTTTAACCCGTGTATCGGCTATAAAGCCTTTTAGGAGTTTACTCCAGTATCCACATTACTACATCACTGCATCACTACGTCACTAGGTTACTGCTATCAAAACAAAAACAATAATAAACCAAAATAACGCAAATGTTGCCACCATAAATCGGGCCATACATCGGGAATGGTTTTACCTACGGACCTGAGGAGGGGCTCATTCGATTCCTCGTGGAAAGTTCTTCAAAAAGTGTCTAAATTTAGGCCGCCTTGACTTTTTTGAGGTTTTTAGGGATTTTACAAATCTTTGACAACCCTTAAAGAGCACTTTAAATTAAGAGAGCTGGCTAAAGAATTGGGGCGTTGTCGGACCAACATTTTCCTGAAAATTTCAGCTTTTTTGCTCCAGCCGTTTGGGAGAAATCGTACTTACGTACGTACGACGTACGGCGGACGGACGGAAAATTTTTTATTGCAGATTCGGATTCTACACCCTTTGAAACGTAAACCATGAAATTTTCGGGAGGGTTAGAATTTTTTTTCAAGAGCGATTACAATGGTTTATTATTGAATAATAAACCAAAAATGGAACATCCAGTCAGGAGTTCATCCGTTTTGCTGCTTTTCTTATTTCAAACTTATCTGACGCCTGGACGCTTTGGTAAAACTGGCAAATTTTTCTTCCCGTAATGGCGCTCAAAATAACGAACATAACTTGACACTGGTGAATAATATACGAGTACATTTTGCGGGGCCAAATCCCCACCTTATCCATCATATTCGTTATTATGATCGCTATTTGTCCTTTCCGGGATCGGGAGAAAAGAACATAGGAAAGCACCTTCCCACCTGGGGATTCACGTCTCCGTGTATGATGAATGCCTCTACGTTCACGTGGCATGTCGGCGAAGGCAGATGGAAGTCCGTGAATGTGTGGACGGGAAAAGAAGTAAGGGATGATGAGGGTGAGGGAGGGGTTTCGTGACGGATGACGACCAAACTGTCAAGTTTCGTCAGCCCACGTCACAACCAGAATAATTCTTCCTTCGTCTGAAAATGAGAGGGAGATTCGAATGTGATCCTAAACGGATCACACCTTTATAACCTTTTCATAAATGTTTTGGTCCAACAAAGCATAATTTTTTCTTGTGACACATAGCCTCCACTTATATAATATGAATTATATAAGGATTATTACTTAATACTAAAGTGAAATGCTGTTAATAACAACAAGAGACGTAGAAGTTGAGTCTATCGCAATTCAGGAAACATTTCCCCAACATACAGCAACCCCTTCAACAGATGAGGTGAGATTTAGGTATATTTTTTATTTATTTATTTATTAACGAAAGAATACAATGAAAAGGATATTAAATAGGTATACAAAATATAAAGCCCTCCGTCAAAAAGTTCAGTGATGAATTCGAGGTAACCGGTGGAGTTGATAATTAAGTGATAGTAACTACTGTGCACATACTGATTACAATAATTAAAAAAGTAAATGAAAGTAAACAATCTAGAATATCTATTTACATTAGTGATACATTTCTCTTGATCACTGCTTAAAGCCCAAAAATAAATAGTATATTCTTCTTTGATGAAGAAGATCTTTTGAAAGTTGCTGAATTTAGTTTATTTATGTACAAAAAATGGATCGCTCTGTTATGTATATCCGTATACGGATTTGTTTTGAAAAATTCGGTTCTACGAATCGATCGGTCGGGCTAATTTCATAATTTATGGTTAAATGATACGGACGAGTTGAAATTGGTATGCAACTCGCTTTCCCCAAGTAAACTAGAAATTTCATCGAGGTTTGAGGAGTGGAAAGTTATGATCATTATAGTTGAAAAGTTTATGATTTTTGAATGCAACTCATAGAGAACGATCTAAGTTACATTGTAACCCGCTTTTTTCCTGAAAATGCATCGAAATCAAACGGAATTAGGCTTATTATTAAGATTTTACTGTCGCTTATTATACTGGCGCATTGAAGTTGATTTCAGTTTTTCACACACTTCTTCCCGGAATCATCAATAATATGATCATAATCTACAGGAACCTGAAAAATAATTCTTCTTGCATTTTAAATTTGAAAATGTGCAGAGTTGAGTATATGTTGATTTTTGAGCTATGAAACTCCTAGGGGACCGTCACCATAATAACCAGCACATTAACTGAAACTCTCATCAAAATGGATGAAATCGTAGAAATTTGGCCTGTAATAAGGACCTAATTGTATTATTCTAACCGTGATGATCACGGTTATTCATTATTATCATTGGTTATCATATCATTTTCTTAATCAGAAAATTTTCGAACCCTGCAAAACTTCTAAATGTAATATCCTATCCCAATCATATAAAGTGTGGAATTCACGGTACTCGTTGGACGAATCATCAAGCCATGAGATGAGGATTAATACCACGATATCTTGATACTTTTTGATGCCACTGATACTTGGGATTAATGTAAAATTATTATGAAATATTCGAACATAAAATGTTTCTGTGGTTCAACTACGATAGTTTGAACCATACCATCGTGGACTTTCTTCACGGACTACATAATACTATTGACATGCAGGACACTATTTAGTATATGGATTTATTTATTTCACAAAACGGACAAGCTCAATATGCTGTATACATACTTACTGATTTAGGAATTGAGTAATACAAATATGAAATGTTCATGAAACCAAAGCAAAACGAGGAATACCTATCTCATGAAAATAAACATTACAAACGTCCGCAAGGTTAAGATGGGTTAGGGTTCATCAAGGTTATCATTCACATAAATCACGACAAGACGAAGGAGAACGGCTTTAAAAATGCCAATATTGGGACACAAGGGGTCTCTCGTGGTAGTCTTAATAGGCAGCAGATAATTTATAGACAAAAAAATATATATAGAAGAGACCACTCGAACTAGAACTAGGACGAAAGATCCGGAAAAACCTTCAGCAGCTTAAAGAAGAAAGAAAAGTCACACCAATAACCCTTAGCTAATTTTGAGTGTTCGGCAGTACTCATTCAAATCAGAGTAATTGACGGTTCCTTGTGTAATGGGCAACATGAATGCGACGCCCCGGAGGAATTTGTGGTGGTCTCTCTCCAGATGGTTGATATACCTAGCATTTGTGATGTGGGAACCTAATTACCGAAGCATACTCTAGAATCAGCAGAACAATGGCTTTGTAAAGGGTTAGTATCGTGGGCCATCAAATTCCCTCGAATTTTCTTAATTTCCATCGCCCCGCTTGATCATCAGTGGTTTTCACAGCGCGGGAAATGGAATGACCTTCACAGGCAACATTTTTGTACTATATGCTACGTTTTTAGGCAGTGTTTCGCAATTTTATCGAAAATATACTTAATTTTGCCTGATTTACTCCGTAAAGATGTAGCTTTTCAATTGCGAATGCATTTTCTCAATTTGTAAAGTAGTTTTAGAGTTGAATCGTAACAAGTAAACAAAAATAAAATCTTTCCTCTTTATAATATCAATGTTGTTATTAAAATAGCATTGATATCCAGAAATTGTTTCAGAATAAATCAAAATTGGCTTCCGTGAAGAAAGTTTTTGTGAATTTTTATTTTAACATTTTTCGTGCCGTTCAAATAGCTTCATTTACTGAGAAAATGTTCTTTAAGATCTGATTCAAAAATTACTGTTTAGTGAAAGGCGAAAAATCATCACGCCCTTGAATACATGTTTAATTGTACGGTATTCAGCAGGGGAAGATTCCTGATACTCGTACTACGAAATACGTTTTGAGACTTTTAGTTTTTTTGTTATTTTTCAAACGAGGCCGCGTAGCGTGATGTGAATGATACCTCTCGCTCAAAGAAAGGACTTTGCTTGGCTCCTGAAAATGTTCTTGCTTTTTTTTCATCCTTTTTCAAATGAAAGAGAAGACTCAGCGGTGAATAAGACCTTTCAAATCCTCACGATTTACAGGGCGCTATGAAAAGGGTCGGCCAGAATAACAAAATGGGGTAGGTAGCTCCCTCGAGACGTCACCGCGTTACGTACGTACCTACCTTAAGGGATATGAAATATGATGAGAAATGGAGATGAAGAAGGGGGAGGTTAGGTAATGTTATGCGGCTACATTATTTTTGTTGTTTCTTTTCCTCCTTTGCCTGCGCATTATTTCTTTTGAAATGATAATTTTCTTGAAAGACAGCCTGAAAGCCGAGCGTTGCAATGGGATACCTGCATTATGTATTGGAATAAACTGCCTACGAAACGGAAAAATGAAACTACCAGTTTCGATGTAAAAAAATGTTTAAAGAACAGTTCGTATGACAGTAAGATAGTCACCAGCCTCATTGGGATACTTGGATAGTATCAACTGAACATCAACACACAGGAAGAGCGACCACAATAATACTACAAATAATACTGGCTCATTCATCTCCAGATTAGATTGATAGAATAGTTGTCTTGGTTGTCCGATTATCTTTCATGGTAATCTAAATGCTATCAACTGCTATTCTATGGCAAAACACTTCGTCTATCAGAGGTTTTCCTCGACACTCCAGCAGATCGAGAAGCTGCAGGTTTTCAACGAACTCCGTAACAGCACGAACAAGACTTCCAAGTGACTACTTTTTAGTCAGATACTTGAATTTGTAGTTTAATTATCGCTCTCCAAAAACTATTCTCATTCGGTCGGTTTTTAGAATGTTTCATCCCCAGCAGCACACGAGAAAACATTACAATCGGCTTGCATACAATTACTAGACATAATCTGAACACATTTATGAACGTCTCGTGCTAACATTCAAACTTGAGTTCAGAATGCATGGAGTACGGGTATATGCAGGTTTTCAATCAAGAGATGGAACGAATTCCACCACATCTCATAACTAGAGACGTTTTGCAGAAGATGAACATTGAATAGAAAATCAAAATTGCCATGTCTCTAGAAATGTTTAAAAAATTCAAATTCCCTTGATGAAAAACACTATTGACGCATTTTTTAACAAATGATGTCTCTAAACACTTTTTCGGCATACACATACATTATAAATGAATTAGGCACACTCGTTTTAGATTAGCTTCCATTCGAAACTCTACCAATGCCAATCAGTCTGAGATTAAGATTAAGAAACTTAGATTAAAGAATCGGACTTTTCGGAGAGCAACCCGCCTATTTCAAAGCCTGAGCGGATTCCCTATGAGTTTTATTATTATTGACTTACTAATAGACGTTGCGCTAATAAATCGTATTATTGTTATGAAAAACGAAATTTCGAAACTTGTGGAACGAAACTACATGCCTTTGAAATCGGTAGAAAGCTTTGATGAACCATAAACATCAATTTCACATCGAAACTGTTTTCCATTCGTTGGAAATACATCAATAAGGCCTGGTACGACTTAGTTTCCCGATCTTCGGCTGGAACGAAAATGTATGAACATGTATGTCCAGGAGCGGATAGCCTTCCCTGTTCCTCAACCAATTTCAATACATCCAGGAAGCGCATGTACAAATACGTCATCAAGTTCTATGCATTTTAGGTGTGTCGTACCAAAAATATGACAGTTTTTTATTGTACATGTGGTGTAAGATAAACAATTATACCCCACCCCCTGAGGGAATAGTTTCCTGCCATTTGAGGACAATCCTCAGCATTACAAAATTGGGGTATGGAATAAGTCATTGCCTAGCATCTGAAAACGATTCTCCGCGGTACGAAACCGATGTAAGGTTACTTCAATCTCTAAGGGAATTCGTTGGATACAGTATGCGATCATTCGTCGAAACTTCAGTAGGAGCAGAAGTTGTACTGCCCACCCAACTTCGCATTCATGCCAAATGATGTATTATGAAAGTAAATACGATTTTAAATGTCTACCAATTTGGGTGTGACATTCCGCTTAATTGTATGGGTGACATCAATATATAGATAGAACGGGGTAAATTATATTCCAATTTTTAAAAATGAAGTGTATATTGCAGCAACAAGAACGGAAATGTTCCATTGTTCTTCAACGGCAATAAATCGATGAGTCAACACGGTCCATCCCCTATCGCTAATTCTATAGCGGATACGATAATTATTAGGAAATGATTAAACCCCTAATTACACTCTAATTTTTAGTAAAATCAGAAGATTACAAAGGGATAAAATGATGCTTTATGGATTTTACGACTGCGTATGCACGGAGTGATACATTGATTTGTGACCAATAAAACAATTAGGGGACAGTCTAACCCTCATATGTCCTGGAAATATCCTCCATCCGAGTGATCTTTGTAACCATCTAGAGCAGCTACTAATGATACTATCGTGATGAAATAGATGTGAGATTATGCAATAGTTCTTCCCCAGACTACATTCCGAATTGGAGCGAAATTTGGTCACTAGAACCTAAGATATCGCATATTTTACGTTTGCGTATGCGTAGGGTGAAGTATAGATTTTTAAGGATTGAAATGCATGTGGTTCCACAGCCCGAACAGCAGATTTTATGAAACCGGTTTTATGAAAAAGGTTGAGCGAAAGTTTCTTAGGAGGATTTCAGAACTCTATTGGCAAAAGACAACGAAAGTTGTTAAACGTGATCAAAAACGTAAAGTGTGAGTGTGAATTTAAAGACAAACATTTTTTTCCATCTCCCGAAATTGGAAAAAACAAGGCTTCCGCTTCCTACAGGTAGACTCGGAAGACAAATCAAAGTTCCCCCTCAATCAGTGTCCTACCCATTCAGTCCTGTTTAATCCATTTAAACATCGTGAGGACGAAAGTTCAGAAGATTTAGCGCTGGGACTTCAATAAAACCCATTGGTAAGTACAATCTGGCATCGGCGCTCGATTTCCCACCCCTACTAGAGGAACTGACCCCATTTGCACTTGCCAAGCTCCGTCACCCTGGGACCCAAGATCGCCACTTGTGGTGGCCGTTGAGCTTACTTAAGACTTTTCATTAAAATGCCTGTGATTTAGTGAGGCTAATATCCTTGATTGCATTTCCAGGTTTCGAACTCATAGTCAATGGATAACAATTCGTATGGTTGTATGTATGAAAAAATAGACACTTGTTTTGGATGAATATTTTTTATGATAAGCCTTTGTAATCGTATAGCGTAAAAATTATATGACTCTCCCAACAACTTTGTCACTTTACGTTTCAAGGATCGTGGATTCAAAATCTGCAATGTCCGATCACTCTACACCGTACAGGCCTTAGCATTGATGTAAAAAATCCATTCTTTCGCAGATGAACTTCACTTAGGGGTCGTCTGGTCTTTTAGCCAACCTCCAAATAGACTGATCGCCTCACACGACCAAAACTGATCGAAAACATTGTTTCTCGTTTTTTTTACTCATATAAGTAGGCGGGTAGAGTCATTTTCTAGTTATTTTCAACGTTAAATCGACTGGAATAGGTTTTAGATCCGTGGACATTCGCCCTTAGCAACTAATAATCATTTTTAGATCTAAAAGCCATTATCATATCCTGAACGCCGAAATGTTCACTTCTACAGTAAGCTGTCTTAAAACCCTACGGCTTCATAAAATTAAATCGGTTTTCCCCTTAATGAAAATCAGATCTTTAAATTGTTGAATATTGTTACCAATTTCTCCGACCTAATCACATTTCTCGCCAAATAGCACTCGCAACCGAGAATTTCATCTTATCCGTATTTATGAGCTTCAAAGCCCTTTGATTTTCACTCGAGTCGGCTTCTCTTGGCTTTCTGACTTGAGAGGGGCGCTTTGCATGTGAAACTACTTTCCTCTTATAACGACTAAACCTCAACGCCCAAACCGCTCGGCAGTTGAAAGGAACAACCTAGCCAGGTGCATTTGAGATCAAGGAGGGTTTCGTGGTCCATAAAACAACCAGAACAGTGGGGACGGGTTCAATCAGTTCCACCCGTTGAATTTTCCTCTAACTCGTCCCATTTGCTGGCCGTTCTTAGCATTACCTCTGTGTACACAACAAACGAGAAATCTCAAATGTTTAAAAACCCCTGTCGAACACCGCCTACGCTGTTTTGGTAGGCCTTTAACAAGAACAGTTCTTGAATTATACTGTAAGGTCCATTAAACCTTTAAGGGGTGATACACAGTCCGGAGCGGCAAATCAAACCCAACAGTGAGATACCTGGATTAGCTCTTGGTTAATTTGTAATCGATTAATTTACACCCATGTATGTGCATTCAAGTATCTTCGCGGTGAGTGCAACTCTCCCCAAATCTAGGAACAGGTTTTTGGGTGTATATAAAATCAAAAATACCACACATCTATTTATTTACCCTTTCATTTACTGGTTATCAGTATGTTTTTCACATAAATGACGTTGGGAACTAATCGTTCATGCAAATCAAGAGTCGCAAAACGTGTAGCAGGAAAAATTATTTAGTCATTGACCCAAACCATAGTTTGTTTAGAGTTGTTTTCATAAACATATTCGATTTTAAACAGTTTTAACATCACTCAATATTTTTTAATTATTAAATGTTTTGGGATTTCACATTCCAATGCAACTGGAGGAGTAAAAATAATACGATGCTAACAAAAAACCACTTGTTTTAGCATGTTTTAGAGAACTTTTTGACACATTTTTCCCTCATTTTTGTAAACTTCCATCTATGTCTCTCTCTTTGGAGGTTGTTTCACAGGTGGTAGATCGATTATTACACCCATGTAAATCTGTTCTCAACCAAAATACCTATTTGGATTGATCAGTCGATCATATTTGTGTGCCTCCTGAAATTCAATAAATCACCTGTGAAAACGCACACACTATTTTAGTAGAAATTCAAATCATGAACTTCTAGCCAATTGAATAATAAACCCCAGTGAAAGAATTTGCAGCGTTTTTTAATGGTTATCAGAATATTTCAACCCGTGTATCGGCTATTAAACCGTTTTAGGAGTTCACTCCAGTACCCACATTCACTACATCACTAGGTTACTGCAATCAAAACAAAATCAATAATAAACCAAAATGTTGGCACCATACATCGGGAATGGTTTGACCCACGGAAATGGAGAGGCTCTCATTCGATTCCTCATGGTATGTCCTTCAAAAAATAACTACACATTTAGACCGCCTTGACTTGTTTTGAGGTTTTTAGGGATTTTACAAAACGTTGACAGCCCTTAAAGGGCACTTTAAATTGAGTGAGAGAGCTGGATCAAGAATCGGACCAAATGGATTTTTTTAATACGGCGGACGGACGGAAATTTTTTTATTGCAGATTCGGATTCTACACCCTTTGAAACGTTTTGAATTTTTTTTTTTTTTTTTAAGAGCGACCCCAATGTTTTATTATTAAATAATAAACCAAAATCGTTCAAATACCTCCAATCACGATCCGGCTGGAGGCGTATTGGAGCATCTTACTGGACACAAGATCTGTGTGTGTGTGTTCCCATTTGTGCGTGTCTTGTGTGTGTGCAATTTGTAATTTTGTAGGTACTTGAATTTTGCTGTGGAAGATCATCATCACGAACCAAATTGTCAACATTTGGGCGGAAACCGTCAAATACATGCTCTGCAGGTGCTAAAAGCTGCCTCCCTGGAAGATGGCGGACGTGACCATGGTTGTCTCCATCTCCAGATTCTTCAACTGTGAGTTCATTTAGGGTTGGAGGTTCCAATGGGGTTCCAAGACCGCATGGGGCTGAAGTTTCCCGGTATATCATCCTGAAGAAGTTCTAAAACCTCCTGCAGTAAGATGGGCATGTTACGTTGAACATGCTTTTTTGTTCTACTATGGTAATGTTGATGAATGCTGTAACTATATTTCAACCAAATTAAAAATAAGCAAGCTTAATTGATTCCCATGTTTTTGTGGTCCGACCTAGCTCAAATAATGAATTTGAATTGGACTGGAATCAACATGATCAGATGTACTCTCAAGTTCCCAGAAATGTTTAAGTTAATTCCAACACAATTGTTCGACGGTTAGTCGACGAACTTTCGTTTGAAGTGTTGTTCCAACGATAGAATCCAGAAAAAAATTTATAAATATTAAAGTAATGAAAATAACGGCTCTAGGGTTTTCGCCTGACAACGCTAAGTCATTAGCGGTCCTCTGTTCTGATAAATGAATTTTTTTATCAGGGGTTCGCCGTTAAGAAGCGTGAAAACAGCTTCGAATCAGGGTTGCAACAGTTGCGTCTGTTTGAATATTCACTACACCCGACTTCGTCCAACCTCGCTGATCGCACAACGGTTCGTCGCAATTCCTGGCCCATTCAAAAAAATATCTTTTTGACATCTGGGTTGAGGACATCAGGGTTCGAGGGATGTATTGTGTGTAGGAAGCAAACGGATAAGCCTACATCACTTGGGCTTCATTAAATTGATAGAAAAACGCTGCAAATTATTTCACTGGGGTTTATTATTCAATTGGCTTGCGTTCATGATTTGAATCTTACTAAGCTTCGGAGTGTGCGTGTTTCACAGGCGATAGAGCGATTATTGAATTTCAGGAGATGATAGAGCACGTAAATCGGTTCTCAACCAAAATAAATATTTGGATTGATCAGTTGATCATATTTTTGTGCCTCCTGAAATTCAATAATCGCTCCATCACTTGTGAAACACGCACACTCCAAAGTTAAGTAGAAATTCAAATCATTACCGCAAGCCAATTGAATAATAAACCCCAGTGAAAGAATTTGCAGCGTTTTTTAAATGGTTCTCAGAATGCTTCAAATCGGGTATACTATACTACGTCATTAGGTTACTGCTATCAATACAAAAACAAATGATAAAAAAAAAACCCCAGTGAAGGAATTTGCAGCGTTTTATGCATACCTATCAGAATGCTTCAACCCGTGTATCGGCTACAAACCCTTTTAGGAGTTCACTCCAATATCCACATTACTACATCACTACGTCATTAGGTTACTGCTATCAATACAAAAACAATGATAAACCAAAACCCCAGTGAAGGAATTCGCAGCGTTTCATGCATATCAGAATGCTTCAACCCGTGTATTGGCTACAAAGTCTTTTAGGAGTTCTCTCCAGTATCCACATTACTACATCACTACATCACTAGGTTACTGATATCAAAACAAAAACAATAATAAACCAAAATAACGCAAATGCTGGCAACATAAATCGGGCCATACATCGTGAATGGTCAAGAGCGATTACAGTGGTTTATTATTGAATAATAGACCAAAATGGGTAGTGGAATCAACCTAAAAACGTGTCTTCTATTAATAAAGTTTTTGCTTTATAGATTTATTGTACTTTCCTACCGTCGATTTTTTTAAAATAAACACTTTGGGAAATTTTTATTGACAGCCCCTAATACAAAAAGAGTACAGGCCGAAACCAGTGGAACTAAATATCAGTGAAAATAAAACTAATTATCAACCGAACAATAAATCGTATCTCTTATCTCCTTTTTATTCATTCCTTAGTACCTGCTGGGTACTACTGTTGAGAAGAACTCGTTGCAAGAACTTTGAATGGAGATTTTCATTTTCGATCCAAAAGAGCAATGGGAAACTTCCGTAGAAGAAAACGGGGAAAAAAACTGTCGGGTCGTATACACTTTAGTCTCCTATCCTACTTTGATGATCGCGATAGGCTGGAGACCTACGAACGAAAGCTGGCAATTCTCTAGAGAAATATAGTTGAAAGGACTTTCCCTTCTTTTATATCTGCAGTTTTACTGTCATTCTTATCGTGATAATAAACGTTGGCACTTCGTCGGCGACGAAAGAAAAGGCATTTCTTTTGGAAAGTTGCTTTCCGTTCAGTAGGGCAATCAGATTTAATTTTTGGTCTTTCAGAATCGGTTTCATCAACTCAGCTTCTCATGATAGTTGATCTACACCTTAACGTGAATTGGAAATTGGAAAACTTGTCCATTATCTTTTACTTTGTTGTTTTCGATAATCCACCTTCAAAATCGACCTAGAAAGAAATTTGAACGCCTCTCAATATTTGTTGGTTTCGTCTAATAAAGGAGGTTGAAAAAAAATCGCCCCTCCTGGGTCCGTTGAACGCAGTCCGGAACTTTTTTGGAAAGTCCTCCAAACTTGGATGAAAAATCGATAGGGAGGTCTAGTTGGGAGTGAGTTCCCTGCATCATTTTCGCCTTTCTGGGGTTCAGTTATTTTTGTGCTTTCGACACCCGAGGTCGAGCCCTGTAGAGATTCCAGGGCAGATCTATTGAAAAATCAGATTATTTAAAACTTATGATTTTATGCTAATCACCAAACAGTACAGTATGATCACCACCAAATTGTTATTCAAATAATAGTTCCAAAATGGTGTTGAGGAGTTAAGAGAAAACTTTCCTAGTTGGAACTTGGTTATCTTTACTAATTTTGTTTCATAGGTTGGGTTTCATTGATGATAGAAACTATCATAGGTCAAGTGCTGTTAGAAGCGGTGAGCTAAATGAAGTTCCTTTTTCATACCTTCCCTTCAATTGATTAATCTTTTTCCATTTGATGAAGAATATGAAGTATCAAGATGAGCAAATGATAATCACCTGAAGAATATCAATTGTCAACTAAACCAAATATATTACAAACTGTTGGAAGGAAAAATTATGTAGGACTAGAAACTGTGATGAGTCAGCTTCCACAGGCTCAGAAAACTGAAACTTCAAGTATTTTCATAAAACAATAGGGATCTCTTACTAAAACCTTCCCTTCAGCATTAATTTTCAAATTTAATTTACTTTCAATTTCAGCAGGAAAAAAATGTGTGTTAGTTCCTCATTTGAAACGCAAACGACCACATTTCGATGAGAAGATTATTCATTATATTGTTTTCCGTTTACAAATGTTCGTGTCTGATTAAATATTACTATAAATGAAAGTCTTATTCAAACCCCAGAAATTAATCAACCTCTTAGGCGATTAGCTGGACGATAAGATGAATTCAAGCAGACATTGGAAGTACAGTCGTCCATCACCGACAATCTCGTGAGAAGGAGGTCTTAAGAATGTAATAGTAAGCATTGATGTGCCATGAACCTCGTTTTCAAGGGCTAACTAAGTAATGAGGAGGAGAAGGGGAAGTTTTAAGGTTTTCATGAATGACTTAGAAAAATCAGAAGAAATAACTTAATCGGAACAGAATCCGTGAAAAAACACATCCTATGCGACAGATAGTTAAGTAAGGATATCTGTATTTTCGCTTGGGACCTCAACTTTCAACTGTACACAGCAAACAGAGATTGTTTATTTTCAACCAATTCTGGTGGTAATTTCTTATTCAGTTTCAAATGTGGTCTGTTTGTATGCTATATAACCAAAGATTTATTTTCCCCTGTTCTAACGTGCGTTTTTCAACTAAATTTTGTGTGCGCTGCCCATAAATAGTAGCAACTTATGCTTGTGTTAAAAAGAGGGAAGAAGGACGGGGTTACTGCTCATGAGTGATAGATTGTAAATTTATATCGTGAGGAAAATATGTTTTCAAGTAACACGTATGTATATATCACGTACGAATGTTGGCAATTGTGAATTGATTTGTTGTAATGAACCCTCTGCCTGTAACGGTGAAATGTCTTGGGTCCTAAATGTTTAGTTGGAAGTTCGCCTGGGGACCCATTGTCGCATCCCGGTTCAATCCCAGTCGAGCATATGGCCCTGAGACCAGTCAACAGATCTGGGTCTGATCTCGTCTCTGGAGTGCAATGAAGACCGTTCGTTTTCACCAATCTCTTCGTCCTACCTGTGGAAATCTGCTGGGGCTCGTAGATCACCCCAAATAACTGTGCACTGGTGTTCAGTCATTATAAATCTTGATTTCTTTCAGGCAGCCAGCATGTAGGAAGATGAATAATGAGGTCATAGGGTCAGTGTCCGATCTCTTCATATTAATGAGATTCGGCGGTGCCATGGAGCTGGCGTATGGGTGTGGCCACCATTGCGACAAACCATTCAACTACTTTTACAGCACTAAATCGGGTAACGAACTTGATATCAACCCACAATATTTAATATGGAGTAGTCACCGATTTCGTATAGACAGAAGGACAAATAATATAGACAAGGTTAATTACATGCTCAATCCAACTGACGGTCTACACAGTGCATCGCATCAAAGACACACTTTGTCAATTTTTTAGGATTTAAATACTCAACATTTTTTATTCTGGAAAACATAAGCGTTCAAAAAGTTATTTAATGAAACATGCATGTTTTTTTTTTTCAATTCAATAGATGATAATGAGTCATGTCCTTCGCCTAAAGAGAAGATAATGTTGTCATCACTTCCTGGCCTATATGCGGGGACCATGCAGCGGGAGGGATCGATTTTTTGTCTGCAGCAAAGTCAATGAACACTAATTATATCAGCTTGTAGTTGCATACTGGCCTTAACTAAAACATAGAACAATGTAGAACGTCAGGTCATACAGACATACACTATACTTCTCTTTATTAGATTCAAAATTGACTATGACACCCTCCTTTGACAAGGGTTTCGTACGACCCTATACCTACAAAAAATCTTATGAGGATCCGTCTTAGCATATCACCACCAGTGCACTTCCACATCAGTTGGTTCAGGACAATATAAAGGGTGCAGAAGAAAAGCGAGTGGCAAGGATAGGGTAACATCCAGATATCAGCCTTGACCATGTTTCGATACGGTAATTTGTAAAAGGAACGTGCCACGAAATAAAGCGACTGGTTGATACACGTGACCAATCCTTACCTAGTACCATTCATCACAAACCAACAAGGTTTCTGACCACACTATTGGATAGATTTATTCCTAATTAAAAATACAAATGCATAGCTACATATGTAGTTGGTATACAATTTGTAATTTGGACTATTAGTTCAGCTTATTTGTATGATAGTACTTATGGTCCATGTTGTGGTAAAGTTTCAGGAACGGTGTTTACGGGGTTTTTATTTGTAGCGATGTCATACTAAAGCCAGATCATTACTCAAATGTGTTTCGAAAACAGGTTTCTCAAAAATGGTTCTGGTCAAGCTTTTTTAGTCGATGAGAAAGTGGAGATGGACCTCCTTTGGGACATCTTGAATACAATAAAAATGCATGGCGGTTCCAAGCATAGGGTGCCGTAGACACATAGCAATCTAATAAAGTTAGACTATTCCATTATATACCTAGTAATTGAAATCGTTTTTTAAATGTAGATATTTTCTTTATCAAATATTACGTACATATGCTGCTCAACAAAGTTTCACATTCCGTTACTCCGTTTAAATACAAAACCAAGTCAAATTACCTTTTTATAATTTCCACATGGTCAAACCACATGGAAATCTATCCGTGGACTATACTCAAAATTACAGACTACGTATTATTTTTTACAAATTATCTGGAAATAATATTTCACAAATCACCAACACTTTTCTTCATCGCGAACTTCAATTTATTTGTTAATTGGTTAATAGTAACTAAAAGGTAACTAATGGTTTTTATTCAATATTAAAAACCATAATATATTTTTTTAAATATATTTTTGAAATATCTTGACAAGGTTCCGTTCGAGAGTATTACAATACAGAGGCAACAGTGGGGGGTCTCATATTAGGAATGTATCTCATAATAGGACACTTTCCCCTATTGTGCGTTTTCAAAGGGAAGTCACTAATCGAAACATAGTTAGATGATATCATAGGAGATCCTTTCAGCATTACCACCTTAATGGCAATTTCAGTTTTCTTTCATGTTTTCCTCAAACCAGTTGATGTTTTAAAATTCTGTTTCTAAGTTCCAAAATGGGAGCTTTTAATGGGGCTGACTTCTTACCACAGATTAAAACCGTAAACAATTGATATCCATTGTGCCATTAAAGTCATTTCAAATAGATTCTTGTGCTTCCGAAATTTCGAAAATTGGATTCGTCCCCAATAAAGCCCTATTCGATTGAGTCACAACAAAGGTAATAACGGGGAAGATGATTGAAAGTTGTTTCTTTGAAGAACCTCTATCGCACAAGCTCTTGTACCGCTCTAAATATATCTTTTGTCAATTGAGTCTTGGAAAAATATTGGACCGAAGTGTTGGCCCGAAACTCTCTCACTTTGTACAGCGGCTCTCCCCGGTCACAAATCTAATTTCAAGATCAAAGGTTTGTTTGATATAGAAAAAAAAAACTTCCTTTTTTTATCATTGACCACAAGTCCTTGTTATAACAGGCGGCCAACATGAGCTTCATCTTGTGTGTTCTACACAAACAGAAAAAAGTGTTTAAACGCAAATAAACTGTTTGTGCTTCGCAAATATTAGTGCATTAATATGTTACGTGATGTACTTTGATATTGTAGTTATATTATACGTTTTCTGGAAATGTCAAAGGATCTTTAAGATAATCATGTACTTGAGAAATACTGAGTTAATAATATTTCCTTAGCGATGTGACTAAGAATATAAGAATCAGAAGCCTACAGTGTAATCAAACTTCATAATTTGCGTCACTAGCCTCAATTTCAAATTTTGAAATGTCTAGGCAAATTTCTATAAACTTCTCAGCGAAAAATTTGCACTGTTCCATAGAATTGAAATTTTTTTTTTGAAGATTGGTATCATAGCAGTAGGTAGGTGGGATTGGTGAGGTAGTAGCACGACATCAAATATATTACAGTCAATATTTCGGTCGCTGTTTCATTGTTCGTTGTTGCGATTGTTAGCAGCTTCAGGTAGATGAAACGAATAACTGTTTGAATATCAAACAAAGAAAGCCTGTTCACCGTTCCCTTTGGTTTTCAAACCCACCGAATATATCCGGGAATCAAAACCTACATGTATTCCTCCTTGAGGATCTCCTTTCATTCTCTCCACTCGTATTGGGGACATTAGAAATTCAAATGACCGTCCATTGACTCACGTTAGTCCACCCTACAACCTCTTCCACACAACCCGGTGCTCATGAATAAAACAAGCCGGGAACACAATACGTACAATAGCTTTCTGGAGGACCTTTTTCCAATAAATTCCATAAAAATATGATAAATAACTGTACCTTGTAATATTTGAGATTCGTACCAGTGCGCATTAGGACAGTAAACGTTTGATGTCAGTTTGTGCAATGAATTTTAATTTGATCTGAGCTTTGAGATCTATTACAGATGCGATACGAAAAGTGTTGCTTAAAACGTTGGTATCTTACATATACAGTAAGTTTTAATAACAAATTCGGCTAGCAAAAATATTTCATTTGCCATCAGTTGTTTATTTATTTATTCATTTCGTAAAAATTAAATCTAGATGTCATGAAACACATGGAAGCTAAAACTGAAGTGTTACTTCTGTAACCAAAAACCCTTTGAGGAAAATTTTGAATCGACGGTAACGTTGAAAAACCTACAGCTGCTTCTGATTCCATTTACAGACTAAGAGGTTCTGGTTGTAAGCTGCCCATTCTACTCTCAACATATATGAAGACTCTACTTTTTTCACTGTTTTATCTTACCCTTAGATCAGGGGACGTACCTAATGTTTTCCGATGAAGATGTACATACAGTCACTGTGCTATTAAGGATCCCATCAGTACTCTCTTTTGAATACATACATAGCAACAGTAAATGAATTAAAAACGCTGCAAATTCATTCACTGGGGTTTATTATTCAATTGGCTTGCGTTCATGATTTGAATTTATACTAAGCTTTGGAGTGTGCATGTTTCACAGGTGATAGAGCGATTATTGAATTTCAGGAGGCACACGAATAAGATCAACTGATCAATCAAAAATAGGTATTTTGGTTGAGAACAGATTTACGTGCTCTATGCATATCTCCTGAAATTCAATAATCGCTCTATCACCTGTGAAACACGCACACTCCAAAGCTTAGTGAGAAATTCAAATCATGAACGCGAGCCAATTGAATAATAAACCCCAGTGGAAGAATTTGCAGCGTTTTTTATGGTTATCAGAATACATCAACCCGTCTATCGGGTACAAAGCCTTTCAGGAGTTCACTCCAGTATCCACATTACTACATCACTATGTCACTAGGTTACTGATAGCAACACAAAAACAATAATAAACCGAAATAACGCGAATGTTGGCACCATAAATCGGGCCATAGATCAAGAATGGTTTGACCTACGGACCTGGGGAAGGGCTCATTCGATTCCTCGTGGAGTGTTCTTCAAAAAGAGTCCAAATTTAGGCCGCCTTTTTTTTGAGGTTTTTAGGGATTTTACAAAACTTAAACAACCCTTAAAGGGCACTTTAAATTATGTGAGAGTGCTGGCTAAAGAATTGGGGCGTCGCGGGAAAACATGGATTTTTCCTGAAAATTTCAGATCTTTTGCTCCATCCGTTTGGGAGAAATCGTGCGAACGGCGGACGGACGGAAGCATTTTTATTGTAGATTCGGATTCTACACCCTTTGAAACGTAAACCATGAAATTTTCAGGGGGGGTTGGAAATTTTTTTTCCAAGAGCGATTACAATGGTTTATTATTGAATAATAAACCAAAATGGTCATTTCTCATCACATCACTTAGCCGATTTGTCCCTGGTTTGATGATACTACATACTTTAGCACTCTGTGCCACAATATCCTATCGATTTGATCCGGAAATTTGGCAGTATTAGAGTGAACACAGACACAAAAAATATCGCCTCCGACGTTTGAGCTGATACATTCTTCCACTTTTAGTGTTCTCCTGGTAAATCTTCGTGTTGGCAACATGCATGTAAATTAGGTTTGAGGGCTAGAAAAATGCCTTTTTAAAAAAGGACAACTTTTATTTGAACAAGTTACGTAGAAAGACCTACAGTGAGGGATCCGAGCCCGGTGTGAGCGAAAGTCCTATTTGTAACCTTTCTTCGCTGACGCAGCAGCGAGTACAATTCTGCTGATACATCAGTTTGTATTGTACATAGCTTGTACAGATCATGTGATAAAGTAAACAATCTTGAACGATTATTCATATAAGTACCTATCACCTTAGTACAATCATTCGTGAGACGAAGAGCTATGTGTACAGAAAAAGTAAATGTTTTGTTTTTTGATAAAAATTGTCATCATTTGAAAGTAATAACTAGACTTTCGTTACTTAAAGGTAGACACTAAAGTAATGATTCATGAGCATGAATAATTTTTCGATATTGTTAAGTTTGATTGTGACTCATGAGAAAGTTTGCAATAAAACGCCCTGTCCCTTTGATTTAGTGTGTTTATATTAAATGGAAAAGATAAGTTTTATCTTTGTTCTGTGATATATTTAACGTGTGGGGGACCGTTTCACGGTGCTATCCGATAAGTCTTTGTAGAATTTTTCAACTGGAAAATCATTGTCGATCTTCTATTGACCGAACAATTACCAAAAGGAGTCATGAGCCTCAGTAGCAGAGTGCGGTGATCGTGTGAATGCGTTCAATCGTGTTAGACGAAAGCGGTCCAAGGAACTTCGTCCCTTATTACCCGCTACTAGTAATAATACCGCTTACAAGCCGTCGACCGCAGGGGAGTGCTGCGGTAAGACCTCCATCGCCCGAAATTTATTATTTCATTAACGCCCTTGAAGCGTAGAAGGGCGGAGGACCACATTTTCTGCTCGAAGGAACTTCGAAGTCATCTTACTCGAGCAGCCCGTTGCCCTGTCATTGACAATTTCCGTTCTTGTTGAAATGTTTACACACCTCGATAGTAAGAAGCTACTCAGCTAGGCAACGAGCAATGTTGCTCTACCTGCCCAATGCCATGAAATAGCATATGGCGTTGATTGCAAAGATGGTGTAATATTTGTCGGTGCTGTGTTGAACAACCAACTAAAGAAAATTATCTGAACAGAGATGCTGGAATGATGTCTTAAACTAATCTCAGTGGTTGCCTCCTTTATTTAAGCATCCCATCACTGATAAGTTCCAAAAACCTCTTCCACGATGCGGGAGTACATCAATTTTCAGAAACCTTTGTTGGTTGAAGGTGGCGCTACCATATGACCCTTGATATGATTTCGACTGGGTGGGCTCCTACGCATTAGGTAATAGGTTTCATTTTAAGTTGACTATGGTGTAAGTGTATTTTGTTCTACTCGTTAAACACTAGTAAAGTGATAAAAACTGCAATTCTGTATTTAATTCTTATATTTCAGTAGGACACAACTTATGGCAACTTTTGGTTTATTATTCAATAATTAACCATTGTAATCGCTCTTGAAAAAAAAATTCTAACCCCCCCCCCCCCCCCCTGAAAATTTCATGGTTTACGTTTCAAAGGGTGCAGAATCCGAATCTGCAATAAAAATATTTTCCGTCCGTCCGCCGTACGTCGTACGCACGATTTCTCCCAAACGGCTGGGAGCAAAAGATAAAAAGAAAAATATCAAGATATGAAAAGAAATTTTCAGGAAAAATCCATCTTGGTCCGACGACGTCCCAATTCTTGAGCCGGCTCTCTCACTTAATTTAAAATGCCGTTTAAGGGTTGTCAAAGTTGTGTAAAATCCCTAAAAACCTCAAGAAAAGTTGAAGCGGCCTAAATGTAGACTCTTTTTGAAGAACACTCCACTAGGAATCGAATGAGCCCCTCCCCAGGTCCGTAGGTCAAACCATCCCCGATGTGGCCCGATTTATGGTGCCAACATTCGCGTTATTTTGGTTTATTATTGTTTTTGTGTTGATATCAGTAACCTAGTGACGTAGTGATGTAGTAATGTGGATACTGGAGTGAACTCCTAAAAGGCTTTGTAGCCGATACACGGGTTGAAGCATTCTGATAACCATAAAAAACGCTGCAAATTCTTTCACTGGGGTTTATTATTCAATTGGCTTGCGTTCATGATTTGAATTTGTACTAAGCTTTGGAGTGCGCATGTTTCACAGGTGATAGAGCGATTATTGAATTTCAGGAGATATGCATAAAGCACGTAAATCTGTTCTCAACCAAAATACCTATTTGGATTGATCAGTTGATCATA
This sequence comes from Creontiades dilutus, assembly GCA_031894815.1. Taxonomy (NCBI): domain Eukaryota; kingdom Metazoa; phylum Arthropoda; class Insecta; order Hemiptera; family Miridae; genus Creontiades; species Creontiades dilutus. Next base: position 325,821 of record JAVIWC010000944.1, read on the forward strand.
TTTTTGTGCCTCCTGAAATTCAATAATCGCTCTATCACCTGTGAAACACGCACACTGCAAGGCTTAGTATAAATTCAAATCATGAACGTAAGCCAATTGAATATTAAACCCCAGTGAAAGAATTTGCAGCGTTTTTGACATTTTATGTCTTTATTTTGCTACATAAACTCGAAAATGTAACGCGGACAGCGTCACCAAAAAATCGTCACGAAAATATTTCTGATGGGTTTCGCTTACAACCGATTCGTTGCTACGGATCATTATCTTCGACATTTATGATCGTACAAAACTCGTTCACCACTCATTTGAAAGCTGTTGATTTACTTGATCCTGTTACGTTAACCCCCGGACATTCGGAATCTCAGTGACCACCCGATGAAACCATATTGTTTACTAACTGTGACAGTCATGTGAGTGGTGATGATCATGTCTTTACAGTTTACCATTCGTTGCTTCGGAACCTCAGTGACCAAACGATGGAACCATTACATCGCAACCATCAACGAGCACAATCTAACGTAGTAATCATTGGTCCTACAAAACGGCACTCGTTGGAACTAGTGCGCGAATATCGTTTACGCAAAAAGCTTCTTATGAATACTACATTATCCACAAATGAAATTGAAATTGGCGAGGTACGTGATACATTTATCGAGACGCCTCATTCTCTCGCCGACGTTGAATTTGATAATCGTTTTACATCAAAACTGGCCTACAATTGGAAGTGCGTGGTGTGTGTGCGGGAGGGAGCGCAAAGACATAAAATGTCCCTCGTGGTTGCGTAGGTACTTGTATGAAAGCTGTTTTTAATTTGTTTGTTATAGGTACTCGTAAAATATGAACCTTTCATTATTGTTGTCAATAAAAGTTTTTCTTAATTTTATATGGATTTTAGTCAGCGCAGTTTTTGGCAGCGCATGAATCTCTTTTCAAAGTCCTAAATTCGAATTTGAAATTCACACCCATGACTATGTGAATTAGGGCACACGACAATATTGATGTCCATTACGCTTAATTTCATTTGGTTGCAGTAATATTTTTTTCTTGGGTTGGTAGGTAAAAGGAAAAAATGGCATTGTATTTGGAAAAATCATTTTTATATCATTTAATTAATGTGAAAAAGTTTTTTAACAAGAATCGAAATATGAAAACTTGGGTATGAACTGAATGGGAAGCGATTGGTGACATGAAGGAGAAAAACAGTATGTACTCAAACATTATTAGTATTAACAACATTAGTATTAACACAGCTACCAGAAATGGGAAATTGTAATACCATTCAATTAAACAAATTACAATAATAAAAAAGTAATACCATAGTTTTGAACAAATAAAACATGATCGAAGCTGAAGCCGAGACCTAAGTACAGCGCCGCTGGCCGCCTGCCGCGCCGCGTCTCTTGAGAGAAAACTCACCCACAGCGCGGCGTTACTGTGTACGTGCCTACGTGAAGAAGGCGCCACCCGCATACGTGTCAGGGTCATACGTGAAAAACGAAAGCGATCGAGCGGGCCACCAACGCGATCTGTTCTATGAGCGATCAAACTATGCTGTTCTATAGAATTGTCATACGTAAAAGCGCGGCATCGCTCTAGTTACGTTTGTCGCGGCAAACCCTCGTGCCGCGTGGTTTGACTTTCAAATTGGTTTTTTTTGCCGCGCAGTCGCGTTAACATTCGTTTACACTTTGTAGGTTAACCTGCTTCTGTCGATATATTGTAGGATAACGTTCTTTGTTGTTATTGCCTTTGTGGTGTTTTTGCTCAATATTCTTACCATGTAGTTCTTTGACTAGCTAAATGGAACTTATTACTCGATTGTAATCAAGTCAAAACTGAGTTTAAAAAAAAGCAAATATGTAGTTAAAAATTTAGACCTTAAAACAATTACAATAATTAGGTACATATAATGAGGTATTTAAATACTTTTATGGCCCGGTTCCATGATACAAATTTGTTTCAGCAAAACTTAAATTTTGTACCACTTCGTATATATGAATTGTTAACAATTGTTGGCGGAGTCGTTTACATTACGAAATTTCTACTTGAAATGAGACCAATTACTTACCTAGTAGGAGTTCGTCGGGTTTTCAAATGGAAAACAAAACATTGTTTCAACCACAACTTCATTGAACTTCGATTTTTGAGGTTAGTACGTACTGCCCGCAGATTTGAATTGCCCGCGAAATTCGAATCGCGCGGTTTCGGGTCATCCAATCAGCACGCCCGATGTTCCGAAGACATCATTATTCATTTATTTATTCATTTTTGCATCACTATAAAATATTCGCCATCCTCCAATGTCCCAGCACTGTTAATTTACAACTTTTTGAATGTTCATCGTCACCGTACAACAGAATTTTAATACCACCTACCGTATGGGAAAATCTCGTCGTCGAAAGCGGCCCATCGGAAAACGCCATTTTCTTCTCACTTTTCGTCCCTGTTTCGTTCATGCTGTTCAGCTCTCGTAAAATTTTCTATATTCTGGATGCCCAGGAATTATTTCCCGAATCCATTTGGTTTCGCCTCCTTATTGAAGTTTCCTGCTCCTGGATTGCCAACGGAAAGACGTCGAATCTCTCAACTCATCGCCAAAAAGTCCTCTCGGAAATCAAGCCGGTAAGCCAGCGACTATCCACCTGTTGAATAATCCTGTTCGTAATTTTGTTCTTAAAACTTGAGTACTCAAGAGGCCCGTCTCTTGTTACTAGATTGAGCTGAGGAAGACTGTTGTACCTTCTCCGTTGCTGTTCGATTTTCCTTCGGAAAATCGGTCGTCTCCGAAGTTCCAGCCCTGCCAGACTCCTATCGGAAACGACATCCCGTACCGGTATGCAAATTTCCTTATAAAATTAGGCCTCCCATCTCCTTCCCTTGTCATCACCTTTTAGTAAATTTCTCCGGAACAATTCCTCAAAATCTCCGTTTATTTTGGTCAGTTTTAGTTTGGAGCTGAAACCTTGGAGGGTGGACTACCTAACTTCCCACGTGCCGCTCAGCCATTTTTGAAATAAGTCCTTATTATAAAAATAGGTCCTACGGCCGTAGAGGGTTGTACGTACGTTTTTTTGGTTTAGCAATTACCGCAAATTTATATCTGTGACAACCCCTGAGAAAACTTTATTTTTTTATTGAAGATTTAATTTTTGTCGAGTATTCTGCTCTGGAGAAATACAAATTTGTATTATCGTAAATCTTTCTGGGTTCATCCCCGCCTTCTATTTAATTTTTTTTCCCTTCACGTCACAGATATAAATTATGGCGCCCAACGTCTAAATAATACCAACGTCTAAATAATACCAACGTCTAAATAATACCAACGTATAAATAATTTAGGTACCTCGATCGTAACGTCGTTCAAATTTTTTCTAACTTATGTTATTGCATATTCGTATTATTTTGAAGCTCTTGTAAGTTGGTTTATTTCGTACCTACCTAAGGTGTTCGTTTATTTTCGGAGCTCTTCGAAACACAAAGCCGTAGACCTCTCGGTACCTGCTTGAGAGCTTATCACCCCATTGTTTACGTCTCGTACTGACCTACCTTAACATATTTCTTATTGTCTATACTTACGCTCAATATGCCTGGTGATGGTGATGTGGAAAAGCATCCCGAATTCATTGCTAAGGGTAAGCTGCTTTGCCAAGAAAGGGAAGAGTTATATGCTAGCTTACAGCAAATTTATGACGCTAGTAAGAAATTAACTGTAGGCAATGTAAGTTCATTCCGTACCAGATACGATCGTACTTTCAAAATTGAGGACAATTTAGACAAGCTCAATGTACGAATTCGTGAGTTTAATGTTGCCGCTCCCGAACAAAGGTATACTATCGACATAATTAAAACTAATTTAAGTTTTCTCGATTTACTCGACAATGTACGTAATACCTATTTGACTATTTTGAAATCTAGTGGTACTGTTAATCCTAGTCCCACAGAACAACCAATAGAGTCTACTTCCTCTGTTCCTTCCCAACTTCCTCGCATTCCTTTACCCACGTTTACGGGAAAAATAGAAGAATGGATTGGATTTCGTTCCCTATTTGAATCTCTCGTTCATCTAGACAAGAACCTTTCCGTAATCAAGAAGTTTCACTACTTACGATCAAGTTTGAAAGGCGATGCTAGTTCAATTATCTCCAATTTTTCGTTGGAAGAAGCGAACTACCAACTTGCTTGGGATTGTTTGAAGGCTCGCTACAATAACCCTAGGAGACTAGCTTCACATTATTTTAGTCGAATTTTAGATTTTCGTCCCGTAAGTGAACAGTCACACTCCGAACTTCAAAGATTTCTCACCGATCACGAAAATAATTGGAATTCGTTCTCTTCTTTGAAATTGGATGATCCTTTTGATTTCTTAAGACTTCAATTAGCACTTAGTCACTTGGATTCCGTCACACGTAGAAATTTTGAAGAGAAACATGCTTCGAGTTCTACTATTCCTACTTACGCTCAACTAATTACTTATGTCACCGAATTGAATCGTAGAGAAGAACTAATGACAGTTGAACGCAAACCTAGTACTTCCAATCGTTCCAAAGATTTTAAGGATTCCAGTACCAAACTGAATTTGGAACAGAACAAATCTGGTTCCAAGAGGAACTCAGTAGGTAATAATAGTAATGCCTCTCCTGTGTATAGCGTCTCTTGTAGTAACGTCACGAATCAGGGTAATTCTCGGAAGGATTCAGTGAAGGTAGTTCCGAATAGTTCAACCAACAACACTAGTTCAGTTTCGCAGGTGAAATGTTGGAACTGTGATGGAACACATGTCTTTTCTGAGTGTCCAGAACCCAGGAATCGCTTTTGTTATCGATGTGGTCACAAGGGTGTTGTAATCACATCCTGTCCTAAGTGTAGTGGTTCAAAAAACGTCAAAGGGAACTAACCTCTAGGGTCAGTTACGTTTCCATTGAACCTAAAGACCCTACATCGTCAGTTTCGCCTACCGTATCGTCAAGTACCGTCTCGCAACATAAATTATCGTCAAGTATCGAACCGCTGCATCTCGTTTCGTCTGTTCCTACTACGTTTTCGTCACATATCGTCTCGTCATCTACCGTTCCGTACGTTCCAGTTTCGTCCACGTCTGTTACCGTTCCATTCAGCAGTTCCTTTCCTCTACTTACCGTCCTGAATAGTTCAGAATTTTCAAATAAGAATGGAAATTTGATGATATTTCCTCTGTTCTTTCAGTCTAACGTTATTTGCAGCTCATCTTCTGAGAGTAATAACAAGGTCAAAGTACCTTCTCTCTGTGACACTGGATCTAGTTTGTCTTTCATCGGAAAAATTGGATTACATATGTTAGGTCTGAACTCTCCAGATGATAATCAGCCAAGTGAATGCCGTAATATCAATCCGTTTATTGTCCAGATGGCTAATGGAATCCGCACGACCGTATTTTGTGCCTTCACTCTCAAATTCATTTTGGGAAATCGAGACATTGAATTCACCCTTCACTATCTCAGCAATCTATCGTTTCCTATACTTTTGGGTGTGAACTTTGTTCGTGAATTTGGAATCATCACGAATGCCCTTGACAACACATGGTGGTTTTCTACCGATGTTGACACTCAATTCAGGTTTGATACACTGTGTGTACATAATAATACCGAATCAACTTTGTCTATCTGTTGTGGTATAAAGCAATTGGACAAATCAGACCGTGAAAAGCTGAATTCAATTGTTTCTAAAGGGTTGTCAATGCTAGAGCATTCACCGGGGTTCACTTCTAGAATCACTCATAAAATTGATGTGGGCTCTTCTTCACCCATCAAACAACGTGCTTATAACTATTCGCCAAAGGTTTTAGAAGCCATGCATTCTGAACTTGATTCGATGCTGTCAGCTGGAATTGTGGAACCCAGTCACGCTGCATGGGCCTCGCCTGTAGTTATGGTGCGGAAGGGAGAGTCTAAGTACAGATTTTGTATCGATTTTCGCAAGGTGAATCTTTTGACGAAAAAAGATTCCTACCCTATGCCAAATTTGAATATGCTTTTAGATTCACTTCGTCAAGCTGCTTTTCTGTCAAAAATTGACCTCAAACAAGCATTCCTTCAAGTCCCGTTGGCAGATGAAGAAAGTAAGGACATAACTTCCTTCATAGTTCCAAACAGGGGTTTGTTTCGCTTCCGCTTTATGCCGTTTGGAGTCACTAATGGTCCCGCAACCTTCCAGCGCTTGGCTGATAGTGTCTTTATGGATCTGTATCCTCAAGTTATCGCTTTCCTTGATGACATTTTAATTTGCACATCCGACTTCAAGACACATTGTGTACTACTAGAAGAAGTTTTCCGTCGATTGTATGATTCTGGATTAAGAATTAATCTTGAAAAATGCGAATTCGGATGTGATGAAGTCAGATACTTGGGATATCGAGTCAACGTGGATGGGATTAGTGTAGATCCAGAGAAGGTCATGTCTGTTACCTCATATCCGCCTCCAACGAATGCCACCGAAGTTCGCCGTTTTCTCGGAATGTCAGGATGGTATAGACGCTTCATTCCAGGATTCTCCACAATCGTAGCTCCACTTACCGCTCTCGTCAGTAAGAGAAGCAAATGGGTTTGGTCAGATGTACAAATCCAGGCTTTCGAAAAACTCAAAACTGCCTTGACCTCAGCTCCAATTCTAGCTAGGCCAGATTTTCAGCTTCCGTTTGTTTTACAAACTGATGCAAGTCAGTATGGAATTGGTGCTGCACTCACTCAAATTCAAGATGGTTGTGAGCGGGTCATCACCTACAGTTCTCGATCTTTATCAGCAGCCGAAAGAAACTACTCGGTTACTGAAAAAGAGTGTCTCGCAATAATTTTTGGTATCGAGAAAAACCGTCAATATCTCGAAGGTTACGAGTTTACTGTGGTTACAGACCACTCCTGTTTAAGATGGCTGTTGAACCTTAAAAGTCCCACAGGTCGTTTAGCTCGCTGGACTCTGAGACTACAACCTTATCACTTTAAAGTCGAGTACCGAAAGGGAAAATTGAATTGTGTCGCTGATGCTCTATCCCGCATATCAACGCATGTTGAAACTATCGCTGCCGTTACAAGTGGAAATACCAATGAACCGGTACCTACCAATGATGATTGGTATGATAGAAAATTCTACCGTGTGAAAACAAATCCCGACTCCCATCCTGATTGGAAGGTAGAAGGGGATACTCTGTTTTATTTCCGTAAGTCTTTTCTTAAAGGTGAAATGGAAGAACCCAGTGAAGATTGGAAAGTCGTTATTCCACGGAACCTAAGGTCTCGTATCTTGCATGAGAATCACGATGATCCTCAAGCTGGCCATTTGGGTATAGCCAAAACCCATTGGCGCATTGGTCGTCTCTACTATTGGCCTGGTATGTACCAGGATATTCTACGATACGTGCAGAGATGTGACACCTGTCAACGCGTGAAACCTAACAATACCGCTCCTCGAGGATTGATGTTTCCACGCTATCAGACAACGCCTTGGGAAACCGTTTCAGCAGACATCATGGGTCCCTTCCCGCGCAGCTCTTCAGGGAACAAATATCTTCTGGTTTTCGAAGACATTTTCACGAAATGGATCGAAATTGTACCAATTCGTGTAGCTACCTCTCCCGTTATTCTGTCCAAATTTCGTTCCGTTATCTTGAATCGCTTTGGAACGCCGTCAGTACTGATCACTGACAATGCTAGCAATTTCGTCAGTTCAGCTGTTCGTTCTCTCGCTCAAGCTTGTGGAATCAAGCATAAAACAACACCTTTATACCACTGTCAAGCAAATCCGACAGAGAGGGCTAACAGAAATATCAAACAGCTCATCGTATCGTATATTGACCAAGAAAAACATACCAAGTGGGACATGTATCTGGGTGAATTGCAGTTTGCACTCAACAGTTCAGTTCATGGATCCACCAAGTACTCTCCCGCATTTTTGAATTTCGGTCGTGAATTGAAACCTGTTCATTCACATTTCAGATCCGTTTCGCAACCTGGTAGTTCACAGCAACCTTCCCCTGGAGACACCAACGAATGGGCCCGGAGGATGAGCAAGCTGACAGAAATCAGTCATCTCGTTGAGCAAAACTTGCTGAAGGCTTCTACCTCCCAGAGTCATCGCTACAATCTTCGACGTCGTCAAGACTCATTCAAGGTTGGAGACCAAGTCCTTCACAAATCTTTTAACTTATCTTCTGCAGAGGACAAAATTGCTGCGAAGCTTCGTCCAAAGTTTGATGGACCATTTACCGTCATCTCAGTCAGTTCCGCAGGGACGTGCCATCTTCAGGATCCACAAGGAAAAAGTGCTGGTTCTTGGCATCCTTCCAAACTGAAGCAGTACCGACCCACCTCAACCGCTGGGGGAGGATGTGTAACGTGAAGAAGGAAATGCTGTACTGCCCGCAGATTTGAATTGCCCGCGAAATTCGAATCGCGCGGTTTCGGGTCATCCAATCAGCACGCCCGATGTTCCGAAGACATCATTATTCATTTATTTATTCATTTTTGCATCACTATAAAATATTCGCCATCCTCCAATGTCCCAGCACTGTTAATTTACAACTTTTTGAATGTTCATCGTCACCGTACAACAGAATTTTAATACCACCTACCGTATGGGAAAATCTCGTCGTCGAAAGCGGCCCATCGGAAAACGCCATTTTCTTCTCACTTTTCGTCCCTGTTTCGTTCATGCTGTTCAGCTCTCGTAAAATTTTCTATATTCTGGATGCCCAGGAATTATTTCCCGAATCCATTTGGTTTCGCCTCCTTATTGAAGTTTCCTGCTCCTGGATTGCCAACGGAAAGACGTCGAATCTCTCAACTCATCGCCAAAAAGTCCTCTCGGAAATCAAGCCGGTAAGCCAGCGACTATCCACCTGTTGAATAATCCTGTTCGTAATTTTGTTCTTAAAACTTGAGTACTCAAGAGGCCCGTCTCTTGTTACTAGATTGAGCTGAGGAAGACTGTTGTACCTTCTCCGTTGCTGTTCGATTTTCCTTCGGAAAATCGGTCGTCTCCGAAGTTCCAGCCCTGCCAGACTCCTATCGGAAACGACATCCCGTACCGGTATGCAAATTTCCTTATAAAATTAGGCCTCCCATCTCCTTCCCTTGTCATCACCTTTTAGTAAATTTCTCCGGAACAATTCCTCAAAATCTCCGTTTATTTTGGTCAGTTTTAGTTTGGAGCTGAAACCTTGGAGGGTGGACTACCTAACTTCCCACGTGCCGCTCAGCCATTTTTGAAATAAGTCCTTATTATAAAAATAGGTCCTACGGCCGTAGAGGGTTGTACGTACGTTTTTTTGGTTTAGCAATTACCGCAAATTTATATCTGTGACAACCCCTTGAAGATTTAATTTTTGTCGAGTATTCTGCTCTGGAGAAATACAAATTTGTATTATCGTAAATCTTAAAGAATCGGTGGAGAATTCCTGGTTGGGGAGTGATTGGAAGAGTTATTTACCAGATTCTGGGTAGAAAAGTCGGAAATAAAATCTAAACTCAAGACTAGACTTCCCTTTTTGATAACGCCTGAATACAGGATCTCGTAGTTATACAGGGACTACCAGGAGTTATGCACAACCCGACTCCTACGTGTTTTACAATTCATTTCCGTACAAAAATGCCTAATAGCAACTTTTTGCTAGGTGCATCTTTTCCGATTTATTCGCGATTTAAGATTTTTTCGTGTTTTCGATTTTATGTCATTAAAACTGTCACAACTCACTCAATTTTCGAGAAAGCGCAAATTTTATGACATCGTTGGGAAACATCAAATTTCCTATCTATTTGATGTCAGAAAAAAATTGTTTGTTGCATTGAAGTTGTGCTATTGCTGCGCGAAATGACAGTTTTGTCAAAATCTTGAAATCGTCTGTTTTTTATCTGTGTTTCGCTTAATCGAATAGTGACAACGCCAGACCTTTCAAGTGACGATTTTAGCTAGTTTTGTAGGATGCATAAACCCGTTCGTTTCTAAGCTGTCCGCCCTAAGTCAGGATAATCGAAGAGCCGAGAGACGGCTATTGTTTTTGTTCATTTACGATTGATTGCGACGAGTTGCTTCCCCACAAGTGAGTATGTTCACATGGTTTTTGTGTACGGTTTTGCCAATGGTAATGATTCTGAAGCAGCAGGGGGGTTCACACTCCTCCTGTGTACAACTCACACCCTTTCGAACACTTCGGATAGTTTGAGGAAAAAATTGGCAGATAATACTGTTTATGTCACTAATCCTTTTTTTCTCGACCAAACTATCTTTTTTCATCTACTCATCCTTTTTTTGTCACTAAGATTTAGGTTATTACTACCAGCTATGTTCAATAACTAAACCGCATCATGATGGATGGAAATATGCAATAGGGAAACCACGCTGAAGGAAATACAGCGAGGAAAGAAACGAAAGGGTTGGTAATGATACGGAAGCCTGGTTTGATTAGGATCCATGGTGCCATCAAAAAGATGAATGCAAACCATCTCAATCAATCGTAAATGAACACAAACAACAGCCGTATCTCGGCTCTTCGATTATCTTCACTTCAGCCGGACAACTTAAAAATGCCGTAGACGCTGTTCAAATACGAACAGGTTTGTGCATCCGACAAAACTAACTCTAATCGTCATTTGAGAGGTCTGAACTGAGAGGTCACTTGAGAAAACTTACGTATATCCCGCCTTCAACCTTTTTTCGTCGAGGCTTTTGAAAAAACTTCAATTTTATGAGAAAAAACGCGTTTTTTTGCAGTTAAACACTATTTTCTTAACTAAACATATTTTTAAAAACCAAAACAACTATACCGTTGGAAGCTGACATTTTGTCGGACGTTTTACCAAATAGATAGATAGTTTGTCAAAACTGACATTTCGCGCAGCAATCGCACATCTTCAATGCAACACGTAGCAGTCGGGTTATGAATAACTCCTAGGCACCCTGTGCGTTACTAAAATCACATGTGTAATAACAGCTAGTGTTACACATTCACAATGTGGGGGTAGAGCGGGATGAAAGGAACTGTGGCTACAAAATGACCACCAGTCAAGGTAAGAGTCACAAAAGGAGACGACCCTCGAAAGTCTCCTGCCGACTTAGTCAACTCTTGTAGCTCCGTGGCACTTTTCCCGCACCACACTCTTCACCACCAATCGATCGCGGGCCAAGACCTTGACATTATTAGGCGTTTTACCCCAGATATCCCTTGCCTCAGGTCGACCCTATCATATTCCTTAGGAAACAATAATTTTCACTTCATTAAAAAGCTAATTTTCTGTGTTTCAGAGTGGATATTACGACGCTTCATTCCAACAGCTCATACTACCAATGCTGCTCCGGGTTCTGCATTGATCTTCTGGTCAAGTTTGCTGACGAGTTGGGCTTCACCTACGAGCTTGTGAGGGTTGACGATGGCCGATGGGGGACGCTAGAGGTGAGGAGTAATTACAAAATTAGAACCAAATGTCGTACAAATGCAGTAAATGTGTTCGTATACATAAGAAGGTGTTTACCTCTATTTACCTTCAGATTCAATAACAAATGACAAATAATCGTGAAGCTTGTTACTAATCTGATATAATCAAAAACAGTTTCAGCATTTACTATAATCATTGTGAATGTAGTGCCTTCTCAAAATCAAGACCAATCTGTCCAACGAAATTACAAATTGTTGAATATTCCCAAAAACTAAGGCAATAATCTTAAAACATAAGTTATGGAACCACACAAAAGCTCCAACAGCTTACAGTCTAACAAACGGATTTTTTCCGAAACATAATGTTGCAAATGATTCCTAATGTGACATTTTCCCAAAATACAAGATGGGTCGAAATGGTCATAAACAACAGTTTAGGTAGGCAGATTTATTTCAAACTCCTTCAAATTTTTCATACAGAAGAACATCGGTAAATTGCAAAGTTAAGTGGGACAGGGTGCATGTGTCACTAATGCAGGTTTACATAATTAAATGTTTATTGGATTTTTAGAGCCTCCTTTTAGATAATTATTTAAATAAATTATTCACATACATTTGTAAGGTTTCATATTGATTTTTACTCCCTCTTCCATTTTCTATGACATTTATTTTTATTCTACTATTCAAAAACTGTTAGCACATCACCTGAAATACCTATATTACCATTCGATCTACATTTCAAATCTATTTACATGCGAAAACATGAATACAGTTAAACTATTACTAATCTCTCTCTCTCTATCTACAATTATTTTAAAGTTGTTAATTGTCATACATAAGTATTCATAACATGTTGTCTTTGAACAAACCTATTTGAACTTTTGTATATAACATAGCTCATATTACGAAAGTAGATAAATATTTCGATTTAGTAGCAGGGACAATTTGCATGATTGAATGCAAATAGTGGTCGCCATGGAAACAGGTTGACCTAGACACTGATAATGAGAAACTAATTAGGAAGACCTTTACACCTGTTTTGAGCTGCTAGATCACATTTGAATGATAGTGGGACCAAGGATACCGCTGTACTTATGGTTGAACGTTGAACGTGAAGATAAATGTTGATAAGGATGAACTTATATATACAGGGGAAATCTCGGACCAGCATCCATCATCCTCAGATGATGATTCAAAGTTTCACTGCAGGTGTTAAAGTCTTCCTAATTAGTTTCTCATTACAAATTTCATGGTAAATCTGTTGCCGAGGCGGTACTATTTGTCTCCTCAGGATGAACATCGAAACAGGATAACTGTCGAAATGATATATTTTATAAACCTTGAGCCATCCTGCATTAGCGAATTGTAGCTTGGTATAGTTCTGCCCGCCACAAGAAACTAACATGTTCCAGAAATACAAACGCGGAGCTACAGTTATATACAAAAGTGTGGAAGCGTAAAATCTTGCTGAAAAATTGGTTCTTGTAGTTGTTACCATTTTTGATCTTTCGAATCGTAGTTGAAGGATAGTAACCACAGAAATTGTTTGAAAATTTTGAGATGGACATCATACTTTCTTTCTCTAAATCGAAATTTCAAAATCCATTGAGAGCTGCTCTACCTTTCGCTTACATTTCTTGGATACAATCTTTGTGCGGATGTACACATTAGCCAACCGATTAGTTACTGGATTTAGTGCAATGAGATGTTGAAGGGACTTAGATCTGTAAGAAGCCATTTTCTTCCTTAACTGAGTGTTTTTTGTTACAATCTGGACCAGAAGCGTAGAAAAGTCTCCTGAGGTCTTTAAAATTACTTTTCTCTGACATCAGAGCAAAAGTTTGACCCTAAACATCTACTCTAGCTCCTACTTCCTCTCCAAACGGGTATTTAATACTTACGAAGAAAAAGGGTTTAGGACAAATAGTAGCAACTTTAGGTCCTTTCTCCCAGAAAACCCTCTTAATTTGAAAATGCTTTCTGCCCCTGTCGGAGTATGGCTGAGAGGACATTGGGATTGGTTCGCCTTCGCTATGGTAGTGAATGAGGGGAAAAAATTCTGTGAACAAAAACATTTCAACTTTTTCTCTTTCTTCTTCTTTTCTTCTCGTGCTTAGCGTTCGGTCTCCAGAAAGAAAAGTTTGAACAACAGGGCTTGGCGACTGTCTGAGAACCTGCCTATACCTAGTACACTTCTAAGGTACTAAGAGTTTCGTAGAGGATGTTCTATTGAATCCGATAAGAGAAAAAGCTTTTGAATATTATACAAAGAACACTAAGGATCCATTCTCAGAACTTCTAAGCAACAGTGAATGTCTTCGTAAGTATGTGCTTGCGCTTCACATCATGAATCTCTTAGCGCTAATTTTACAGTATGGGTTGAATGGAGGACAAAGGCTTGCAGTATACATCCGTATTCCATAATATGGGGACAGCATATTATGCTGCCTCCTATAACTGAATGTTAGATTTAGGCAAAAGGGTTTTACGTAGTATTGAACCTTCAAAAAGAATTCCTCCTTTCATAGATGAGCGTTACCCGCTGGGCAAATGGCATTCAAAATTAATAATACCAGAAGTTAAATGCATATTTAAAATCCAAATTTAGAGCTAGACTAGAATGTAATTGGCCCTTATAAAGATGGTTGTAGTTGTCGCAATGACGGATTTATTGTCCAGGCACGAAAAATTGCCCAACTTTTGGTTGGACAGTTTCCAATACTTTGTTAAGTCAACTTCTCAATTCCTAACAGAAATTAAACCGAAATTCGGGTTGGTGAAGAGTTTTACAAGACTGCGGTAATTAATTTTCATAGCAAATGAGGGCCTAGATGAGGTTTTTCTAAACTGATGTGGTTAAAATAGAAGTTGATTAAAAAAAGAAATATACCAATCACACAGCATTTACGATACAAAACCCCACCTATAGATAATCGTGGAATGAAAGTAACGTGAAACGGGAGGAGACAATGAAACATTCCAAAGATCCCAAAGTTTAATTACAAGTCGAATTTGGAAGTAAGAACATCAATAACTTGGTTTCCTATTCAAACCTAACTGAACACAGAAAAACAGTGTTCCAGAACAATTTATTGCAGAGAGAAAGAAATGAGACACGTTCAAGAAAGAACCAAGAACAAGGAACGTACCGTCAATAAAACCAAAGCGTGCATTCGTTTTTCTCTCAAGCTAAGTTGATCAAATAAAATACCAAAGACACGATCAGAATTCCAGGGAGTTAGGTGTCTTTTAAATCATTCTATTCCCGGAAACTCGATGGGTCTTGTAGGTCTTCGTAATATTATCACGGTGAAACGCTGAACAAAATATTTCTTTCCACTCTTCTCTCAAAGTTGAGTTTTCTCTCCTAGAATGTAAACTGCGCTTATTGTTCACCGCATAGTCACCGAGTACCTACTGTGCATTGTAAAAGCGGTCAGGTGACGACAACATTTTTTTTCGAAAACCAATGAACAATCGAACTATTCACGTTTGTTATGGTGACGTGACATGAGGGACTTTTTTAAGGAGCGTTGAAGGAAGTTTTTTTGTCGATTATAAAAACAAAATAAAATAAAAAAGAAATGTTCTTTGATGATATACTTTTGTAATCTAACAAAAAAAAAAAAAAAAAACGTTTTAAGAAAACTCCCCAAGAACATTTTTAGGTGAGAATGAATTTTTTTAAATCCGTCCGCCCACCGCTCTCTTTTCTCGGAAACTAATGGTCCAAATTGATATAACTTATATCCAAAATCACAAATGGGACGAGGGTGGTTATGGCTTAATGGCATCAATCTTTACTAACCCTAAAGTTTGAAATATTAAAAAAGGATAAACTTCCGAAATAATTATAACGTTTGTTACTGATAGACATTCCTTCCTTGAATTGAATGAGCTCAATTGGACTACCATTCATCCATTTGCTCCCCTCAAGGGCCAGAACTTGGAAAGAAAAAAAAAACACCGAAAAAAATGTGAATATAAAAATTTCTGAACGCAGTACAATTAAGGCTAGGCGAGTAAAGCTGTGGGGCAGTTAGCTTCCTGACTTATTGAAACATGGACTAGGAGTTTCGTTTCCAAAACCGCTACCAATTCTAACACAGGTTGTTATGAATGTTCACGTCAAAACTATAATCATGGCATGTGAATGAGTCTGCAACATAAATAACAAAGGGAATTATAGATCTGCAGACACTAAACATGAACAGATATCTATACGTTTACCCCTTGAACTTCTCTTTGTGTTGCTACTGGCTGAGACGCATGAAGTTAGCATCAAAATCAGTTATTCTATCTAGCGGCTCACCTAGCAGGACAAATTTTTGCTGTCGGTGCATTGGAAAACTCAAATTGGTGATACCGCTCTACTTATTTCAAGGGGCTGAGTAGGCAACAACCCGCACGACCGATCGGTCGTGAAGTTGAGTGTTCTCTCTGCGCCTTGTTCAGTCCACTTGGGTGTAATTCGAAAAACGAACTCGTGGTTGGAAACGTGTGAATTGTCTGCGTTACCCTGAATAACCCTAAAGTTTGAAATATTAAAAAAGTATAAACTTCCGAAATAATTCTAACGTGTTTTACTGATATACATTCCTTCCTTGAATTGAATGAGCTCAATCGGACTACCATTCATCCATTTGCTCCCCTCAAGAAAAAAGAGCTCCCAGAACTTGGAGAGAAAAAAAAAACACCCAAAAAAATGTGAATATAAAAATTTCTGAACGCAGTAAAAATTACCTAGTAAATCCAGTGAAAACCAAACAATCACAATTAGAAGAATTTATCGCGCCGATTGAATAATAAACCCCAGTGGACGATTTAGTTCCAATGTCATTGTTTTTTCTACAGTTCCTTCCCAAATCGATGTTTACATAAATTCCATGAACGAAAGTTCATCCGTTCGCTCTCCCTTAAGACTAAATTGAAGAGAAGAACGTCAACGTGAATGTGAACGCCAACATGTAAAAATCGTCTTGCACACCGTGGCAGTCTACTCAGCTCACATAGTTGCCATTGAACCATCTTTTCAAGAGTTCCTTTTCTAATCGAGTTTATCATAAATGATGTTAGATATTTGCCGATAAGTGAAGCGTAAGCAGGTGTTTTATTTAAACTGTGAAAACATAGCATTTCCATGCGGAATGAAACATTTTCTAGGTCAAATGAAACATTTTCTAGGTCAAATGAAACATTTTTTAGGTCAAATGAAACATTTTGTAGGTCAAATGAAACCTTTTCCAGACCAAATGGAACCTGTTGAGAAAATAGTGAAATGAGGTACCTAGATAGGTAGGCACTCGGGAAATTGCATGTAGATGCAATTCTACCTATGCTTGTGGTGGATATGGTTAGTAGACCCTTCCCGATTTTAGAATCCGACGCCATGGGGGATGAATCAGACGTTTTCAACGTTTTCTAGCATTAATATCCGCATCCACCTCATCGGAAAGGGCAACTATACCATTTCATCACCTTCACAACTTGTAGTATTTCAGTTGTTCTAATCGTGAGTTCCTTTGCCTATGCCGATGTATATCTAGTATCTTGCACTATTTTATTTAATCATAAAATATCTGACAATGTTCAGTGTTTGTGACATACCGATTGACCAGTAAAATGTTGCTGTTTGCAGAGTTAAATATGCAATGAAGTTATCCTTTTGCCGATATATAGCAAACTATATTTGAAAAACATGTTGTGAAATGGTAATGGTAGAGTTAAGAGTTCTCAATAGTCGTTAAACTGGGATTGTCGTTTTAAACATGTTAAACTTTGAAATTATGGAGATTGGAAGTTTTGATGTTAGGATGTTTCTTTTGCATCTCAAAAGTGATCGCAGAGGTTTCACAATCAGAGTGGACTCAGAAAAAAATGAACAGTCAAAACCAAACAATTACAATTGATGGAAATATATACCAATTACTGACGATACAAAACTGAAGATAGGAAAACTTTTCAATGACTAGACCATAAATATAGACCTTCAGCCATAGAAGTCGTATATGTACGTATTGACATAGACCTATATGGAAGATTACTTAAATACCAAGCTATTAAAATGTTCTTACAAGAATCATTTGTATGTTACAGAACGGTAAATGGAACGGATTGATCGCTGACCTAGTGAACAGGAAGACGGATATGGTCATGACGTCATTGATGATCAACTCAGAAAGGGAGGCCGTTGTGGATTTTTCGGTTCCTTTCATGGAAACTGGCATCGCCATTGTAGTGGCAAAAAGAACTGGCATCATCTCACCGACTGCATTTTTAGGTGAGTTTTTGATCTTCTGAGGTTCGCAAAAAATAATTTGAAGAATTTTGAATATATTTGTTTCTTACCAACTATTCTACTTGTTCATAATTCAGCTGGCTGAATTTTGTCGTCGAGAAATTTTTTGAATTAATAAGTTTTTGTAATATTCATGTTTTCTCTCGAAACTTGTTTTTTTCGTTTATCACTTTACGTTGTTTCTGGAGTTTAGAAGATGGAGGAAAAATGATTTTACAAGTTGAGAAAACATTAGTATCTGATTAGGATACGCTGTCAAACGCATTAAAAATGTCGAATTGAAAAGAATGAACTTTTGTATACAAGGGAAAGGTTTTAAATGAGAAAAAATCAATATTACAAAAACCTATTCTGTCAAAAAATGTATCTCAGCGATGAACCAAGATAGAAATAAGCGGTTGGCAGCCATGAACTCCTAATTTGATGTACTACAAGGTTGACTTCGAAACATTTTCTGACTCAACGAGCCACTTCATAGTTGTGCTTCACTGAATGTAAGAAAACACGTCTTTTTTAGCTTTTCACTAGGGTTTCCGCTAGTTTTTGGGAACTTTTTTGTTGTGAGAAAAATGTTTGTAGAATAATGCCATGAAGTCTCTTGAGGACAGCTAGTAAGTCTTCAAGTGATAATCATCGTGGAATTTCTAATTTTAATACATTGCAGATGCATTTACTTCACGCACGTTTTCTTACGCTTTTCTTAAAGGTCGGCGCCTTCACTTAAGCTGTTATGGCTGGATGATGTACAATGTACTCCATTTCTTGTAAATATTTATAGTCAATATCAATATTTATACCAATATAAATAATAATTAACCATTTTTAATCGTTGAAAACGTTTCTCATTTTGTAACCTCAATTCCTTAAGTCGTTAACTGGATAAAATCCGTCATCAGTCACCTCCATTTGAGGCCTCTAATTTAGTCCCCCCTTTACAGCGAAAACTTTGGGCCACCTGAAGGATGTTAATCAAAAGGAGGCACTCGCCTTCGTAAAGCTCCGGTATTACTGCGTTACAGGAACAAGCGGGGTTAGTTAGTTTACAAGACAGGGGTGGAGGGGCTTTGACTGCTGAAGGAAGCAGTCAGGCGAACCTGGTGCGATGACGGACTGATTTATCTTGGGTGGCCCCTTTCCATCTATTTCGTCTCATTTGCCCTACGAAGATAGATAGGGTGAATACTTCACAGTCATTCATTCCCTTCTGAACTGGCCAAGACATCGAATATTTCGCGAGGGATTATGTCTGTACATTCCCTAGAAACTCCCCGAGATGAAAAGTGGCATTCCAAGACCAACGCTCAAACCTCCCAACAAAAAACTCTTTTACAAGTTGTAAACCGGTATTTCTCAGCTAGAATTTAATTGTTACGCGAGTGAGAGCAGAAGACTGGGCTTCCAGCTTATCTCTTGCTATTTTTTTGAACTTCAATTAAAGAGCTTTCACTGATCGTGATTGTCTACAATAGAGGGAACGGGAGATGTTATACGAACTAAATTACCACATGGGTATTAACCAAAACGTATTCGTTCACTTATGATTGGGTCTAATTACGAGTTGAGTAATGTTCTCGTACACAATGGCTGCTTACGTTGAACATAGCATGGTAAATTTATAGTAAATACCTAACAGTAATAAAAATAATAAATTTAACAGGAAGGAAAAATTGCATTTGCTAAACAATTTAATTCATTCCCGGAATAGATTTTTTTTAACAAAATTTGTAAAAACTTTGTACAAAAAAAAATTGTAACTTTGCCCAATGATTATTATCACCCTAGTGCAACAAAGCCTGCAAAAGTGATTACTCCAAACATTGCAATTAGTTTCGCCACTATGAATTTAATAACTTCGTTAAAGGCAAAGTTATGCAACAAACGCTGCAAATTCTTTCACTGGGGTTTATTATTCACAGGTGATAGAGTGATTATTGAATTTCAGGAGGCACACAAATATGATCAACTGAGCAATCCAAATAGGTATTTTGGTTGAGAACAGATTTACGTGCTCTATGCATATCTCCTGAAATTCAATAATCGCTCTATCACATGTGAAACACGCACACTCCAAAGCTTAGTAGAAATTCAAATCATGAATGCAAGCCAATTGAATAATAAACCCCAGTGAAAGAATTTGCAGCGTTTTCCTGAAAATTTCAGATTTTCTGATTTTTCCTGAAAATTATCAGATTGCTTCAACCCGTGTATCGGCTACAAAGCCTTTTAGGAGTTCACTCCAATATCCACATTACTACATCACTAAATCACTACGTCACTAGGTTACTGATATCAAAACAAAAACAATAATAAACCAAAATAACGCGAATGTTGGCACCATAAATCGGGCCATAGATCAAGAATGGTTTGACCTACGGACCTGGGGAAGGGCTCATTCGATTCCTCGTGGAGTGTTCTTCAAAAAGAGTGCAAATTTAGGCCGCCTTGACTTTTTTGAGGATTTTACAAAACTTTTTAAAGGGCACTTTAAATTTGAGAGACCTCACTGGCTCTGGCTCAAGAATTCGGGCGTCGCCGGACCAACATGGATTTTTCCTGAAAATTTCAGCTTTTTTGCATTCAGCCGTTTGGGAGAAATCGTGCGTACGGCGTACGGCGGACGGACGGAAAAATGTTTATTGCAGATTCAGATTCTACACCCTTTGAAACGTAAACCATGAAATTTTCAGGGGGGGTTAGAATTTTTTTCAAGAGCGATTACAATGGTTTATTATTGGATAATAAACCAAAATGTCAAGGAGACGAACAAGACTTTCGAAACCCCGAGAACTGGAAGGATCAATATTGCATTCGTCGTTGAAATTCATTCTGGAGGGTATTTCTTGCGAATAGAGGGTCTATACTTTTCATTTTTGAAGTAAACTATTTCGCTGTTGTTCCAGGTTAATTGCCAAAGCATAAATCCAGATCAGGCGTATAGGAGTCTTAAATATGACCAGTCTGCTTGCAACTCATTCTCTACTCGCATTTTACTCGACGCGACCCGAGAGAGAATGAAGGGTCACGCTCACCCAAAGGGAGGGTCACCCTCTACTTAGCGGTTGGATTCATAGCTGTGTGTAGTTGTTCACCTATCAGTTAGGAACAGGCTCAGATTACGAGAGGCGATAGTGCGCACAGCTGTTATTACAGAAGTAACACGTTTTCAACGTTTTTTGCAGGTCTTATAGTAAGATGAAGAGGAATTTCGATTGTTTAGAGGAATATTGTCCAAACTTTGAAGGAGAATAAACATTACAATCAGAGCTCACGTGCCGAATTGGCTTTTAACAGTTCTGAAACGTGATTTCTTTCGTGTGATTCTACCGATGGTGATGAAAATCAGAGGAGCAATATGATGAGTATGTTAGAAAAGAAGACTAGATAAGACTTTTTTACAGATCTGGTTAATTGCTAAAATAAAAACGGAGTAGAATAGAACGTTGTCTATATTTCCACGAAAGTAAAGAGTTACACTGTTAAATCGATTTCGACGGTTAGGTCATCATCAGTAACAAACATGAACTGAAAGTACATCACAGAAAGCATATCTTATATAGGATCGAGTGAGAGGAGATTGAATCCTATTTGCTCAAGGAAGTGAAAGGGGCGGGGAGGACCAACCAATGCCACTCAAGGCTTACAAAGTGAAAGGGGCACAAACAGTATCATTATGGAGAGGCGGAACGAAACAAGAAAGTACCCAATAATGGAGAAATATTTTGAGGAATGACATCATTTAAACATTTTCCTGACCTATCACTTTTGACAATTTCGAATTTTTCTAGCACATCCAACATACCTCCCTTTGGGCAAAAGTGAGGAAATTCTACATATTGCCTGTTTGTCAGATCAAAACTCAAACTATGATTGGATTCATTCAGATGACTTGCAAAGGCGGAATCACCCTTGTTGTCCCTGAAATCCTTTTCATGCTCTTTTATTCGTTCCCTAAATTTCCTACCAGTTTGACCACAGTACTCAAGCCCACAAGAACATTTTAGTTTATGAACCCCACTTTTATCCTGAACGTTAATTTTATCCTTAACCGTACCCAAAGAAGATTTGAGATTATTTTTATTCTTAAACCCAACGTTGAAACCCCTGGACGACAAAATTTTACCGAGTTTATCCGAAATTTTCCCATAATAAGGTATACTAATCCACTTTTTCTCTTCCAACTCAATTTCTCTCACTAAATTACACACCCCTTCCCTACTCTTTTTCCTAAGAATGTACTTTCAGTTCATGTTTGTTACTGATGATGACCTATCAGTCGAAATCGATTTAACAGTGTAACTCTTTACTTTCGTGGAAATATAGACAACGTTCTATCCTACTCCGTTTTTATTTGAAATGGGTTTCCACAACTTCGTCGCGAGTGACTTATTCCGTAATTGCTAAACACATTTCCGTCACTATACCACAAGAATGGACATGAATAGCCGTCTCGCAAAGGGCATCAATTTAAAATTGTCAATCGCTTACTGATTCCAGTTGAATCCTCAATATACTTACAACTTATTAACTAACACGAGATAAATTCAGTTAAAAGGGAGAAGACGAGAGAAAAAGTAAAAGTTATAATGAGCTAGGGTGATGCCTCATTGCCGAATGATATGATTATGGTTCCGTTTTGTCTGCGTCCCTTCGGTAGAACCTAATTGTTACTCTTGGTCATTCTCACGTTTTGCCAGCAGTCACACAAGGATATGATGGAATGACTAGAAACAAATGGCCTCCCAAAAATAGAAACAATTGCCCAGCTTCTTATAACAAAAAATCCTTCTTATTGCAAAAACAACTCTTTCAATGTTTAAAAGCCCCCTCCTCCCCTCGTGTTGCATTACATTGCAGATATTGTGAATTTATTATTATAAATAAATGTATATTGGTATTGAATTTATTCAATATCGTTTACCAATTTTTAATTAATATTTTAACATTCATATTTAAGAAATCCTGTTCTCTTGTCATACGGTTTTGGGATTCAAGTTATAGTATTGGTTGGAAAAACTCTTTGAAACGCGATCAACTCTCTAAATAAGCCCTTAATCCTGTTTTGCGTATATTGGCGTTGAGATTGACGCTGATTCAGATTAATTCCTACGTGATCCACCTTGATGCAAGTTTAAAACATATTGGATTAAAAAGATGATAGCTTCTATAAGACGACTTGCTCGAAAGTTATCACAATCCTTTCTACCCCTACTGAGGTAAACGTGTAAAATCTGGCTGG
This sequence comes from Creontiades dilutus, assembly GCA_031894815.1. Classification (NCBI taxonomy): domain Eukaryota; kingdom Metazoa; phylum Arthropoda; class Insecta; order Hemiptera; family Miridae; genus Creontiades; species Creontiades dilutus. Next base: position 348,753 of record JAVIWC010000944.1, read on the forward strand.
CGGTTAAAGGGGTAGTAACTAGGTGATTACAAAGTACAAAGAGGATAACAAAGTACTACGGAGATTGTTGTTCGAAGTTTGCAATACCATGGAACAATTTACATTACTCAGGAGCCGGAAATGAATGATAAATACCTTTGAAGTTATTGTTTTTTTTTTTTTTTTCAAATAAATGCAGATTTTATTTCGGGAGTTTTGATACCCACCGAGATAGTCAGTGAAAAGTGAATAAGCCTTTTTACACTTTTTTAAAACTTTCCGTTTCAGACAGCACGATGTTGAAGAATGAGATTTCGATCAGATATCCATGAATTATGTAGGCAGTTTCCCTATTAGAAGAGTGTGCCTCTGCAATAAGATGAGCTTTTTGAATTTTGAGTCCTTTCTGTCCAATGACTTGATTTCTCACAAAATTAGAAGCCTCGAATTCTTACGAAGTCTGCAACCAAAATCTTCATTCTTCAATTTCCTAATACTGTTAATTTCTCATCCTGGAACAGAGTAGTAAAACATTGGTGGTTATGAATAATTAAAGAAGAACCTGCCCATTAGAGAGAGAAAGAGAGAATTGATTGGACTTTTCATTGATGGGTCGGCTTCATGGGTGTTGCCACCATTTCCACAAGCCGAGTGGATCTTGTTGGAGCAGTAGCTCGTGTAACTAAGACACTTCGGAGCGGCTGCTTGAGTTGAACCGTGAATTCCACTCTCAGTTTGGTTTTCCACGGCACGGAGTGTGGTGCAGGAAAAGTGCCTCAGAGTTACTCGAGCTGTGCATCTCGTCACGAGAATTTCGTGGTGTCTGCAACCGGGACTCTTAACGTGGTCATTCCATAGGGGCACATCATTCCATCCTTCTCGCCCCTGTCCATCTTCCTAAATTTCCCGAATCCCGAAGTGCGGAGTTTATGTACTGGCTAACAGCCAGTACATTAGGGGCAGAAAATCGTGACAACTGGAAAAGCCATGACTGGTTTTTTAATAACAGTAAATTCGATTTTTTATACGAGGCACGGGCTCCCCGGTACTATTGTTTAATCTTACTGGTTCATACTACAACTCTTACTATCTTAACTCATTTTACTCTTTCTGTAGAAACTTGTAACAATTTACGTCCAGTAAGTCTAGGTGAACATGAATCAAATTCATCAGCCTTTTACGAGGGTGTTTAGAATTTAGGTTAATGAAAATTAAACTATGCTCGTACTTATAGCGACTCCCCAATCTTATATTTAACGGACTCGTGGGAACAGTGGAGATTGTTGGTATTTAGCTGTTTGTTAAGTATCTTTAATTCTCACTTTGACGGGTTAGATAGAAATATTAATATAAAAAAGTTCATTGGAAAGAGATAAAACGAGTTCATGGCTTTCGACATGGATCCTTACAGCATAATAAAAGTTTAACATGCTCTGATGTGGAAAGAGTTTTCTCCTGAATTTAATTAAACGTCTAGTGTGTCAATCTTCCTAAGCATCTACCGGTTTTAGCAACATTGAAGACTGATCGTTTCGCGAATTCGACCTCGTAAATTGAGTCGCCATTGATTAACTCTCATCCATCAGTTGGGTTGATTTTAATACGTCAATACATAAAAGCTTGACCTTGGTTTCCGAGGGGGTCATCTGTCTTGACTCCTATTTAGACATCCTTCTCCGCCCCTTTACCGTGAAAACCTTGGGGAAAGTGGAGGGTGTTAATCAAAATGAGCCACTCCCCTTTGTAACTCTCTCGTGTTTCAACGTTATAGGAACAAGCGGCGTAGTTAGTTTGCAATGTCGGGGCGGGAGCCGAAGTGGAACAGCCTGGCGAACCAGGTGCGATGACGGCCTGATTTATCTTGGAGGGGGCTCCCCTTTCCTCCTATTCTTCTGCGCCTTCGCCTCACAAAGATGGATAGGGTGAATACTTCATTGTCACTTCGACCGCCCTCACGTTTTTCCCGAACTAATTTTGAGAGGGATTTTTCGCTACCTTCCCATGACGGGAAACGGAGGGAGGAGGGAGACCGAGTAAACATGACAGCTGGAAATGATCTTACAACACCCTATACCCGAATGAGTAGTTGAATCGTATGAATCCCTCGTGTACGAAACTCAGGTTTTCAGCGTTGATGTTTCATTGCTATAGTTTTATCATGTTGGGTGTGGAATACCAAATGTAGTTTGTTGTGCGTTTGACTACATACTGCTGAAAGTCACCTCTCTCTTATACCTTTTATACCGGATTTCCCTTTATAACTGGGTGAGAGTTAATATTATTTCTAAAATGCATTTCCAAATTATTTACTCATTTGTCGTAACACTTTCGTTACATACTGGGTTTGCCACGGATCCCCCCCCGAATCGTAACTTTTGGAGAAAAAACAGATGTTGTTTGCCAAGGGTGCCAAATGAGACTACATTGTCCGAGGCGAACGTGCGCAAATGTGATCATATTTGCACAATAACCTTTGTTTGTTTTTTTACCCTCCTGTTTTATTGTAGATTCGAAGTTTACCGTCTATTTCATGAATAGTTGACCCTTCAATTGATTTTGTTAATATGAACCGGGACGTTGCATCCCCCCCTGCTAAAATCATTATTTTCGGGTGAAAAACAATTTATTTATTTTTTAATATGTATTATTTCCTCGAAGAATCTCATATATGATCACAGTGTGAAATTTGTTTCACACCGTCATTGTTTTTTTTTTTTTTTTTTCGAATAAGAACCCCCTTCTTTATTGCAGATTTGGATCATTCGCTCAATTCGCTGACCAACCCAATTTTGGTTTATTATTCAATAATAAACTATTGTAATCGCTCTGGAAAAAAACAATTTTAACCCCCCTGAAAATTTCATGGTTTACGTTTCAAAGAGTGTAGAATCCGAATCTGCAATAAAAAATTTTCCGTCCACTCGCCGTACGCATGATTTCTCCCAAACGGCTGGAGCAAAAAATCTGAAATTTTCAGGGAAAAATCCATGTTGGTCTGACAACACCCCAATACTTTAGCCAACTCTCTCACTTAATTTAAAGTGCCCTTCATGGGTTGTCAAAGTTTTGTAAAATCCCTAAAAACCTCAAAAAAAGTCAAGGCCCCCTGAATTTGGACTTTTTTTTTAAAACCATAATACCCTCCCTCCCCAGGTCCGTAGCTCAAACCATTCCCGATGTATGGTCCGATTCATGGTGCCAACGTTTGCATTTTCTTGGTTTATTATTGTTTTTGATTTGATCGCAGTAACCTAGTGATGTAGTGAATGTGGATACTGGAGTGAACTCCTAAAAGGGTTTAAAGCATTCTGATATGCATGCTCTTGAAAAAAACGCTGAGAATTCTTACACTGGGGTTTATTATTCAATGATTCATGATTTGAATTTCTACTAAGCTTTGGAGTGTGCGTGTTTCACAGGTGATAGAGCGATTATTGAATTTCAGGAGATATGCACAGAGCACGTAAATCTGTTCTCAACCAAAATACCTATTTCGATTGATCAGTTGATCATATTTGTGTGCCTAATGAAATTCAATATTCGCTCCATCACCTGCGAAACACGCACACTTCAAAGCTTAGTAGAAATTCAAATCATTGAATAATAAACCCCAGTGTAAGAATTTGCAGCGTTTTTTGTACCTAGTCGATTTTAAGTGAAAAATGTTTATTTTAACGTAAAAAACATGTTTTCCTCCATTGAGGTGATTTCTTCACTAGGTTCCTAGGTAAATTTTTTCTAGGAAAACCGTTGGAAAGCTGAATTTCGCAACAACATCTAGACTTACATGCAAACCTTCACATTCTGGATCACTGAGCCCATCAGCGATTGAAAAAAAAATACGAGATGTTCTAGACTTTTTCCTTCTTCCAGATAATTTTTCCTACTTAAGAAACTTTTGTTTTTCCAATATGGAGGTAGGAAATTGAACGGTCTTTCAAACATAATTTACTTTTGTTGAATCATAGTGCCTCAAAACATTAAAAATTTAGGAAATTTTAATTTTTAAAAATTTTTGGAGCAATTTCTTAGATTTTTATTTTAAGTGAGTCTTTGCCTTCGACGTTATCTCTCTTATTTCAATGCGTGGTTGTTCTGTTGCAGAACCTTTTGACACGGCATCCTGGATGTTGGTGGGAGTTGTTGCCATTCAGGCAGCGACTTTCACTATATTTCTGTTTGAATGGTTATCTCCAAGCGGATTCAACATGAAGGTAAATACTACCAACTTTAATCAATATAATTTTCCGCAATGCAGTTTTATTATTTTGTTTTAAGTAAATCTCCTATTTTTTAATGTGTACGTAGATGGGTGGTGTTCTTCTGCGCATCACATTTTAAAGATGATACATAAGTATTGAACTGACGAGAGCAGACACCACATTGGCAATACTCCAATTCCCAAATTAATTAAAATGAATTTGTTTTTTCCGAAAAATTTTTTTTACGGTACTCTAGGACTTGTAGTCTCATCCTATTTTCATGAACCTTATTTTTTTCAATTCCCATTTCGGTCTAGTTGTGTAACAAACCTTGGAAATTCAGCTTTTGCTGACAGGAGGGGGATGGAGGGAGTAAGAGAAAATGCTTTCAATCGCTGCTAGAATTCTAAGGCAATTTGTGTCATTCTTAGTTGTTCAGTTAAGATTTTGGTTTAAAAGAAGAAAAATTACTTCATTTAAAAAACTGTATACACACACAAAACAAAATTGAACAACTTTTCGAATGTATAAATAAGCGTAGCCTAATGCTGTCTCTCGGAAGTGGCCCAAGCGAATATCAACGAGATAAACTTCTTCAAAATGACAATCGGGTTACCAATTATATTCATTAACTAGTACCTTACGGTAAGACCACGTATCACGTGCATAGTTAGCCAGCTAATCCACTGATCCATCTATTTTCTAGGAGATGAACTGAATGAATCTGTACGATAGTACTAACTCCAAAATACATGAGCCTGTATTCTCTTAAAACTGAGCAAACTGCAATAAAATGAAAAATATCCTCCTTCACTACGTAATGACAGAGAGAACAACCACAAGCTCACGACCCCATTCAAGCAGAAAGTTCAATGCAACCATACCGCTCCGTATTGTCAAAATCCATCTTATAGTCGGCAAAGTAAGATCAGAGGTTCCCCGTGGATCAAGCGGCTTAGCGTCAGGTTTACTATTTCAGCACATTGAATTTTGATGAAAAGGGATGAGTGGAGGGGGTAACGTTGATAAATCGTAATTACTAATTTATGATCCCCTGATATTGTTGACTATTTCAAACAAACATTTTTTTCTGCAAATTTAAATCTATTTAAGCAATAAACCTCGGGAATTTAGCATTTTCTGTCTTAAAAGGAAATTAAGAAATGATAATATTCGATCCATCAAGCGCTGCCCATACCTACTAGATTCTCCTGATATTTTTGTGCTACTGGTTTATTTTCTTCAAGAATGAAAATTTGTAATCGACCAAGAAAAAAATGTATTTCCCCATCGGAAATTTTTGGTTCACGCATCAAGATACGTAGATCTCCAAAATCTAATCACATGAAAACGTACAAGCATATGAAAATCCCTTTAATGCATACACTACTTTCCAATATGTTTCTGTTAGACATCGTACAAATTTGAAGTCCTCTCCCTTGAAACAGCAGGATACAAACGTCACACATAGAAGCTTTTGGTAAAATAATTATGATGCTGCGATATTGATTAGACCTACAATATGGGTGCAAATTAATTCGACAAGAAATAAAAAGGCAAATCCTATCAAATAAAAAAAGTCGGTTGTTCTTAAAAACGGAGGGTTCAATAAGGAATACCGAGATAAAATTAATTGGACCCGTGGCAGGTTTTGACAAGGCCGTTAGAGAGGCACCGAAGCTTTCATCATGTAATAAATCTGATACACATTGTTCCAGCAGTCTCTTCGAGTGTTCAAAGAGTAAATTGAACCCGTGGGCGGAGTCGTATTTTATCGAGACACCACTTCGTCGCACCCTACTGTCCCTTACAACAGAGTCCATTTGAACTTTTTCTAATTAGAACCGGATACTTGGGAGAGCAGTCAAGAACATTCGATTAACACCGGCATTACAGCTTTGGTCGTTTGAACTGATGCCTAAGTGTCCAAGAGTATGTGTTAATTATTACCGGGAATGGTGAGCCTGTTGTTGTCCTTAACCTTCAACGCTGTCAGTAATTGGCGTGTAAAAGCGGCGCATGTTTAATTCACAACACCTTTCCGCTGACTCCGGTATCTGGACAAAATTTTCCGAATAGTTAACTAAGGTATGCTTTTGGTGCAAAGGGTGCTTTAAGCACGCCAACAATCCGAGATAATTGTGAAGCCAAGTTCAATGTATAATTTGCGGCAGCTCTGCTCTCTACACGTCCATCTCGCTTCCCCGTGTTCTTCCTAAAACGAATCTATTCCTGGAAAACAAGTTCCTACCTCAGCAGATATTAAAGACAGCAGATTACAAATCGAAAAACATAATTAAAAAGTAGCAACAAGTTTTCTTTTGTAATTTTATTTGAATTTAAATTTAAATGGGTTTATTGGGAAGAGGTGATCTTAGACCTCTGATTTTGCTTTTGAGGACGTCCATGGACGACAGAGTGGTTACCCGTATGCAGTTGGTACCTACATACGATTTTGGTTTATTTAACCGCTCCTAATGTTTGCTCGTGTTTATTTTTTACATTTATTAATTCGTTAATATTATGATCATCATTTTTGAAGAGGATTGATGAGGTTGGTGGAGCAGAGGAGGAATCGTAGAGCGAAAAGGGGAGACGCTAGGTACCGACAAGGTGAAAATCATGTCAACGACCATTTTAATTTGGGCTCCCTGGCGCTCCTAGCCATGATAATTATGATAATTTGTTCCACTACGGGTAAAACAAATGTATATATTGTGGTTTTATATGTATTAGAGGCCAATCTATACCGGTCCGCTGACTTCATAAGTACTAAAGAATGCGGTGGAGTCTTCTATTTAGGTGGTTTATCAAGAGTCTGACCCTAAACGGACTGCTACGGACGCCGCGATAGCTCATTTATACGGGGAGATATCGCAGGGCCTAAGCGAACAATCGCGGGAGACCGACTCATGTGGCTCACAGACGAGTGAGCCCCGGAAAAGGGGCCGTCGAGCGTAAACGAACGCCGCTCGTACAGAGTTATCTCCTCGAAAGCAGGCGCTTGGCGTCGGTGGGAGGAAGCGCCCGGCGTAATGATCCGACCATCAGATCTACGCTATTGTCACAAAATGGGGAAAGGCCGGCCCAGGATAGCGAGAGTGATTCTGGACGCAGAGACTTGATGTTGAACACACGCTCAATTTCCTTCGGCATTCTTTTATCTTGCATCATCTTGAAAACAATGCACGATGTACTTCTCTCTGAACCTAATATCAATACACTCAAACTTGCTTCTGGATTTCTGTAGGTACTTAACGTTTGAAAGCCCAAACCAACAGCACAGAACAAGCTTTGTCATCTCAACTAATCGAAAAAACGCTGAAAATTCTTTCACTGGGGTTTATCATTCAATTGGCTCGCGTTCATAATTTTGAATTTCTACTAAGCTTTGGAGTGTGAGCGTTTCACAGGATAGAGCGATTATTGAATTTCAGGAGATATGCATGGAGCACGTAAATCTGTTCTCAACCAAAATACCTATTTGGATTGATCAGTTGATCATATTTGTGTGCCTCCTGAAATGCAATAATCGCTCTATCCTGTGAAACGCGCACACTCCAAAGCTTAGTAGAAATTAAAATTATGAACGCAAGCCAATTGAATAATAAACCCCAGTGAAAGAATTTGCAGCGTTTTTTTTATTGAACCTCAATACCCCCCCCCCCCACAATAAAGACATCCAGATATCCATAATTTATCAAGTCCTTTAGCGCTCGAATTGCGTTAAAACTTCCCCAAACCCAAATTTAGACGATGTAGCCAAAGGTAGACTGATGTAAAGGAGGCACACAAATATCATCAACTGATCAATTCAAATAGGTGTTTTGGTTGAGAACCGATTTACGTGGTCTATACATATCTCCTGAAATTCAATAATCGCTCTATCACCTGTAAAACTCGCACACTCCAAAGCTTAGTAGAAATTCAAATCATGAATGCAACTCAAATGAATAAAATTGAATAATAAACCCCACTGAAAGAATTTGCAGTGTGCGTGTTTCACAGGTGATAGAGCGATTATTGAATTTCAGGAGGCACACAAATATGATCAACTGATAAATCCAAATAGGTATTTTGGTTGAGAACAGATTTACGTGCTCTATGCATATCTCCTGAAATTCAATAATCGCTCTATCCCCTGTGAAACACGCACACTCCGAAGCTCAGTACAGATTCAAATCATGAACGCACGCCAATTGAATAATAAACCCCAGTGAAAGAATAGTTATTTACCCAGTAATAATATTGAATAATAATCCCCAGTAATAATATTGAATAATATTTACCTATATATTATCAGCGTTTCATGCATATCAGAATGCTTTAACCCGTGTATCGACTATAAACTACAAGTATTCACATCGGCTTTCACTCCAGTATCCACCTTCACTACAACTCGACGCTATCGGACGGACATCACTAGGTTACAAACAAACAATAATAAACCAAAGAACCCAAATCTTGGCACCATAAATCGGGTCATGGATCGGGGATGGTTTGACCTATAGACGTGGGTCCTTACCCTCATTCTCATGGCTCATTCGGTTCCTGATGGTATGTTCTTCAAATAGGTACAAATTTAGGCCGCTTCGACTTGTTTTGAGGTTTTTAGGGATTTAAAAAAACTTTGACAGCCCTTAGTGAGAGAGCTGGCTCAAGAATTGGGGCGTCGTCGGACCAAGATGGATTTTTCCTGAAAATTTCAGATCTTTTGCTCCATCCGTTTGGGAGATATCGTACGGCGTACGGTGGTCGGACGGAAAAATTTTTATTGCAGATTCGGATTCTACACCCTTTGAAACGTAAACCATGAAATTTTGGGGGGGGGCTTAGAAGTTTTTCTTCCAGAGCAATTACAATGGTTTATTATTGAACAATAAACAAAAAACCGATACGAAATCGCAGAATCAAAACTCATTACGTTCAAAAATGCATCAGGTAAAAGGTATTGTTCAATGCTTACCTGTCACGAACATCCACCCTTAGCTGGGCAGCATGATTTATAACTTTCACTTTAATCACCCCATAAAAATCGTTCACCTCTCTTTAGAAAGCTCTTGATTTATCATTCGTTGAACCCAATCTCAAGGTTCCGACTTCCCAAACCCTCCACATCCTTTCACAAAAATACACTTGTATACAATCTAACTACAATGATATTAAGATTAATAATATCACGATATCGAATAATGAAGCTCATTTCTTCATTTGCTACTACTCATACAAGGTCATGTAAATGTAGAGTACGTAGAGTTAGCTCAAAGGAGAAAAAAATTCCATTTCAGTTTGTGATAAATTAACCTCAAAGCCAGGTGGATTTGATAAATTTCCTTTAAATTTAATCTTCGTAAAGTTGGAATAACTGTCTAGTAGTTCGAGTTAACTCTCATTGAACTTCATACACCTTATATATAATTGTCAACATAACGTCGCTAACATCTGAAAGCATCTCTGCAAAATTATAACTTCGAATTTTCAACAAAAGTTTGTCTTTTTTTCAAGGACACATCTAGGAGAGTTTTTCAAAGTAGAATCATGAAACGTTTCCCCCACTAAATTATTAACTCTATTCACACTTCAACAAAATGAGGCCTAGTCAAATTTTATTTTATTCATGTACTTGACTATTGCCCTGCTTTAGCTTCGGCATAATAATAGGTAGATAAATGTTCTAAAGAACGGATTTTTTAATGCAATGCATTTTTTAGCCCACATGGAGTAAAGACGGCTGTCTCTAAACACCTTGAAACGTAAAGTAAGAAAGATTGCGGGGGCTATACAAAACTTTTGCTGCACGATTACTCAGATTTGTCATTGAAAACAATAAACCAAGATGGAAATTAATACAAAGAGATTATGTAGTAGTTAGTCTAGAGATCGTTGAATATCCTCGTCTGAAGGAGTATGAAGGAATTTAGGATGCGCGAATGCGAAAAAGGAAATATTTCCACCGCTTCCCAACATTCTGGTACTTGGCATGTAGGAATTTCTACCTCAACCTCCATCAACAACCCCTTGAAATACTTTGTTAAACGCTGCTTCCATGGTTGCTTCCTTAACTATCATGATGAAACTAAGAATTGAACAAGTACTGATATCCTATTTGAAAAATCACAGCAAGGGACTAAGAAATTGAAGTTTAGTTTTAGTGCATAGTTAAGCATCATTTCGATTTATTAGCAAAAACATAGGTGGTTGTGTTTGATGAACAATTTTCATGATTTCTGATCACAAATCAACAAGGGATTTTTTCAAATCCAGTAATTCGTCTACTAGATTTTTTTTCTCCAAGAGACAGTTTTCTGTATAGATAGAGCGTAAGGAAAAGATTATTGAACAAACGAAATGTATCTATTTCTAAAGGAACATGATCGCATTTCATCCATATAAACATTCCATTCCTATGAAGTAATGATAAAACAAGCTGGGTGATACATGGGACATGAATGCTGCGGAACACGGTCTCCCGGACGTCAGGCCTTCGAATCGGGGATTCGACATGTATAGTAGGTGTGGCCCGCTAAATCCACTGCGGATACAATAATGATCTATCGTATTTAAATGTGTATGAGGCCGTTCTTTCATGACTAACCTAACAATTTAAGTGCGATTAAAACACTGGAACCTGACAAAATTAATTTTTGTTGGTTATGCCATGTGGAAGTACAGCAGCTACTGTTTTTCCCCGACCATCCAAACAATGCAAGAGGGATCGCACCAGTACAATAAGAGAAGATGATGCTTTGTACATTATACGTTCGCGAATACTCATTGTGGAGTAATGATTTTTCAAAAGTGAATTTCATAAGGGATCACCTACAGCTTTTTCCGGCATACGTTTTGAAAATTCCATCAAATTTGATGAAAACCACAAAAATTAGGATGGTTATGAAGATGTAACGTTCACGCATGTGCATTAGCAACTAATGATGCGATTATGCTGAATCCGATAAGAGATCGTTTCCCTCAACTGACCACCTACCGACCTCACCCTTGAGCGAGATCAGACCACATTTAAATTTGGAGAAAACCTATTCCATCTCCCGAAAGTGAAAAAAAAGCTTCTGCTCCCGACCGGTAGGCTTAGAAGCGAACTAGTATGAGTTTCATGTCAAGAAACGAATGCAAACTTAACGGGTCCACAGCTATACTCGTACTTCAAAAACGACGAAGGATTTGTCTTTGAAATCCATATAAAAGTATGGCTTGCGGATAAAGGCAAGGACATCTTCCATATAATAGTGAACATACTATAACATTGAAGAGTAGGTAACAGTTGGGAGGTATAAAAAGAAAAAGAATCTGATTATGTTCTTAACATAGTTGAATGTCAAAGCTGCAAATTCCAATTAAAATGGTTCATAAAAACTCTCTGAAAATTAAGGTGATACCGATGGCTGCTCTGCTGGTTTGGATATTGCTGTTCACGCCACGAATTGGTTACAAATTCTAACGGAGTAAAATAAATTATAATTTGTAAACGGAATATTACAGATTGAAATGAGACACCTAATATAACTTATATTATCTTATATCCTTTCCTTTATGTTTCGTTTAAAAATGTTTACTATTAGTACCAAAATATGAAAATTTTGCTTGGTGAAAGTACATGCTGGAGTGAGGGGAAACGTCATTGCCGATGTGGAAGCCAAGCGAGCGGCGCTTCACCCAGAACCGTTGCCATCAAAAACATATCCACACACAGATTTAAGACGCGCAGCCAATAAAAGAGTCCTCGAAAAATGGAAAGAGACGTTTGAAGCCCACCCAGGAGACAGTCGTTACAAATCTCTATTTCCCATTCCCAAAAAAATAACCTGGTTTGACGCTGTAACGGAAGTTGAGTCCCGATCATTCTACAGTCTAATTATAAGGCTGCGAACGGGACACTGTAATACTAATTCTCTCCTACACAAAATAGATCCGGAGATTTCCCCACTTTGCCGAAAATGCAGGACTTCAGAAGAGACTCCGCAACATCTAGTGCTGGAATGTCCAATGCACGAAGCATCTCGAAATCGCCTTCTGACGTCCATCCAGAGTATGGTGAGACACCCGTTCAACCTTGACACGTTGCTAGAGACCAGTGACTATTGTCTATGATTATATCTATAAGTTCATGTGCGGAGAAGATTTATTAGTTTGAGTTACCAAGTTTGTACACGGAACATTAATTACCTGTATAATACCTTAAGTTTGTATTTTCATAATTTGTAAAATTTGAAGAATTTCGCGGCTGTGTGAATAATTTTCAAAGCCAATAAAGTTCAAAAAAAAAAAATTTTTTAATTTCTGGCTTTCAACAAAGTAAATGAAGCAAGGTTGAAATTTGGGACGAAATTATTTTCTTCTCCAATTGAAAACATTCTCCAGCTGTGACAATAGTAATTTCAGTAAATCTTAGTACTACTACGTAGCTTTTAGTCTGCACAGTATTTGTACGAACACACATGTTTGTTCTATTTCGCATTATCTATATATAATTAAATCCGTAAGCTAACGAGTTGAACGTTTAACAAATTCAACTCCAGTTGCATACTAAAATCATTGCCTGAAAAATTTAACTTAACGACTTGAACTTCGTCGTTTCATATCCCGCTGGCACAGTGACACGGAATCGCTAAGAAAACATGGCAGAAAAGCTACGTGGAAAAAAGGGAACAACCTCGTTTCCCGCTTATGTCTTGTGTGGAAATATAGATCCCACCTGTCACTTCCTAGCGCTATAACGAGTTTCCAATGTCTCGAGGTCCTTCCTTCTCCTTACTCCTCTTTTTTTCATATTACGTTCAATTCTCTTTTGAAACGTGACGCGTCTCGCGGGTTACATATATCATTTCTTTGGTGGTTCCTTTATGAACGTCCATGCGCAACATTAGCCGTTCAGTTCTGACTGAAGCCCGATAAATGTTCGCACTTCTTCATTTCATGGTCAGAGCTTGTAATATTGTCGGATATCACCTGTCATCGTTCGTTATTACCTTCTATTGTTGCGTAAGGAGGATCCTTGTTGCAACAGGGATCGATAGGGCTGCCGCCAGACAAGTAAAGATAGTCAGTCCAAGTTGTAAGTTAATATTAATTTTGAAAATACGTTCATCGCCGAATGAAAATGTCATTGAAAACTTGAATTTCAAACTTGTGGGATGAAGAAAGATTGATAAACCAATTTTAAACCGTGATACACTAATACTCGTAGAACTCAAAAAACGGAAAGTCAATGTGTTTGGTTTGATGTCGTTTGATATGCTTGGTGGGGGCTGTATTGAAATCGAGATGGCTACGGTGTGTGGTTGAGGGAAGGGGGTTCATGTATCTTATACCGTATTAAATTATAACCTGAGAAGTTGGTAAAGTTCAGGAAACTAATTACAACTCTATTATAGAATTTATAAATGAATTTAGAATTTATTTAGAATGAATTAGAACTTATAAATAGAATTTATAAATGAACTGTGACGACAGGAAATGATCCAGAAAAAGTAATTAATAAAGAATAAATGTCCAGAACGAAATGTTATTTACGTTTACAGTTCTTCGTGTTTTCATGTCTCAACGATTTGCATCGCACTCAGTGCGTAATTGTCTAGTACGTAACTGTAAATAAAACTAGGACATGAAAATGTTCAGAAAGTAAATTTTGTTTTTAATAGAGTTTTCCTCGTGGGTACGGCTCAACTACAAAGAAAGGGTCATCTTGATATGACACCAACATCTCGCGGATTGGTTACTGTACAGCTACCTTGGTATGAATCAAAATTGGGATTTTTCGTTATCGCCCTGAGGTACTACCCAATTTCACAAGGGTAAATCAATTGGGCGAAATCGTTTGTAAAATTTCTTTGAATTCATTGCACGATGTTTTCGGTCTGTTGACAGTGTTTTCAACAGCAAACCACAGCTAGCGATCGGAGTGGGCACAGATTCTCATTGTTCAGAACCTACTGGTTGGTTTGGGCCGTTCTGTTTCAAGCAGCTGTACACGTCGATTCTCCAAGAGGATTCACTTCCAAGTAAGCTAGAAGAACTATCTTCTTCAAGAATAAATCAGTTTCCGATTGTTGCTGTTAGAGTCATCTCATCCAACACCACAACTAAATAACAAACAAATAATTTCATGTGCCAAGCAATTAATGGAAAATTATAATGTTCTTTAAGCAAGAACATTACAATGTATATATTGTTTATTTATATATTCCAAGAGTATTGGTGGATATATTAGTTATTAGTTATTAATGATCCTTATTCATATAAATTTCAGGTTCATGACTAACATGTGGGCCATGTTCGCGGTGGTATTTTTGGCTATCTACACTGCCAACTTGGCTGCGTTCATGATAACGAGAGAAGAATACCATGAGTTCTCTGGCATCGACGACAATAGGGTTGGTATCTTTGGGTTATGAATATATAGGCCATTCTCGGTACCTTGCTTGATTTATTGATGTAAAGTGATCTAGATAACTTTGCTCCACAATACTACCACAGTTACTGTTACATGTGACAGGTTGTTTAGTTATCCCGGCTGAAATTTCCTAGAAACGACAAACCCACCTTCGTGGCAATAGTAAATTAGTTGTTATTGACGTGTATTCTTACAATGGAGTATCACTATTCGTTTGTATTGTGTTCAATTAACGTTTGTTAAGGAAGATGTTTATTATATATAAGCTACAAGAAAGATTTCTAGTTAACGCATCACTCTAGCCCTCTTTCTCGATGTATCTTCCGCGTACGACGATGTAAGTCTCAATATTCTATACACACGACTAACAGCATTGGGAATTCCTAGGATATGCGCCGCTAACATGTTGCGACTGATTGAAGAGCGTAATGTGTACGTTTGGTGCGACGGAACCCTTTCCGGACCCAAAAAAACATGGAAAGGACTTCCGCAAGGGCCGATCCTCAGCTCGCTCTTGTACGTAATATATGTAGCTGAGATAGAACAACAACTGCCGGAAGGAGTTAAAATATTACAGCACGCTGATGGTTTGTGCCTGTACAGCACAAATCGGGGAATTGAAACGTGTATTACACTGCTAGATGAGGTAGTTTGGGCTGTTTACACCTCATTAAGACAATTAGGACTGAATATCTCCCACCAAAAATCTAAAATCTGCCGGTTTACTCGAAAACAGCGACTCCCAATCGGAAATTCAATAACACTGGGAGGACTGACATTCGATTGTTCTTCTCGAATCAACTTTTCAGGTGTCACGCTTGTGGATTGAGGAATTAACTCCGAAAACCGAAAAGTACCTTAACATCCTGAGAACCTTCACGAATACGTCTTGGGGAGCAGACCCAAGGACCGCCTTACTGTTCTCTATTTTGAATTATTTGATTTTGTAGAGAGTATTAATTTCAATTATTAATTTTTACTACTTGTATATTCATTATTTAACTAATTATCGTCTTGATTTATTGATTAGTACTTTCAAGGCTGTATGATTTATTTTCGAATTCAATAAAAATTAAAAAAAAATTAACGCATAAATGATAATAAATTTATAGTTGACTTTTCCGTGCAAATTAGCCTAAACATGATACGCTTTGGTTGAAATGGCCGTCAGTGGTGGTTCTGATTGAGTTTGCGAAGGATCATGGACATTTAAAACCAATTTCGAATGAGTAGATCATTAATAAGTTCATATGAATAGATGACTCAAAGTTGTTAATGTGACCTTTTAACAATAACCTTTTGGGTAAAACGATAAATTTCACCATGTTAAAATCCGAACAAAAAACATTTTGAAAAACCGTTCGTACGGGCTAAGTCACTCGCGACGTAGTTGTGGAAACCCATTTCAATAAAAACGGATTAAGATAGAAAGTTGTCTATATTTCCCCGAAAGTAAAGAGTTACACAGTTGAATCGTTAATGTTTGTTACCGATGATGACTTGACCGTCGAAATCGATTTAACTGTGTAACTCTTTACTTTCGTGGAAAAATAGACAACGTTCTGTATTACTCCGTTTTTATAGAACCGTTTGTAGATAAACATATGTATGTATGTTTGCAGACATAGTTTATGTCAAACCAATGTCTTGGGTTCAAAAAACATCATTAGCAACAGCAAATCGACAAAATCCTAATTCCACTTGGGCGACTAACTTTAATCTAGACATCATACAAAGCTATTAGCCTTATTTTCAGGGCTTTTTCATGTAAGTGCCCGCCACTGAAGAGGTGTCCGCCTTTGGTGCTTTTACCCTACATCTAAGAATGTGAATATCACCCTTATTGAGTTAATCAATGAACTGCTCTGGGAATGCTACTATTCGTTTGACTTAATGGGAAGCTTATCTCCAGATTCGGTTCAATACAATATCATGTCTTTTTAACAATATTACATAATTTGCGGACAAACATAATGGGTATTTGCTCTCCCTTTTGTTGTAGCTGTCGAAACCCTACAGCCACAAGCCATCTCTGAAGTTTGGAACCATTCCTTTTAGCCACACAGATTCAACGTTGAAGAAGTACTTCAAAGACATGCACGTGTACATGAAACCTTACAATAAGTCTTCGGTTGTTGGCGGAGTGGAATCTGTTGTCAACGGGTGAGTATGTACCTACAACTAAGATATTATCCCTAGCGACACCTCATTATTACTTTAGTCTGTTTCCAAAAATTTAGTTTCTCCGTTGAATTGCCGGCTATTTATTCATTCAAGGCTTCAGCCAAAAGCGTAGGCTAATGTTTCCATTTTCGGAAACGAATAGTAGTCACGAACAAATGAATACCAAAACGGCGACTAGGAATATTCAAAAGTTCAACCCGAGTTTACACGCTTACAGCATCCCGATGACTAAAATACATGCAAATACATATCTTTTCAGGTCAGATTTGTTCCAACTCATAGTTAGAAGAGTTCCGTAAAAAAATGCTCTCCTCCTATGATTACATACAATACCTGCATGTAATAAGATAAAGCATTTTTTCTGGAATTTCTCTGTAACACATACCTATTTTAAATTTACTTAGAACCTTTTTTTCAATCATCGGTGTTTGATACATTTGAATTCATCCGTGATGAAATTTCTGCGAATTTTATTCGAAATTCGTTAAAATATTGTATACGTGGCAATCATCGGGAAACAACGAAGAAGCTTGTCACAATCTCCGGTCATCATTGTCAAATTCCATTCAGCTTCAGATTTCCCTGGTCCAACTCACTTGTATTGGTATTAAATACACCAATTAAAATGGTATGAAAATTAAATTAATGGTATTAAAATTGGAATATTTATTCAAACAGTTTATTTCCACACTTTAATTAACTATGAAGTCTAATTTTTCCAAATATCCTACATATTTTCCGTTAAAAATATTCTTATCCTAATTTCAATGAGAGATTATATGTCATTCCCTCCAAATAAATTAATCAATAATATTAATTATTAAAAATGTTACCACTTCCTAGTGGTGGCTAATGTTGGCATATTATGGGATTGACAGGTTCATAGTTTCATATAGCCCAAAAAATACTTCTTATTTAATGAGTTGGGTTTGTAGACAGAATGTAGAAGCTGTACGGTTAAACTGCGAATTGGACTGTAGAGATCACGTCATCACTTACTACAATAAAAATGTAAAAGACCCCACACCTCAAGGTCTCAGTCCGCAAGCACAGCTTCTGAAAATCTCATTGTAAAGCTACTGAGAATCCCAAGTTCAGTTACCACTTTCTTTTATTACCATTAAAACTGAAAGTGATCTTTAATATTTCGAACAATGTTGTCATTCCAGCGACTTGGACGCTTTCATCTACGACGGAACGGTTCTAGACTATTTGGTGGCTCAAGATGAAGACTGCCGGCTTCTAACAGTTGGAAAGTGGTACGCTAAAACGGGATACGGCCTTGCCTTTACTAGGAATTCCAAGTACCTGCAAATGTTTAATAAACGGCTCCTTGATTTCAGAGAAAACGGTAATTACAATTGGGTTGGTTGCATGGTCATTGAAGATATCGTTTCTTCATTCTGAAGCAACATTGTTGTTTGCCTTAACATAATGTCCCCTTATTGTTGATTAATAGGTGACCTTGAAAGGTTGAGGAGGTACTGGATGACGGGAACGTGTAAACCAGGGAAAGAACAACACAAGACATCCGATCCTCTGGCTCTGGAGCAGTTTTTGTCAGCGTTTTTACTGCTCATGATGGGTATCCTCTTGGCAGCTGCTCTCCTGTTCTTCGAACACCTGTACTTCAAGTACGTGAGGAAACATCTTGCTAAGAAAGACAGAGGAGGTTGCTGTGCTCTAGTAAGCTTGGTAAGTGAACGACGTACAATAACTACTAATTGCCTATATTTCAGCTATGAAATTTGAAACATATACTTTTGAATGTACAGGGTTAGGAGGTTAAAATTCCGAAAAATCAGTCTCCAAATTTGAAATATTAAGTTGAAAATTCGTGAAATCCGAAATTTGAATTTCCGAGATTGAATGTTTAAGTTAGGAACATGGCATTCTTCTATTCCCGAATCTTCCTACATCTCACTGAACAACAATAATGAACTCGCTAACGAAATTCCAGGTACTCCAATACTTTATGAATAGTATGTCTGACTAGGGTTTGATGGAGTGCCACGCTTCAATTCTGCTTTAAATCCTTTAAGTTTACTTTTTATCAACTCCCTATTAACAATCTTTGATAAGTATGTGTTAACATACTCCTTGCAGAGTATCTACCCCATATTTCTCAAGGCAATATTCAAACACAAAGTCGCAGGACTATTTTTGTGAATGACTAGGAATCACAATATTATTCAGAAGTTTTGTTTAACAATTCCTTACGATTCGTTTCGATTCACCGACTATTTTGGTTGGAACCAACGTGTCAAAGGTGTCATTGAAATCTCGACGTGAATTAATATCGAGCAAACCATTTACGACGCAGATTTAAGAAAAAATCTGTTTCACAATCCAGGATTTGCCAATTAGACTGATTTTTCTTATGTTGTTTAAAGCGAGGAAGATGTTGATAGGAAAGCTATATTTTTATTAGGAACACATATGAAAGCAAGTATGCATTTTGTTCGCAAGCTGTTATGGACAGGCAGACAGACAAACAGACAAAATTCAATGTTCTTTGCTGATCGAAAAATTAATTTAGTAGTTTCTTTGTTTCTTTAATATAATTACAATAGATGTTTAAACGCTTTCTGTTTCGTAAAACTGCTGATTCCAAGATTACACCTGTATCTTTCTTGCCCCTAGACAACTTCTTGGTGTTGCAGACTAATCGCCTTCTCCTTAGAAGGGGTAATTAGTCCGGTCCATCACCTTTTCTATATTGCAGCAAACTCAGTTTTAAATCACTGTCTAGACGTCCTTTCCCTTCGCACATCACCCTCAGGCATAAAGGGTGATAAATTATGAACTCGTACCTGTTGATTTCCGACCATTTCTCCCGCCCAGCCACCAATCAAGGCACATGTTTACTCTGTTGCTATTGATTCAACTGTTCTGACGGGATTTATACTTTCTATCTCTTTTTACCTAACAATGACTTCGTTAATCGATTTTGGCAATTTTGGCATTCAGAGCATGGGAAAGTCTCTCACGTTCCGGGGAGCGGTTTTCGAAGCGCAAGACATAATTCGCCACCACAGATGTCGAGACCCCATCTGCGACACGCACCTCTGGAAAGTCCGGCACGAGCTTGACTTGTCGCGAATGCGCATACGTCAGCTCGAAAAAGAAATGGAAGCCCATGGCATCAAACCGTCCCAAAGGTAAGCCTTTACATACCCTTTGATAAATCCCTTGTTTTGTGTATTGAGTGTTTGGTTCACATTCGTAGTTAGTTCAGTAATCAGGTACACGTGGAACGATTTCTCGGGATTGTTTTTATTCACCATTTTCTTACTTAAGCCAATTTACATTATATTCTGATAACTTATTCATCTAT
The DNA here is from genome assembly GCA_031894815.1 of Creontiades dilutus. NCBI lineage: Eukaryota > Metazoa > Arthropoda > Insecta > Hemiptera > Miridae > Creontiades > Creontiades dilutus. Next base: position 368,863 of record JAVIWC010000944.1, read on the forward strand.
CAATCATTCCATATTATTATATGTACTCGTGGGCCCCAGATTTGATACATAGCAGCTGTACTGTGCCCAATCCTCAAAATACTCCGATACGAACTTTTAGTGAATTAGATGTAACGGCAACAATACTTGGATCCAGTACAAAAGAAGTTCTTTCGCATTCCTCCCAATCCATCTCTCAGCCCTTCTTAAGCAGTAAATTTCCATATAAAGGGCTATACCGTATGTTGTCTCTCTGAAATAAACCAGATTCCAACTCTTCTGGGCCCCACGTCATTTTAAAATTATTTCACAGTATTTTACTATTCATATCTGAAAAATGTCTTTCCTGTGTGTTTTGCAATCTGTTCATGACGTTTGGTCCAGTTTTTTCACTCAGTTTCAATGCTGGTGTTGTGTGTTCGATTTTCATGGATTGGATTATTGCATGCTTTCCCGGTCATATCAGCTACAAGTAATCAATTTGATCCCATCACGATTGGTATTGTTTCTAACGGTTTTTCAAATCACGCTTACATTTGGAATTTCTAACTTCAGTATTGTTACTTGCTTTCACAAGGAAACCGATCACAATATTGTGTACACATTTGGTTCAATCAAGTTATTCGCGTATTTCTGAAATATCGATCTGATGCATTTATCTTGGATTGGACTGCTTGGATGCATAATACAGTTCCAACCATCTTCGTTTGTTGCTCTTTCAAAATCGTCACGTTTGATTCATCTAAATGAAAAGAAGAAGCTATTCTCCTTTTATAATCTTAACATGAAACTCCTTCCTAATTTTGGTTGAAATTTTCATATTTAATATATTTAAACTTACATTACATTCAAATTGTTGAATGCATTTCCATTTGATGTCGTACGAAATCATAAACGTTAATTGACGGTAGCAAATGTCATTATGCATCCACTTTATACGGTATTTGAGGACGAACGATGCTCTTCTTGACTCATTACGAATGTCCAAACCAGACGTTGTGAATTTATGAACTGCATCTAACAAATAAATGATACATAACTACAGTAGGTACTTAAATGCCATAATCATCATCACATAGAAATGTTTGGTGGTACTTACCACTGCTACATCAAGATATACATATTCCCACATCAAGTAATGACAACTCATACAAAGTTCCATTGTAGATCTTATCTATAGACTACCAAGAACTGTAGATAGTGAAGCCGCTCATCATAAAACCAATTACGAAATATTGCGATAAATTGCGACTATCATTATTTTTGTTTCGGTATTGTACTAAGTAGGAATCTATATTTACTCCTTTGTACATTATACTACCCACATACAATTTTAACCGCTACCTCATCCACACCTTGCGAATCAAAATCGTCTTTTCCAAGCATGCTAACATTGTACCATCACTTTCGAACGACCACTGACTGGTCACGTGGAGATCTATATTGACATCGAAGACATAAAATCGCTAGGAAAAACTTTGAACGATCAATACCTATCCCTTCAACAATTCTGCTCATTATACTGTTATGGGGAATGGTAACACATATATTGTGGATAATACAAGTTTCAACAAACCCCAATATTCATTCCTGTTAATTTCACAATACTAGTAAACATTGTCCTTTAAAACATTTCTATGTAGGATGAGACCCATCTAATGAAGACGAGAACGGTTTCAGACAGTTTGTAGTTTTCCATATCTTAGAGAATTGTCTTAGAAAGTTAAGCTGTTGCAATGGCTTCAAAATGAGAAAATTTTTGTTTTCAATTCTTCTACACGGAAATCGTTCACAGACATTCTGTTTATTGTGTACCCATATGCACGTTATATCCGAAGAATTTCACCAGCATATATTGCAACTCATTTGCGACAATTCCTCAACTAAAAATTCGATTTTTTTGCTGTTTTCGGCATTTGGTCACTAAAATCTTCTTAGCTCCCTTAAAATGAACGTAATGTCAAAGCGAGTGGCCCATTCGAAACATAGTTTAATTTCCACTCGGCTTAAACACTAATAACATGGTTTATCATTTTCAATGATAAGCACTTACAATCATAAGGCTAAATTAGGTATTGCACCCACCCTCAAATTTGGTCATTTAACGTTTCATCGTATCCCATAAGCCGCACGGGCCATGGAATTTTAAAATCCATTCGCTCGCATTTGGACTCTACTTGGTTGGTTGTAACATCTAGCATGCCCGATCCCCTCACACTCATAGATGATATGGGCAAAAAACTACAGCACTATTTGGGCCCATTACATTATTCAAATTACGAAAATGCACGAAAGAATGACAAGAAAAGGAAATACGAATGTATTTTTTAGTGGAATTCTACTCAGAAAGAGAAAGTTAAAGAAAGAGTTAAAGAGTAGAAAGAAAGAGTTAAAGAGTATTTAAACATGTAAATATGGAGTGATACTGAAAAATGAGATTAAAGTAAAATAAGCTAAAAATCGATAAGAACACTGAAAACAAATTGTAAAAATCCTCAACTTTATTCTATTTACGGAATGTTACTTTGAAAAATTGGGTGCCCTAAAATGTGTGATTAAATTTAATTTTGCCACAATTTAACACAAATGTACTCATAATACTATAATTCAAGAAAATTCGGCCATACGATCATGCTGCATGATTGGAAATTTTGGGAATAATAATTCCTCCTCATCGGTCCTGATTCAAGTAATTATTAACAAAAATAACTAATTAATCTTTAAAAAAGTAAACTAAAAGAACGGTAATCCTTGTATTCGTATAGTACCTATCGCAGCTTTGTTATTTTAACAGAAAAATTTGATGAGAATTATTGAATACGAGAACAACTTTTTACAGCCCAAAGCTACATGTTTCATTTTAAGGCCGAATGAATTCAACTATTCACCTTTTTTTCTTCCCACTTAAGGAAAGCAAACAAGTGTTCAATTCAAGCAATCATTGCACAACTGGCCCGAACTGCGTGTATATTTGTACTTATTGACCTACCTACACGTTAGTTTTATCTCAAATCAGTATCATTCTCCCACATCACAATCACTCATATTGCACAACACAGAAACACAAGAGTTTTTTTGAAATAGTTTTAATTAACCGCGAGAGATCGATGTGCACTTATTCGTTCCGACAACTTAGTGCCAATAGATATTCAGATCCTCGTCAATGTCATTTCCCAACATCAAATCAAGACACCCATCAAACTAAGGAAAACACGAACTGGTAAAAAAAAAAGAAAAGAGAAACACGAACAACATCGAACCACAGTCGCGGAAAATCAGAGCTATTCGAATTCACTGGACACAGTAGAAATAAAGCCGGTAATCCTGTTTTTGGAGGAGGAAGAGACCCAAAGATGGAGAAACTTGCTGTTGGGTCCAGTGCTCCGCTCCCCCTGAATCCCCATTGCAACTGGATCTGGCCCCTCATCGGTAAGTAACCATCAAAATCAAGGACACGTGAATGTGACGGTATCGCCCGTGTATTCTGTTTCATATTTTCATAATTTATCGTCATGCGCATTACAGTTCATCACTATTTTTGTCAGCGCATGCGCATGAGCAATGTGGTTCGCCTCTCGCTTTGTTTTGTAATACCGCGTCCATCCGATGATGGGTTTTGTTTTTCAACTTGATTATAAGAACCGTTTTTCACTGCGACTCGGGAAGTATAGGATAAGAGTTATCGGTATTACCTTTCTATACTTACCATGTGTAAATACTCATTGGCATGTTTTCAACGTTGAATGTACATGTTGTGCAGCAAGTATAAAGCTGCGGTAAAAAATTGTCGCTTTATATTGGTTTAATAATGACACCACGCTTTTGTTTTAATAACTCCCATTGGACTCATTTCCCCTGGAAAGGAATGCAGTTTATTGTGTAGGAATAAGAAGGAACCAACTTGAAACAAACATCACTTTTTACCTACATACGGAAAAACACCTACTATTTTGTTTGAAATTTAGTTAATCTCAAATTTAGATGAGACCGTGTTTTGTGAAAACCTGTCCCACATACCTTCACCCACCTGTATTCTTGTAAGACCATGATGATAGATAAATGATTTTCGTGTGTTCCCTCAACAACATACAAGGTATGATGAATCGACACCAGTCCGATTGTTAGCTTAATCCAAATCTATTGAATTACTTAAATTTAATTCACATATAATTTATAATTGAATTCAAAGTGAATGGCCGTTATTTGAGTTAATTTATTATCTCAAGCTTTAACAGTGGCTTGAACCGAACACGTATCTGAGAAAATTTAATTTGGATTCATATAACAGTTGGTATCTGTTAAAGAAAATACTACAAAGTTGTGTTGTACTACTTCGTAACGGTGGGATGGTTTCCCCAAAATGGATTTTATTTAATTCGGGTGATGAAACATGATTAATAATTAGGAATTTATTAACCAACGTATCTGACAACCTGTACAGAAACATAGGTCGCAAAGTATGTGATGAATATGGATACTTCCCCCTTCCCGTTCCTTTAAACTGTTTTTCTTGAGCATAAACCTGAGGCTATTTAGCTACATGAGTAACGTCTGGTAGTTGCAAACTTACAGCATTTGCCCTTGAAAGGGGTAGTCCATTTCATCACCTTTTGTCATATGTGTTCCTGCCATACTCTAATCGACCTGCTCAACTTTACTTCAAGTATACTAAGTAATGACATCATTTTATTTTCAAAATTTGACTCTCAAAATATATAGCCCTATCAAAAGCTAATGACAAATTCCTGCTGGAAATCGTAATTTTATAGCTGATAGCTCACCCAGAGGATCAAATATTCTCCTCGGTTCATTATTACTATCAACAGGTTTGTAGACCGCAATGTTTGTCAATGGTCTGAAGGAACCAGAAACTTTCAGAATACGGAATCCAACACTATGCTTCATAAAATTGTCGCATTAAAATAAGCCATGTCCGCATGGTGAGAGTGAAATTAGTTGTGTCACTTGGGCTGCGGTCAAAATCAGCAGCAATAATTTGCTTGTAACAGACGAGCTCCGCGGCGAAAAGGGATTTCAATTTTACGTCATAAAAATGTTCATTAATAGTTCGTGATAAACCGCATAGAAATGCATTTAGAGGAGATGGGCTGCATTATAGGCGAATCAAAAAAAAACTGGGAACTTGAACATAAAAGTCATTAAATTCAGATTTCACCACAATAATACCCAGTAATACATACGCACAAGTGATAATATGAAAAATGTCAATCTATTTCTCTCAAACTCTTTTTATACCTAAGTTTTCAAGAAATGTTCATGGTTAGTAATGGTGATACTAAACTTTTCACCATCTATCGTTCCCAATCTATTGTAGTAGTAGTAAAGTAAAAAAAAAGTAAAGTAAACAAGGAATTTCACCTTAGATTTTCGTCCGACTACCCGGAGGTGTCGTGGACGTCGCCAGCCGTCCTCTAGGGAGGATCGGAACTAGGTCTGACGATTTCGCTCGTGGCTTCCCATTGCCTCACGCCCCTGAGTTGGGAGCGATTTGGATTCACGTGATATCGAGATCAGAGGGGAACTGTCTAACGACAAGACAGGTGTACAACACTTGACAGGATTTTGGCCCTAATCATTGGTGCCTGTCGGACTCGAACCGGGCTAATCAGTACTCTCACCGAAAGTAAACAGCAAAAGAACTGATACCATAGCTCTCTCGGACAACCTGTCCCCTCTATTGTAGTAGTTAAAGGTGGAATTGAAGCCGTTTAAGAAACGTGCTAAAAACAGCGAGCCTGGAGAAATGTAACTAAAGTCAAATAATTTCTCCACAATATTTTACTTCAAGGTTTTACCAATCTGCACTGATTGAGAGGCAAAACTCAGAGAATGATTGCACAAAATTTCATCATTTCCCTATCAGTTAGCCCTCCTATGTCGATCAGCTTACTGCCGATAATTGCATTCAACTCTGCACCGGGGTTACTAGCACGTAACGGATCAATAGATGATTTTCGAGCCAACTTTCGTAAACGTTGGTACAGTACGGAGAAAAGCTTCGGACAGCGTACGGCGGAAAGACTGGATTTTGTTTAATTCGATTTTTTAAATCGGTTTCGTTTATTAATTCTTAATTTACCAAGGGAGATGAAGCAATTTAATAATTTGTTCAACTATTGTACAGATATGTACATTATTACGTAAAATAACTAATGCTAAGAAAGGTGCTGAAAGTGTATAGAGAGACGGATGAAGTTCACAAGCCCGATGACAATTCATGAGATGTCAAAAATTTAAATTTGTAGAGAGTAATATGTACCTAACGATTTTGGCAAATGAGTCTCCCTCATCCTCTTAGTAAATGTATGGTAGTTAATCGTAGTTGGTGTGCAAAGCCACAAACTATGAAGGTGGCACAAAAGCACAACTCATCTGCTCAAAACCTGAGGTGTTTCTATGTCAATCTGCTGCAAGAATCAAGTTTTGCAGCGTTGGGCGAGTGATTACAGAAAATTATTCGGCATTGATAAACGAATGTTTCACTGGATTTCAATTTTTGTATGAACTCTGCGGAGATATAGTTTTTGAACGGTTTCCAGCGATTTCGATTTCAATGTGGATTGGAGCCGCGAGATGCCCAAAATCCTTGGAGCTAGCCAGTGCGTTGAAGTTCGCACCGGAGGGATGGGTCGAACCACGACAATGCCCGCTCTCAAGCATAGAGGGGAGACGAGGAGCCCGCAAAACTCGCGAGGCTTCCTCAACCTTCCTCAAGGGTAAGTGAATGAGAAATCGGGTTGTCCCAGGCCACATCCACTCCATCTTCGTAAGGGTTTCAAGACAAGGCTTAAAAATAGCTCCTATACATTTCAATATCGACTATGCTTTTGTTCTCGCAACTTAAGAAATGTACACCCTTTGTCGATTTATTCATATAACGTTAACTGCCTCAGATATTATATAAAGGAAAATATTCAAATAAGAAACCTTGGACATTAAACTAGATAGATCAATAAGAATTCCGTTAAACTAACTGCGAATGCTTAAATCATTTTCAAGTCGGGCCGATACTAGGCCTCATTTCTTTGGAAATTTTCTTTTCTCCTCATTAAATTGATGTTAAGAAAATGTTACGATATGATTTATTTCGTACTACCCTGGATTTTCGAAAGTATTTCACGCTGTTCAGGTTAGGACAAAACCGTTGAAAATCCAATTTCCAAGGCAGTGTTATACAAACAATATGAAGGTTTTGCGCGTTTGCGAGTTTTTGTAAATGAAATTGGACTATCAAAAATAAAGCCAATCTATATTGTAGTGTGTGCCAGCGAATAAATCATTTCTGTCTCGCGGAATTCGCTAAATTTCCAAAGATAATAGAAATAGGGAGTCGATATTTTTACTAGTGTCAAACATTAAACTTCTTGGTTGACGAAGAATGGATGGATGTGGAATAAGAAAACTCTCTTTTACGTTGAGCTCCTCAGTGGCTACTCCTCATTTGAGACTGAGGGTTGACGCCGAACGCGGTATTGATATTACCGTCCACAAATCAATCTTATAACAGAAAGTACTGATCAGTTGTAGAAGTAACGTTTATCAAATGAACAACAATGTAATTGCATGGATTTCGCTTTCCGTTTCTGATGAGATGTGCATGGCTCTTGGAGGAGTCAGCCTGTATAGTTCGCAATAGAGAGCAGTTAATTTGCATTTGGACAGAGGAAGATGATACATATTGATGTATTGAGCTGCTGTTGAATTATCATGGTTATTCCAATGAGGGATGTACCGACAAAGCTCTTCCAGAATCCGTAGATTAGACAAGATCTAGAGAGAGATTTAGCCCGATCATCAATCAGTGATTATTGACGACCACTTCTCATACAAAACTATTGGAATAATTTTTCACGGTAATAATAATGTTTCTTTAATGACATGTCGAAAAAAGTTTACTCTTCGCACATAGCAAGGAATTTCGTTACCGAAAGTCACCTAATCGAATTATTCGATTTAACTGTGTTAATCAGTTGACCATTCAGACTGTTGCCAGAGCAAAATGAATAGGTATTCAACATTCATTTGGTCAGGACATAATAATAGGCTATAAATATCAGGTGTTCTTTTTTCTGTACATGTTTTTCATAATAATTGAACAAACCATTCCCTGAATGCTGTCCACCGTAACTACATTTCCTTTTTCTACTTCTGACAGTTTAGTTAGAAAGGTAGAAATAATAATTATTTTATTAATAAACCTTGAATTATTAGTAGATAAACACAAACTGTAGTTATCTACCATCATCTACCACAGCCTGTGTATCACTGCTGTAGTTCGCCAGTGTTGTTCGAGATAGATACAACTTCTAGAACCCCTGAACATCTTCTCCTAGTTTTGGATCCGTCATCGTAAAACCAGCTTGCACGAGAGCCTAACTACCGAATGGAATCGGGAAGTACCTTACAGCTGTCGATAACGATTATGAAAGATGGTGCTAATGTCTGATTAGAACCGCTTGGGGATCAAGACGGATGGGAGGGCCTCCTAAATTCAGCCCTTTCCAGCAGTCTATGCCAGCGGCTTGGAGACGCCAGTACTTTCGTAAAAGTATCCTCCGTTCTGCTGGAAGCATGGAAATCACGTGAGTGTTGTATCAAATCTCTCCAAATTGGTGATTCAGTACCGAAAAACTCTTCATGTGGCAGTATCTGGATTTTTAAAAAGCCGTACTCATTTCGGAATTCATTGTAAACGCAGAGTTCACGCTGAAAGAAAAGCCTCAAGAGATCGAGAAAGTCAAGAAGGGAACCGGGGATCCAAAGAGGGATCTGAATCGGGTGAAGGTCCTTCTAATGATCGAGCGGAGAAGATAAGTACACGTACCGTCCTCAAAACGGAAGATGGAATTGAAATTAAGTAAGTAGAGGAACTTATTGTATATATGCTGCTTTCTTTAATTAACCTGAGTAATAACAAATGCTTTGGGATCAATTCAAATAATGATTCACCAGAAGATGATTTACTAGTCTCGCCGAAGGCATTTTAAAAGATTAAAGTAGTCCTAATTATTACAACTAGAAAAAGTCTCATGTGGATGGGGTTAATGTGGCTCAACGACTTTCACATCAAGTATTATATTTTTCCCGTTAGTGTGGAATCAGAAAGAGTTGAATCAATAGAGGAAGAAGGTGAAGAAGAAACTTTCCGAGACTTTGACACGCCGCATTTGTCTAGAAGTTTAACTACGCCTAATCCTCGCCGATATCGTAGGATTATAAAATCTGAAGGTGAAGGAAGCACTGAATCAGCAGGAAGCAGGTAAGTTTGAAGTTTAGAACCTAATTACCATGCGATTGTGGAAAAATTATGACAGGTTCAAAGTGCTATTTACCAAATCATATAATGTGGTTTTTGTCAGTTAACCATTATCCATTTATGTTGGGGACATTTCGGTTTACGCTGGTTCAATCAAGAGATGCGATGAAGTAGTTATAACCACCTCTTACAGTGACCATTCAGCGATTCAGTTTGCTCTGTCTGAACGAGGGCTTCAGAGAGGGAGTGAGACATCAGAGGAGGATTTCAAACAGACAAATTTTCGACGAATGACGGTCTACGATCGTCGGTCGCATTTCAGAAGATCCATACTCAAAGCCAGGCAGCAGCAAGGAAGCACCACTAGTTCGACAAGATCTCAAGGTAGTCTCGAGCAGGGGTAAGTTCGCAAAGAGACAAAACTTGCTTTTCGGACTCATGTAAAATTCTTGACATTTTATATTATTTAGTTTCAAAACGATTTCTACAGTTGAATGATCCACTCCATGATTGGTAGTGAGAGGTCAAAGTAGATTAGTACACCCCAACACTAAATTGAATAAATTGTAAAACGACTCGCTATGCCCATCGAATTTTAAGGCCTAAACCTGCAAAACAACGAAACCAAGGAGGGCAACATCCTTTCGTGAAACCAGTGGATAATGGTCTAGGAGCCTCACTTGCAAGTCCCCCTGCGGCTACTTTGAATTTCTTTCCAAGGTCAGAAGGAAGTTTGGATAACAGCGCTAGGTGAGGATTCAACAATAATCAGTTGACAAATGCGCCAATGTTTGTAATTTTGTTATTTGTTCTGAAATTCTCCTACAGCGTTGATCGAGGGCACAGTAGTTTTGAAAGTGATCCTGGAGGAAGAAGTGCTAGGCAAATGAAGCAACTTTCTTTGATGGCAAGCCCACCAGAAACCACTAAAAGTCAGCAATTGTTGAAAACTGACAACAGTTTGGAGCTGGGGTGAGTAAATTGACGCTGCATAGGACCAGCTTTCTGCCGTCGTTCGATTTCCAACTTGAACCGTTCTTCGAAACTGTTTAATAAATGAATATCCTTAGAACAAGTAGATGGAAAGTGAAGCTTTATGGGAAAAGACCACTTTGCCATGAGAATCACTCGTTTTCTCTTATTACAGTCTGATTCAATCAGTTTAATAATTCATAGAAATGTATTTTCCATATAATATAGAACTCATTCTAGATTGAGCACCTCTCCTACTTATCACAATAGATGTGCAGTTATCCAATTTCACCTTTAAAGTAGCTTCACTTCCACTCTCTCATCTTATCTTCTTGGTCTTATCATCCAGCTTGTAAATGATGAAATCCTCGTTGAGACTGAATACTAAGCTTGTGCAGAACAGACATAATTACGGCGTATCTTCAATTTGAGAACTGAAATGATTGACATGCTTGTATAGTTGGACATTAACAACGTACAAAGTGGTGACGTTGGCAAATACCCTCAGCCAAAAATTGTCTTCATCCTGCACGGCGAGTGAATCCTTTGGTGCAATGGTGCAATGAGTTGAAAATTATGTGCTTTTTAGGGTTCCGTCTAGAGGACATCACAGTTTTGAAAGTGACCCTGGTACTAGAGCGGGTAGAATATCAAAGGGTCAACTAGCAGTTCCTTCTCATAGATCCAGAGACATGCAAAGATCGGAAGGAAGTCTGGCGATCGGGTGAGTTTTATTGTGAAGACCGCGTCTTGTTGGAATCTCCACTTTGAATAACTTCCTGCTTTTTCAATCGGATTATCCAATGGGACGGATCTAATCCTAAACGATTCAGCTGAACAAGTTACATTTTAACGTTCCAGTGAACAATGGAGAAGGAGAGTTGAAAGAACGGGCCCAAGACACGCTCATTCTGGGCCCATACCTCCTCAGTTTCAAAGAGTACGTCGAGATCTTAAGAAGGAAATGGCTGAAGCAAAGAAATATGCTGAAACTGGGTGAGTAAGCCGTCAGAACAAACCATATGAGAAGATCGTTTTTCCTTCAACTTTTTCTGAAGACACTTTCTGAACGGACCTTACTGTTTCTACTACTTTAAAACAAAACTAATTCAGTGCGAACCTAGTACATAGTATAGATGAACCTCAGAATGGATTTTCATTCACAATCTCAACCTAAATTGAAAAATTCGTTCAAATTAGGTTGAGATCGAAATCAGATGAAACGCCCATCTTGGTCAGGCTGTGCAGCTTGAAACGCAAGAACGGCGATGTACCAAATACAGACAGTACAGGTAACAATGGCAGCCCCTCGTCATCTGAGGGGTTTATTGCCATAGGGAGGGAGGATGGCAACAAAGAAATACTTATCAGGTATGTAATACAAGTATAAAACCACGTATAAAACATTGGAGAACAACTTTTTAAGTATCGCCCAAAGAAGCACTGTTATTGGAAACATGATGCTTCACCAACCATCGATCCCAAGTTCCAAATCATTCTTCAAAATGAGTATCAACAGGTATATCGGTATCACTTGTCATACCTTTGCATCCGACTTTTTCTTATTGTACAACGGTTGGCTAACGCCGCTGCATTCACGAACAACTTCATAACTCGATCGGTCCACACTGAAAACAATATTTACTATATTGATGTTCTCATATTCAAAGTTAGTTAAAGTATTAACTACTATCAGTACGACAACCAATCCCGAAATTTAATAAATTATTATTTACTATTTTTGTGCTCACCATGCATACAGTGAACACGGTAAAAATTGCTGTGTTAAAAATTACATCTGTTATAGATTCAGTCATCTGTCATTTTAATTCAGTGTTATGGAAATGAAAATTGTATATCTTTGGTTGCGTGACTCTCTCTAACATCTTTTAAAGTTTATGTTTTCCTGTAGTGGGCCAAAATACAACGAATTCAAGAACTTTTAATACAACAATGAATATTTTTTACATGGTTTAATATCATTAGGTATATCGCTATTCAAACCTTGAACATTCCTGGCTACCCACGTTCTCCTTAACGGAATACCTACTACACACACACAACTGGCATTTCTTGAATGCGTCAATGAATTCTGTGTTTACCAGTTTCATACATTGTACTATGAGATTTTTATAGTCTTCACGGTGCATTAGAAACTAGTTGTTAGTAATTCATTAGCAAACGTAGCATATTTCTTTCATTGGTGGCATCTTCAACAACTGCATAGTTACGGACAGGGAGATATTTTATTTTACTTCAATAGAATAGAACGAATGAAGCCACTAGCAGAGCCTACATTATTCTCCTTGGCTATTTTCATTGCTTAGACATAGCCGGCACACCGCTGTACATACTGCTTTATTCTTGTGCCAGACCGCCTTGAATATTTTTGTTATAAATATGTATTTTATACTTCTATGCTTTGACTAACAAATGTGCCATACATGATATTACAAGAAGGTTATTGTGAACCTTATTTATGTGAGCAATTGAAACTCAATTAAATAAATAAATAACTGTTAGCAGAATTATTATAGAATGCAAATAAAAACAATTATAAGGAACTTTACAATTCATCATTCTAGACAACTGATGTCAATGGCAGTGACAATTAGTGAATGTTCAACGTAGTTTGTCATTCGTTTAACCGATGCTATTTTTTACATTTTGAGGTCGTTGAACAATACAATTTGGGCTATAATGGTTAGATATAAGATTCGTACATCAGCCTTCATTAGTACATCTTCTTTTCCTTTAATTTACTACTTTTCAAATATTGCTAGGAGACCAATTAAAGGCCTTAAGTAATTATTGAATGGTGTGATAACTTGTATCATAAAATACAGTTGTTTGTTCTGTAGCTGTAGCTGTACGAACAAGGACGAATTTAGACATAAAAAGACATGAGTATTAGAACGTATGAAAGCCTTTGTTACGATACACTCGAAAAAAGGCTATTCCCAGTTCGTAATTAGTTTATTTGTTTATATGAACAAATTAAGGTGAACAAATATTTTATCGCAGAATACGATCGAAGTAAATACATAATACAGAGAATGCATACATGATAAAAATACATAATTTTTTCAATATTTCATCTCTTTTTTTAGAAGATAATATCATTTCAAACGAAATGCGTCGGTAAAAAAGAAAATTGCTTTGAAATCTGATGTGGTCGATCTCATCATGCAGAATTTGGGATTTCTTTGGTTCAGGAAACTAAAAGCTCTTCGATAATTTCAATTTGTAATTACAAATTTTATATTCTCTACAGATGAAATCAAAGACTAATGAAATTTGTTAAGATTGACTGGTGATTGACTTCGGTCAATTCAATTCAACATTCAGTCAATTCAACCTGTAAATAACTTTGATGGAAATAATTTCGAGAATATTGCTATGGGATCCGAATCAGCCACTTTGCATCCGAAAACGTACAAAATTTAAAAATATCAGTAATTTCAACATTTTCCTTTTCTTCAACAACGTTTTCAGGGATTCTTTAGGATGTAAATGATCGGACAGTTACCGTTTAAGTGAGCTCAATGTTAGACAGTGTGCGTGAACTGAAAATACATACAATGCGTGAACAATCTCAGAACTAGCCCTTGATTTTTTTCCGATGTTGATGAAAATTCAGTGGCTGTTGTTGTGCTATTGATAATTGTACAATGATCGGATCATTAATCATGTACCGAGAAGTTGATTGATTCCTGATGTAAGTGATTTTATCAACAACTTCTGCCTCAAGTTTTTTTTTTAAATCGTAGTACTTTTTATCAACCTCTTTCCAAACAAAGATCTATTCCAGACCAGTATTCGAGAAGCTGAGAATCTCAAGGTGAAGGTGCCATTTTAGAGGTAACCATTCGTAGACTACAATGTTTGACAATATTTTGATCAAACGGAGTTTCTCCGAATATTTCTTTATTCGGTCTTTTGCCTTGGAAAACATATACAACATTTTCGGAGGTCAGAAGTTAAAACTTGAGTTACATGCTTGAGCCAATGTTTGTGATCAGTCATCGTTACTTTAAGTTACGGTGAGCGTAATGTTTTGTTAGGAAACAATGTTCTTCACACAACCTTCCATGTTACAGCTTAGCCTGCTACGACCGCTATGTCACGAGCAGTGAGATGTTAAGAACGCGGGACGTTGCGCGAAATTGCATCGCGACGACGGAGTACGAAGGGCGATTCTGCGCGTCGACACCCCAGCTATACAGGTAATCAAAAATATTCTCCAATACTACCAATTAGCAATAAAAAAGGCTGTGAATTTTCGGTAAATATTATTTCCATTGTCTTTGCCGAAGTGTATTCTGCTAATACGTAGAAAATTCTACAAATAGTTCCAGCCTGTTCTAGGAGTTGTCACTCGAGAGGTGGTAACAACATTTATTTGAAAAATAAGAACGGTGTAAATCTTTTTTCTTTATTTTATGTTTTTCAAGTTCCTATATGTCAGGTAACAAGTATTTCTCATCGACTGGTTCTGAGCGTAAATGATAAAATGGCTGTATAAATGGGTCAAGACGAAATAAAACTTCATCCCACCTACCTGATTGAAATTGATTGTGATGAATATTTATTGACTCGCAACCCATTTTCCTATATTAACTTACTAAACTGAAAAACAGGTACGCTCGAAACTATCAGACTCCTGACCATTGTTTTCAGCGCTTGGCAGGTTACATAACTCCTATTTCCTTCGGATTCAGATTGTTTTTCAAGATATTTTGTGCTTTCTGGTTCCTAATTTTTCATTTCCTATTGGTTTATTATTCAATAACAAACCATTGTAATCGCTCTTGAAAAAAAAATGATAACCCCCCCCCCTGAAAATTTCATGGTTTACGTTTCAAAGGGTGTAGAATCCGAATCTGCAATCAAAAATTTCCCGTCCGTCCGCCGTACGCCGTTCGCACGATTTCTCCCAAACGGCTGGAGCAAAATATCTGAAATTTTCAGGAAAAATCAATATTGGTCTGACAACGCCCCAATTCTTTAGCCAGCACTCTCACTTAATTTAAAGTGCCCTTTAAGGGTTGTCAAAGTTTTGTAAAATCCTTAAAAACCTCAAAATATTTGGACTAAATTTGGACAAAATATTTGTCCTAAATTTGGACTCTTTTTGAAGAACTTTGCATGAGGAATCGAATGAGCCCTTTTCCATGTTCGTAGCTCAAGCCATTCCCAATATACGGCCCGATTTATGGTGCCAACATTTGTGTTTTTTTGGTTTATTATTGTTCATGTTTTCATCGCAGTAACCTAGTGATGTAGTGATGTATAATGTGGATACCGGAGTGAACTCCTAAAAGGCTTTGTAGCCGATACACGGGTTGAAGCATTCTGATAATATATAGGTAAATATTATTCAATATTATTACGTTTATTATTCAATATTATTACTGCAAATTCTTTCACTGTTGTTTATTATTCAATTGGCTTGAGTTCATGATTTGAATTTCTACTAAGCTTTGGAGTGTGCGTGTTTCACAAGTGATAGAGTGATTATTGAATTTCAGGAGGCACACAAATATGATCAACTGAACAATCCAAATATGTATTTTGGTTGAGAACAGATTTACGTGCTCTATGCATATCTCCTGAAATTCAATCATCGCTCTATCACCTGTGAAACACGCACACTCCAAAGCTTAGTAGAAATTCAAATCATGAACGCAAGCCAATTGAATAATAAACCCCAGTGAAAGAATTTGCAGCGTTTTTTAGACAAACTTTAAATCCTTAATCCTGAATCACTAGTTTTGAGATATTCACACACAAAAATATCGTACCCCATGTCATTCGTTTAAGATTCAGTAGTTTGCTGAATGCGGGGAGTGGCCTCACTGCTCAGCCCATGTTATCGTGTGCTTCCTGAACTCCCCTTCGTGTAATTTAATGACGGAATTAATTCACGCCACTGACCATGACTAATTGCAGCCTACGTTTTCTGCTCATCATGTGGAACCCCATCGGTCATGATCAGTAACTATATTTTTAACTGTTCTCGATCTGAGGACATCGGGTTTAACTTTGATCGTGATCAGACGACACCAAATGATCGAGAGTGGCAGAGCTGCAGGTATTGCGTTGCAAAGATCTTATGGCTGAAGAGTCTCAAATAATCGGTGTAGGGAGAAAAATAAATCAAGATATCTCATTACGTTGATTTTTCAGACTCCTCAGAACTTTGTGATGGATAATGGTCAGTTGGTCCTTCCCGACTTTGGAATCCGTCGCCTTGGGAAATGAATCAGACGTTTTCAAGCGTCTGGGTCATCCACTGAGCGTGGCGGAGCATCATTACCGCATGCACCTCAATGGAAGGGGAAACTATACAATTCCATCATCACACGTTCGCTTGACCGTGGTTACGACCACTGGGCATTTTAAAATCAACAGTCTTGACGCCCCTAATTACTCGCTTTTCCCCATTGGCTGAAAGCTGTTAACTAAAACCCCTTTACGAATCATCAGTCAAAAGCAAGCACGCTCTAAATCAGCCGATGAGAATTTGATCTATGTATAAGTACACTCAAGTACCCACACATTGACATGAGTTGAAGTGAGCTCTGAACCACCATCATGAAATTTCCTCTTCACGGAACAAATTTCTTGTGATACAGTTACCAACACTACCCAATAACTATACTCGCACCCATCTTCTCACTCAATTCAATCTATTCTCATGGTAAGTGTCCAATTGAGAATAATTGTATGGGCATGAACAGTACATTGTATTATACAACTACTAAATTCCTAACTGATATTGAAATTAATTTCGTTTCAATTATCACGGCATAAATTTATGTCTTCATATCTTACCTACTTGTTGGATGCTTTCTTGGTTGTTGTGAAGTTGTGATTCCAGTAAATTGGAGCAATAAATGTCATGATGTACCAAAGATCAATTTGCATTACTTAATTTGTCTGATACAAAGTTGATTAATCGAAGTAGAATTAAACTGTTCAAAGTTGCCGTGGTATTAACTACAGATAAAGCCAGGTATTTAAACAAACATTATCAGTGAACTACATTTCTTGGAATTTTGAATAATTGTTTAAGCGTTTTTTAAATACACATCTATTTTATATTAATGAGAACTCAGGTCAACAGTATTTCAAATGTTATTATTATGATTGTTAAAAGTAAATTTCTTCGTCAGTAGCTGTGTTTGTTTTTCGGAACATTTTCAGATAATATCGTAGCAACGTTCAGCATACCTAGCTCGATTTTCTGTTCGTTGATAACTAGGCAACTGTTTTGAACGTATAGTGAAACGCTGAATCGAAACTACAGCTGCATAAACTTAATTTATAAATAGACCGTATGTTTGCGTACATAAGTAGTTGCACTTCTTCCGTCCTTGCCTAGAAAATAACATGATAACTTGCCATCTACTCTCACTATCAGACACATGACCCAATCATTATACAGTACAGAATTCAAATCACTACTACAGAAAGACACTATCCTAGGCATGTTGAACATTTCAACAAGATATATGTGTAGTATGTAACAAATTTAATTGAGTAGACGCAGTAGAAAATGCTTTGATTAGTTGTTTGATATGTCATTGTTGTCTGTTTCTCTCATCTTGTGGTTGGTATATTGCCTCATTAATAACCCAGTCTAGGTTTTTTAAAAAGTGCATTCTTTGTTGTGTTTGAAGGTAAAGAAATACCGTACTCATTCAGGCAATGAGAAACAATGACTCCCTCCAAAACTAAATGTCTACTGGTGTGTTTCAGTTCATGAAAACTCGAACAAATCTATTTCTAAATCTATTCCTCAACTTACACAATTACGAAATTAGCAAGATCTTAATTAATATATTAAATTGAATATTGGTAGCACATTTTAATAGTAACTCCAAGAAACATTGCTATCTTTCACCAGATCAAGTTCATCAATAGTTGCTGTTTAATCGCCTCCATTGCAACTTCAATAGGTACGGAAAACTAGAATAAGGATCACTTATGAATTTACTGTGTGTTCATTTCAATGCTAGTGATTCTGTAAAGGTTTGTAAACCGGCTTATCTTTTTTACCTTACAATTTCTAATTTAATGGTACCCATCAGCAAAAATGTGCAACTGTAATCATATAACGAAAAGAATTAGGTATAAGCTATAGATGAGGTCAATTTTGATTTATCACAATGTGGTTTAATCCACTGGCTAGATTAATCACTGGTGATACCACTAGCTATCTCACCCAAATGTTTAGATCGCCTGCTACAGGCGTTATGTTGTGGAACAAAAAAATTATCCAAACTCATAGAATACCTAACTATTGCTGGAAAGCACAAAAACTGAAACTCTTCTACCATATTATTAAGTGGGGTGGCACATAGCTTCCTCGTATCCATAACATGACTGTATAGATCATTGCAAATTATTACTGACTAAAGAATCGTTCAATTAGGCGAATAAATATTGAATTAGCAAATATCCTGTTATGCAGGAGCATATAGATAAAGGTAGCCATGTTCAACTATTGAACAAACTATAAAATATACCAATGTGACATTTGAATGGATAGATCACTGGATAAATTAATCATTTCTAAAAATAAAATATAATCGTTCAATGACGGATCAAATAATGTTTTCTGCACCCAAATGTTCCGCACAGTGGCTGTATATATCTTGCGCATGCGCCTGCACTATTGAGGCTATGTTGTGGAACAAAAACAATTATTTCATCAAAATCGGACTATAACTTCGTGTAGTTTTGCCCGTAACAAGGATTGCTGACAGACAGATACGGAACCAAAATTGTTCAGAAAGGTCTAAAAGTTCAAAATGCCATGGAATTTTTATTTTGAGACAAAAAAATTTTCACATTCCGAAAGTGAAAACAATGCTTCAGCATACTTTGGTGGACTCGGAAGCAAAACTTGAAGTCGCAGAAAAGTACCGAAATGTTACTTATACTGAATTTTTCCAATGTACCTCCATCTCCGAGTTCAATCACTTTAACTAATCCTATCAAAATTCATGGAATGGCATTCACACTATTCTGAACACGTTAATCGGACGAATCACAAAGAATTACTTAAATTTAATATCTTAATCATGTAACAAGTACCTACACATGTTTTCGTAACCACGGGGTTTGATGACTACTAAGCCGGGATGAACTAAACTACCTTGGATGAACTAAATGAAAAACCACTAAAAATGTCTGTTATCACAAGATGGGAGAAGGATAGGCAATGTCTGATGTAGTGGAGTTGATTTGATTTATTTGGAGTAAACTACTGTAAACTCTTGTTTACTAATGCATCTGTTCTTGTTTCTTTTCCGTCCCTTTGATCCTCTGCCCAACCAATTCTGCGACTGGTATTGTGTGTCTCTAGTGACAGTAGAACCCCTAGGTTAGACAAGGACAGAAGATGGCAGGGGCCGGCTTTAGTCTCCGCTTTGTATTCCAGCGGCCGAACGGAGATCGCAGAAATGGAAACAGTTCTGTGATACCAGGAGACCAAGGAGACCCGCCTGCAGCCGAACCTAAGCTACAGGTTCCCCGTTTGGTAGCCAACGGAGATATGCACCTGCGGCGCAGGGCTTCCAGATGTAAATAATATTGTAAATAATAGTCCGACGGTACTCATCTCAGAGTCCGATGAGTCAGAAAGAGAGAGTCCGTGAATGGTGATCAGATATTTCAGGATACTGCAATGCAATCAGCAACGAATAAAAGTTGGAACATATTGACCAATAGTATTTCATGAGCACTTCCTGGTGATTAAATGGAACTGTTATGGCCCAATAGTATTTAATACCCCTGACGGAGTTCGGATACATTTCCTTACTACTAAGGGGGAATTTCCCGTTAGTGGATGAGCTATGAGGCCGATAAATGAAACCTCTTCGAATGAGGGTTCTTTCTCCTGGAACATTACGGTACTATTATCTCTTGTTACTGTGAGGTAAAATTATCAATGCCAATTTTATTGAAGGATTGCTTGTCATTGTTCCCCTACATCAACAAAGCTCAACTGTTCACCTCCACTCTGAGCTGAAATTTTGGAAACGCAAACAGGCGAATCCGATCCATCCATTCAAAGATGTACATGGCTGCAGAATATAATGAGAGGGAGGTGGGTGTTGAGGTCTTAACCATGTTTTATGCTTCAGAATTCTTACTTAATATTGCAGCATCACTATCCCTAGACTCCTACAACAGTGTTATCATTAACTGCAACAACTCTTTCAAACCTGATAAACCTGATTGATTGGTCGCGTTCACCTACTCTGGAACCAAAAGAAAAAAATCGCAATTTCCATATCACTCTTCTTTCGTTTCTTGTGAGATTAACTGATATTATTCTAAAGAAGGGAACAACCTGAGCGTTAGGAGGCTGTTACTCTTTGAGGACATGGCCGGCATTCTGAACGCGTCCATTTTTATCCACAGGCTCACAAGCAATCCCGAACAACGAAATTAAGAAATATACACGTTATGAGGCATTATGGTTTTACGCATTCAAGGCAGTTCATTATGCACCGTTACTGCGATTGTCAGATCTTGAGTCAATGTAAGGACTTGGAACCATGAAAATTAGTCTTCTGACATGGATGTTTCTGATTTACGCAACTGTACTGATCAAATAAACAGTTGCTGTTCGCAATGGTTGAAATGAAAAATGTCACGCATGGCACAGAACTCAAAATGCTCTACTATCGTTTCCGATGTGAAAGTGATTTTCTCATTGATCCTCCAAATGATTGTAAAACTGAATGAGCAAAACGTTTTATTCTATTTTTCTCGTACAAATCAGCTGCAGAGTTCAAAAGACTTACGGTACTCGAATCTTCCCTTGTGGAGCACGATTTCAAACAGAAATGCCGCTTTCCAAAGAACGTAGCTGTTGGGAGAAGAACTGTTGGGATTCATAAAAACTGCAATCCTCATATCTCATTCGTCAACTGATTACTGTCTTTATTTGTACCGGTATTTCCAACTTTAATTCGTTGGTGATTCATTGAAAGAAGAACTATTCCAATAAAGATCAAATGTTGTGTTCGCTTGATAAATTACAATATCACTTGGTACCAACTACCTATTTATCAAAATTCGACGAAAAATATGAAGAAAATCAGTTTTATGATTAAATTTGAACAGATTTTCTTTGAAGCACCTACTATCACGTTATGTGCGTAGGGCGAGGTAATTATTGCCAGATCAACAGTAATCAACAATCTTCCTTGAAGAATATTGTCCAAAAAAGATTATGAAAGCTGAAAGAGCACAGCATTTGGGGGTTATTGCTTCAATGTTCTGAACAAAGTTCTATTTCAACTTAGGCAGTTCAAAATCAATGCAATGAAAACTTGGGAGAATGACATTTAATTTTTATAATGTTCTAAAATCAACTCAGAAGCTTTAAATTCCAGACTTGATTGGGTTTACCCAAAACGAAGTTTCATCCCTCATAGGCGAAATCATTGTTATCCATGAATAGCAAATGTATTGTGGAGTAAGTAACTTCCCATTGTTATAACGATTTCGTTTGAAATATATATATAAATATAAATAGCTATAGATGTACGCTCAATGTTAATGAATTTTATATTCTATGATGTGCCTGTTGATTTGATTTTTATACACTTATTTCCACAAGGAAGTAGCTTGGGGAAAATAGGACGTTTCATCTATGGAAATTAAATGTGAACGGCGTTAGCTGTAAAAAAAATTGAATCTAAAATTGAAAAACAACTTTTTTTTGTTCTGTTCGAATCGGCCTAAATTGGTCGATTGATTGTTCTTAAGACATGGTATTTGGTTCCATATTATAATATTACATTTCATAAACTCTCAAAATTGAAGATGTTCATGAAAATTTATAATGAAAATGCATTTAGCTTTTACTGTATGTGTATGTATTTTTAAATGTGTACTAGAAATTTTCTTCTTCACATCGTCCCCATGTGTCATCACCCTTACATATTCATGTAAGGTAGTACTTCAGATTTTCCAACAGTTGAATCCTTGAGCAATTGATTTATTCATTTATTTGCAAAAATTATTATTTTCGTGATTGATTTTTAAGTATTTTTTATTATTTGATTTGATTTTTGATTTTTCGTTCTGATGTAAAGTTGTTGTCTGCTCCCAGTTTTCCGTTGCTCTCTAAATTCATATACCGAGGGTTGGGTAGCGAGTAGCGTTTTTTCGCGAAAGAATTACAGTTAATGGGTGTAAAAAATTTCATCGTCCATTTGAATAACCTAATCCTAATAAATGACCATTGAAACTGAGTAAAATTCGAGCTCGATAGGTGAATCCTATTATATTTTCAAAATCATTTCTTGTCAATAAGATGGTTTGATGTGTCAAATAATTCAGGAAAACAATCCAAATTTGCCTTGGGACCTCACAAGATCAAACTTTGGGAGTGGCTTTCGGTATAACACCTCTTAAAAATCACTTCGTACGACTAATTTTCCAAAAATATAGCAATGAAATAACAAAAAATTATTGGCTGTTCACTAATGAATGACAAATGCTGAAGTCAATATCGGTATGATAAATATCGAATCTTTATGAAATCTAGATAATCAAATAAATTTACCACTCAAAAATCATTGGAAATTACTGTTATAATTCAGTAAATAAATGTGCGCACTCATCATTGAGGTCATATCCCAAGATTTCTACTTACAAAAACGAGAAAAAACATTTATTGATCATTATATCGGGTGGAATGTTGGGTTAGTTGGGATTTGTGAAAAGTATAAATTGATATGCCAAAAGCTGGAAGTGGTATGCCAGAAGTTGAAATTGAGTCGCCGAAAGTTTAAATTGAGATGCCAAAAATATTAAAATTAATTTGTGCCAAAGGTTCAAATTAATTTGCCAAAATTTTCAATTTGATAATATGCCAAAAATTCAAATTGATATGAATACTTACAATATTCATTATGAAAGTTTCTGAAAAAATGTGTGCCAATTAGTGTGCCAAATTGAAATCAAAGATCTTGAATAACTATGTTACATTTAGTACGCAAAGAAATATTTGTGGGTTCCGTAAACGTTGATAACGCTCAGTTGAAGAAAGAATAGCAATAATCAATTGATATTCGGTAAATTATAAAATTATGTTCTAATGAAGATTTTAATTACCAGATAATAAATAAATCATTTACACAAATATATTTTGTATCTTTGGTTGACTCTTGAATTTCAATATTCCTGGACGAAATTGGGAGCAGGCAATGCCAAAAAATTGAATATTCCGACCCTCTCGGTAGTTGCAATTTATAAAATGTAGAAGTAGTTCCCTCGTTTTCCTAGGTAAGACATCCGTTATGTCAACATTCAATCATGTACACCTCTTCATGTCAATACTTCAATTCCTTAAACGATCACCGCAATAACATTACAATATAAAAGTACCTACCTAATTTGTAAACACGCTCGAGTTTACCTGTCGATACCAACTTGCTATCAAATCAAATCCCGATTCTATCCAAATGAAATTATCTTCTCATGTAATAAAACATTCAATATCTTACTAAAATGAAAGGTAATGACAAAGAGCTGCACATGCTTACCCGAGAAAATTTAAACAAAGAATAAGAAATAATGGTGCTTATTTATACTCGTAGGTACTATACGAAATTATGTAATTAGGTCTCAGGTGATGAAAAAAAAGTCCGTAGACCATGAAAGTGTTTGTGAAGTAGTGATAACATTGTAAATATTTACTTATGGTGAATGAATATATTGATGTTCATCTAGCTGTTATTCGTTATATCTGGTATTTTTATATTTTTTATTTGGATTCAATCTTTTCAAGAGAAGTATTGAAGAAAGTAATTATCGTCCTCAAATTATAGATATATATATATGAATATCGAATTTAAGGGGAAAAGAGTACCTAGTGTATATTTAGATATGAAAACAAATGAAAGGAAATTTAAACATATTTAACCCAACTGGAAATGAAACAATTTTAGAGACTTACGAATTCACTAATGTTCAACTTGTGATATCGGAACTTTTAAGAGTGTTTGATTAATATTGTTGAAACTTTCATTTTCTACGTTGGATGCAAAATAAAATCGAAACTAGTAATTTTATATTTGCTCTGATACACCTGTACCTAGAAGAGGTGAAGAAAAGAGAAACAAACCAACGGAATTTCCCAATTTTGTTCACGTGTTGTCCAGATGTTCGTCTGGCTAACCAGTGTGTATACAACATAAATTTTAAATGTAACTACGTAGAAAATTATCATTGTCATATTATCAAACAATTTTTTTTTACATACGTATTCTATTTTTTATGAATTTAAGTAATATCATATTTTTTTAAATGTCAATCTTCATTCAGTTTTATTTTTTTATTCTTTTTTATGAATTTGTTTTCACCTCAATAGTTTTCAAGTTTTATTATATTCCCAAACTCAGAGCTCTGATTCGACGGCAAATTTATCGTCAATTTTCGTGCTTCCCTTTTTTAAAAAGCTCACTTGATAATAATTTG
Organism: Creontiades dilutus; assembly: GCA_031894815.1. Taxonomy (NCBI): domain Eukaryota; kingdom Metazoa; phylum Arthropoda; class Insecta; order Hemiptera; family Miridae; genus Creontiades; species Creontiades dilutus. The sequence goes on from JAVIWC010000944.1 coordinate 393,602, forward strand.
CGTCACTGCATTTCTCTTCGTGAATCGTGGCAAAACATTTCTGAGTGACTATGTGTTCTGTACTCCACGTAGAATGTAACATGTCCCTTTCCAAAATGAAATCTAGCGTCATTTGTGTGCTGCATGCTTAAATGTGCGTTTTTTCCGTTGTCTGTCTGTATAACGACCTAAACAATCGTGGGTACCAAGAGCTATCGAAAAATAATGCATTGCATAAATGATTTCGAGTTAATTGTGGTTGGATTCAATTTTATTGTCAGAATAAATAATTTTCAAAGAGCCTGGATTCCGTGCTAGGGGTTCGTTTTGACTGAAAATATTGGTGTTTCAACCGAAGTCGAGTTTGTTTTGCCTAAATCAGTTAAGTTGATGATGACCCGAATTGAATTGTTACGAGTAATTTATTGTTTGACCTTTATAAATATATATACATGATAAGGTTTTTTTATTGACATCATTAAAAAAAAAACAAAAAGTGGTGTGTTAAAAATTATAAAAATAAGTAACTATTCAAAAAATGGTTTACGATAATAAATGACGGAATAATAAAGTAATCATAAGAATGTAAATAATGAACCTTTGAGTGTCATGATCCAGTAAATGTGTCAAATAAACTAAAATACATTAACAGCTGTTTAACATGCTTTGTCATTCCTTTTTCCCAAATGGAATTCCTTACTGACTGTCAACATCGGATCGGGTTACAGAAGCAGCATCGAGGTTATATATTTATAAGATGTAAAACGACAAGTATGACCCGACTCATAAACGCATCTTGCCCACTTCTTCATGCTTCCATCAAGATATCGATTGTAAAATTTAGATTTCGCTTGCGAGTTTGACAAAACCGGTGGGCAGATGAGGGCCTATGGTGGTGCAGACCCATTGGCGAAACTTGTATTCATCACTCCTCCATCATTTCTCGCTCTTATAATGCCCATTGATACTGCTCGTATGAATGCGAATGATATTCGAGATCTAAGGCCACCTTCCACAATCCGTTGATTCCGATCCCACTCACCTGGAAGGCTTTCCCCCGAAACGTCCAAAAACCTCTTCATCAGGGGACAATTCCATCAACTGATCACAGTTGTAAAAGTGCAATGACATTACTCGAAATCATTCCCTATTTTTTCCGTCTTTGTTGGAGTTGGAATTGACGCCACTATCGATAAAAGAAGAAAAACCTCAAACAATATTTATTTTTAAAATCAAAAACTCAGTAGCTGAGTGTAGATTCCATCGAGTTAAACAGCCAAGTTTTCTCATGCATTTATTCATTTGAATACTAAGCTAAGATGTAGACATGATGATCTTCACCTAAAAGAAAAATAATACCATCTTATTTTCCAAATGACCGATCTAACCCTAATGACAAGAAATTGTTGAAGATAGGAAAATATGAATTTTTTAAATGATGAAGTTTGAGTTGATTACTCCCAAAATTAAGTTGGAAGGGGAGAATAGATGTTTCACATATTTTAACATGGACGACGTCCTACAGTCTAGGACTGGTAATATCTCAGTTGAATTCAGGCTAATTTTGGGTGGGTCCTCTTCTCCCATCATCAGGTATGAACGGTAATTGTATGCGTAAAGTCAGCATCATTCTCGTAACCTCCCAGGACTAATCACCATTGAAGAATAATATCATTATACGTATCGTCAACTCTTCGTGACCATCTACGTCATTCATTTCGGTTTAAAACCTATGCCTCCTGAGATCATAACACATCAACACCATTGCAGCCTCAATTCATCGGTAAGCAAAGTGCCGGCGAAATGGTACTCAGTAGGGTGATTATACCCGAGTTTGGAAAATCCTACGCAGCCTTGACTGTTCCCACTGAAGACGCTCCAAAGGAATCAGAGCGTGGTGACCGTCGTGCGGGGGAGAGGCGGCGCCTACACTTCTCCAGGATTCTGCCTTCTCCTAGAAATCTCCACAGTTAGTCGTTGTTCATTCTAACGAATGGACTTGTCATCGTTTGCTATGCGCTTCCCGGCTTACTTAGCACTCGTTTTAACGTTAGCAGCAGCCACCGAAATCCTAGATAACTTTAAACCCGACGACGAGGAAGACTTCGAGGTAAGAATAAATATATGATCAATTCAAGAGAAATTACGTTAATTTTTTTTTATTTTTAATAATTTTAAGCAACTTTTGTTTTGTGTCTGTTGTTAGTTCGCAAATCCTTGTATACCATTCCTGTTTTTTTTTCGATTTTGAGAGTTAAACTGTAGACGGTTCCCTTCCGATTCCTACTACATTACTGCCTTACGAATCCCACTAATCTAATTCCAATATTTATCGCTGGGCATGTGCAAATTTAATACATCAAGCATCATCACTCAAATCGAATTTAATACACCATTTATCAGTCACTGTTTCGAGGCAATTTTACAGTATGCTATTGTAATATGGGAAAGCACTTTAAAGTATCTAACTAATAAAATTTTTAAGATTCAAAAAATTAAATTTAGGGCATTGTTCAATACGCCCAGACGCCATCCCACCGGTACATTATTTCATGATTTGAGTTCGTTAACCGTCCACGAATTGTACACATCGAATATGCTAACACTAATTCGTTTCAACACAAAAGTATACATTTTGCTGATGTGAGGCAGCGGCAATAAAAATCATACAGACTCAAGTTGCTGAGAGAAAAAGAATACATTTGCTCAAATGACCATAAGATACAAAGGCGTGCAAATAGTCAATAAATATCTTGAAAAAATTAGAAATCTAAGGAAGATGGTTCCTACATAAACCCATATGAGTACTTCGTGGACGAAAATTAATTATTTCATAATTTTTTTTCGGTAGGCAGGTGAGGAAATCTTTAAGATCCTAAGGTGAAAATCGGTTCTTGTAAGATACCCAGAAGGGACTGCTCTTCGGGTTATGTAGGATTCAAACTCACTAAAACCTCACCTTCCTTTCCCAAGTTGGAACTCGGCCTGGAATTGTTCAACACTTTACTTCAGGCCAAGTCCTTGGAAGATGTTTACTCCTCTCGTTCCGTTTGTAGCCCCTTCTGTCTCTCGCGTTCTTGGGCGATCTTACTCTGCAGGATGCCTCCTACATAGCTGTCTACGGAGGTCCAAAACTCCTATTTTTCAAGCAATTTCATAAAATTAGCAACTATATGTAAGCTTATAAATGGCGTATCTACTGAGTACAACACTCCATGGAAGTGGAATTTAAATTTCAATAATTGATGTGCCGTAAATATAGTGTTGTAGGTACTTATAAAAATTGGAAGTAAAAACCAACTCCGAAATGGAACACAGTGTTACACTATCCAGCTCGGTCATCGGTTATTATTCGATGACAGTTCAGCCACCACCTTCAAGTTTCAACAAGATCACATTGTTGTAGTACATACCGTAGAATCGGAGGCGGACGGACCAGGAATGCAATCATTTATCAACTTGAAGGCGTTGACATCTGCAGGGCCATGTCCCATGTCATTTTTCTCCGGTGAATCCTTGTAATAAGTTTAAATTCTACCTCTTTTGAAATCAAGAATCCTTTAAGATCATATAAAACGTTCTTTTCACAAGGAATGAACTTAATTGGCCACCGTTTTGTTGTTTCCTAATTGATCAGTTTGGAAGTGTTAGGCTCTCTGGTGTAGGAGCCTGCTTCGGATTTTCTTACGTAATTTTTAACAATGTTTTAAAAATTAATGTTACGTAAACAAGGAAGCTACATTTTTGCTACACACAACTTGTCAAACTTGTTTAACAACACGTTTTTTTTTTTTTTTTCAACACACAAAATTTCCAACAATTTGTTAAAAAGAGGTAAATTGTTGGCAGACGAACTACCATCTTACGTATCTATAAATAGTGATAACGATTGATGGGTTTTACATGTGTTCATTCTAAGTGAAAATTGTTCATTTTTCAGATATAAAATTGCCACACATTACCAAAAAATTATATGAATACATGAGTAAAATTTGATACAAGGATTTCATATTTGCTCATGCACAACAGCTTTTAATGATGGCTACGATGGTAATTAAACAGGCACGGATGTTAAAACCGTCATCGCTCTCAAACATAGACAAAAAGGCTGTGTTAAAGTATACCTTTTTTCAAATCGATATTCATTTGCAATAATAACTGAAAATAGGCCCATCAAGTTAATTTACACACATGCACTTATTAATTATAAAGTTGATAGTTCATTGGTTATACTCTAGATATCACCCATTCACTACTCTGAATCACGTGACTTTACAAGGCCCAAGGGTTTTTTTTTTCTTCAAGCCGCGGGATGACGTTGCTGTTGTAGTAAAATTGAACCGCTTCAGGGTTTACGTGCACCACAAAACTTACATTTGACAGGCTTTATGTGTGTTTTCTTATTTATGAAACGCTTGCCTTCAATTGATCACTACCATTCATTAAGTGTTGGCGTATGCTTAGTGTAGCTTCATGTTTTCTTTTTTCACGTGAAAATTAAGTACAGCAAAATGCACCAGTCGAATTATGATAAACGATTAAGTTCAATGAATTTATTCGGAAGCAGGAAAATTCAATCGCAGCAGGACTTTGATGTTTAGGGAGCAATTACCTTTGTAACTGGCATTCTTCTATCATTCCTTTGTTATACTTTCCTCATCTGATTGTCGTATATTACGGAACAATGGCTCTCTGTCGTGAGGACGTGCTTAGAAACTACGGAAACTCTGCAGCAGTTGTCGCACAACGTTAAATCACTTGACTTATCAAAGTGCACAAGAAAAATACCACTAAACCGGGGGAAAGGGATCCATTCTATAGAAAACACGTCTGCCAAAAAGATTCTTAGTGTTGAAATTTGTAGAATACCAGCTTAAGATGCCTCAGAACATGTTACCGCAAACATCATTAACGTCTTTAAACGGATCGGAACGCCTGAAATGGCTGGTTTGTCGGTCTAATTCTAAGGCAGGTACAATAATGATATGATCGCTTTGAAATAGTAAAGAGATAATTAAATTACGAGTATCTTCAACACGAAAAAAAGTTGTGCTTAGTGGAATTTTACTTTTGCCCTTTCGTAAAGTGATGTTTTTCATAGAGCACATTAACATTTCCTGAGGTTCAGGAATTGACATCAAAGTCAGATTAAAACTCTGGAAATTAGGTATATACATACATGTATTTTAAATATATATTACAAATATTAAACGTTTGCTCTTGAGCAACTGCTGCGACCCATACCATCGTGTCGAAATTAATATGAGACTGCTGGACATTTCTTTTCCTACAACCCTTCCAATTCGGGTGAGATCGAAATGGTGTTTGTTGGATTTTACGTTACGGCATACACAGAGGGAATTATTGATTTTTGAGGGAATGCGGGTTGAGAGGTTCATTGAACAGTGTTTCTAGCCGAATACATGGGTAACCTTCATTTCGGTTGACACTTGTAAGAAAAGTTGAACAACGGAAGTAGAAGCAACGTTCATCAATCGGCTACTCAACAATCGACATTTAATTTATATCTGCTGGAGCATCAACTACTTTGAAATCCCAGTTTATTGAAATTAAGGGGCTTATCACACAAGCACACACAGTCCCTGAAAATGTCATCAAAAACGGTTGGCAACTGAGGAAATTAAGATTGTTACAAAAATTTGCGGACACACGGCGGAGACAGACAAACCAACAGATCCGAAACGAAAGTTGTTTGAAATAGTCTAAAACGTAAAATGTGAGAAAGTGTAGACAACATTTTTCAATCAAGTTTTTCATCCCTCGGAAGTGAAAATAGATCTCATGCTGACCATTGGTAGACTCGGAAAGAGGATGTCCAAGAACTTTATTTCGAAAGAATTTTTTGTGAAAAGGAACATTTAGATGATAATGACATTAAATTATGATCTATCTTCTTGAACCTTTATGAAATAAAGTTTTTGGTTTTATACTAAGAGAAATGTCTAGACAGTACTATAGTAGTACTAGTTCATGGTACTATGATGAATTTTGTGAAACAGTAAGCCTGGATTCCAGCGTTATTTTGGTTTCCATGATCACGGTGGAGTTTTACGCAATCAAAAATGGTAGATAGTTTTTAACATTAAAACAACAAAGTAATTTTATTTGTGATTTCTTTTGCCATAATGGTAAAGTAGGATATAAAGTAGTCAGTAAAAGTATTTCAGGGTGGGGCTTTTCGTCCTACAAATACCATTATCGACTCGCCATTCAGGCTGATGATTTTGCTTGAAGCGGAGGAAGATTGGGCGCGAAGTCCGAGGGGGTCATTTCTCGGTGTTCATAATCGGTAGACAAGATCCCCTCTTTTGGGCGCAAGCGATAAGCGGAATGGAGAATATCCTAAACGTAGCCCCCCGCAAACTTTTTTGATTCTAGTTAATTCCGATTGTGGTCAAAACAAACCCGCTCTGATCAGAGAAATGTGTTTGCTTTCCTGCATGGCTGCTCCCTTTCTCTCCCGTCCTCTTTCACATTGTTTGTCTGCAGCTTTTGAAGAGCATTAAAAAACTCCCTAAAAGGCATTACGATTCTGGGAGATGAGTTTATTCACTCAAAAACAAAATAATGGCAGGAAAGGCAAGCATATTGGTTTAGTAACTGCGAAGATGAAAATGTTTGCCATTCATAATATGCACCAATCTTAGGTTTATGATGCTAATTATTACCCATTCATAAATCCTTTCAAATAAAATAGAGGATATTTTCTAACAGTTCTAACAATTTTGATGAAACAAGAATTTCTCTCACTTACTTCGTCGTCATATTTTGGTCCGGAATCGACAGGGCGAAGTATAAAAATTGATGATTGCGTTCGAGTTACAGTTCCCGGTTCAGTTTAAAGTAAGAATCTGATTGGTAAAACACAGTTTGCTGCGATTATACGATTGAATACCAGTTAGTTTTATTTCAAACTGTGTGAAATCTGGTTGGGTGGAGCTCAAACGTGAAGTGGGACATTCCTTGTACGATCGGGTGAAGTTTCAAGAAGAAATGACACAACAACTGTCTATAAATGACCTCGTATGACAGGGCCCAGTAAAACTTCCAAGTCACACAAATGCATGAATCAGTGCTGGCAGTCTCGCCGAATGATGGTGAATGCTCAACTCTCTCCAGGCTCCCTGATTGGCCTTAAGCCGGCTATGACGGTCATAATGTACACGTATATACATGAAATCATCTGCGATAGTAGACCCAACAGTTTCCCACTTTGTGACATGCGGGAGATGTGTGAGTTAAGGGTCTAAATTGCATGCTCAGTTGAAACCACACAACATGCCACTGGACCAATCCTAAAGGGTGAAACATTAAAATTGATATCGAAAACATTCGTGTTAATACAAATGTTGATAATAATAAGGGATATATTGAGCCCACTCGTACTGTGGGATATTGATGATTTGCACGCACTCTATGCAAGAAGTTGAGCTTGTCTCTGTTAATAATTAAGACAATTAGAGTAGGCTTAGTGAGTCTTTGTTGCTTCTTTAGGTTGGTATGGATATTAGAGCTCATGAGAATTAGTTACAGACTGAATAAAACTCGGCGCTCCGCGCCTCGTACCTGCTTTGAGCCTTAGTGGCTAACATCACAATACATGGAACATGTTTTTAGCTTCAACTCGTTCAAGTTTCGTTCCATAATTTCGTGACCCTTTCTGTATAATCAACTAAATGTGATGAAGAATAAATTTGTAATTGAACGGTTTACCCACGATGGTAACTTATATGATGTAGGTATTTTTCTATTCCGGTGAGCGTCTGCTCTAACCAACATGACAACCAAGTTACAATAAGAAAACAAGACGTTTACTACATCTATATGTATAATAACATACATAAAATTAAATCACGACATAAATACCAACAACAAGTACGCAAGGCCTGCGTGATAAATCGAGAGCTTTCCAACGAATGGAGAACGATTTTCGTCCGTCGAAAACTGAACAACTTTCATTTCCCTAGAAACAGTTCGGTTGTACGTGAAAACTTTTCAGAACAATTTCGTGACACTTTCTGTATAACGGTTTCTGTATAACGCTTTTTTACTAGATAGGCCCGGCTAAAAACATGTTCCATGTTAAAAGTTCAAGTGAAGTGCGTTCGAGAGATAGTCGTTTTAATTCAGTAATTCCCTAATTTCCCCTTTTTGAGTGTTGTTTTCAACATGTACCGCTTTACTTACATCCGTTCGCTCTCCCTGAGGGCATTAACGAAAAAAACGCTAACACGGATTGATGTGACTGAACATAATAGAAACCGCCTAGTAAATCGTGAAGATGGAACCAGCACATACAACTACAATGTCATTTATTTTTCAAGAATTCCTTTGAAATCGAGTTTTTCATAACTTCGTTACACACACACACACGATTCGACAAAATTCGACTCCCACGAGGTCTACAACTCATTTCCGAACAAAAAAGCCTTCTAGCAATTTTTCCGAACTATTTGTGATTTAAGATTTTTTTCGTGTTTTCGATCTTATGTCATTAAAACTAGCATAACTCCCTCAATTTTGGAGATAGCTCAAATCTGATGACACCCCTGAAAATAACGTTAAATTTCCTATCTGTTTGATGTCAGAAAACATTTTTTTAATCGCATTAAAGATGTGCGATTGCTGCGCAAAACGTCAGTTTTGACAAAATCTTGAAATCGCCAGCTTTTCATCTCGCCTAGAAACCCCATCAATGCTTGACGCAGAACTGTGCAGGCCCGGTAAAACGTGCCCCAAAATGTCAGCTTTCCAACGGTGTGGTCGTTTTGGTTTTAAAAACATTTTTAGTTAAGGAAATGGCGTTTAACTGCAGAAAAACGTGTGTTTTTTGTTAAAATTGAGGTTTTTCCGAAAGTCTCTACGAAAAAAGGTTGGAGGCGGGACAACGCCAGACCTCTCAAGTGACGGTTTAAGTTAGTTTTGTCGGATGCATAAACCCGTTCGTTTGTGAACAGCGTCTACGGCATTTCCAAGCTGTCCGGCCAAAGTCAAGATAATCGGAGAGCCGAGAGACGGCTATTGTTTGTGTTCATTCACGATTGATTGCGATGAGTTGCATTCATCTTTTTGCTGACACTATGGACCCTTGTCAAACCAGGCTTCCGTATCATTACCAACTCTTCTCTTTCGTCTCTTTCCTCGCTGCATTTCCTTCAGCGTGGTTTCCCTATTGCATATTCCCATTCATCAAGGTGCGCTATAGCTATTGAACATAGCTGGTAGTAATAACCAAAACCTTAGTGACAAAAAAGGATTAGTAGATAAAAAAAAAGGTAGTTTACTCGATGAAAAAAGGATCAGTGACACGAACAATATTATCCACCAATATTTTATCCTCATGCTATCCGACGTGTTCGCAAGGGTGTGAGTTGTACACAGGAGGAGTGTGACTCCCTTGCTGCTTCTGAAGCATTACCATTGGCAAAACTGTACACAAAAATCATGTCAACACAAACAACAATCGTAAATGAACACAAACAATAGCCGTCTCTCGGCTCTTCGATTATCCTGACTTTTTTTGGGCAGCTTAGAAATGCCGAGACGCTGTTCACAAATGAACGTTTTCATTCATTAAATTCATTTTCATTTTTCATTTTTAAACATTTAGTTTTTGGTTTATATCTTTACAATCTAGTTTAAACTCTAACTCTTTATATGAACTCAATTTGAGCCCCAATATCTTACCATTGTCCTACAACTGGATAACGTGTTCAAGTCAACAAACATTTTACTGTAACTGAATTTGGTCAGAAACAACAAATTATTAACATTGCAACGCCCAACGCTACGGCCCAATCAGATTGGGGTGGATAATACACGGCGCACAAACCAACCCCTCCCTCAAGACCCAGGGGTCGTGCGGGTCATTGCATATCCTGGCCCCTGATCACTACTACATAACTTTCCCAATTTTCAAACATTAGGTCCTTTTCAGTTATACAGGGTGTCCCAGGAGTTCTACGTATTCTACAACTCATTTCCGATGAGTTGCGTATAACCCGTTTCCAACCTTTTTTTGTCGAGATTTTTAGAAAAACGTCAATTTTAATAGAAAACACACGTTTTTTTTTGCGGTTAAACACCATTTCCTTAACTAAAAATATTTTTCAGGACCAAAACGACTACACCATTGGAAAGCTGACATTTCGGGGTACGTTTTACCGGGCCTGCACAGTTCTGCGGCAAGCATTAATGGGGTTTCTAAGAGAAATGAAAAACAGGCGATTTCAAGATTTTTACGAAACTGCCGTTTCGCGCAGCAATCGCAAATCTTCAATGAAATTGAAAAAATGTTTTTTGACATCAAATACATAGGAAATTTATAGTTCTTTCCAACGTTGTCACCAAATTTGAGTTATCTCCGAAATTGAGGGAGTAATGACAGTTTTAATGACATAGAATCAAAAACACGAAAAAATTCAGAATTTCGATATCATCCTATTGCCAGTGAACTAAAAAATTATGATTCAGAAATAAGTTAAAAATGGTATTGTGAAATAGTTACGATCAATTGAAAACTTCCAGCGGAGGAGTGATTGGGAATGGAGCACCTTCGGGTCATCTAGAATACCATTACAATCTGTGGATGCACTCTGATTATCTGAGTTATCTTTAAGGCTAATTCCTTTCTTAATCGATCTATAGTCGAAATAAAAACTAAGCTAAGGTCAATGATATATAGATTAAGTTGAAGCTTATCAAATACCATTATAGTATGGAGGCGCAGGATATAATGTATCACATAGACGTTGAAGGGCTATTTAATACAGAAATAATAACTTTTTAATATCAAATAGTTTTTATGATAGTATTGACTACTTCTCGTTGATAAGTTTACAATTTTCGGTAGTCCACCCACTGTGATTGGTGGGAAAACACCTAAGAGAATCTGCATAAAATTTCTGCTGTATTTTTCAATAAGGTTGGCTTTTCTTCCAAAAAAGGTTCTCGTGAAGTATTGTAACTTCCCAAAAAAACAATTGTTAGCGATCTGAACATTTTTCCAAATTTTAAAAAATCCATCATTTTCCTTATCCGTCAATTTTTGTATCAATTCCAGTCACAAGCAGGAGAGGAACAAATATAATCGTAAAATCTGTTTCTTTGGCAGATAATACGTTTACACGATCCACACGGAAATTTGACGAGAACGATAATCATCCCGAAAATCAGACCAACGGACTCAACGACAACAACCGCATCACCCGCACCTTCGAGACCTCCTGAAATAGATTTTCGTCCAACGCCAGAGGGTAATTAAAACTTGCATAAAAATGTAGTTACCCTATAGATACCGAATGATTTAATAAATATGAACTTGATGTAAACAAATATTTATACAAATTGATAGATAAAGGTTAGCGATTGATACTTGATTGCATAAATAAATTCCAATTATCGTGTTTCTGAGGAATTCAACGATTGAATTTGAATAATTAATGTGTTTTTCACAAATAATTTTTCCAATTACTCTACTCAAAGGAAGTACCCGTTTTGTTACCACCTAAGACTCTTAATTTAAAAAAAAAAAAAAAGTTGATTTGCTAACCTTTATAGGTTACCAACCTTTAGCTCTCAAATTTTTTATTTAGAGTTTTCTTACTAAATCCAAGTGGAGAGGCCAAGTGGTTCTGACTTTCGCTAGTGTAAAAATCATATTTTTCATAGGCACTCTTAATGTACACATAATTTGCAAGTTTACAACATGCGTACAGAGAACAGATTCGTCCTCGTGAGCAACTCATCGTTCCCAAAGGTACCTGCAACACAAGGGACATTTCCTAGCACGACGAACAAGTCAGAATACACACATTCCGGACATGGAACGCCGACAAAAAGGATCAGAAGAAGAAGGAGGAGGAAGAAACCGCTGAAGAAAAAAATGGACAAACTAAGTGAAGCCGCGGACCCACTTGGTCTCAAACACTCGAAATGTAAGCTATTCGTTTTTGTTCTGTTACGTAACAGTTGAAGTATAAAATTAAAATAAACTTGTTATATCACTTTGAGGTACAGATGTCTTACATATGTAGGTATCATATTCCCCACATAGATGTATGCTATAGATCTATAAGTCAACTAGACAAAAGTAAAACACCGAACTTCCGAAATTTGAAAGAAAAAGTGCTCGTAAACAAAATGGAGACATACGAAAATGTGGGAAATGGTACGAATACATCGAAAACGTATAACTAAGCACAAGAAAGTGTGAGTTTCAGCTAACAATTCCATTTGAAGGTAAAATCAAAATGTCTTCCTTTTTTATTTCATTCTCTCTATTTTGACGGAAAAAATACATGCAGGTATTTCTGCTGGTGATCATCATCAATATTTATGAGATCCTCTCTGTGTTACGACAGCCTCGTTCGTCTCAGTCTTATCATCGGTGCATTGTTTGGACAATCTCCACTGTGCAAAACATCCTTCGATCCCAAACTTTGATTCTGACAGCGAGAATACTTTTCGAAACTGATTCCGTCGTCACAAAGAAAATTGTCTACATCGAATGAAACACACTTTCTTTACGAGGAAATGTTGGACAATTCAACTATGTATTACGTTTTTCAAAAAGCACCTAGGTAACATTTCTTCAAGATATCTAGCATAGTTGACGGTATTTAGTGGTATACTTATATGAGGCCTTTATTCACATTTCACCATTTGAATATTTTATTTGAATTATTTACAAATGTAAAAGCGGTTTCTAAAACTAATTACTGATGTTGTAACAACTATCTAAATTTATTCATTCCCACGATTGGAGCCTGCCTCCAATTTTTATTGTAGAACGAACCTACACGAATAAACACTGGCGAATAAAAAGCGGCCTGAATTTGATTTTTTTGAAGAACTTTCCATGAGGAATCGAATGAGCCCCTCCCCAGGTCCGTTGCTCAAACCATTCCCGATGTATGGCCCGATTTATGGTGCCAACATTTGCGTTTTTTTTCGTTTATTATTGTTTTTGTTTTGATTGCAGTAACCTAGTGATGTAGTGAATGTGGATACTGGAGTGAACTCCTAAAAGGGTTCATAGCCGATACACGGGTTGAAGCATTGTGATATGGATGCTCCGTCTTACGAAATTTAAAATTTTCAAATAGAATACTTTTCCATTGTAATCGCTCTTGAAGAAAAACGCTGCAAATTCTTTCACTGGGGTTTATTATTCAGCTATTCATGATTTGAATTTCTACTAAGCTTTGGAGCGTGCGTGTTTCACAGGTGATAGAGCGATTATTGAATTTCAGGAGGCACACAAATATGATCAACTGATCAATCCAAATAGGTATTTTGGTTGAGAACCGATTTAAGTGCTCTATGCATATCTCCTGAAATTCAATAATCACTCTATCACCTGTAAAACACTCACACTCCAAAGCTTAGTAGAAATTCAAATCATGAATCATTGAATAATAAATCCCAGTGAAAGAATTTGCAGCGTTTTGTTGTATTGTTAACTTTATTAAAACATATGAGAAGTTGAATTAAGAAAGAAAATGTTAACTATGAAGTTAATTATTTTAATGAAAACTTAACCAACAATCAATAACCCTAAACTGATAAAAACAGTTTGGTTTCTTATCGTATAGGATATCGTATCGCTCAAGTGTGCACTGGAGTGTGGGCGGATAAAAGTCATATCGCGCCTAAAAAATTTTCATTTCGTATCGCTTATCGTATAGCACCAGTGTGCCCCGCACCTAATAAAGAGCCTCCAATCGGAAAAACAAGGACTGGAAAGGAGAACGTTCTCTCGGCATAAGATCTAAAAGCCCAGTTGATCAACAGAGCGTGGAATATGTTCATTCAACGCCTTCATAGTGAGTCTGGGCGTGTTTAACTTTTCATTCTGTCATCACTTGACTCAGTACGGTTGACAACCTACACGTTACTGTAGAAATAGTTGTGCCGAGACGATTTCATCGTCATCACCATTCAGAAAGATCAAGAAAATTGTACTTATAATTACGTAGGTAATTCAATTTTTATTGCAATAAAAAGGGTTTTCCGAAATTTTCTCAAGAACTAAGAAATCAAATTATTTCCATCATCATGGTTTGCTCAGAAGCCAATTCCCCACGCCCCAAAAAACATGCGGATCCTTCTGTTGACCTATTAATTTGCCGAATATAGTTTTTTCCTAATTGTATACAAAAAAGAAGAGTCGAACTAGCTCACAATGAAATCATGTTCGTGGTCAAATTAAACCACGGTCGTTCCTTCAAGCCATTTATCTAACAAGCAAGTTGTAACTAGTGTTACAATAAATAACAAGGAGCGTATAGGTGCGCCTTCCAAGGGCTGAATGCGAGTAATGCCCGCATCGCCCAGAGGGTAAGTAGGACGCTAGAAGGCGCCTACTGCCCCCAGAGACGGCGGTTTCCAGAATCAGGAAGATCCATATGTATCACAAATCAGACTGTTCTGAAATTTGAATAGAGAAATAGTGACAAATATACGTATATGGTTCTGAATAATTTTATTTCATCGTAGTTTCTTTCTGTTTAGTTCTGAATCTGTTCACGATCGTCCGCTTCCCTAATGATGATTGTGCCGACGGGGGGACTTGCTACACCGAGGCTGAATGTGCAGACTTGGGAGGTACTCCTGGCATGCCTTGCGCGCAAGGGTACGGGATTTGTTGCATGTGTAAGTATTTTATACTACTCGTCATTACTGATTCCAGCGCCAGATACTTGTTCTGAAATATCTCACGTGGTGTACGCACGCGAACAGTGATCTGTCTTGGCACAGATGATCATAATATCATGTTTATATATATAAATGCAATATAACATGAAACTGGTAGCGTACGTATGTAAAATTATTTCGATAATATCGCGAGTGTCATTACGAAAATGAGTTCGACAGTAGTGTAAAATGGAAACATTGCTAATTAATACAGATGCTTTTTGTTTCCGTATTATACAGGCTGTCTAGTGTCACCCTGACTCGATTCTACAAGATTTGCAACAAAAAGTTTCTCTATGCTATTATTTACTTTCAATGTAAACGTGTTTAATTTCCAATGATAAGCCTTTGTAATTGTATATAAAAAATAGTAAAAAAACCCTCAAATTTTGAAATTTTAAGTTTCAATTATAGTAGATTCCAAATCTGCAATTTTCAACAGCCGTACCACTTGGTGTACTGGCCTTAGGAGACCTTATACTTGATGTTACGTAGACGTGCTTCTTGGCACTCCTTATGGCATCCAGATTGGATGGTGCAAGATGAGGAGGCGCCGAGTTTAGATAATGTACCACTGACTATTTCTAATATAGATGGATAAGTGATTTACTTAGAAGGGTTATTCTAATACAGAAATGATAACCCTCTGTGACAATTTGAAGCTTTTTTTCTGGTTTTGTCACAGTGAAATAGCTCCTTAAATCACAAAGTGAAATAAAAACTGAGGATACCGTTGGAAAGAACGTTAAATGTTCTATATATCCGGTATAAAACCCTATTAATTTAACCATTCCCGATCGGTAAACAAAATTTCCAAATTACAAATGTTTGACTTTCTTATTAACTCTTTATTTTCTGCAGTTATGTTTTCTGCAAAACTACCAGGGAAACAATGGCAAAAAATGAGAGTTTTTCAATAGTAAAAGACAGACATTCACAGTGAACTGAAGTTCAAAAAATGACATTTGAGTTTTAAAACGTGGGTTTCTTCGTGAAAATTACCGTTTTACACCAAAAGCCGAACTGCTTCACGACAACGTGTTCAATATCGCAGTTTATGCATTTTTTGAAACTTAATCGAATGGTAACATTAACGTAGCTCCCCGATTCGGAAGAAACTCGTTTTCAAATAATTTGTTAAACAAAAATATGTATGTATTTTTTTATTTACTTACGCCAAACATTTAAAGGGCATGACTAACTAGCATTTTTTTCGAAATTATTTAGAAGATTTAGGATTCGAGATTGTAATTAGTTCATTTAGCGAAATCTGGGATTTGTAGGATTGACATTACCGTTAGCTTTACAAACGTCATTCGAGTCGGCAGGTGGGTAGACCTTGTGTGGGGAGTGTGAATACGAGTTCGGTGCCCATCTGCGAAATTTACTCCGTACGTGTTTCGCTACCCACACTTGCATACAGCTGTAGTTAGCGATTCCAGCCGATTTCCAAGCCTGAAAGCTCATTTGCAATGTGACTGCATTTCAAATAACGACGAAGAGAAATCCAATAGAACTGGTGAACTCGAGATGTTATTTAGGAATAGGTCCGACATAACTGGCAAACGTTATTTTGCTAAATTTAACTGGCGAAAAACAATACAGTGGAATCTGGCTTATCAGACATGTGGACACTGAGAATCCTACACTAGAAGAGAAAAACAAACAGTGGAATCTGGCAGACAATGTGACACTGAGAATCCTACACTAATAAGAAAGAAACCAGTTCAAAAACCTGGAGCAAGCAAATCAATTTTACCTCTGTTAATGAGAATCGTATGTACCATTTTCTACCTTTGCTAGTGAGACAATCTCCTACTCTGACCTCTGCATCGAGGACAACTGACTCATATTGATTCTTGCATCTGTCAGTTTTCTCGTGTTCTCGTGGACTCAGTCACGCCATACAGAGAAGTGCAGTTCATTCGGAAGAAAAGTTAGGTTTGAAAAAATGACCAGTGTTGATGAAGTGAGGTCCAGGAAGCTTCACTGTGTGAAAGGTGAGGGCACCATCAACCATTACGATTCGATCAAATGCAAGAATCGGAGAAAATAATCTCGAACACCAAAAGGTCGAGGCAGTCCAAGATGATACATTTATTTTTTCAGGATGAATTATACACTAATGTTAGGTACTCACTTCTTCATGCCTTCGACTGTCTGGTCGCGATACCATCAATTAAAGTAAATAAATTTGTTTTTACAAAACAAATGTACAAACTCTAACAACTCTGCAAAATCTTCTATTTTTTCTGTTTCCCAAACTTGGGAAACTCTGTATCTACAGATACTTGTATCTGCATAATTAGAGTTATTGTTTGGTCACCTGGGGTACAGAGAAAAATGTCAGTTTCCCTTGCAACTCTCACTAGGCCAGTTTCCCCTGTATACGTATGCACATAGTGGTATGGGACTTGAATGTTAGCCAAACAAAAGCTATTAAAATATATATTTTCTCGCACCCTAACTTTAATTCCTACCATTATAAACATATGGCTGGGCAGATCTCACTTCATCTTATTAAGCTATAAAAAGTAATGATAAGGAGCAATATGACACATCGGATAATAACTTACACCACCGGTCTGAGAGTTTTTTCCAGCGTCGATTTCATATTTTCCCAGTCTTGATGACATCAAACATGTATGTATTTACTTTTTATTTGTAAATACTGTCATTAAAATAATTTCATTTTTCAGTGACCTCACGTTGTGGAACAATTGGAGAAATCAACGGAAGAGTTTTCAGAGGCCTAGGAGAGCAAGGTGTATGTTCACTCACTGTAGAAAAGTCCGCTTGCGCCAAACAGATAAGACTGGATTTTATAAATCTTGAGGTAACTTTTTTTTTATACTTTCGTCAAGTTGTTACTCGAATTTACTCCCATCTTACTCCATTGCTTTTGAACAGTGAATAGTTTGAGAGTTGTTGGAAAATTAATTCCTAATAAAATTGTTTCAAATAATCGGCATACCATTAATCGAAGAGTCCTTCTTAGGAAAAACAAAAATGTGTCATCACTCCTGTTTCACTTCAAAACGTTTAGACAAAAGTAAATATTGGGGCGTAAATTATATTTCTCTACGCTCAAATTCGGGTCTAGAGAGTAAAACTACTCAGTTATATAACATGTCTGTTAGAGCAAATTTTCATAAAACTACGATACGAAAACGCAGTCAATTTGGTAGGTTTTCTCCGTTTCAATTGATTTTTCCTCGCTATCTTAATAATAGATAAACTCAGCGCTGAAACATACTTTTAGAAGATACCTACCCAGACGACTTAGTCATGAAAACTCCTACCTTAGTTTTTTTAGGAAAGCTACTGATTTTTGGCCAAAGTTCCATAATTCCAAACGTTATTACAAAAGTAGAAAAATGTAAATGTATTTGTTCTACATAATTGTTCTACATAAGTTTTTGTTTGTTGAAGAAATTCAACTACTAATGTCAAGACAATTACTTAAATTCGAACTAAAGACCAATTTTGAGTAAAAAACTAATCTTTTAAATATTAACCGCGCAAGAATCGTTGATGGTATTGAAAACTTGGGATTCTAATGAGTTTTCAACTAAGTTACAAGATTTTTCCGGAAATTCGAAATTCCTTCAACTTTTCTACGAAATTCCACAAAAAAACGTAGACCAGGAAACTTGGCCACTCCGAAGGCAACTTGGTTTCTATTAGGCGAAATGTCGTACCGATAAGTGATTGATTAAGTTCTTTGATATAAAGCTCAAACAGATTCCACTGCATTAATTTTCACAATTTTCCTAATACCCGTAAACTGATTGGTTGGTTAATGTTGGTGAGTTTTGATTGGTGCCAGCGAGTTGCCATCGCTACTTGGTGAATGGTGAATTGCTAATTGTATGAAATGTATCAATGAGGTTTTTAAAGTGGTTTTGCATTTCTTCTCGTAGCTGGAACCTCCGATTGATGGTGAGTGCGGCCCCGAGCGGCTCCTGATCGCCGGCCAAAACCGCAACAGTCCAGTTCCCATACTGTGCGGTTCTAACTCTGGTCAACACGGTAACTAAGAAACTACTTTAGTATGTGATTGATTTGGTTAGTTCCCCCTTCATGGTTCCTGAAACTGCTAAGGCTGACAATAAAATTAGTCTTTTTAGCTTCGGGGTAACTTCTGCACGCTAATTGTCTCAGCCATTGCCCAAATGAACTGTACGTTTCAAATTCAATTATTCTATGTGCAAAAAAACTGTAGTACATTAGGTTTGCTTATAAATTTTAATAATTTTTATTACAGTGTATCTGGATGTAGACGAAGCCACAGGGCCAATACTGGTATCAGTGGTGTCTAATAATCCGCAGGACTTCATGATCCGCGTGACCCAGATATGTGATAATGACCGTCTTCTAGCCCCTAAGCACTGTCTCCAATACTATTTGGACACCGAGGGCGTCATTGAGAGCTTCAATTACCTCCCCGAGCCCGATTCCACAGCCGGCTATCTGGTAATCCTCACGCACCGATGCTATTCCCTAACAGAGCAGGCGGCTTATGTAACAGCACGTTCATGCAATTGATGGTTCTTTGAAATGATCAACTTCTGTTACGGTAGTGAAATGTGGAATGTGTGGTAGTGTGTGTGTTTAATTATTGTTGTTTATTTCATTTTATTATTGTTGTTATTTCACTTTATTTTTTCTTTCATAATAAACAATAGAATGAAATTGCCAGAAATATTCAAAAATGTTCTTATTTTTTTCGCTCTGATAGTTACGAATGAAGCTGTGAGGTTCATGGATAACCCACAGTGTCGCACATAATGTTTTCTGTCTTTTTATTACTTTTACATACTTTAGTATTACGGTTATCGTTTTTTATTTATCTGATTGGGAAAGCGAAACGGCAAATCAAGCCGTCTTCAATGGTTATTTTTCGAGATTACACCAAAAATGATTTTCTTCTCAAAATATTCTTTCGAAATGGTTTAACTCACACCAGGTTCAAACATTCAGAAGTGAGGAAGTAGAGGAGGGGGTTAACATTGTTTTCCATGCTCGTCAAAAAATGGTGCATCATTGTAGTTATTGATGATTGCTGATATTCCCACACTAATCCTTCCGTAAAACCATTTCAGAACAACCTTGACTATGCTGTCTGCATTAAAAAAGGAAGTGGGATGTGCTCAGTTGCTTACAGTAACGAAGCGAATGGAGTAGAGATGCCTTTTTACATCAACAATCTCGACTCAGGTACCTACTTCTTGCATTATTATTTTTGTTTACATATCCATATAATATAGACAGGGTCAACCAATCCTATCATTCATCCAATACACATCGATGATTCTCTTCATTCCCTGCGCTATTACTACTCTTACCATGTTACAATCTACCTTTTTACATTGTACCTACATTTCGTCCAATTCTTTTCCTTAATTTATCTTAATATATGGATGCTCCCTTTGGTATCAACTTAATCGGATGCGTCACTAAAAATATCTGAGAAATCGAGAATAACGTAGAAACGGAATTAGTAGTATTATTGGGGTTAATGAAAGTGTATACACGATGAACATATATATACCTTCTGACACCCTTCCTGCACTCCATCTAAAATTCCCCCATTTCTCTGCCGATCAACCGTCTCTGCAGATTTTTGGAGAGCGACATTTTGAGCTGGCCTCTTGCTTTGAGAGAGCTCAATCCTCCCTACGTTGATATTGTCTTCAAACTCGTCAACAAATTGCTTTGAGTGGTCTAAATTCTTCAACTTTCATCATATTCATCCATTCAATATTTTTCGTATTCTCAGTTGGCCTTTTGGCGCAACAGCCAGACGCTCATGGAAACTTTGCGTCTGACTCTTGCCTAGAAATGGTCAGATTCCAAATAAGAATCCGTCTAATACATTTTGGCTAATTTTGACTATAACAAGGTCAATATGTGATCATCATTGCTGTGATTCAATAATTGTAACCTATTATTCCAGATGGTGGACCAACAGTACCTGATGGAGAGGCAGGTGCGGAAGTGTTCAACTGTCCGGATGACTATATTGCTGTTCGAAACGTGAGGTTATGCGGACAAAAAGTTAATGATGCAAGTGTACAACCGGACTTCACACAAAACGCTCCCGTTATTGGTAATTACAAGTTGATGTTATTAATTACCTGACCTCACAATCTTACCATCCCTGAACTATCACTGTATGTATTAGGTTTTGCATTTTCACTCATGATGATGAAAAATAACTTCGAATCCCTTCAAAATCAGTTAGTTGGTGTTTCTAAATAAAAATTCCCGAACAAAAGAGATTAGAAAGTATATGGTGGTCCGCCCATCTTGAGAAAGCAAAGGTCATTACTTCAAAAACTTTTTGAAGAAAGTTTTCCTTTCAGGTTGATTTTAATGGATATTATTTTAAAGAATTGAATGAGACCACCGCTCCTCGTGAAGGGATCTTTAGTTCGTAGTTTTCCTGTGGCTACTATCAGGTCCACTAAGTACACAAAGGCTTAATCCATTTAAGGAAGGCGATAGATTTATAGGTAGCCTGATTCTAATTTTCGTCCAATTATATTACTATTTTCCTTGGGATATTTTTCTCAGGGAAACCATTACCAGTAAATTAGTAGGTACTTAGTACGTGGTAGGTGGGTACTACCTCTGTAATGCACCTATTTACATTTAATTTCCTATAAACCAGGTATATACATACCATCTTCTTAATACATTGTATTTTCTTCTCCTACAAAAATAAGCAATGGAATATTTTTGTGTTTTCTTTTTATTCTATTTCTTCCGAATCTGACAATAGACACCGGAAACTGTGATTTTCGCTTTCGGGAGTTGAAACATCCGCCAAAATAAAAATTTCCACTAGCATTTCACGTTTTAGACCAGTCTAAGCAACTGGCGTTCCGTGTCTACCCGTTTGTTACCGTGTATGTGTGTGAGTCCTTCGTGTTTCTGCGTTGAAACACGCAGAAAATCGATCAAAATTTGATGAAAATGTCGAAGAGTGTGTGTTTTAGGTTGTAGATGGTTCCATATGAATTATTCGCATAAAAATCAATTCAAAATTGCATTTTCTCTGTTCTTAATCGCCCGATCTTACTCAAATTTGGAGTTGGAGAAGGGCGGAATTATTAATTAAGTTACAGACCACGTTGTCTGTATAGTACACGCTATAGAATTAGTGCCGAAGATATGCGATCCACCGACTTAAAGGCATTAATGTCTGTAGGAACAAGCCCTTGATCATGTCGTCCCATAAATTTCAATATTGAGATTATTTTAAGAATACTCATAACATTCAAATGAGTTAGACATTCTTGCCATGGACTCGAGGATGCTTTGTGCCACATCCAACTTAACCGACGTTTTTGCTTCTGATTGTCCCTGAACGTAGCCAAACCTTTTTATTCGCTTTTGAGAGATGAAATTATTTTTCCTTTTTCTCTAAAATCAACGTTACCACTCATATTTTCCGATACAGATCATTTCGAACAACTCTCGTTTCTTGTTTGTTTGTCTGCCTGTCAGCGTGTCCGTAGATCCTTGCAACAAGGCTAATTCCTACAGCATCTATCCGACGTCGGTGACATGCTCACGGAATATGCAGGTTAGACTGTAGATGGCCCCTTATGAGTTTCATTACTAAGAAGCGAGTCCATCAGTCTGTGCATGCGCAAACGTAAAATCCACTTCTCATCATTTTATCAGATTTTAGTGGTTCGATCGCGCTAAAATTGTCAGGATAGTCGGGGGAAAAAAACGGTCTAATGATCTCATATCAATTTCAGGATGATCGTATCATCATTCTAACCGCTACAGAATCAACGCCAGAGACCCGCAATGCACGTCAGTTAAACTTTTGAAGGCATTGATGAATCCGCAACATGTCCCGCGGCATTCCTATCGCCTAAATATAACAAGCAATATAACATCATTCGAGATTACTTGAAACACTTCAAAAGATCTATGTATACGATCCTATTGAATAGACGAGGAATTTTACATGGTTATTTCAGCAATGTAGATTTTTTTGTCGTTTCACAATCAAATTATCAACTAAACTACTCAAAATTTGAAATCGGTATCCTCCTCCCAGGTGGTCACTGCGCTTAGATTCTGTCATGATTTTGTTATCAAAGGTCCGAGGTGTAAGGAAGATATTGTAAGTGCAAGCACAACCGCATAACCCGACTAAAATGGATTTTAAACCTGATATCGTGTTTTTGTACCCCCAACGTTTCTTCCCCAACGTAACTGGCGAATCATCTGAAAAACGTCATCTCATCAGTCACTGTGTGCTATTCGCGAATGGTGGAAGATTGTACGATATTCTGTGAGAAAAATGAATCGTTTGACGGAAGATCTGCTGAACCAGGCCATGGGAATGCTCGAAAATAGGGGAATCATTGCGCTCAGTGAGTAATCGGTTCAATGTTCCTCAGCAAGTGATCATGAGAGCCCGCAATCGATTTCGTGAAACTGGAACAGTAACATGGTGGAGGCCGACTGCGAGCGACGAATGCAAGAGAAGATCGGTATTTAGTGATCAGTTGTAGGCGTTATTCAACATTGACAGCACCCTTGAGGGTTTCCGTGTTGACGACTGAACACAAGAGAAGAAGATTGGCTAGGGCGCACGCTCATCGTCATTGGACAGTAGAAGACTGGGGAAATTGTATTATGAGTGATGAGACAAGAGTGCGTCTACACAGCAATGACGGTCGTGTGTGGGCATGGAGAAAGAGGGGTGAAAGGTTTTTGGAAGCCAATGTGTCATACATCCATGCTTATGGAGATGGTTCGATTTCTGTTTGGGGAGGTGTTGCTTAAAATCGAGAAATTCCGCTTGTTGTTTTAGAAAACAACACAATGACTGCTGAACGCTACTTGAACGATGTTTTACGCGATGTTGTGCTTCCCTTGTCAAAAGAAATCGGAGAATCACTAGTGTACATCGACGACAATGCACGCCCTCACAGAGCAAGGGTCGTAAACGATTTTTTCACTGATCATGAAATCACAAAAATGTATTGGCCTGCACAATCACCAGACCTAACATTAATTTTCTTCATTTTCCTAATTATTGTGTTTCATTCTCTTTTGACTGACAGAAGCATTTTCGGCTAAATTAAATCAAATTTTGCTCTATACGATTTTTTTCAGCAGCTGCACTGTTAAATTCACTTCCCCTTGTTCTTTCGAGCCTTTGATAACAAAACCAAACCCGTGTTTGAGCGCAGTGACTACCGGGAGGAGGATACCGTTGGATTTGTAGGTGGTACATTTCAAATTTTGAGTAGTTTATTTCAATATAACTGTAGGTTCAGAAGACTCGGTACTCAGTCCGCCAGATTTTTGCCTTCATTGAAGCAATGTCAATTTTTGCCACTATGCTAATTTATCAGTTTTTACTCAAATATACATTTTTATAGACCATTGACCGGTGCTTAATGGCCTTCTAATTCCGACCTCATTAACCTTAATTCTTCTACAGCATTTTGTTTACATTCTGATCAAAATGTATGGAATAAATTATGTTATGTTTTTCCAGACTCATCAAGCGGACCGTTCATCCTTTCATTTGTGACTGACAGATCCGTCACTGGGCTTGGATTTCGATTGAAATACACACAGATTCCTTGTTGATCTCAAACTATAAGTTGATGAACTACTAAAAACTCAGATTTACCACCCAACGACTCTAGTGTCGCTATAATAACTGTAAGGTAGTTTAAATTAAAATATAATAAATCGATACTATCCAATATCACTCTAATACTACTGACTGTTATGAATAAAACTCTTGTTTGTTATTTATATTCAACACTTTATTTTACAGAACAATTCTTCCCTTATATACATAAAATGCATTATTGATAAGTGAAATTTCTTCATCATTCGTACGTCCGAATCATTCATCGTTTCATTTTGGAGTTAAGATATAATATCTGGTTGAACGGAACAAAATTTAGTTTTACGAGACGGTAATTATTGCGAAAATGAATATGGAGCGGCATTATTTACAATTTTGGAAGGATTTCGAATTAAATTTTATTCATTTTAATAGGATATTCATATCAACAAAATAACTTCCTAAACAACAGCTAAATATATACTTATAAATGTATTGAAATCGACGTATTCAGATCTAAAACTGAAAAAAAAAACATTTTTTTCGTTTATGCAGCCGACTTTTTGATTTTTTGAACTCATAATTCTTCGAAAATAGGATTAGATAAACTGTATCTAATAAGATCACGTAAGAATTAAGTAGATAAAAGTTTGTTACTAAATTCATTCCGATCAGGTAAACATTACATCATCAAAAATTAGGTATAATTACCTAACTGTGATTATTTAAATTTAGTTCCGAACCATTTATTTACTGCAAAACGGTGTGTTTTCTGATATCGATTTTTTTAAATTATAGTTCAGATCGTAGTTAAATACCCAACAGAGATTCTAAATTGTCTCCTAAAAATAGTAACACGGAATTGACGATCTCGAAAAAATTATTCATTATTAGCGGTTGCTTCAGTATGTCTACAGTGGAACCTAGTAAACTTAACATCGCCCATCAATTTACAATTTACTGATAACAATGCGGACGATTTCATCCAAAATTGAAAGACCCTCATGTCTCCAAAGGGATGGTTCGGCTGAAAGGATTTTTTGAAGATAGAAAGATTAGGTTTCTAGTTTCCTATTGGGTTTTCAATGGATTCAACATGAGAGGATCGCACATTTTTGGTCGGTTCCGTTTTACCTCGTCCCGTTGCTTCCGAAGTAAATAGTCCGCATATATACTTATTATGTAAAACAATATCTAATCCGCTTTGTAACGGGAACCTATCACCCCAAAAGCGATCTTTTGCTTAACCTATCACCCCAAAAGCGATCTTTTGCCGAACCTATCACTCCAAAAGCGATCTTTTGCCGAAACTTACCGAACATAATAATAAAATAGGTACCAGAATTCTAAGTGGAAACTGAACGATGGTGCACGGCCGTAGAAGAACACTTTATTACCTTTTTCCTAATGATAAAAGAGTGGTCAAAAGCTGGAGTAATCACAATAACTATCTGGGATCCTAGCAACGCTGAACAACCGAAACTGGTTCTTACAGCAAATATTATTCCATGTCCTCGCTGTTAAGGAGGTTGGTTTTTGGATTATTGTCTCAAAACCTCAATAATAGCGGTGAAATTATTTTTCAGCCTCAGTTCAGAATAGACTAAACTGCTAGAATAACTTTCTGCTAGCTTTCCCCGTGAATTAGACCATTCAGATGCCATTATTAAATTTTTTGAAATTTTTCTAACAGTTTCAACAAAATTAACTATTCATTTTGATTATGAGTTGATCATTAATGTAGGTTCTTTTGACCAGGTTCCACTGTGATATCTCATTTGAATTGCAGAAACCAGTCCTATCTGTTTGAACTACCAAAGCAAATAATAACCGCGGCGAGCTTTTCTGGTATGAAAATTAACCCTATTCACGAACCAATTCAGAAAACTTTCAAGTACCCACAACATTATCATGAGTAGATAGTTTTTATTGTATTATTGTCAACTATTTCTATAACGTTGAAACTCCAATTTGCTATTTGTCTTAAAATAAAATAAAACCGGCATTTAACCAGTTCACATCTAAATTAAATTGCTTCCTACAATTAAATGAAACGGTTTAGAAAGACAAAATTTAGATTTGGGATTAAAAGCAACGAATATGAAGACAAGATAAAGCACATATTCATAGTTAATACCGTCCACAGTTTTCACTGTTGATATTTCTTTGATACGTTCTGTTTTATTTAAATGCACCATGTCTCTTAAACTCTGCATGGATGTAGGTGTGGCAACAATACTAGAAAACAGCTTCAACTATGAGGATATGTTCACAAAATAGATATGTCATCGAAATGTTCTGTTCATATTGTTACAATGTTTCATTGAAAAATATTATTGTCAACTATTATTGTAATAATTTTCTTACAAATACAAAATGAAGGCCTCGACATTTTTATGAATGGATTACATTGACGTACTGTACGGAGGAGTTCCAAATTGCCTATTACAATTTGCAGCTCCCCCAGTTTACAAAGTTAGTTACAGTATAATTTTAAATTGTCCTTTCATTGATCTGAAATAGTCAATTGCTTATTGTCGAATTCTACTAGGATATTGATTCTTTTGTTACACATCCCCTACAGCTACCTCACATTGACCAAGAATATTTAATCGCATTATTCAACTCGTTGATTTACGAACTGACCCCTCGAGGCCGGGATTATTATTTCAAAACAAATGTTATGAATTCACAAGATTACATATGGGACTAAGCGACACAGAAAATAAATATGCATAGTTGAATAATGATAGGTTTTCAACATTTTGATAGCTACACTTTCTTTCTTACTAGATATAACGTATCTTTACTAAAAATCAATCACTCCTTAAATACTGTGGTATTGGTAATGACCAGGTGGGAAATTATTATTGTCCTTATTTTCGAAATACATTTGAAAGACGACATTGTTATTGTCAAATATAAGTTAAACAATTTTATTGTCCCCATCAACTTAAACAGGAAGCTGAATTTATAATGTAAAGCTTAAAACACAGAAATTTGAAATATTCTTCCAACAGTAGCCATTACCTTTTAATTGTTTCCACACATCAAATATTACAAACACGATCTATTGCCTCTAATATAAAGAAGCTTCTCCACCGTATGTACAAATTTATCTAATTGACCAGTCTAATATACAAATTATCGTCAAACGATCCATCGATGATGAGCGGCAAATCACCATCTGATAGCTATTCAAAAACCTACAAAATAGGTCATTGTAACTCCATGGTTTGTTCTTATTGAAAACAACATAAACCAATTTTTCGGTTTCTAACTTACAGTTTTTTAATTTTCAGATAATAATAAATTCTAGCAACATTGCATCTAAAGTAAATACTACTTTTTCAGCCTTAGCACATGAGAAAGCAAAAAGTTAGCACTTTTTTGCTTGAGTTCCCAAAGGAGTTGATAGGTATTACTTGCGTTAAATGCAGTGAGCTCAATATCGAACACGACTCAATATTATTCACTCACATTCAGATTTCTTCCATTAGAAAACAATACTGAGGGTAGATGTGTGAAAACTATACCGGTAATATCTATTGAAAGTTACGAATGGCTCGAATTACAATTGAATATATAACATGTATAATTGGCTTAATGGGTGATTCCTATTTTACGGGACAATCGCTGTCCTTCATTGATAAATAATTTTCTGTTCAACTTTTTCCAAAAATTATTTTTGTAGATTTTATGTGGTAACTAGGCCTACTCATGGATGTCATAAAGTTCGGCTATTCTTCATTGTACATGCCGGTAAGTGATCGAAATGTACCTCTAATCTCATTGTCATGGTCTGTCCGTGAGTCAGAATTTGAATTTAATCCGAAATTTTATCCGCTTTAAGTACGTCTTACCGGAAATATTTCAACTAGTATTTTTTTAGAATTAGTTACTGGATGTTAGTGCGCTTACAAGTGGGACTAACTTTTAGATAGTCTATACAAATCAAGTGCTCAAATTTTGTCCCAAACCGTCTGTCTCATTATCATGGGTTTGAAGGAAATCATCGTAGCTCTCTCAAATGAGGGAATTTTTTAGCAATTCAAACTTTTTTTTTGGCAATTCGAGGTTTTTCAGCGTTGGTAACCCTGCCCTTTGAGGAAACACCATGCTTCGGTCATTTCTATACAGTTGGGGCTCAAAAATGAAGTTAGCCGTTTGTAAAACAGGTGTGTACGTTTCATACTTCTCATTGTTATGGGTTTGAAAATCACCTTTAACCATTCTTATTGATTCGTTTAGCATTTTGGGATAGAGATTTAAAAACTCTATTTAATGCAAGTTTCAATTTCTATAAGTGTTCATTGGACTCCTAATTGCAGGAGGTTAATGTTGATTTCTCATTGTCGTGACGATTTTAAATTTCATTGTAGTGCTACACAAAAGCCGTCATGGCTGTTTGAAACAATTTTTTTTTCAATTTGGTATTTGATACTAAAAAAATACTAATGTTAAAACGTGATACTTGTTCTAGCACAAAGTCAGGAAAAACTGAAATCAGATATCTGTCTCATTCAACCTTACCTACACATCGTTTACGTAATTCTATCGTTATTTGGTTGACAAAGCTCATTGTCATGGATACGTACCATTCTCGTAACCTATAAAATTTTAAAACCTGAATTTTGAGGAAACAAACGAAAATCACGCGTGCTTGTACATCACTATACCATTAGAGTAACATCTAGATTGTATAATAAAAAATCATAAATTTAGGAGAACAAAATTTTTTAGTCAGAATCAAAACCTCGATTGCCCGTTAAATGAGAATCACCCTAATACCTTTAGTGCAAACTTTAATTTTACGTTACTTAAATCAATGTTAACAGAAAATTTGTCACATTTCTCTGTAGGTAATTTAAAATAATAAGATTGGTATCGCAATAGACTAATACTTCGGACTTGAAGTATTTCACATTGAAAACTAGTAAACAAATTTTTGGTGGTTTAAAAAATTATTTTTGCCTATGAATTATCTCAACTTGAAACAAAATTGTGGTTCAATTTGTTCTGATTTCAAAAAAAAAAAAAATAGAATTATTAGTTACGTAATTTATTTTCGAAACTAACTGATTTCACTGTCCCAATTCATTAATAAATTTATTGTTGTGGTCACATTATATAAAAACTGTATCCTGTTGAGCACAGGAAAGGAGTTTAAATCTCTAGAACATTTCAATTATAATTCCTTTCTATACGGTTTGTGTTGGAAGTAAACATTCAGTGCGGTATCATTCGGCATTCGTTAATTTCAATTGAGTTTTCGTTGAGTATAACTGATGGAAGGTAGTGCCCAACTTGTTAGATAAAAAAATGCATTCATCAATATTTTATATAGTTTCAATCCTCAATGGGGGAGTAATATTGTGAGGAGGTGTTTTACTCTAAATCAGTAATAACAATTTCAATCATTTGTGTTAACTCCTGAAATGACTGTTAAACACAATTATCCGCATTGAAGATACAATAGGATATCACGTTCTAATAATTTAGTCCTTGGATTATTGTATTCTAAAAGTATTTGAGATCCACACTCGTTGTTTCCTATCGCCTTCACGGCACCGTAAAATAACTCTAGAAGGTCTTATTAAATAAATGTTATTATAAAATTATTTCTTCACAGATCTTTAAATAATTGTCCAAGATAAACCATGCATGAAATACCAACTTGAGTAGAGCTTGTTCACAATTTATTGCATTCTTGTTTTTCACCAAAAATTTAATAACTAAATTTTAATTAATCTGAATGGTTAATTTACTTAACAACTTATTTAATGTTCATTGTTAATTTCTAATGTGAGGCCACGAGGGAATTAGTCAACCCATTAAGGACAAGGACCGAATTGTACTCGAGAATAATTTCTGTTTAGGAATTTCTCTGGCGATTTCTCTGGCCTGATTGTTATAAATCCTCAATGAATCTGTAATTGAGATTCCTATGGACATACGTACTGGAAGACTTCAAATTTCTCCAATTTCTCCTAGGTTTTAGACGTCGTATTTTTTGCCTGTAACTGCTTTCATAACCCAACTATATTCGATAGACAGATTTATTCAATTCAAATCTTGAGTAATACTTTTCTGAATATGATTCAGATGAATATGACTGATGGTGAATATGAGGATGAATATGGGTTTAAAATCACCATTTACGGCCTTCAAGAGATATTTCTGCATACGATCTCATTTATTCTGCGTGTGTAATCTTATAAAATGTCTAATAAGGAAATTGATTCCTGCATAACCTCACTTAATAGAGCAAAGTGAGATTATAAAGTGGAATTGTCACTGCTGAATCCACCGAATTAGGAGTTATACTAGCCCCCTGATACAATGAATTTGAATAGAACCCCAATTTGAATAGAACAGAATCGACAATCAAGTGGATTTGGAGGCAAATCATTATTTGGACTGTGAATGAAGTTGTCTGAAACGAGTGCATATTATCGTGATTCCAATAGTTATCCTAGATGAATTAGAAAGAACGGAATTGAATAAAATTTAAAAGCAAGTAGACTTTTAGACTGTGTAAGCAGTGATCTGGAACGTACGGATTTCGTGTTGTGAACTCCACTCGATATTCCAGAGCGATTTTAGTGGACTGTTAGCGGTTGTGTACCCCACGATATACTACTGCACGGCCTGAGCTCATGAAGAGGAAAAATACTGCGATCCTCGGTGGAGCTACTGAACCAAGATAGCGTAAATACAGGGTGTTCGGTATAAGAACGATGAAATGAAAGGAGCGGACTAAAAAAACATTGCTATGAGGTTGAAGTTGTTGCAAATTAGTTGCTTAATCGATCCCTGAAGTTTCGTCGTTCCTAAACAGAATCCTGTACAGACTTCTGGTTATATACTCGTAAAAATAACACTGGAAACCAGATGAGGAAATTTACCCGTTCGTTAAATATCGGAATAGATGAATAATGCACCAGAGCATTCGATTTGAAAAGCAAAATCAAATAAAAAAGTCAAGAAGATCCTTAATGGGTTTATCCAATTATCTGTATAAACACTATCTCACAATCTTTCTCGATAACAAAGGAAAGTACCTGTTGAGTGTTGCATCTTAGGCCGTTACAAAATTATAAAAAAATATTTCGCGAACAGCATTTGTTTCCTAAATCAGAATCCGACAAATTACACATTCGGAGGCTCCCTTACATATCGTTATGATATTCGCAACCATACTCGGATACTACTTGAGTATATATCATGTTTGTTTTATACAGGATTGACCGCTAAATATCAACTCTTATATTTTCTATTCAAATATTTCATTCTGAGATCATTTGTACAAGATTGGCCAATAAAAAACCCAATCCGCACAATTACCCAACCACATAACTCGAGGACAACTAGGATTTTTTTTTCTTAATCTTGAAATGTAAACCCTATCCAAATATCCAAAGCAGTCACTGAATAACCGTTTTGTAATTGTGATAGGAAGAGAATTAAAGTTTGTAATTGCGGAAACGATTAAGGCAATTCATATCATTCCATTACACTTGAAGATGACTTTATATTATCAAATATATTGGTTGTTGATTGCAAAAAGCCCAAATTATCAAATACCCAATGCATTCTATTATATTGCAACTCCATTTGATTTGCGTTGAAATTATAATATGTTGAATAGGTTTCATTATTTATTCTGAATGAGAAATTTTCGCGCAACTCAATAGTCAAACTTTTGAATCATTTACGTCAAATTTTCAATACTCCATTCAGAGGATGAATCCTATTTCAGTTCGCCTCGATTTTAAGGCGTTTCTACGGTAATTTTGATGATTTCAGTTCATCGAGTTCAAGGCAAAGGAGCGCTTGAATTAAAGTAAATGCATCTTTAAGTCCGATATTCCTTTTTTGGAGAGTCACCGTCTGTGTATTTTCCCAATGTATTACTACCAACTTCGTTAGGATATCAAACAAAATATAGATTCCTTAAACTGACGTTAGTTTACTGTACCAAAATTTTGACGTGCATTCTGTGCTGCAATCTGAGGATGTACCTATGAACACCAATATTCGACCTAGAATACATTAGTCCCCGTAAACACAGCATTTTTTCGGTTTCACACAATGCTTTGAGCATGAGCCAGGCTGTCCTGATATAAAACAGTTTAAGGAGACATTAATTAGCGGTCAAATCTCGGTTAAAACAAACAAAATATTATACTACGAACACGTTATCACATCTTTTGGACGACCCAAT
Organism: Creontiades dilutus; assembly: GCA_031894815.1. Classification (NCBI taxonomy): domain Eukaryota; kingdom Metazoa; phylum Arthropoda; class Insecta; order Hemiptera; family Miridae; genus Creontiades; species Creontiades dilutus. The sequence continues at coordinate 426,145 of JAVIWC010000944.1, forward strand.
CAAGTACATATGATAATATTTTTTTAAATCCTTGTTTTTCAGTGACAATTATAATTACCTCGGCGACATTTTTCTACAGTTCTTCTTCATGAGGGTACGTCGGACAGCAAAGACCTTCACTGCCGTCTGGGTGTATGCAAAACAAGAGAGTTTCAGCTGTTGTCACTTCGTGCTCGACAATACCGTGGAATTCTTTTAGGTCGTTGGCTGGGAACCACGCTTTCTCGTTGTCATCGATTATCACAATGTTCATCGCTCTGATTCCATAAAAAGAAACGGAATGCAAACATTTAAAATTTGATAATTCGGAACTTAGAAGTATTTAGGAATAGAATTTATGGAGACAAAGGTAGGTTTTGAAATGAATAAGTTGAGCTCTGAAATTTCATGCGTATTTGAGGCGAATGTGTATGTGTTATAGCGTATTTGTGTAATCCATGCATTCTATATAATGACCAGTCGTTCAGTGAGTATAGTTTCTCATATTTCGAGCTTCTTGTTCACATTTAATAGCGTTATGTGTGAAGTTTAGGTGGTCTGTACAAAGGCAACGGTGCCTTGAGCAATGTTTGGTAAAACACAGTCTAACGAGGGATTCTGACATTCTTAAAATTCCACTGTTGCTATTGATAATTTATAGGTAAACTTCCCACTCAAAGTTCACCTGTTGATTTATTAAATTTCCTTCAATCTGTAGAAAACGTAATTTTTTAAGCACACCTATTTATTTCACATATCGTATGTCTGCATTTCATGAACACAGTGTGTATTTTACATTTTGCATGAGAGGCCACCGTCATTATATAGAGAGCCTAATATATGTGTGAAGTAGCTAGCAGTACATACATTGACTGGCCTTTTTATTTAATGTGTATGCATTACATGTAATGGCGGATATACCGCATTTACTTAAGATCGTTCATTCAACTAAGGAACCCACCTCCTGGCAAATTCCATTGTATAGAGTGAGTTCCTTTTCAATAACAGTAGTATACTACTGCCTAAAAATTTAGATTTAAAGTATGAATTCAAAATCATAGTAGCTATGGTCATGCATATTACCTGCAAATTGCTACTACTGGTATCCACATAACGGCAACCATTATTAGGCCACAGGCAAGAAAAATAGCCCAAACCGGCCATTCTTTCATTACTGTCTCTCCAGTTTCTGCTATCCATGCAGGATACCTTGAATATTTTGAATGCAATCAATTAGAATATGAAATTCAATTAAGTATACAAGAATAGCTGTTTAAGATTAGAGTTATAATATCGATCTTAAAATGCAGCATCATGGATTCGATTCAACAATAATTATTGTTCAGTTATAATTCAGAATATTGAATTATGATTAAATTGTGAATTATAATTCAGTAACAAATACCTGCTTCCATCCGTGAATAGTTCCACGAGGCTTGCCACCAGAATCATGGTCATTGCCAGTGGAGAGAGGTACTTCCAGCATATAAGCCAGTACAACCCTGGACGGCTTCCCGTCATGAGCTCTATGTCATCTGCAAATCTAATGACAAGAAAGCATTAAATTTCAAAATTTACTACTTTCAAATAGTGTGTCAACAATAAAGCATAATTTCAAAAACTGGAAACACAGTACTTCCAAATAATGTGCCTTCAGTCAATGGTTTAGAGCAATCTTTCATTGAAAAACATTTATTTTCTAATATTTTTATTCTTAGTTTCAGCATTAGCATCTCTGACTACTACCTAAATCATAAATAGGCTTACGGCTTTGTGAACGTATGATGTATCTACATTTTCGTCCTTAGCCTTTGAGATTGAAAAATACGGTAGATACACAGTGTAGAATTTCCGATTCTTAAATTTAACTGTATTTAATTTACCTTTTCAGACCGTAGACGTAGGATACTGCCATGCACTCACAAAGTGCAATAATGAGGAGAGGGAAATTCCCTGAGAAACTATCGAAGAGGATGAAAACGTAGTTTCCAGAGCCGTGAGCAAAACTCATAGAAATTAAGCAGCAAAGTAGGCACATCACACCTGCAACAAGGAATTGTTCATATTTCATCAGCCCTAGACTGGCCTTTATTATCTGGAATAGACTAATTTTGAAAATATTGTGGCGATTACTTGATAAAAATATATGATGGATTGCATCATTCTCTTACAATTACCGGGTCAACGTGAGTACATAGGTTTAACTGCTCTTTGTAGTTGCGTACCGATTAAGTGAATGTTTAGTAATTTTTTTAAGGAATTAAAACCAGTGAACTCTATCTAAAAGAACGCAGTTCCCAGTGGATCTCCTTGCAAAAAAGTCTCTCATTTATTGTATTTATAGGAACTAAATGTCAAATAGGCTGACGATATTTACATAATCTACAAAGCGCAAATTTGAAAGCCTTAACCGCTGCCAAATAAAATTAAAAAAAAACCACCAGTCATTTGAAACAGTTCTGAATTCCATGCGGTATTTTTGGGGAAACTAATTGATGATCACGAAGAAAACGTATTTTTATTTAGTTGAGTGTGCACTAAATCTAATTTGCTTAGAAAACAAACAATTTTTCTTTAATGGAACTAGGAATCACCGGTTTCCAACTCTGAAGGATCACTTTCACGATTCGAATAAAGCTCATTTGATCAAAATAATGATCCTATGTCCGGAGGTGCTCTCCGAAGCTACTTGAAAAAAGTTGATAAAAGTTATATAAAAACGACGAATGGGTCAAAGATGGTGCTGAATCATTCCCATCAAACTTGGCCAACCCTAAAAGCCGAAATCAAATGGATAAAACATTCAAAATTATGATATTGAAAACATTCGAAATTACGTAAATGTTTTTGTGTTCGTTATTGATTGACTTCCTTTCATGGGATGAGCCAACTGGGATGCTTTTTTGTGTCGAAATTAAAGGCTTGTATTGGTGTTTACGAGGTCATCCTATATCGTCTTTGGGACATGGAAAAGTCAATTAGGAGAAATGAAGCCACTCTGATCATCTGAAGGACTCTAGTGGCTAATTTCTTTACGGATCAATGTGAGGAGCTGAAATATAAATTTATGTACCTTAACTACTAGAATTACTCGGAGACAGGTTGTCCGAGCGAGCTGGGGCGTCAGTCCTCTAGCTGTTAACTTTCAGTGGGAGTACTGATTGCCCCGGTTCGAATCCGGCTGGCACCAATGATTAGGGCCAAAATCCTATCAAGTGTTGTATACCTGTCTTGTCGTTAGACAGTTCACCTCTGATCTCGATATCACGTGAATCCAAAACGCTCCCAACCCAGGGGCGTGTGGCAATGGGAAGCCACGAGCGAAATCGTCAGACCTAGTTCCGATCCTCTCTGGAGGACGGCTGGCGACGTCCGCGACACCTCCGGGTAGTCGGACGAAAATCCAAGGTAAAATTCCTTGTTTACTTTACTTTACTACTTACTTACTAGAATTACTCCTGATTATAAGGTATGTGTCAAGAGAACCGAATCAGATTTATAAGTACCCCGCATCATTACCAGCTGGACCACGAGGTATCCATGGCAAAGCAGCATCCGCGAGCCCGCGACTGCTACTTTCCTACTTCCGATCGAGTATTCACGGTCACACTTTTAATGAGATGTAACCTCTAGCTTATACCATGTTTATTTCTACCGAAGGTCTTTACATTAATAAAATTTCCTAATACGTGATAATTAATAACGTTACAGTATGTAGATTTCTAGAAGACGGTATGGAGATAATATACCATCGATTACATCTTCCATGTTAGGATCAGTCATTTACATAAATGGGTTATTTAATACGTACAGAAATAGTTATTCTTAGTGGAATAATGTTCTGCCTTTTAAATATTGACTCAGTGAGTAGTACTGATAGATTAACAAACTACCTGTAAGGATTTCTTTCCTCAAATTCGGAAACAGCTTCATGTCGACTATAGAAGTCACAACACCTTCCAGTGTCCCGAACTGAGAGTCTATCCCTAATGTAAACAGCATCAAGAAGAAGAGAACAGACCAGAACTGTGCTCCTGGGAATTGGTTGATAGCCTCCGTGAAAATGATGAACGCCAAACCAGTTCCAGCAGCCGACTGAAATGAAAAAAACCGTTATTTTATCAATGAATGAATGAAATATTCTTCATTGACAAGGCATTGCCTATTCAATACAAGGGCAATGCCCATTATATAAAACATTAATATTCATTAATTAAAATTATTATTTATTCAATACATTTTCCTTCTATTAGTTAGAGTAAGATCGAACTCCTCATACTACCAGTACAAGTACAACAAAAAATTAAAACAAATCACTTTTCCACGGATCGTCCTTATTACCGTACTAAACCAGCCTCTTCTAACAACCTGGTTTTGATCTTATGTTTATACAGATAAGAAAGAAAAAAATTAGCTTATAATTTTAGTTTCTAACCTATTTTGGTTTATTATTCAATAATAAACCATTGTAATCGCTCTTGAAAAAAAAAATTCTAACCCCCCCCCCCCCCCCCCTGAAAATTTCATGGTTTACGTTTCAAAGGGTTTAGAATCCGAATCTGCAGTACAAATTTTTCCGTCCGTCCGCCGTACGCCGTACGCACGATTTCTCCCAAACGGCCGAAGCAAAAAAGCTGAAATTTTCAGGAGAAATCCATGTTGGTCCGGCGACACCCCAATTCTCGAGCGCTCTCTCACTTAATTTAAAGTGCCCTTTGTCAAAGTTTTGTAAAATCCCTAAAAACCTCAAAAAAAGTCAAGGCGGCACTAAGCTTTGGATTGTGCTTGTTTCACAGGTGATAGAGCTATTTTTGAATTTCAGGAGATATGCATAGAGCACGTAAATCTGTTCCCGACCAAAATACCCATTTGGATTTATCAATTAATCATATTTGTGTGCCTCCTGAAATTCAATAACCGCTCTATCACTTGTGAAACACGAACACTGCAAAGCTTAGTAGAAATTCAAATCATGAACGCAAGCCAATTGAATAATAAACCGCAGTGAAAGAATTTGCAGCGTTTTTACCTGACAGTAAATTATTTGTAACATGTTCTTCACTTATCAATCTAGAACCTAAAAAGTTTAGCCGCTGGTAAGCCAATTCAGAGCACCAACAGAGTACATGATAAATTGAATCATTCCTTCCACTGATGCACAATATACACGCTTTTCGTTGTTCAATGTGACAGTTTTCCCTACGAATCCACCCTCTTATAACGCTCAAACCGGCTAACCTGAGTTGTGCAAGGATCGTCTCAGGCGCATCTGAGTTCAAGTAGCTCTCTGGGTTGTTCGGAGTAAACCATTATCTTTCACACAATGCGCTATACGAAGAGTTCTACATCCTTCCCAGGTCATCATAAAATAATCTAGTCCTGTAAGTACCAACTATGGATTTCCGCTTTTCTCTCAATCCGTTGTAGTCTAGTCTATCCCAGACTCCCCCAAACCCAATACCATACATAATTCCTTTAACCTGAGCTCCCCAGTTATATCTTTGTAGATAGGTTCCCCTCCTCACCGTTGTCACCAGCTGCTACAGACAAACCCTCGGATATCTCGTCGCGTCCATCCGAAAAACGTAGGAGCCACCCCAGCACCCTATCAAAAATCCTCACACTCAATCTATCGCGACCAGTCTCTATCCTCAGCAAGTAACCAGGCGTACCTCTAGGCAGCAGTAAAGAACTTTCAATAAACTTGCTTTGTATTTTTTCAATTTTATCAAAATATCTAAGGCTCCAAATCTCTGCATTGTAAAATAAAATAAAATGTCTTGTCAATAAAGAATATTTCATTCATTCCGTTATTTTAATAATGAGAATCTGTAACAATGACATGCAGCTAACAGTTGTGAATTGTTTCAAACTGTGTTCTAAAGGTTTTTTTTCTTTTTAATTCAAACAGTATATTGTCAGATAGATAACTTAGCAAACACTTGTAAATTCTTACGTTGTCCAATTCCTTTTCCAGATCGCAAACTGGTAATTCAGGTAGAACGGATGACATGGTTGTAACAGCTTTCCCAACACTACTGCTCAGAGTGGTGCCGATTGCGTTAGCAGATTGTTCAGCTATGAGAGCCAACGTGTAGTTCCTTTCGCTTAAGCAGTTTTCGTAGTTCAAAGTCGCCTTGAAACCTAATTGCGTGTGGGTGGAAAAGAAAAATGTTCTATTCAAACTCCTTTGTAGACGTATTCAATTACATTTATACGCAAGATAGTCATTAAGTCGCTAATATTCGATCGCAGGTCTAGTAGGCACATATAAGTCGTATGATATATATTATGCAAATGTGAACCTTGTTGCTAGGAACTTAATCTTAACAAGACCTGTCATCATAACTTTCTTAAGCTTTAACAAGGATGCAATAAGTAATCATGAAAGTCGAAAGCTTGAAACTAGTAACTTTTTCCATCAGTTTACACACCCTCTAGGGGGTCTAAAAACATCGAGGAAAATTTGATGGTTTCATGAGCCAAAACGAACGAGCTGAACACGAATCAGAGTTTGTACTATGTTATTAATAAAGATATCTGTATTTTTGTAAAACTCCTGCATTACTCAAAGAATAAATTATCTCTAGTTTTTGTATATATTATTTGTTACCAAAAAGTTCGCAATGACTTCCGTATAACTATTATAAGGAGGAGCAATAACAGCTTTTGTTCAAACAGTTAAGCTCAAATACAGATGGAATCGAATAGCGGTGATTTTGCTTTCATGCTATTAATCCTTATCCTGATAATTGAGTTTGATACCTGTTAATTCTTCTTTAACTTATTCGGATCGCACTTTTAGCAGTTGTTAGGTATACAGATCATCCAAGTATGGAAAATTTCACGTTTTGAACTAATTTCCCATGCCGTGTTATCATATTACCAAATTCCAATATAAATATTACTTTGAGTTTTCATACTTGAAAATCGCTCATGCTGCACTGATTAAATGAATAGCCCTACAGAATTTCGGTTAATAATGAAGTGCGGGGGAGTTCCCTCGATTACGTGGCTAATTTCTCTTCGATTCACTAAAGATACTGGCTTTTATTCGGAACTGATGGGTCTTTAATTCGTGATGTTTCGTTATTAGCTTTTGGGCAAGTACCCAATTATGGAATTATTGGAGGAAAGTAGAGAAAGATTTTACATTACAGGTTACAGAGATTACAGAACATCATCTGGACTTTTGTGGTAATAATGAGTTTGAACGTTTCACCAACTTTATTGCGCTAAACCGGACAATGCCGAGCAAACCCGCTAGTAAGTTATGTGTTATTATTATTGAGTTCGGAATTATCAAGGTCCAGCGTAAGTTGGAACTTATTCTCAACAAATGTATTTTCACTAACATGGAGTTTACGAATACAATTATTATATATACATACTCACCTATAACCGAAAATACTACTATTCCTGCAAACATCGACGTGAAGCAATTCGTTAATGCAACTGTGACGGCGTCTCGGTAGCAGTTGTTATTCACGGGGTTGTACGAGGAAAATGCGATCAGACCTCCGAACGCGAGGCCGAGGGAGAAGAAAATTTGAGTGCCCGCCTCCAACCACACCACGGGATCAGTGAGTGTGTGCCACTGTGAAAAATACCTTGCTAAAGAATCTTGAGGAGAGAATGGAATCATGAATACGTATTGCAAACCTATTACTCGACTTCAATTTATGAATCCTTATGTTAAGTGTGTTCAAATCTACTCCAAAAACAACAGTCTTTTATACAAAGGAGCACAAAGTGAAACATTAAGTGTACGAATCCCGTATCATTTCATCATGGAATTCCAAAAATTAGTAAAGGTCTCATAGAAGCACAAAAGACGTAGGAGCTACTCACCTTTGGCGTGAACAGATGTTTTATGCCATTTGACATACCGGGTAATGTAATACCTCTGAAGAAGAATATTACTAAGACTATATAAGGAAATGTGGCAGTCACGTACACTACCTGGAATGAAACATTGAAAATTTATGTTTGTACGAGGTTTAAGTGGTATTTTTTCTGCATTCAGTTTAAATTTTTTACTACTGTTTCTTCTTCTAGTTACCTTCCCGGAAGACGCGATTCCTTTGATCATGCACATGTAGACCAAAATCCAGGCGATGACGAGCGAAAACGCTATTTTCCAGTTGAAGCCGTTCGGGTTATTGATATCATCAGAGGCCATCAGAGTTGTCCTATACCAGAAATACTGTGTGGGCGTGCTAGCCTGAAATATTTTATTAACTGTTAGAATGTACAAGTTTAATATGGTGAGTACGTACCTGCTTGTTTAGTATCACGATTTCTATATTGTACTGGCCTTTGTGATAATTATTCAACTCACGTTCATACTCATTTTATTATTCACACCAAAACCAGACAGAAATGGAGAGGGATCATGCATGTTATTCTTGATTTGCTGCTATTGACCGGCTTGCAAATTAATTTTTCTCAATTTCAAGAATCAGTCACAAATCATACACTATGTACCCAAACAGGACTGATCCAAGAGGTTTGTTTAAAATCGTTCTTCAAGGGTATACGTACTAAGATAATCATGTACTATGAACGTATTTCAAGTTGGCACAATATCTGGACGGAATTTCTCCAAAAGAACATTTTATTTAAACCTACTTTTACATGGGGTAAGAAATATTAGTAGCCGCAAATATTATTATCCCATGTATCACAGTTTTCAAATTACGAAATGTTTTCTTACGAAAACCTAGTATTAGTGCTAATATGAATGTTATAGTGTTTGAAATAGCTTCGTGTTTGATAATGGGGTACCAAAGTAGCATCCTTCTTCTTTTGTAGCGTTCACAGATTGGTACATATCTCAAATCAAATAAATTGCTTAGCAGCAATATGTCTTGCGGGACAATAATTTGTTAGAAGCACTTCGTCCATGGGAATATATTTCAAGAAAGGTATCAGTTCGGTAATTTTATTGTACAGCCTTATTGATCCTTAAATTATGACCCTTGGTTCATTGCTTTTCTAAAAGCAGAGTTTTCCAACTAATGTACTCGTTTTTCGATTACATATTTTGGTACATCTACGATATGCCCAATATTCGGAAAAAAGTCGTATATTTAAAAGCAAGGTTATTTTTTATTAAAATTTGAGTCGAAGCTACATAGGTAAATAAGAGCTCCATGGGCTGGCTTATTAATTATTATCAATTCGCGATTTTTCTAAAATCCCTCAGTTGCTCAAATGTGAAAACCATTTTAGACAGGTTCTAAATCACATTGAGGTATTTCGTACTAGTCATTAGTGTGGTAATACATCGGTGAATACAAAACGTATGATAAGCATACATTCATCTAAAAATACATTATATAAAAGTATGTTACATTATAAATGTAGGCTGACTATAGTATGATTTATTGTCTTCAGCGATAAACCTCCGTAATCGACCACGGAAACAATTTTACTATCACGACTCTACTTTCCTCTCAATCAAAACTACAGGTCTGAGGGCACCCACAAGCTTACAAAGGAATTTGCGCGATTTCTTTAGATGATTAAAAACCATTACATGTATTGTCTTATCGCAAATACTAACATCAAAATTTTTGTTATTTTCATTTACTTAATATTTAATAGTAATATTTTACTAGAATACATTTTTTATTATTAAGACTAAGAAAAAATATGCAGTACAGTCCACTTAACTCACCACACATTCAGGTTCTTGTATAAAGGATCCGTTGTAGAAATACTTGTTAGGGCATTCTGCCCAAGGTAACTTTGCTTGAAAACTCTGAAACAATACAAAATTGAAACGGTGGGATGACTGGCCTTCCATTCCGATACGTATGGTTGAGTTTAATGAATAAAAATAATTATGAAAGAAGTAGATGCTGATTCCTTGACATTAGAAGTTCCTTATTCCACAAGCAAAACAATAAGGAATTCCTCAATATATCTAAAAATTCCTAATCTATGAATGTGCACTGTGTCATCGCAGTACATTCAAATAGCTTGATCTAAATAATAAATCAAAAGAGTAATGCTTATAAAAAATTGGCTTTGAAAGAGTCCATTTTAGGGTATTTTTACGATACTAAAAGCAAACAAAACTCCTAAATCCTAGAAACACGTTTATAAAACGTTGATCATAAATCACGTTTGGCCCAACGACGAACCTGAATACTCGACATCGCTTTCGAATAACCCTGACTAGTGATTGAAAGATACAATTTTGAAAAATCTGCATCTCAAACGACTTTGAAGAAACAATAATTTTCTAAACTTATATTATGGGAGGGAAAGATTTGATTTTTCATTTGTTCGTTGGTTAGGACTTCCCTCAAAAGTAATGTATCGGTTTTTTGAATTCTTCCACCTCAAGCTACATCGTTACTAAGAGACCCGGGCTGTATTATACTTTCCAAAAAATTAGAGGTCCCTACCTAAAACTGATTAATGTGGAGTCATATAAAGAAGAAGTCATTATTTAAAATAGGGTCCTTTAATTGATTGTTCGGTCACAAACGGCCACGATGTTATTTGTCTAACTACAATAGTTTAGCCACAGTAATAGATTTTGCTTCAATTTACAAGTCCAAAAACGCGTGCATCGAAAAGCGGTGATGTGACATCACAATATTAATTCTTATAAAGTTGAATGATTTGATAATTGAGATTGATAATGTGCCTCAGTACAAATTCCACTTTTAGTTATTCGGATCGGATGTTAATGCTTAGAAGTAATGAGGAGTACGGGAACTTTATTCGAAATCAAAATGAAACATCAGAAGTCATCCATGACACAATTATATTGGTTCCTGCATGTACACTGATGAAATTCATTGATTTGTCGAATGTTGAGAAGTAATCATGAGCTACCCGAATCGAGGATAATCATGATTATCCAATATATGGAGAGAACCCACCTATAATTAACCTTAATTCAATTATGTGATGATGTTGATAGTCCTATAGGCGTTTGGGTTATAACCGTGAGCTGCTGAGTATCTCGATCGGCTGTATGAACCATGCGGCTGATTTCTGTCCTGTTTACTAAAGCTAGTGAACTTTTATAAGGAGACTGTGAATATGTACACCTTTTATACCTATTTTTCACACTTATGCGGGTTTATATCAAATTTTGGAATTATGGAAACAAAGAAAGTGAACAAGACTTCAGCTCAACGTTTATGAGATAATGGTGAAGGTGGATCCCTCACCAATCAAATCGATCAAACCCGGGCAACCCCGGGTAAAACATTTGGTAACCTATGAGCAACAAAGGTTTAACGAGCGGATTTTTATCTAAGAATTGTGTTTAATATCACGTTTTCCCTATTGGGAAACTTTCGTACTTGAATGAACTATCAGGAGTACAATTTTATTTAATTAATTTTTTCTTGATTGTTTATACTTACAATATATACCATACAATCATTATAGTAACCGATCACGGTTTTCCTTATTTTCCTTTCTACTGTTCTTAGCCAACGCATTTCTCCTGATAGGTTTTTTATCTATTTTCACTTGGCTTTTATAAATGAAAACGTAATTTGAGAATGGACTTGTGATAAAAATGGAATATACAATAGTATATTTATCTTCTCGGGAAAAGTCATAATGTTTATAACGGCTGCCAATATGTTTTAGAAACTCAGTTCAAAAACTTCCAGGATCGTTTCCTGTATATCAATATGCTTAACTATTGTCATCTTTGTGTCTTTATCGGAGCAGATTCGTGGGTAGAGCGTGTTCCGGATAACACTAAATTTTTAGTTATAATTGGAAAAGCCGTAGGATAACTTTAATAGAATTAAAACAAATAATATTACTTCAGTAAATAGTGTGTGAATCATTAGATGGTACTTACTTGGACAAAATAAAACAGGCACCAAGCAATTATTGTGTTGTAATAAAGAGCAACGTTGAAAGAGACGACTGCACTACTTATTCCAATGCCAGCTAAGAAAGGCGAAACCTACGGACACATCATGATGATTAGAATAGCAGCCATGTAAATAGTTAAATAATTAATTCCATATTATCATTACATTTCAGCAGTTAATCAGCATATATTATGTTTGTAGGATATAAGTTCAGGCAATAAAGTAAACACAAAATTGGACTCTAATTATTAGAGTCCAATTTTTGAAAAAAAAAAGCACGAATTTCTCCGAAAATTCAAAAAGTCGAACCTACCGACTTCAGACTGTTCCATAGAGATTCATTCCTTTAGAACAAGTAAGACTGAGCGAATGGATGGGCGGAAGTCAGTCGAAATAGGTAGCTGAATTGATTTCAAAATTACCGCCGAACCAATAGCAGCGTTTGCGAATTTGGTAACAGGAATTTCATGAAACGCCAATCCAACAGAGTGTTTGTGCAACACCACACGGCTAAACACTCGGATATCTCCTACAAATTTCATCTTGTAGGAGACGGTGAGCACCAGCACGAAAATGGGTTTCATGAAACGGATATCTCCCATGGTCTAATACCGCAAACACGTCAGAAATAGGAGGGGAATAGAATAACTGTCTAAAAACGGATATAATATTATTACCAAAACTGATTTCTTTGTCATAGGGAAGTCACAAAAACTTACCTTTCAGTTTTATTAGGATTTCCGAGAATTCAACAAAAATAATTAACTGATTACACTTGTCTTCAGATCAAGTCGTTAGAATGATGCGCCAGGCTATACGGCAATTGTTATTTTTATTTTTTTTTTTTTTTTGCTTTTGGAGATCAACCTGATTTTTCAACGACTAAGTAATTCTATCGGACTACGTTTCAATGTAAATGGAGAATGTTTGATGTTTACAAAAATAAATTATTCAGCTTCAATATGGGAACCAATTACCCATTTTTCACGATCCACACAATCTGCCTCATATAATCACGCCAATTCATTTTATATTGCAAGAACTTGAATATCTGTGCAAAACGTTTACAACTCACTTGATTCCACACACCGATGGCACCTTTCCTGAGTCTTTGTCCAATAGCTAACTCAAGGTAAAACATAGGAATTCCCTCAATGAAGAGCATGATGAAATATGGCACGAGAAAAGCACCTGTAGGAAAAATTTAGTTGTATTTAGTTTCATTCATATGAGTTTTCCTCAAATTGTAACTTAAATTTTTAATCAGTAAAACATCTTTGGAGAGATTCTGTACTTGATCAATACAGAACAGGTGAACCTAAAATTCTAGTCAGTCTCATTTAAGCTCTTCATGTAAACTGTAATTCAAAATCAAATCGATGCTTTAACAATATGAATCCGTTGAAGATTGTTACAGCTAACCATCAGGCACCAGCGATCAGGCACAGTAAAACATTTAATACCCATTCATAGAACGAAGATGGGATACCAAGATCGATGACATTGAGTATTTTACATTATAAGGATTTATAAGTTTAGCCGTAACTCACATTTTGGGAAAAGAAAAAGATTTCCCTAGCATTCTCTAACTTCTCAAGAATTTGTTCACTCTAGATCCTGACAGAATCGAACCCAAACGATTCCAAAAAGTAAATTTTTTTTCTTGAATTAATGTGTAAAATGAAGCAGTTTCAATGTCCCATAAGCTGTAAAACCAAGTTTTCCAAATATTTATTCATTGAAATCCGTCTAATATGTAAATACATCATGGCGCCAATGCCCTCCAAGACAAGGCAACTGATTCTCATCCGTGTGTTCTTCAAAAGTAGCCTAATTCGTTACTAGCACTCTAAGGCCGCCATAGCTTTATTGACGGATTGGCTCCCCGCATGCCCCACTCCAAGCAATGTTCGCTCGGAGCAGGGAATGTGAGGGATTGAATCCGATAATTTATGAAAACCGCTTTATACAATCAAGTTGCACGGTTATTTACCATTTAAACCACCTGAATTTGGCTATCAAATTATTCGCTGCCAAATCGCCTTTTTCGTCATGCATTTCTGAATCGTTGACTAATAGGTCGGTACGAAAAAAGCGTATGCTAAAAGGTGGAATCTACTAAATCATTTTCGAGTTTCATATTTAAGATCTTCATCTGGTATCTGATTGACCTTTTGGAAAATATTTCTCCGTGGAGAACATTCAACTCACCCCCTCCGTTTTTCTGAGCCAGGTAGGGGAACCGCCAAACGTTTCCCAGTCCCACGGCGTAACCTACAGTGGCCAGCAAGAATGTGAGTTTACTGTCCCAACTCTCCCGGTCGTCTTCCCCGCATTCTGGTCTGAAACTTTTCGGCTCGTTCACTTCTTCGATCTTCTCAGCAACTTTCATCGCGGCCTGCAAACACAGTTAAATGGATATTAAAGGAATTCTGACGACGGAGATGTAAACTTCCGGTGTCTCAGGGGCAATGTTGTAGGGATTTTCAGTGAAGGGTTATCACAAACAACCTAACATACGAGAGCTCGTAACAACTGGAAGATCGCAGTAACTCAAAAGATCGATCGATTGATATCCGCATTCAGAGCAAACATATTTGCCAAGCGAACTTGAAAAATCTTTAAGAAACAAACACGAAAAAGAAGAATAGGGTGCAACGAGAAGAACAAACAAAGTAAAATTAAAATTTAAAGGAGATTTCAAAAGTAAACTGTAACAGTTATAAAAACGAGTTACATAACAACTGCTATTACTAAAACATGAAAAGACAGAAAATCCCTACAACTTCCTTTCCTAGAAATACAAGTTAGACGTAACCATCGAAGAAAATCAATGAAATACAACAAAAGAAGTAGCTACTTACCTACACTTCGCTAATCCGATCAATTTATTATTATCATTTTTGTTTTTAGCTGTCCTAGGAGAAAAAGTATTCCTGTAGTGAAACTTATTGGTTCTCATTTCCAGTTAAACAAATTCCAATCATTGAATACATTGATCCAAAGTTCCAGAGTTGGTGATGTTTTGATCAAAAACCACTCAACATTTTGGGGTGGTTCATGATACTCGCTTAACTTGCTATAAATGTTTTTTTCTACATTCTTTGACCGCTTTTCTTAGCTTTTACTAGTTTGATGTACTCGTACGCTCTACTACAACTTTCTTCCCCCTAAGATTGTTAAACTGTTCAAGAAAAAGTACTTCAGTATAATTCTGGATGAGAACAAAGGAGTGTAGAAAAAAACCAGTTACATACCACGAAGATCGAGCCCGAAATGAATGAGATAATATTCATTAATAATGCACAAAGAGTAGATGAGTAGAGTAGGTGTGAGTAGGTGTTTGAATACATGTTCGTCGCTCCTCGTAATTTACCCTATATCATATCTTAATTCCTAATAAGAGAATATTATCGTCTAAAAGAAAGAACTTGTAACAAAAGATTTCAGAGGAGTGCAATTGTATATAAATTGGGAAATCTATCAAATACCTTTGTGTTCGGGCTTGAGTCGTCAAATGCTGAGTTGGTAGCTCCGTAGCTTGTCCCATTCTCAATCGTGACCAGTCGCCCTTTCATTTCCTTCATCTCGAACCGATCAAGGGACCTGGAACAGTTGAAAAAGAACAGTTACCGACGGAAAAAAGGAGCGACGGAACGGAAAGGAGAAACGGAAGGAGGAACGGAAACGGTTTGTCTTTCACCTGGGGGTAATCAGGGGACTACTTTCGGAATGGAAATGAATGGCATCGGACGATTGTTTACCAGGCCCCGCCCTGGAGATTGACGGGCGCTTTTAGGTGAGGTGATGAATGCTCGAATGTAAAGGATGGGGTGAAGTCGAGAGCCTGGGCACAATCCGTCTTTTCTGCAAAGTCCATCCCCCCTTAGTTTAAAAAGGAATTTTACGAGAGAGCTGAAACAGAAGCCTGCATCCCACAAACAATGCAAAAGTATGTCATGACTTCTATTAGTAGTAGCAGGTACAGATAGTTTTTTGTCAACACGGGACATTTAGTCATCACAAAAGTGCTTGAAAAAAAAATCCAAGACAAAAAAAAATTATTTTGAAAAACTCCCTTCCTTGTAATCCCGCCAAAAACATTCGTTATCCACTCGTAAGGAACTTCACGATCGGTCACTAGATTCATCATTGCATTGAATTACCTCCTAAAATTCCCAACACACACAGTTTCCAAGTAAGGAATTTTTAGATTTGTTCACTGAACGTTGATTGTAACTTGTTTTTTACTTGTAATCAACATTAATCAATGATGGGATCAGAGTGTATTGATCGTCATGTCCCTAAATTAAGTCAGGCAGGAGAAGTCAATTTTCTTTCAAATGTACAATGAATCTGTATTATTTAAAAGCTTAAAATGGGGAAAAAGTTGATTTCTTAGCGATCGAACAGGAGACCACTTTTTTCGTCTTCATAAAGGCGAGGATTCAAAGACACATGAAATCTTGAGATGAATCCTAATCTAAAATTAAAAGAAGAAATTTACATTTGAAAAACTTGAGTTGGCAGCTTAGCTCCACTGCGGCGGGGGATACACTAACTCTGTTTTAACCATTGAATTGTAATTGAAAAGTTAAGGAGTATTACAATTTTTTTCAAACTTATCTTTATCTACTAAAATTAGAAGTTAATGATGATGGGGGGGGGGGAGGCATCGGGTCACCCTCTATTTGTTTTTGTTGGATATGGAATAGATCCGTATTCTTGAGCTTCTTTGCAACATTTTTAGCTTATTTTAAACTAAAGTGTGTCCTAAACCTCTCCGTATCCAGTTCAATGGCACCGGACTGATGGCAATGAGTCTCCAAACTCGTTTTCAAGAGCGGTTGCAATGGAACATGGAAAATCCATTTGGCTGCCAACATAAGATCGAGATATGTTACGAACTCTGAACTCAAAACTACGGCTCTCATTAGGGAAATGGGTTTTCACAACTTGAACAGGAATAACGCCGATTCGGGGAAAGTTAATTTTCATTAAGTAGCCTAAAATGAAGTGTCGGCTAAGGGTGGCCCGTTTCCAATGATCAGTAAGCAGTTTCTAATGAGCAATAAGGTTTATGTTATCTCGAATCAACCCTTAAAAATGTAAAAAAGAAATTTTTCATCGATTCTGATCTATTGATATCCCAGTATAGTAGATCTAGATACCATCAAAGAATCTCTTTACAATCTATCATCTCGACCATTCAACCACCTTTCTTCTTGAAAATAAAAATGAACATCTTAGCTAGAACAGAATTCTACCTGGATAACGTCTCGGTAAACAAACTTTCTCGAGCGTTTTTCTTTTGATTCGCAAATCTGAATGTAATTAAGAAATTCCGTTGTAAATTGTAAAAAAAGTAATTTGTACTCGTAGATACCAACAACCCAGTCGTTGGTATAAACTCAAATATTAAAAAATGATAAACTCAAATAATAAAATTAAAAAGCGATACATCCACTGCAAAACTAATTGGAATATATTGATATTATGAACAATTAAATCTACCCTTTCTCCTATGCAGTTGTCGTCACTGGATCAACAACTCGTCGTCGTGGTGTCGTGACAACTATAATTTCACTGAAATCGTTTTAAGAGATAACTACATTACTTGATTTTTATTATTGCATCAAAATAACGTTATCCATTAATAAGTTTTGAACTTAGTCGTAATAGGAAGTCATAACAAAAATGTGTGATAATTTATGACTTAAGAATAATTCATGAATGACCCTTGTAACGACCACAATTCCATTGAACCGATTTCAGTCAAGAGATATTTGAAATTGGCCACGACAATCTTTAAACCAGCCGTCTCGTGATAAGTTAATTTAATCATACCTATTTCCCTATCATTCATTAAAATGTTATTGACTCGCAACATTCTATCTTTGTTTTTCCAGTTTTTCACTGACGCAAATAATTCCAAAGTATTTTACCTATATTATCAATAACTTCATTGCTTTTTATGTACCTAATTAATTTAAAGGGGTTTTCTATTTTCGTTCATTTGATTCAGACATATGCCATAATGATCGTGGGAGATATTAATAATGAAACAATTCTGTTTTCATTATTTCATTGTAAATTATTTCTCAATATTTTCAAATAAATGAGAATCTATGAATGCTTGCGGAAATCTTGAAAGTGTTTGAATAAAATTAGAGGTATATACTTATACATACAGTTAGAAATTGAGGTATGTACCTATACATACATTTAGAAATTAATACTTTCTGTTATAGATTGCATCTATATTTTTCATGAGAATGGATAACAGTTTATTCCTACGATGAACAAGTAATTACTGTAAAATAATAAGTTATTGAGAGATGGACTTTTTATTTGTTGCACCAAATTCATTTTGTTTGGGTGAACGGTTAAAAGTGTATAGGCCTACCTTGAAACGCTTTTCACATCCAAAACTGAAATGATCTTTTATTCAAAGGCGAATATTAATTCGTACTTAGACGCTAGAAATTGAGAATCAATTATTCAGTTTTCACATGGGAAGTAATGACCATCTAACAACGGTGTGACGATGGTTAGGAGATACTAAGCCCGCATAACCGAGCGGTCGTGATGGCTAGATATAACCTCGGCGCCGTCAATTGGTTTCACCTTAGCAACAAATCACATTCCGACCCCGCCTCCCCCGTTGCCAATAATTGCAATTATTACAAACACCTTCTCCCCGTTTTTGTCATAATGTACCAATACTTACATAATTTGAGAGAATTAAAACAAATTTCAGATCTCAATAAACCGTATTCAACAAAAATAATTTACAAGTAGAATCCTATAGTTTTACTGTATTAATTCAATATTCAATTGTTGTTATTTTGCTTCCTCCTCCACTTCTGCATTTGACTAGTAGCCACTTATTTCCATCCCAAACAAAAGTTCATTTGCCCCGGATCAGCTTTCAAAATATAACACGAACTTGGACAGCTGGATTGGCCCTCTTCCCCTTGATTTGGATCACTAACTTCTTTCCTCTTTTTTCATGGCTCCGGTGTGAAGTCCTGATTTAATCCGCATGTTTCTTAGAGCAGGTGTACCCGTATTACCACATCTTTGACTCATGTCCCTGCATCGTCACGAGGATTGGCTTCATATTTTGTTTTAATTGCCGTAGCTCAACTCTGTGTATTACCAGAGCGTTTTCTTCTCTAAGCTTCAAATTTTCTTCTTGTGACATTTGAATATATTCTTTCGTAGCCTAATTTTTAATGTTTATCAGTAAAACAGTGATCTTCTGAGTAGAATGGCTATCCGACAGATAAATTATAAAACTTTATGTGGAAACCTGATAATAATAACAGAAATGTTGTGATAATATATTACTTATATAGGATTAAATTAGTTCGAGAATTAGGAAAAAATAAATTTTCGTTCGAATACATATTTTTTTAAATATGAAAATAAGAATACGTATGTTTAATTTTTTTAGGTAATAGTATTGCATTTATGGTAGAACAAAAGGTAGTAGAAAATATCGCAAATACTTTCTTTTTTTTAAATGATCATAAATACGAGTGAGACATTTTTCAAGAAGATAAAATAGAAATCAATTTGTAAGTGAAGCACATTTTTAAAACCGAAACTTACCTTGTAATTAGACGGTAGACGTTGAGCTCTGCCGAATTCCTCAATTGCAGTGCAGACTGATTGGGAAGGGTGATTGTTGGTACCAAAATACCATTGAAAAAAGTTAATTGATTTTTGAACTCACAAATCGTCTTGTAGTTACAAGGTTAGGGAACTGATATATATTTAATCTTCTTGGTAGTTCTACGCTCTTCTTTGATGACGCTACTGAATTTCCCATTTTTTGATTTTGCAATTCATATAACGGTTTGTTTTCAAAAACAATTTTTTCTCTAATTAGAACTACGAAATAAAAATTGAGATTGTGATGTATAAAATGGATAAAAGATGTTTTCGAATCAATTCTTTCAGAAACTTTTCGTGTTAAATTCATTGTAGCATTGATCCAATAAGTACGGATTTTCCATTGTGAGACCCCCCTGTATGAACCCCAACAGTAATCCTAGACCCATGGACAGAATAATTCATTGAAATACATTTTCATTTAATAGTTCATTGGATTATATTATGACGAACACATGAATTGCCGATATTGAGGAATTTAGTACCTTTGTGGGTTGAGGTCCCTTGAGCTTTGCCGCCTAACGAAGTGAGCAGTGTTGGCCATGGTTTTTTATTTTCATCCACCCATCACAAATCTAAACAAAAATTTAAACCACAATAATTGGTAATTCTTATAAAAATATTTGAGCTAAACACTCAAATTTACAACCTTACTTCGTCAACAGCATTTTTCACGGGCAACCTTTATTTATAAAAATCACTAAAAGTTTCTTTGAATCATCTTATTAAAATTTTGTTATTAAATAATTGTTATTAATGAGGTACAAGCCCAATTAAAATATATTAAATTAAATTCCTTCAGTTTCAAAATGGATAACTTCCAATCGACCAGGACTTTAATAAAAAAATTAAAAATAAATTATATATACTAGTATAAATTATATAGGTATGTAGTATATTTGCACCACTTATCACCGTCAGGTTTGAGGCCCACATCAAACACTCTGGCATGTACATTCCACACTTCTCATATTTCGATAAATTATGATGTAAGCCGTTCATGGAAGGAAAAATTCAAATGACCAGATTCAATTCTAGCTAGAAGAATAAAGTTCGTAAAAAAGGTAATATATCTGCCGGAGTACATCGTGGTACCACCATCAGCGTCCATCGGCGCTCTTCCCTACATCCCTCTCTTCCTCCTTCACCATCCTCAACTTATTACAATAAACGAACCTTTGTAATTGACCAAGAAGAGACATTGAACACATATATCAGGTATTACAGTAATATATTTTGCTTTTGTTCATTCCAAGAAAGGTCGATACGATTTCATTTAAAGGTCATACAATTTATTTAACATTGTCGGTACTGATGAAATTCTCGGTGGCCTGAATTTTTTAAAAAATATTGATATGATTGTCAAATTTACAATTAGAGGATCTCAAAAACTATTTCTGTCTGGCAATTATTCATACATGAAGGGACTCTCCTTGGGGTAGAGATAAAAACTTCATTCCTTTTCCAAAATCGAGCATTTCAAAAGAAAGTATGACTTTGTTGGAGAGGACTGTTAGGTCTTGATGATCTTAATTGATCAATTCTTATTAAATTTCGATAAAAATCACTAAAATTGATATATTTATTATTATTTATTTATTTATTTATTCTTTTTTTCTAGTAGAACACTCTAAAAAAAATTTATTGAAAAATGTAATGAAATTTCATCGAAAGGAGTCGAAAAAGGTCATTAATCAAGTTGTATAGATACACCCATTTGTTTGAGCTTTTTTTCTGCATGCATTTCTTCACTTCCATCCAACTTTCTATAATATTTTTTGTCAATGTGAACGAGTTTGTGAATTTGCATATCACGGTATGCTTAACCTAATGGAAGTTTCTTCTAGGTTCAGTTGACCTGGTTTCTAATCAATTTCAACAATTCTTGTGGGTTAGGTTAATTAAAGCATTATTATGTAATAGATAATTTTAAATAATGAAGAACGGATAATACAAGGGAATGGATTTAGATCATCAACCGAGCTAACAAAGAAATGACTGGAAGTTTATTCATTTATTCTACGTTGATTAATTTTATTTAGATTATTTAAATTGAGTTTAAAAAGTTAGCTAAGTAAATACATACGAAGGTAGCTCTTCAAGATGAATTTAGTGGGCGAGGTTTTCATGAAATCCATCTCGAGGGGGCGTGTTAAACTCAAAGGCTGTTGCTTCTTGGACGGAAAGCGGCAGGTGAGAGAGACTTAAGGGATTACGTTGGGAACGTGATGGCACTCGGCAAACCCCAAAAGTATTCAACTGGTCAAGTTTCCTCCTTATCGCGGCTTGTAGAGGAGTTTTTATTTTCAAATTACATAATACGCCTTCGTAATTTATGAAAGTTCGCGGTTCATTTTTTTTCCGGAGATTCAAATTGAATGGGCTTACCTGTATTTTTTACGGTACCAAAAAGCTGCGGGGAGACCCAGGGATCGATGGCGAAGTTCCCTTTGGGACTGAATCGATGTGTTCCCGGCGGGAGACCTGGGTGGGAGTTGAGACGAGGGAACGCCTCCTCGTGACGTCACGGGACGCCAGCTGGAGTCCCTTCGTTGGGAATCGATAAAGTGGGTGGCGAAAATGGGTTTTCCTTCGGGAAATGCCACCCACCTCCGTGTTACCGTTTCCCTGTTCGATTGGGGAGAGATAAGTGAAGGAAACTATGCCACTTCCTCCTCCTTGCTACTCCCTTGAAATCTGCATACTTTAGGGGTCAGAAGAAACACAGCTGTGCTGGAACGGAGGGAAACAATGTCGTAGAACTTTGACATTTAATAAATTCACTTTCCCGCGTTATGGCTTAATATGTCCATATTTATATTGAAGCTCCAAATTTCATTCGGCTTCATATTCTCCAATAATGAACAACTGTACCTGGCTAAAACAAAATAAACCCCTGCCCAAATGGGTGCGGCACATAGCATTTCCGTACAGAATCATTTAAATGTTATAATAATGTCTAAAGTAGGATTGTCAAACTCAATTCTGCAAAGGACCATATATTAAATTTAGTAGGTATGTGATGGCGGGCCAGATTCAAAAAAAAAATACTGAATTATTATAACATTTTATTTATTTAATTGTACGTATATACTATTACATACTATAATGTTGTTAAACATCATATCAAAGTTATGAAAGAGGGTAATGATTTTGAGCTTGAGGATCCAGATAGCTGATTTCTCTTGTTTTTGACAAGTTCATTGATTTCTGGTATCACATTCGTTGCAGTTATTTCAAGAATTGATTGGAGATGTTCATTCGTAAGTCTTGAGCGACGTATGTTCTTATTTATTTTTACGATGGATTATTTTTACATCTGCTACACAGGTAGGTGCTACCAAGCATGCACAGAACGCGTGCTGCTTGATTTTGGTTTATTATTCAATAATAAACCATTGTAGGTAATCGCTCTTAAAAAAAAAAATGTCTAACTCCCCTTGAAAATTTTACGGTTTACGTTTCAAAGGGTGTAGAATCCAAATCTGTAATAAAAAACGCTGCAAACTCTTTCAATGGGGTTTGTTCTTCAATGTTTCATGATTTGAATTTCTACTAAGCTTTGTAGTGTGCGTGTTTCACAGGTGATAGAGCGATTATTGAATTTCATGAGATATGCATAGAGCACTTGAATCGGTTCTCAACCAAAATACCTATTTGGATTGACCAGTTGATCATATTTGTGTGCCTCCTGAAATTCAATAATCGATCTATCACCTGTGAAACACGCACACTCCAAAGCTCAGTAGAAATTCAAAGCATGAATCATTGTATAATAAACCCCAGTGAAAGAATTTCCAGCTTTTTTTTTTCAAGAGCGATTCCAATGGAAGAATATTCTATTTGAAAATTTTAAATTTCGTAAGACGGTGCATGCATATCAGAATCGACCGGCGTATCGGCTATAAACACTTTTAGGAGTTCACTCGAGTATCCACATTCACTACATCACTAGGTTACTGCGATCAAAAAAAAAAAAAAAAAAAAAAAAGCCGTTGTGTTTGTTTTGTTTGCAGTAATAAACGAAAAAACGCAAATGTTGGCACCATAAATCGGGCCATACATCGGGAATGGTTTGAGCTACGGACCTGGGGAGGGGCTCATTCGATTCCTCATGGAAAGTTCTTCAAAAAAAGTCCAAATTTTGGCTGCCTTCGACTTTTTTTGAGGTTTTTAGGTGATGGAGCGGAATTTTACAAAACTTTGGACAACCCTTAAAGGGCACTTTAAATTCAAGTGAGAGAGCTGGCTCAAGAATTGGGGCGTCGTCGGACCAACATGGATTTTTCCTGAAGTTTCAGCTTTTTTGCTTCAGCCGTTTGGGAGAAATCGTGCGTACGGCGTACGGCGGACGGACGGAAAAATTTTATTGCAGATTTGGATTCTACACCCTTTGAAACGTAAACCATGAAATTTTCATCGGGGGGGGGGGGGGGTTGATTTTTCAAAAAATTTTTTTTTTTTTTTTTTCAAGAGCGATCACAACGGTTTATTATTGGATAATAAACCAAAATTTTCCGTCCGTCCGCCGTACACCTTACGCACGATTTCTCCCAACGGCTGGAGCAAAAAATCAAAAATTTTCAGGAAAAATCCATGTTGGTCCGACAACGCTCCAATTCTTTAGCCAGCTCTCTCACTTAATTTAAAGTTCCCTTTAAGGGCTGTCAAAGTTTTGTAAAATCCCTAAAAACCTCAAAAAAAAGTCAAGGCTTTTGGACATTCCATAAGGAATCGAATGAACCCCTCCCCAGGTCCATAGCTCAAACCATTGCCGATGTATGGCATGATCTTTTGCTGCAAACATTTGCATCCACATTCTCTACATCACTAGGTTACTGCAATCAAAACAAAAACAACAGGATTTTTTTTTTTTTTTTTTAAATTCAGTAACCTAGTGATGTAGAATGTGGATACTGGAGTGAAAGGGTTTATAGCCGACACACGGGTTGAAGCATTCTGATATGCATTAAACGCTGCAAATTCTCTCACTGGGGTTTATTATTCAATTTCATCCATTTGGCTTGCATTCATAATTTGAATTTATACTAAGCTTTGGAGTGTGCGTGTATCACAGGTGATAGAGCGATTATTGAGTTTCAGGAGATATGCATTGATCACGTAAATCGGTTCTCAACCAAAATACCTATTTGGATTGGTCAGTTGATCATATTCGTGTGTCTCCTGAAATGCAATAATCGCTCTATCACCTGTGAAACTCGCACACTCCAAGGCTTAGTAGAAATTCAAATTATGAATTCAAGCCAAATGAATGAAATTGAATAATAAACCCCAGCGAAAGAATTTGCAGCTTTTTTAATTCCGGGTAGTTATCCTAACTCTTGAAATATTGCTTATAAAATGTGAGATCGTTAACCTTTTAAAATTTTTCTTTCAAAATACTGTCCGATTGAAATCTATCAACTCCATTTGCAAATAAACTGGGCCTATGAAGCTTCAAAATTGAACGGATTGTTGAAAATTGGGAATTCCATTTCATGCATTTTGTGGAAGTCTTCAAAACGATAGTTGAATTCCTTGATCAGATTTTACAAAAGTTGAGAATATTGAGCCAATTTTGTTGGGGTTTTAGGGGGGGGGGGGGTTGCTGTGCCAAATGATTTTAAATGAGGGAAATAATCCAAAGTTTGATTTTTTACCTGATTTTCCCACGGCTATGTTTCATAGGCTTAAATACATCAGTCCATTCGAGTGAGAATAAGATTTTTACGCTGTAACTTTACTTTCTGATTAGTCAAGTTGTTATTCAAATCTACCAAAAAGGCACAATCAACCCTCCAATCCCTATCATTGGGTTGCCTTTTTCTATCATGAAAGCTTGAATAGGGTCGCGTAATGCAAAAAACGCTGCAAATTCTTTCACTGGGGTTTGTTATTCAATTGGCTTGCGTTCATGATTTGAATTTCTACTAAGTTTTGGAGTGTGCGTGTTTCACTGGTGATAGAGCGATTATTGAATTTCAGGAGATATGCATAGAGCACGTAAATTTGTTCTCAACCAAAATACCTATTTGGATTGATCAGTTGATCATATTTGTGTGCCTCCTGAAATTCAATAATATCTCTACCCTGTGAAACACGCACACCCCAAAGCTTAGTAGAAAATCAAATTATGAACGCAAGCCAATTGAATAATAAACCCCAGTGAAAGAATTTGCAGCGTTTTATGTCTTTACTTTGCTACATTAACTCGAAAATGTAACGCGGACGGCGTCACGAAAAATTGTAGCGTTTTATCTACATTTACATAAACCAAAATAACGCGAATGTTGGCACCATAAATCGGGCCATAGATCGGGAATGGTTTGACCTACGGACCTGGGGAGGGGCTCATTCGTTTCCTCGTGGAGTGTTCTTCAAAAAGAGTACAAATTTAGGACGCCTTAACTTTTTTTGAGGTTTTTAGGGATTTTACAAAACTTTGACAGCCCTTAAAGGGCACTTTAAATTGAGTGAGAGAGTTGGCTCAAGAATTGGGGCGTCGCCCCACCAAGATGGATTTTTCCTGAAAATTTCAGTTCTTTTGGTCCAGCCGTTTGGGAGAAATCGTGCGTACGGCTTACGGCGGACGGATGGAAAATTTTTTATTGCAGATTCGGATTCTACACCCTTTCAAACGTAAACCATGAAATTTTCAGGGGGGGGGGTTAGAATTTTTTTTTTAAGAGCGATTACAATGGTTCATTATTGAATAATAAACCAAAAGGACTTCGGTGGAATGAGGAACATCAGAAAACTTTTCGTCCCAATCTTTTGAAAACTGTCTGAGCTGTCTTTGATTTTCTCGACTCAATTGGCTCACCGGGCCGACGCACCCCTTTTATATTGGTAAGGAAGGTTCTAGTCTAGACTCGAAGCGCGTAGAAGACTATTTTTTAAATAGGGTACTTACGCTTGTTGCTAAAAGGTACCGCCTATCTCTCTCTTGTTTAGGTCTCTCTTTGCCCTTGAAATTACTTAGAGATGTGGTGTGCGCATTTAAAAACTTCCGTAGAGGAATCGTGTGAAGTCTAAAAGCTCTAAAAACATTATTCTCCTTTTTGTGTCAAATTGCAATACCGGGCCGTATTGATACGATTTGGGAGCCGCGTCTTTGTCATGACTGGTCCAAAGCCTCTTGGTCTTGCAAGTTAAGATTAATCTTGTTTCGACAATTGCCACTGGACGTTAATTCGCCCTGCTCGTTAACTTCAGAATTCCTACGGATCCTGTTATCGATCATTTATCTTTGTTTAGATTTATTTTCATTACTTTAATTTATTAAGATGTTCCAAATAAGGGTATTGTGTTTGTATTTACTTTTCGCAGATTTATCCACTTTCAATCAAACTTAACTTTTCTGGTTGTCTTGTCAACATTTTGTTTTTACCCGAAGTTTACAGATTTTCCAACTTTCTTAATTTTCCCAACTTTCCCAGGTTTCCCAATTTCGTCAGTTTTTCCAACTTTCCTACAATGTTCCGTCTTCCAACATTTCCAGGTACTTATCCCAACATTCCCATGTTTCCCAAAACTATCCGTTTTGGTGTATTTTTCAATAATAAACCATTGTAATCGCTCTTGAAAAAAAACTCTAACCCCCCTGAAAATTTCATGGTTTACGTTTCAAAGGGTGTAGAATCCGAATCTGCAATAATACATTTTTCCGTCCGTCCGCCGTACGCCGTAAGCTGTACGCTCAATTTCTCCCAAACAGCTGGATCAAAAAATCTGAAATTTTCAGGAAAAACCAATATAGGCCCGACAACTCCCCAATTCTTTAGCCAGCTCTCTCACTTAATTTAAAGTGCCATTTATGGGCTGTCAAAGTTTTGTAAAATCCCTAAAAACCTCAAAAAAAGTGGAGGCGGCCTAAATTTGGACTTTTTTTGAAGAACTTTCCATGAGGAATCGAATGACCCTCCCCAGATCCATAGCTCAAACCATTCCCGATGTATGGCCCGATTTATGGTGCCAACATTTGCATCCACATTCACTACATCACTAGGTTACTGCGATCAAAACAAACACACGACTTTTTTTTTTTTTTTTATCGCAGTTGCCTAGTGATGTAGTGAATGATACTATAGTGAACTCCTAAAAGGGTTTATAGCCGATACACGGGTTGAAGCATTCTGATATGCATGCTCCGTCTTACGAAATTTAAAGTTTTCTAATAGAATATTTTTCCATTGTAATCGCTATTGAAAAAATACGCTGCGAATTCTTTCAATGGGGTTTATTATTCAATGATTCATGATTTGAATTTCTGCTTAGCTTTGGAGTGTGCGTGTTTCACAGGTCATAGAGCGATTATTGAATTTCAGGAGACATGCATAGAGCACTTAAATCGGTTCTCAACCCAAATACCTATTTGGATTGATCAGTTGATCATATTTGTGTGCCTCCTGAAATTCAATAATCGCTCTATCACCTGTGAAACACGCACACTCTAAAGCTTAGTAGAAATTCAAATCATGAACGCAAGCCAATTGAATAATAAACCCCAGTGAAAGATTTTGCAGCGTTTTTAAACTATTCTGCGTTTTCCAACTTTTTCTTGTTTCCAAATTTTCCAGGTTTTTCTATTTTCCAATTTTCAATGATTTGTTAACTTTTCTAGCTGCCCCAAATTCGCATGGTAACCCAAAGTTTCCAGGTGTCTCAACCTCCATGGTTTCCAAATTTCAGTAGTTTGTTCAACTTTCTAAGATTTTTCAACTTGTCCTGGTTTTTCAATTTCTTAGTTTTTTTCTTTATTGGCATTGTAATTAATACTACTACCGCCTACAGATATTAAATTAACTAATAAATAAAATAATGTCACGCACCTTTTGGATTGTACCTACCTACTTCCTACTGTATTGTACCTACCTACTCAAACACCAGTATGGAGGGCGATCCATTCTTCTTCTCCTCCATGCCTTCACCTATGTGTGCACGTTCGCAGTCATCCAGGCATTGCAGTGAAAATGAGAAACAGAATAATATGAATGTTTGTAAGCATTCACCGGCTGATTTTTGGTTAATTTTGATATATTTTCGATCAACTCTGTTCAGATTGTCGCCGTATGCTATCTCACACTAATTTATTGTTCCCGCTATTGCTACCTACGTACATACTTGATGGTAGTAGGGATTTCATCTAACTTTACGAACTGGAACCAACAATATACATGTTTGAAAACAAGGTGAGTTGAGTCTGCAATGTTTTCAGAATCTGAAATTCAGATTCAGAATGAATGTTCAGAATAGAACGGCAATAATGATTTGTCTCCAATATATCACGTCTGAAGTTCATAGTTCAGATTCTACATTAATAGGGTACTCCAGGCATTGGTGGGTAATAATTACTGGGTAGGAATGCATACAATGACACTATAGTTAGACGAGATTTGACAATTCTAATATACTCAGCAGGTGGGTATGGTAACTAGATATCACAAGTAATGGCAATTCATTGAATGCCCTTGCGCCTGGTCATTCTTTGAGAAGAACTATTCTGAACGAATACTATTCTTGTTTGATCGCACGAAAACAGCGTTGTTGACCCTAGAGAACTAGAAACTTGAGTGAACGATGAACGTGAAAAAAAGTCTTTTAACCGTTTGGAACCGGTTATAATCAAAATATCTTAAATTTTCAGGAAAAATCAATATTGGTCCGACAACGCCCCAATTCTTTAGCCAGCACTCTCACTTATTAATTTAAAGTGATCTTTAAGGGTTGTCGAAGTTTTGTAAAATCCCTAAAAACCTAAAAAAAGTCGATGAGGCCTAAATTTGGACTCTTTTTGAAGAACATTCTATGAGGAATCGAATGAGCCCTTCCCCAGGTTCGTAGCTCAAACCATTCTCGATATACCGATTTATGGTGCCAACATTTGCGTTTTTTTGGTTTATTATTATTTATGTTTTCATCGCAGTAACCTAGTGATGTAGTAACGTGGA
The DNA here is from genome assembly GCA_031894815.1 of Creontiades dilutus. NCBI lineage: Eukaryota > Metazoa > Arthropoda > Insecta > Hemiptera > Miridae > Creontiades > Creontiades dilutus. The sequence goes on from JAVIWC010000944.1 coordinate 455,615, forward strand.
TACTGGTTTGAACTCCTAAAAGGTTTTGAAGCCGATACACAGGTTGAAGCATTCTGATACGCATGAAACGCTGCAAATTCTTTCACTGGGGTTGATTATTCAATTGGCTTGCGTTCATGATTTGAATTTCTACTAAGCTTTGGAGTGTGCGTGTTTCACAGGTGATAGAGTGATTATTGAATTTCAGGAGGCATACAAATATGATCAACTGAACAATCCAAATAGGTATTTTGGTTGAGAACACATTTACGTGCTCTATGCATATCTCCTGAAATTCAATAATCGCTCTATCACCTGTGAAACACGCACACTCCAAAGCTTAGTAGAAATTCAAATCATGAACGCAAGACAATTGAATAATCAACCCCAGTGGAAGAATTAGCAGCGTTTTTTAAGCTACTTTTTCTTCCGTTTTCCCAGCAGAACTATATAGTCCAATAAAAGGAGTGGATGTACTCAACACTAGTGATTAGAAAATAAGTTTGGGTTAAGGAGGCTGGGTGAAGCTATGCCGTTATGAGCGGTCACCAGCAGTCCCTAACAAACATAATCGGTCTCTCTACCTGTTTCCTCCACATTGATGTTTGGGGCATTTTTGTACACCGTGGTTGTGACCAATGAGATCAGTTCACTTACCTTCTTTGAATGTTGATATGAACCTTTGATATTTAAATAAATAAATACACACCATTACATGTATACTTGCGAAATACGATGAATGAACAAAAAAAAATTCTTTAAATAATCAATTAATAATTTAATCTTGATTTTAAAAAACTACATTAAAAATCGTCTAATTGAAAAGTAAAAAATCACCTCTATCAATCATTCTAGATTTGAAATGGAGCCTCCAGATCCAATTTACTCGTTCCGAGGTGAAATGGAGAACGTCCTCAGTATCCTTTTGTCTGCGAAAACAGGTCGGCAACTGTTATATGCTGGGACGAGTCAAGGATTCATTCATGTGTGGGACCTCAAGGTAATTGAGATTTTATTCTGAAATGCCCAATAACATTTTGAGCATTTCCCCAGCTAGACGACTTCATTTTTGTGTAAAAATTACCTTTATACTGCCAGAGTTCTATTATTTCCTTATGGAACTGTTTGGAGGTATGTACGACAATGGTTTGACTGGGATACGCTTCACACACTCCAGTGTATACTTCTTCATTGAATAATAGAAGCCAGACCCCTAAATGGTTGACCAACTATTTGAATTTTGATGACCAATTTTTATCTTAAACGGATAGTGTTAAAATGGGCGTCTGCTATCCTAGAGCCATGGAACTTCAATATGGCAGCAAAAATAATGCAAACTTGAATCATATTGTGCAAAATCATAAGCCAAATATGCGGTTTACTGCCATACTATTCATTAGGTTGGATTTCACGGTTTTGAAAGCAATAATACAGGAAAACAAATGCTGTAATCTGATTGGGGGTTGTGAATGTTTAGAGGGCATCACACTAAAACCTTATTAGTTGAGAAATTGTTTACTTGTAGCCGGAGCATAGCAGAGCAGCTGAATTTCGGCCTGCGCCACAATGTTGCTCTGCTACCCACAGTCGGGTTGGAATCTTCAAAGATTCATTGCAATGCTCTCATCCCTCTTGGAGATGAGTTTGTCAATTCATTGCAGTGAAATCAAACAACTAAGGAAAAAGCTGTCCATTGCTTGGAAAGGTTATGAGACGATGATATTGCTAACATTTCAACAGTGTTACTTGATTTAAATGATAAAGTTATATCCCCTCCATTACGCGATTTTTAACCAAATTTCATGAATATTTCCTGAGCGTTTTTATTTTTCGAATTTTTATTACCTTGAAGCTAGGTCAAAATAGTTTCTATTTGAATACATTTATTAAAAAGTGTGTGAATATTTATCTTCAGTTTTTTTTAAAGAGTTCCTTGATCAAATTTGTATCGATTGTCCTGCGTTCTTCGGTAAAACTATTATTTGGATTGTGAGGTTAAAACACAAGTAACATTTGTGAATAAACTATGTTAAGAGAAAAAGAGAAGTGTGTCAGGACATAAATGGTGATTTTCAATCATTTCTTTTATTAGGTCAACCACTAGTTTTATTGAACTCCACATTTTGTATGATCTAGCGATCAATCACCAGGTCTTGATAACCAATCCTCAATAGAATATGTGTATTCTATTAAAATGAAACCAATACAATTTAAATTGAGGGAGATGTCAACGAACTCCATTTGACACTCAAACCGATTCGAGTTCTGTACAAACTTTTACATGTAAGTTACCACCATCATCATTTGGTGCGTCGTTAAGTTATTTCATTCAAGTTCGATTTGATAGTCACAATTGAGTTACTATACTATAAAAAGCATGATTACGATTAAAAATTATATATTAAAAATGGGTAATTAGTAAAACCATACATTTAAAAAACAATAACTTTATTCACTCGCATTTTCAATGACTGATTAACTAAAATGTACCTAAATATGTAGGTACGTATTGGCAATAGTTCCACGTTAAGGGTACATTTTAAAGAATTCGTATTTGCTTAACGTATATTCCAATTATGTTAAAGGAAAAACACAACCAACCATAAAGTTTTACAAATTATTGGTTGACACATTCAATAAAACCATTTGGAAGAATAACACTTCCTAAATAGAAAATAATTTCACTGTCATTTTCCTTCAATGACCACATATCTTGGTAATAAACAATCGTAACTTCAAGTAATTCATAATGCGGAAATTCTTATGAATGCAGCTTATAAAAATACTTTCTCTCTTTATGAGTTGACATTTGAAGTTTCCTACTAAGCGAAATGAACTCCCTCCGTATTGAAAATGTGTAGAACTTTTATAAAATCGTCCACATCCATAGTCCTGGCTCTGTGGTCGCCGATTTTTTCCCGTTCTATGATTTCTTCTATTTTAATTTTCATGTCGAAGTCGGGCGGAAGGACTTGATTGTTGAGGGACGCGTTTATTCTGTAGTTCTTCTCCAAAGTGGCTATGATAGGAGCTTGTCGGAAAATCGAAGATAGAGTTTTGTTCTTTCGAACGAAAAGCATCCTGGTGAGGCCGTCCCATTCCTTGAAGTTGATGGGCGGAGGAGGATTGCGAGGCTCGATCCTGACTACGTTTGACTCAACTTTCGGTGGAGGTCGGAAGTTGTTTTTACCAACTTTCATGAGCAAATCCACCCTGGCCAAGAGCTGAGTGTTGACTGATAACCTGCAGTACAGCTTATCTCCTGATTTGGCGACAAGCCTCATGGCGAATTCTCTTTGAAACATCAAAACGGCGCACCGGAAAAACGGTCTGTGCAATAATAATTTGAATACTAACGGCGATGAAATTTGATAAGGTATGTTGGCTACGCAAACATTGAAGAAAGGTAATTCAGATTTCAAAGCATCACCTACTTTGATTTCCAATTTGGATTGGTATGGAGTTCCACAAACTCTTTTTTGAAGCTCGCCTACGAGCCTCGGATCAACTTCGCACGCCACCACTTTCTTAGCTTTTTCTAGTAATTTCATGGTTAAATTACCTGTACCGGGACCTATTTCTAAAACTGTATCCGTTGGGAGAACAGCAGCTTTTTCCACCATTCCAGTGATGATCATGGGATTTTTCAAGATATGTTGTCCGAAATCCTTGTTGAACAGTATACCTTGTTTGACGACTTCATTATGAACTCGGGACTTCTTCTCAGCTTTTATTTTCGGCATGATGAACTTTAGCGGTGTGGAATTTCACTGACAAATGCTCACATCACATTCCAAGATAACAGAAACGATTAAATAAAGAAATTTCGGGAATTAAACCTGAAGGCACGTGGGACAACAATAACATTACTTATCACCAGTTATCAACAAACGCTTCATCTTCTTTCTCAAGTTGTGTTGTCCCCCCATCATGTTCAAAAAGAATCTGTGTAGACACAGTTGATGCATGCAAGAAATACTTCTGTTTCAATGTGATCTTGTGTGTCTTCTTTCTTGCTTTGATAAATGAATACCCAAGAATTGTAACTCAAAAGATTATTTCAGCAAAAAAAAAAAAAAAAAAAAAAAACCCTCAAATTTTTAGGGAAAACACTATTTGTTGACACCTATTGTCAAGGTATCAACATCCAAAAACATTAGGTAGATAAGAATGAAATGGATGAAGAATGGGGAATGTTCTTAGAATCGTAGGAAATTATATAAAAATCTAGACTCAGTAGGACAATTATGAGGTCATGCAGTCTCAGTACAAGCTGCTCGAGGTATCAGCCATGATCCCATCAAAGTGTTTATTCCCCTTGGTGAAGGGAAATAGTACCTGCATGCACATTGCCTAGTTATGTTAGCTAAAGAACATCTCTTTTAATCTACTTGTTGATTATTATTAGTTTCTTTTTCATTTGTTAGGTGAGGAGGGAATTGTCAAAAATCAAAGTTGCTGAGAGTCCTTGTTCATCAATTGTGGAGATACCAGAAGGCTTTGTGACTCTTGGGCGAGGAGATTCACTAAAAATTTGGAACAGTGAGTGGACTTTGTTGAAGACGGTTCCTGTCAATTATTGTGGCTTCTGCAACATTGTCTTCTGTGGGGCTCTTCTGGTGCCAGCATCTGATGGTGTGATTCTCCTTATGAACTTCGAAGGGGAAGTGCAGACAGTTTTGGCCCCAGAATCCAATAAGAAATACGGAGAACTGATGTGCATGAAATATTCGACCGCTTTGGATGCTATTGTTTCTTGTTATGAAAGTGGATTAGTTGTGATATGGGGGAAAAATGGAGTGCTACTATGTGAAACCGAACTTCAGGACACCCCAATGTGCTTAGAGGTATGCTCGAAGTTTTCACACATATTGATAGGTTCCAGTGGACGTTTTCTGTATAAGTTGTCATTCAGTAATGGTACGCTCACGCTCGTTCGCAAAACTGAGATTACCAATCCTGGCATTAGTGATATTTCTATACGATCTGATGGAAAACTGTGCGTGGCTTCTTGCTGGGATCATAAAGTGAGGTATTTTTCAATGAAAACTCTGAAACTTTTAGCTGCATTAGAAACAAGAACAGTTCCTAATTCTGTTGTCTTCTCTGATGAAACAACTTTCAGTGAGCCAGGTTCAGTTTTTGTTGGTGAAAGTGATGGTCGAATTGCAATATGGAATTTGTATGTAAACAAATGAAATAATATTTTCTTATTGAAGACGTGTATAATTTTATTCTAAATATAAAATGATCATAAAATATATTCTTTGGGTGAACTTCTGTTATTGTTTCCTTATATCTTTCAATTTCAAATAATCAACTTTCTGTGATTTTAAGAAAAATTGTAGAAATAACTCTAACTTTAATTTTTAAGCAAAATCGTATTGAAAAAATTAAAGAAAAAAATAGGTATCCAGGTACCTGAAAGTCTTATTGAATAACTTTCAAAAACAAGTAAACTATATGTAGTTGGCAGGAAACTATTCTGACAACAAAGTGCATGCGTATTGTGGCTTAACCCAAGCCTCGCATTCTAGCAGTTGCTTGTTGAACCAAAGAGGTTATCATTTCCTCCTTGACCAGTTACTGAGTGGGGGCTGCTCTCCTGAAATTCAGTTTGCACACAATGATCATCGCAATCTATTGCAAAAGGGACGGAAGAGGTGTTTTTCTTAAGCAAACACGAATTTCAAATGGAGCAAATTTTTCATTTTCAACACACATATACAATGGACAGGAGCTACAAGCTGAATCACCACGATTTTTCATTTTCAATGTATGCTGCAGACCAAGGAATTTAGTCTGATGAATTGTTCTAAATCATGGTACTTACTCATTGGAAAAAAAGAACACAGTAGCAGAATCCAAAAAGGACTAAGTGGTCAGCAAAACACTGATAACAGAAACAATAAAAATCACCCTTGGGAATGAATGTAGAAGTAAGAGTATCCAGTGACATGGTTTTAAACTCCCTGATCGGTCAATCTGACAACCTCGTCTCAATTCAAACTGAAATTATCACGGGTTACCCTGGGATGTAGATGCAGAGTGGCTTCCTATCATTCTGGTACACCCCTCAAAAGTGCATTCCTTGACATTGTGTTGATTCATTAATTAATTTCTTTAATTTTTATTTTTTGTTTTAAATAGCTATTACCGAACTTTTATAAAGAACATTCAGAAAGAGGTGAAGATGAGCAAGGATGAGTCAGGCAGTATTCAAACGCATATTCCAGCCCAACAGTACATGAGCTTAGTCACTGCAAAAGCCATGTGCACATGAACGCATTTCAGCTCAGTTCAGGAACTTCTGCACTGAATTGAGAAGAGGTTGAAGAACTCACACTGGAAAGGTATCTGGTCATAAAACCATTTGATGTCTCGAGTTTTGCATGGCTGAAGGGTTCATTCAGTTTTCTTTTGTTATAGACCATCCTGCATTTCTGTTTGTGTTTCCTTTTTAATGTAGCCCCCAGTTATTAACATTCTTAATTAGGATTGTTGTTATTATCCACATAGGTTGTGAATTCATCTCGAATCAGTTTGAACTCAGCCAATACTGTAATGCAGAAACTGGTTGGATTAGCAAATGGAGTGCTCTCAAATAGGTGAGTGAATAATCATCTTAAGTAATTGTGGTTTGCAGGCCATCAGATGTCTTCCTCCAGAAAGAGATGAAGTGTACTGATAACCTATTATGAAAATCAGCCTCTGTAAAGTCATGCAGTGACTTATATCCTAGGTTTCCTCTTGAATTTTCTATTTTGATGTACCTATTTGTTGTGTAATAGCATGATGATAATAAAATAGGGTTGCCAAATACCCATATGAAATGGGGCTTTAACAACGTTTAGGATCATTTTGATCCTACTTTGCCTTTGAAAATGTAATTTGGGTATTGTCAACTATTAGGTTACCAACCCCAATTTCCTTGAAATCGTAAATGTTACCCATGATCATGCAGTTGGTTATTTCCTGTTGTACTTATTTGTGAATCGTTCATCCATTGATGCTATCTGAAATTATTGGGTCAATTTGCTTGCCAAGAACGAACAAACTCAGTTCTATTAAGGTAAGTGAGCCCATGACTGGAGGATCGTCGACTTTCATTATTGTCCATGTTCATTATACTGTTGTCCAATCTATTTGAGAAAGAAGGAAGGTTCTTGCATTATCTTTCATGATAAACGTATCCCGACAATTGGAAGTGTATATTACAATAATTTTTTCTCTACAACTATAATAGGTACACGCCCAACCAAAGTATTTGTTATTGAGGACGTGGCTGGAATCCTCATTGTTCCATTTTCCTCTTAAATTGGTTCATGAATTGGGTAACGCTGGAACGTTCCTCTACACAAATATAAAAAGTTGTACTTATTACTGAATTTCTCAACATGAAAAAAAGTGATGAGGAGAAAGCATTGGTGATAGGAAATATTGGAATCAGGAGTCCGCTAGAGTGCGAGACTTGGGTTGGGTGGAAACCCAACGTCGACTCCTAGGATGGATTCTTCGTCTTGGTCCACGAAGGCAATGTTAGAAGACTGTTAGTCTATCACACATCCAGTTTATGAAGAAGAAGTGATAAGGTCCGAAATCCTGATATTTTTGTTGCTCCTGTCCTAGATAAAGTGGTAGATGGTATTTTTCGTAACTACCAACAGTATTATGTGAATAATTTCAAATTATTGTACCAATGACTAATGCTTTTAATCAACTTCTTGTCGTTAAATTGGTCTCAAGATGGAAAAACTAAACTAATTCGGTTACATCGTAGAAAAAACTTGCCAGAAGTGTATTGAACTCACTGCATCGATTACCCAGTGGTTATACCAGAGTGACATTGCTTGCTATGAAAATGGACTTATCGGAGTTTCCAGAACACCTTCAAACATCTCTATTTGGTCTTCTTGCTACTTTTGAGTCAGTTCGTAAGGAAAATCCTGATATTCTATTAAAATTTCTTCGCCTTGTACTTGACGAATTCAGTCCCACTAGGACCTTTCGTGATGAATACGCTCAGACGGAACAACTTGAAGGATGTAGTTCTGATGGAGGTAGTTATGTACGTGATTTGCCATCTGCTGTAGTTAGTGAAAACCCTCAAGAAGAATGTGAACCACGACAGGTAAAGTTGCGACACTATAGGACGGATGTTTCATATGTTTTACTAAACAATGTCTTAGATCAAACTATGTTCATTATTTATAGATCATCAATGTAATTAGCTTGCTGGACTTCCCGTTCCAGCATTACGATGTGTAATGTTTACAGTAAATTAGAATAGTGAAATATTTCCACGCTGCATGATTTGTAATGGTTTGCCATCCCTTTTTATGATGGTGATTGATGAATGGGGGTGGGACTTGAAAAATATTCCTAATTTTCCCAAAGTGTCACAATTTGAAGATCTAAGGTTATGATAGTCATTCAAATGTTCTGGTTTCGTTACTTGAGCACTATTTTCGCCTGATCACTTGCAGACCTTTGGAAATTTGATCACAGATTTAGGATGTCGATTGCCAGAGTGATCCTTGCAACTTATTACTTTTCCGCGTCCGTTACAGGTGACGTAATCATGTCTTGGTGAACATCTTAAATCACATACCACAGGAAACAGACTCATTACCAATAGATTTAAAATAAGACGAACAACCAACTCCAGCTTGGTTTATAATATTTATCAGCGTGTTCGAAGCCGCTTCTAGTCATCGCTCACCCTTGAACTGAAGGTTCTGTAATACGTATTTGTTACGTTCAGGGAAACTCCTGCAGTTGTAGAGGTGCGATGAATTGACCCAAAAGCCGAATGGTGTAGTAGTTAGTATTTTTCTGGGCTTGTCTAAGAAAAAAGGCTAGAGATTGAATTCTTCCTAGCTATTTATTATATTGGGCGGGTGTAGACTGTGACCACCCCTCCTCCTTCCGTAATCCGCTAGCCGTCTCGCAATGTAGACTGGGCCCACAGTTTACAACATGGCACAGGCCAACGTTATGTTCGGGCAGCGAGGGTGCATCCTATTAGAAATCGACGGTTTCAAATACAAAAAACCAGATGTCTCCTATCGATTTAGGTAAACGCTTTCGATGTGTGTTCGAATGTGTTCTGTCTAGTTTGCTGGTCTGGATGCATCTCAAAAACAAAAAAATATCCTACATCAATCCTTCTAGTAAAGTGTAGATCAGTTTACCCAAGTTTTATTAGAATTTCAGAAAGAAATCTTAGTTAAAATCCATAGTAGAGAATCCACATCGTCCACCAAGAACTCACACACCCGAAAGAGGCAGCAATTCATCGACCAACACCTCCAAAAATACCTCTCTGGTGGCCTGTCTAGCCGTGGTTTTGTATCATTAGTTAGCACCCACTACAGCCCTTTGTAATTATAACTTTAACTTATTGACAAGTATTTGTGATCTATCACTACGCAATAAATCTGTGCAATGTATGCTTTCTACTTTTTCCCCTCGTTTCGAGGGTGGGCCCAGCTTACATCTCCAAACTGAGAAAGGGATTAAGTGTGAGATTGTGAGGCCCAGTCTACAATGGGAGGGGGGGGATTTTGGCCCAGTCTGCAATCGCCCATTATATTTGCCCATCACACAAATTTGAAGTCCTGGATTTTTCTTACCGCCCACCCAAGTCCTGCTGGATACTCATTTGGTCCTGACTTTGATACAAAGGTATTGGGGCAGAAAAATCAAGTTGTTGTTGAATATTTCCTTAGAATTTACGAGGGACCTCCCAAAAGTGAGTGTCGTCATGCCTGGAAAAACTAGAACCCTGGAAAAAGCTATACATTTTCAGCTATCATTCTGATAAAAATGTGATTCCTTTTTCGTAGATGATCCTCGTACCAAGTTGATTAGTTTTTGCGGATTAGGTTCCTCCAGTTCCATTACTCCAACATTACGGTTATTTCCTTCACTTTTAGGAATGACAGCAGAGTGTGGGTGACAACACCATGCACCAGAAGCACTTTTTTGGCTTCACTCCCTGTCTTTTATGCTCATTTGGAATCCCAATTCAATCTCTCTAAAAGACCTAGAGTACGTGTTGTTACAAATGTAAGGAAGAGTGTTGATGGTACGTTTGTGTCGATATCCGAGACAATATTTCAAATGTTGCCTTGGGAATAATACTAAGAAAAACTAATCTACAAATAAAAACGGAGTAAGATGGAACGTTGTCTATATTTCCACGAAAGTAAAGAGTTACACTGTTAAATAGATTTCGACGGTTAGGTCATCATCAGTAACAAACATGAACTGAAAGTACATCACAGAAAGCATATCTTATATAGGATCAAGTGAGAGGAGATTGAATCCGATTGGCTCAAGGAAGTGAAAGGGGCGGGGAGGACCAACCAATGCCACTCAAGGCTTACAAAGTGAAAGGGGCACAAATAGTATCATTATGGAGAGGCGGAGCCAAACTTGTTGCAAGAAAGAACCCAATAATGGTGAAATATTTTGAGGAATGACATCATTTAAACATTTTCCTGACCTATCACTCTTAACAATTTGAATTTTTCTAGCACATCCAACCGATAAATTTTCCCTTTGGGCAAAAGTGAGGAAAAGCTACATAGCCTGTTTGTCAGATCAAAACTAAATCTATGATTGGATTCATTCAGATTACTTGCAAAGGCAGAATCACCTTTGTTGTCCCTGAAATCCTTTTCATGCTCTTTTATTCATTCCCTAAATTTCCTACCAGTTTGACCACAGTACTCAAGCCCACATGAACATTTTAGTTTATAAACCCCACTTTTATCCTGAACGTTAATTTTATCCTTAACCGAACCCAAAGAAGGTTCTTTGAACTTCTTTGAGCACCGTGAATACACCATCCCTTCAAGCGGTGTGATAAATCAGTAGACACGGGGTTAATCTGTTCTGGAGAGTATTATGGAACCACGGAACTCTAATCAAGACCCTGTTATTAACAACAACTTTTTGAAATTTCTGTTCAGGTTTGGGACTTGAAAAGCCTAGCTGAGGATGTACGGTCTGTAGCTGAACAAACGTTGAATCAGTCTTCATTTGTTTTTGACAGTCGATCTGGGACGTACTACAATCATGATCAACAATGTTACTACGTCCCAGACTACAAGTTGTACTACTATATTCAAAACAAGGCTTATTATTCGTATGACGAAGAGAACAATTGTATGAAATTTCACTCCAGCACAGATGCTCCTCAATATCAAGACAGCTCTGGTAAGTCATTAAATGCCCCTTCGGTAGTGAAATAAATTTTATTTGATCTTTTTATCTACGTAAATTGTTGTTATTTAGTTTTCCCAATTATTTAAATAAATGTTTGATGTTTATTCCAGGTGATGCTAGACAAAATGAAAACGAATACATCACGGAGTCTAATGCTTTACCTAGTCCTGCTGCGAGCAATACCGAGTCTCCAGCATCGCCAGTTGTCTTGAAGACTGAAAAACCGAAAAAAACACGATCGGTTGATTACGAAATTGAAGAAGGTGAAATAGTTGACGACGAGGATGACGATGATTACGTTAGCAATCCTTCGAGTCCGCTCCAAGCATGCAGTGCTACTCAACCAGTCATTTTCGCAAGTCCAACCAGGATAGATCTCAATGTTGAACCGGAAGATCATCGTGCTCCTTGTGTGCGAATAACCGTCAGGGAGTGTGGAAATGGATTGGAGGTCGGTCAACTGTTTATCATTACCAGGTCAGGTGGAACATTGGGTAGAGAAGGAAAACACGATATAATTATTCCAGACACAAATGTTAGTAAAGATCATTTAAGTTTTCAATACAAGTATCGAGAAGGGATGGATGTGTATGAAGTAATTGACAGCAGTAAGAATGGAACTTATATGGATGGAAATTGTTTGGTTCAACATAAGGTCTACCAGTTGCAGCATGGATCGGTTTTGAAGGTTGGTGATACTTCACTTTTGTGTCATATTCATGACGGTACGGGCACATGTGAGGAATGCGAGCCTGGTTGTTTGGGGTTCATGAATCCTTCAAGCCCTCCGCCACCGCAGTCGGGGTCCAGCTTGAAGGCCAGACACGCCCTGGAAATGGCGCAAATCAAAAGGAAATTCGGATTGAACAAACACAAAACGCCTAAACTTCCCAAAGGATACGAGGACAAGTCAAAAATCCGACGAGAGACCGTGGGTTCGTCTCATGATAGTGAGAAAACTGATGCCACGTCGACAGATGCGCCATTAAGAAGTGGAAATAAGGGGTACGAGATGTTGACGAAAATGGGATGGAAGGAAGGTCGAGGCGTGGGGAAGTCAGGTGAAGGGACAACCTCTCCAGTGAACGTTACACTGAAATTTAGCAAGCGGGGTTTAGGCTGCTCTGAAAACGATTACGTTCCCCCTGTGAAACCTAAAACGAAAACGAAAAATTTGGAACTTACCAAGAAGCGCTACGAAACGTGAGTATTACTAACGAACTTGGATTTAAAAAAAAAATTATTATTATTACTTGTATGTCTTACATTTTTTACCGCTTGGTGTTACAAGGGTGAATTTAAGAAGCAGTGATGAACGTCACCTCTGATCTCTTAATCACTTAAAATAGGTAGCTGTCACTTATTGAAGCCCTAATTCATCCATGTAACTCACCATTCGCATTTGGTGAAATACAATCGAACTGATAGTTCACTGGATCAATTGTTTTAAGTTTGAAGAAAAATTAGCTGTACAGGTAACTCTAGGTTAGTGCTTGTAATTCCAAAAATGAGATTCTTCATTAGGTGTATTCTAGTAGGTAAGATATTGCCCAAAACATATTACAGCTTTGTGTTACAATAAACAAGGTGAAAGGTTGAATCGTGAATATCAAGGGTGTCATATTGCTAAATTTCAAAGTTTTTCTAAAATTTTTTGGAAACCGTAGTCAATAATTTATATACGTCGTGAATAATTTATTACGGTGATTTTGTTGAGTAGTGTGTGAATATATTACTTGAGGAGCTTACTTTCAAAAAGGCACATATCCGAATCTGGGAGAAAACGTTTTTTTCTCAATTTTCTATCTCTGAATATGAGTTTAATCAGATCCCCTATCATTTCCGAACTAAACAGAACAAATCCACGTCAATTCCGGGGCTAAAGTTATGTGTTTTCATCAAAAAGTAACAAATCCGTCCCCTACATTCTTTTCAGCGCCTTGCAATGGAAATGGCACATATCCTCCGAATTTCGTCAGGCGATAAGTCGTGGGTTTTCAAAAAGGCACAAATCCATGAGTTTTGATCAAAAGGGCACATTTACAAAGTGAAAATGGATATACAGCCTCGTGTTTTGGAGAAAATTGATTCATATTCTGAGGCATCTTTATCTGTGCCTTCTCACACGTTACCCCTATGAGAAACTGCAGAAAACATCTCCACTGATCTGCAAATCATTTTTTTTTCTCTTCCTGAACATTTTGTCGGAATGGATATCTGCCTGTTTGAAAGTAAGCCCCTCACTTGTCAATTTCAATGCATTCTGCTCTGTATTAATCTTTAGGTTTTTTTAGTTCTCTCTACCATTGATTTTCTTTACAGTTGCAAATGAAATGTTCACATGATGATTCGGAGTGAAAACTGACTGAAACCTCGATGAGAAGATTTATCGGTAAGTTAGTTTGTCAATATACACGTAAATTAACCAGTTGATTCGTCAAACAGTCTTGTTGATTCTACTCCAATTTGAAGTCACAAACTGACCAAGCATCTTACTGTTTTCACACTCTGTAAAGAGTTTTATCAAAACCAGTAAAAAGAGGCGGTCATTATAGGGATTTTATAGATAATTTCATGAATTTTCATAAGGGGAAACTGGTGGCTGGGTTTTAAATTATAAGAATGATGGCAGAATAATTGCTGGATGCTTCTCTTGATGGGTTCGGCCGTGCTGAAAAATGTCCCTGCTTTTTTTTTAAGGATTTAAAATGTAGGTATTTATGGTTTTGTTCCTAAATTTTTTTAAGCTGAACTTTACAAGATTAATTGAATTTTCATCGCCTCTTGTAGAAGCCAAAATCTAAGCGGCTGCTTTGGGGTGGTGATCGCTGATGTTTGATTGGAGTTTCTCAATGATTGGCTGGTGCGAATTTGTTGAACCTAGTACTGGTCCACGTGGTCTTAAGTTCTTTGCTTATGCCAGATTCTGGTTCTGTACTGCCTTCTACCATGCGATTGTAATATGGCTAACAGCAATTAAAATTGCGTATAGCATTAATCAGTACAGAATTCCTCGTTATTGAATGTATTATATTTTGTGTTTTAGGCGCAGTATTCTAACCTATTGTCCACTATTCCTTGAGGCCACTAATAACCGATGCGATAAGTGGATTAACTGTCCATCCTGATTCGTAGGCTGAGTTATTTTTTTTCCTACGTTAATGGAGGCCTTTCGTTTAATTGAATGTATGGTAACATTTTTTCAACCCGGAACAACGGTCTTAGGCTTTCGCAACTCCAGTATACTCTGAAGCTGAATCCATGGAAAATTTAAGCGCTTTCTAAATGTCGTTGTATGGTTACCTAAATATTTCTCATTTTACTAACAACTGTCCACGAATAAGTATAATAAAGTCAAACAGTAAACAGGTGATTGTTATTGGTGATCATGATCATCAATCTGCCTAAATCGTGTTAGGAAACGAATTCTGCTTCAGCTATTCTGAATTCCCTCTTGCAAAGTGCAGATAGATCACTTGCCTGGGTGCTGTGTGCTTTGTTATTGTCATTTATACATGTTAATTACCAAAATACTGTATAAAAAAATATTACGAAAAACAAATATGTAGGTAATTTAAAAATATTATAATATGTACTTATTTGACAGGAACAAGACGCAGTGACAGGTCTCTCTGGTGCATTTAAGGACTACATTCCTTTTCTCTCTTCATCATTTATTGATTATTATACATCGGTGAGCTTATAAAATACCTACGTGAATATATCCTACCGTATACAGAACGTTTTATCTTTTTTGTATCCCTCATCTCACTAATTTTATGTGTTAGTAGGTATCTATTTCTCAAATAGTGTTTGATTTGCATGCCCTGTCACGCAGTCATACTCAATTTCATATGATCGAACTCTTGAAAATAATTGTTGCTCTATTAGAGCAGCAACTCTACTACTTCAACCCTCCTCCAAAATCAGGGAGTTTATTTTAATAAATGGGGACAAATATTGTTCGCTAGTTATCTATATATTCTAACCCTTTAAACAAAAATTAAACTTATGCATTTTACAAATTAATATCCTGATGGGACTCTGACTAACATCGTGGCCGAATATGATGATTTTTAATGAACAAATTAGTGCGAAGGATGGAAGAGGCTCATTTGAGTTGACGATAAAGCCTTTGCATACAGATGTATTGAGGAAGCAGAACATCTCGAATCAGATTTGATGTCAAAAGCGATTTCAGATTTTTGTTTTGAGCCGATGGATTTAACTTGACACCTAACGAATGGGTTAGGCACGGAACTGGAGATAAAAATAACCAACAAGAAGGAGGAATGTCACAGTAGGCCCTAGCTCCTCTATCGGGTCAAATATATATTGGACAAACACTGATCGAAGATCTGTTTTATATAAAATACCTACTACCTACTGGTAACAGCTGAACGTGGTTACCTTCCAGTTTCATTCGATTTTAGTAATTAATTCCAGTTTTTGTTTAATTTCTGTTTTTCAAAGTCGAAAACCCGGAATTATGCTTCGCCCATTGTCGCACCCATGGGTAGGGGTGGGAAATCGAGACAAAACATCGATGTCGATGTTTGAGAGCGGCATCGATATGTCCTGCAATATCGGGTGAAAACATCGTTATTTTCTATATCGGTGCCTTTATCAGTTAACAGTACCGTTATTCATTACACTCTACTAACTAGTGTTCTGAAAATTGTGTGATACCTCATTTTAACTTGAACATTTTTTAAAGCTGAAGAATCTCATAATTTTTTTTTGTTAATTTTGCCTATCTATCTCGTTTTATCATCTTCAAACTGCTTCAGTTTGAATGGATTGAGATATCTCTAATCCGATTTCACCATCGTGTCCAGAAAAAACCTCACGAAAGAGGGTCATCTGCTTGGGGATTTTCCGGTAATTTTCCCTCATTTGAAATGCCCCAAATCTCCCCTTAGAGTGAGGCGATTGTGCCCTCATCTTCAAACTTAGCCTTTTGAAAGCCTAGGTGGATTTTTTGTGCGAATTTGAGCTTTCAACCTCAATTTTATCGAGAGCTATCGTTTGGAATGTTAGTGTGGTGTCTTTTGACAGTGGGTTTTGATGCCAACATTTTTTGAAAATTTTCATTTTAAATGATTTGAACCGAGGACAATAGTTTCTTTTTCTTCGAAAATTCGCTAATACTACAGCAGTTGAAAGAATTTTTAATATTTATTATTATTTTTTTTTTTCACGTTAGGTAGGAAACAAACTATATGGAATTTTTTCTGTGAGTGAAGAGTAAACGAAACCGATGTTATCGAAGCCAAAACATCGATATATCGAATGTGTGGCATCGATGGCAAAACATCGTAATATCGAAGCGAAACATCAATATTTCTATAATATCGGTGTCCCATCCCTACCCATGAGTGATTGATACCAGTCTGGGGCTTGGTGTTCGTGGTGCCAACAATTTCTATTGTACATTTGTTTTTCATGTCAAATTTGAGGATGCTGGCCTTCCCATACCGCTCAGCAAACGTTTTCTATATGATTCTATTCAGTACCCAACACTGTTATGATGCGTGGGAGAAGGATTCTAGCAGGGAATGCAAATTCTAATACCTATTAATTTCTAAAAAGTACACATTCTCCTGATACCTATTTAGCTTTGTATTACTGCATCAGACTTCTTTTTCACCGAAAATTAATTGATTTTTGGCGTCCTTGTATTTTGACCTGTAGTCAATTCTAATCATCGCTGGCGAAATGACTAAGTTACATTTTGATTTTCATTATAGTGTTTGGAGTTATGCGTTTTTACCCTTGACCATTGCCTATGGTGAGATCAGTATTGAACCAATTGGGGTTGTGCCTATACCTGCACCGTTGAATAACACTTGAATATCCTGAAATACCCACTCGTATTTCACGGGGGGTTGTTGGAAGATGATGGTTGAGAAAGTGGTTACCTGTGGTTTCATTTCGATCATTCCTATAACTATTATGGACAGCACCATGAAACATCGAACAAACCTAAAGTTGATTATCAATTCTAAAACGAAGAATCCTCCTCAATTTTTACAAAGAATTCAAATGTCCCAAATATCGCGTGTCAATCACTGTTGGGAAACCGAGTGTAACTTTTTTTTTTGTTAAATGACAGCCCCCATTTTTTATTCGAATTCTGCGCTAAATTTTATGAAAATTGGACACCTCAATCGGTTTTTTTTTTCACTCGGACCAACCGCTCAGCGGGCGCTCAATGATGCGCTACTTCATGATTGCGCCAACATGCGGATGTTTCATGTATCGAAGGATGACATGATATTTCAATTTTTTTTACGTTAAATCACATGTTAACTTTCGTTTCCTAAGTTTACTGCAATTGGATCAAATTATCTAGAGAAAACAATTTTTTTTGTTCATGGAAACTGTTTTTTTTTTTTAAGTTAAAGCCAAAAACCTCTTCACTTCCTGGAATAAATTTCGACCATCGGGGCTTTCTTTTCTCTCGAATACGGATTCATGGGCTTCAACTTTTTTAGAAAGATAATTGCCTTTTTAAGACCAAAATCATCTTGTCCACTCGCGAACCGCGTTCCAAGTTAATGGGTCTTCTTTCATTAGATGGTACCGGCTAAACTCCTGATAGCGACGAAGAGTCCCGTTAAACACAGATTCTTGAGATGAAAAGGCTTCGATGGTCCAAATTTATTTCCGAAACTGAAGACGTTTTCACGTAGACATGATGGTTTTGCCCTTAAAAAAGCAGTTATCCTCTTAAAAAAGTGGCTTTTCCGTTGATAATTTGATAAAAATGCAGCAATATTAGGAATCAGGCATTACCAAGTGATTCATCGTAAAAACATACTGAAATATCGTGTATCATTGAACGCTCACTGACCTTGTTACACGATATTACCTATACCTATCGAAAAAAAAAAAAATTGTTTAAGGTCTCAAATGATAAAATGAGTTTTTGCCTAGTTGAGCTTCGTTTATAATGAATTATCCATTTTCCGAAATGGCCTTGCAATCTGCAGTGGTAATACTTATTATCTCCTTACTAGTAGCTAGTTACAGAAACAAACCAAAAAGTTACGAGAGTCCTTTATTCGAGCTAAGGTTTTGCGTTCTTCCGACGGCAAGGGTTTCCCACACATGGAGGTTTTCCTCTGGCATAACGTGGGACAGTAACGCCTCTGACGATCTGTTCAACAAGCAATCTGTCAGATGTTGTAATCATTTCTATCTTGATTCATCATTACTAACATGACAGTTGCAATCGGCAATTTTTCTTACTGATTTCACCAAAGCCCTCAGCATTCTGGCTTAGCAGTTGTGAGGTGATAGAATGGTATAGTTGCACCTTCCATTGAGCTGGATGATATAACGCCCGCCACGCTCAGTGGATGACCCAGACACTTGAAGGCGGATGATTCATCTACCGAGGCGGCGGATTCAAGAATCGGGGAGGGCCAACTAACCATATCAATCACACAGTTGTCTATACCAATTGAAGGTGTAATACAAATCTAATGGCTATTAACTTTTCGGAAATATCTACAGCGTGTCTAATGGGGTTTTCCCTCCCAACCCCCTCTCTAAAATCTTAATTTCAGTGCAGAAAATGATTATTTTTTTAAACTTCAATACTTTTTGTGCATTGGTCTCAAATTGAAACTTTTTTTGTTTATTGTTTTCAATAACATGCCTTTGTGATCGTATATTAACAGTTTTATAACCCCCTCAAACTTCGACGTTTTGCGTTTCAAGGTACGTAGATTCCAAATCAGGAATGTCCGTACGCCGTCTGGATTCTACTAGCATTAAGCCATCACTTCTAGCCAGCTCGATCGCCGTACATGCAAAGATGCTATGGACTGAAAACTGTTCAAAAACGGTTTTTACTGACATGGACAGTTGGGCAGTTATCACCTTGTAATTTTCGACGCGCGTTCCACTGAAATAGTTTTCAGATCCAAAGAAATTCAACCAGAGTAAATATTTGAATGGGATTGCTACCAGACCAGTCCGAGCTCATCCGACTTGTAAATTTCAACTTTTAAAATCCAAATGATTATTATTTTCTTGTTTCGACAACTTGGCAATAGTGAAAAGTAGTGATGGAGTGCGAGGAAGCGGTGGAAGGGGGTACGTTCGGGGTTTAAAATAATGAACGAGTGTGAAATAATTGTCAGCGTTTTTTCAAATCTGCACTTTTTTCACTCCATAATTGGATTCTATTCATGAAAATTTCACCCCTCATTAAAGTTGTCGAAAGTCAGCAAAATTGCGTCAACGAAAACACCAACAAATCCATGGTATGGCACATACATTTTATTACTTTTCCCCCCGCCTATCCACTTGTTTCTATCCGTGTTTTCATTTGACTGTATTTGTAAGCTTTTGTAGCCGAACTTGTCGTTATTTCAAGAGATAAATGGCCACCATCTTGAGACAGCCACATGGATATTTGGGAATAAATCCGTTACTACTAAAAAAAAAACGAGTTGCACTTTCGCAAATCAGCGTTGAAAGTATGTGAAAGTTCATGTGTGCCACTCACACTCTTGGGTCAATTAGTTACTTAAAAACGATATTTTCGGTTATAAAAATGATAGCGACAGTGCGATGAGTTCAAATATTTGGGAACAATAATCACAAGCAATAGCGATGTGACCACAGAAATAAAGGCCAGAATCGCTTCAAGAAATCTCTGCTACTACGCCGTACAAAAGCTACTCCAGAGAGTTATCTAGGCACGCAAAAACGATTATATATGTTGGACTCAATCGGTGAAAACGGCCACTGGACGAAAAATGTGCTCTTGTGGGCATTTGTCTTTGCTCAATGGCCGAAGTTCAAAGATAAGAGCTAGAAAATAATCCAGTTGGTATGCCTGATTCGATTATTGAGCATCTGAAACGATGGCCGAACAAGTCGCTCATGGTTATTCCAAAAAAATATTTGGAGCAGTATTTTAACTTTGTAGGAGACGGGTATACTGAGAGCATGAAAGTATGGCCGTTTTTCACTGTACGACAATATGGACTTTGCTCGGAAAGCCGTTTCCATACCTACGCATTCCATTACTTACGCACTACCGCAAACGCAAATAACCCGAAAATAAACACGAAACGGACAACAGGAAAACGACCTCAGTCAATTATGATAAGTTAAAAAGTTGCCACTCACACTCTTCGGTCAATTAGTTACTTAAAAACGATATTTTCGGTTATAAAAAAGATAGCGACAGTGCGATGAGTTCAAATATTTGGGAACAATAATCACAAGCAATAGCGATGTGACCACAGAAATAAAAGCCAGAATTGCTTCAAGAAATCTCTGCTACTACGCCGTGAAAAAAGCTACTCCAGAGGGTTATCTAGGCACGCAAAAATGATTATATACAAAACAATTGTCAGGACGGTCGTTCTTTATGGGACTGACACGTGGGTCCTCACCGAAGAGCACAACACATTTTTAGCTGTCTGGGAACGATAGGTGCTGGGAAAAGTTTATGGACCAGTCTTCAAAAATGAGCAATGGAGAATTCGGACCAATTTAGAGCTAAAGCGCCTCTTTAATCAACCACACCTGGTTTCCGTAGTGAAAAGTAATCGTTTGAAGTGGCAGGGCCACGTTGAGAGAATGCCCACAGAGCGGTGGCCTTAGCGAATGATGAATGGGAGCCAGGAGGTTCAAGACTTAGAGGAAGACCACGAGCACGATGGCAGGATGACGTAGAGAATGACCTAAGAGGACTAAACATGGAGGCAGTTGGCATTGGACAGAGTTCAGTGGAAGGCAGTTGTGGAGGCCAAGGTCATTGCAGGACTGTAGCGCCATGGGGAGATGAAGAAGAAAATGATAGCATCGTGTGAATTAGCATTGAAAATTATGGCAGCTGATGCATTGAACTTTGGGTTTGATAACGTTCATGTTTGCGCAATATTGGTGACGTGGCAACTTAGCGTAATCGCTGAACGGTTTGAACGCTGCCGAAAAAATCAAATAACGTTTCAAATTTTCATGAAATTCTTTGTTTATTGCTCCCAAATAAGGAATAAAAACGAGGGTTCCTATTCGAACAAACAAAGTTGAAATTGGTTGCGCTAAAGTGCCCGTTGATCAATTTCGAGATCTTTGTAAACAAACATTGACATCGAACGAACATTTTTTGTTACGATATTGTAGAGAGGAGGGGGGTGGTGGGTATTGTCTCGTTGGATACACTGTCTGTAAAACTAATTTAGTCTGCCCGGTACATGCTCCGTAACAGTTGGGTCTATTTCGATACAGTTGTTACCGAAATGATCAGCGAGTTTCTCTCCAGATTCGGGGCCATATTCCAATTCATAAAACCTTCCGTGGAATCCTAATTGAGGAAAACCGATTAACATCGTTCTGATGACAGGTCTGTAGAATCGAATAAACTCTCGATAGTAGAACTTGGTTAATCGAGTTCGTTTGAATTATCGTACGTCGAAAACAATTCACGAATCCAATAAAACCCAAAGTATTTCTGTCCTCTGTTAATAGAGAAGATTTTCAAAGAATCAGCTGATTCTTATTAACTTACTTTAGTATTTAGCATGGGATATTTTGAGAATTTAGCATTGATATTTATGAGTTCCATAATTGATTTTATACGTACCCAAACCCAAACTTGCCCAGTTTTGAAAAGCGGTTTGTATATGCATTCCGTCTCTAGCGGGTTGATCTTCGGCAACGAATTCTTATTTTTTGTACAGCATTCTTTTCTCGTTCCCATCGGCCAGGGGACGAGCCAGGGAAACCTACAGTCTGAATTGCTTGAGATGATTCCCCACGACACTAGCTTGTCGTAAATCTTTCTTCTGAAAGTAGTAGGTTTGCGGCGTCTTTCGCAAACCAGTGGCTCATCTTTCTTCTTGCTTCCAATAAAATGTTAAGAAAAACATTTTAGATGATGTGACAAAGAAAAGTAAAAATTCAATGAACAACAATTCATCTTTCTTCGGTAACTAACTCACACAGAGAAAATTGTCCAGTTGTGAGAATTTGTTTGATAACATTTGTTTTATGTTTAGTTGTTTGTTTGTAGCAGAGAGCTATTGATGAGTTGTTCCACATAGCTTAGTTCTAAGACGTCTCCTTCAGAGCGTCTACAGGTAGGCGATTTAGTTTCCTTAAGTACAACACAACTAAAGTAGGTAGTCGTTATTTATAACGTTGCACCTACCTATTTTATAACCAATTTTAGATGGTTTCGATGACGTTCTCCCAGATTACTGTTCCAAAGCTTACAAAATTCGGTAAAAATATTTAAACGGCTACCGAGAATGGGTGCTATATTAGTATGCGCCCCACATCCCTCCGGCGCCCCACAACCCTTGGTTTCTATGGTAGTATGCGCCCCACAGTGCTACGCAGAATATATATGTCGAGAAAAAGGTACTCGTACATAGGAAGCTTTGTGGAAGGTACTTACAAGAAATCCTCATTGAAAAGTGCTTCGTCGAGGCTCTATCACAGTTCAGGGTCGGTATACTTCTTTCACGTCCTTCAGGAATGCGACGAACAGGTCTGGCTCGTTTTTCCTCATCATTCGCCAACAGTCGTCACCCTGCTTCATGCCGAACACCCAGGGTCCATCAATTCGTTGGCCATGATTTCTATTATTCTCAATCTCTTCGTCACTTACTTCTTCGAAAGGGCGTCTGTCTCCCTGCAGCATTCTACCCCGATTGTACTTACGCTTACCAGCAAACCGGGATTCGTCAAATTGAATAGGGTGGTCGCAAGTTCCTATCATTTGCGGACGATTGAGGAACAAAGGAAGGACAAGATGGGAAAGGTTGATCATAATGAAACATTCGACTTTGTTCTAGCGATAAGCCGGTTGTCTTGCGACAGTTCTCCAAGTGTGGGGCGCGTTCTAATAGAAAAACGCGACTGTGGGGCGCATACTAATATAGCACCCCGAGAATGTTCCTCAAACCTCGGCTGAGTTTTCAATCAACCATTTGAGGTGTAATTGGGGATTATGTCTAGAATCCTTGTTCCAAAAACATTAAACATACTGAAACGTTGTTTTGTCTTTGATGTTGAAAGATTTTGTTTCAAGGAATCGAATGAAGTCACTCATCCAAACACCAAGAATCCGTAGATTCGACACCAGCAAACCTACATGGTGGCGATCCAAGGCACTACAATTTGAAGTTTATTGTTCAAGCACCTAATATTCAAACGTTGATTATTCTCCAACCCCGTACTCTTTTACGTAGAAGATACATCTCGTTTAAACTGAAAAACAAGTATTTCATACTTCTGAAAGAAATTCCTCTGGGAAAACTTGAATTTGCTTCCACACTTATCCCGAACCACATTAGGTGGTGATTGAAGATAATATTCAAGGTAATTTACAAAAATGGAATAATGCGACCAACCCTCTTCGTGGGTTCCCCTACGGCACAGACTACTTACCCGCCCACTTTTCATAACTGAGAACTGTGTGAATTCTGACTGGCTGTCAACTGTATTTCTCAGAAGTCAGTACCTACAATTGGTAGTTGTGAGAACAATCATACTATTCATACCTTCGACACAAATAACGCTGTACTCCTAATCTCAATACGAGATGAACACACTAACTCACCTTGCCGTCGCTTGCTTTGTTTTTGTCATTTTGGGCTCGATGATCTCGTAACTTTATGTTAGAACTCTTGTCATTGAACGTTTTATTTGTTAATGAAATGTTTTGATGTTGTGACAACGTGTTTGCTTGGGAACTCAAAAAATGAAGTGTCACGATTTTTCGGATTTCTTAGCCATTAGGAATTTAATATTGCAACCGGTAGGTACTGTGCGGTTCTCAAATTCAGCAAATTTTAAATTGAGAAGTACAGATCATTTTGGACTATGTCCAGTACCCTATACTTATGTTTAATTTTTCGTGGACGTATAAAATCGGTTTTAGTGTGTTCATTTTTAAAATTCTATCCTGTACTATGGGAAAAAATCATAGCTATTGAATGTACTAGCATCGCGACGGCCAATAGGTCTGCTTACATACATTGCATACATTATTGTACATCTTTGGTGAAAACTCTACTTATGTAGGTAGATAGAACAGAATGATGTCACAACATGATAGCTGTTGTTTAAATTAACAAAAGTATACCTCTAACATCTCGTATACCATTAACATCGCAAGTTTTATCCTGTTAAATTTCAACACTTACATGGATTCTTATAGATGACAATGTAAGTGGCATGTGCCACTAATTATTGACGAATCTGGAAATAGAGATCGGTTTATAACATTGTGAAATAAGTTTTAAAAATTGTTTGTATGAGTACAATGTAGTCATATACGAGTATATATAGACTAAGTGTTGACTCGAATGAAGGCTTCGTCTTAAACGGGGAACACGTCTCCGATGTTAGAAGTTTACCTCAGAACTGACTGATTCGGAGCTAGCTTGCAGGCTCCCTGCATGGACTAGAAGTGTCAAGTGCCAGCCTGTCATTATCTCGTATGCAGCAATATCGTAATGTCAGCAACCAGAGTTGTCATCCTTATTTCTTTTACAAATATGACTGGTTCGGTATATCTATATTTACATCTATTACACCTAACCTCAACTACACATATCCCTGCGGCTTCTTCTTACCTCGAATTGGATTACATTAATTATATTTCAACATGAGATTGATCAGACAATTCTTCCCCTTAACTTCTCCTTGGAGTGCTGTTTGGTGAAATCTTTATTTAATTTCCAACTGCTTGAAATTCTCAACTCCAAATATTGTCCAAAAATGTAACGGAATAAATAAGTTTTTTTTAAAATGTACAACCTTATCTTGATAAATGTTTATTTGTTATGAAGCTTTTAATCACTATATTCACTTGAATTGTCTCAGTAAGTAATAATATTTGAAATTGAGATATCTCTCCATTATTACATAATGTTTGTGATTTCACGAAGCATTTCCGTGACGTTGGTATTTCTACGGTTACGCAATTCTTTCACTCCCTGAAAACAATTCAAGACAAAGAAAGAAAAAAGTACACCTATCACATTCCCTTGTGTTTTAAGTTGTCTTCGTCGCAGAAGTTGGCATCATACTAAAATATAGGCATGCTGGCATCATTTTCTAAACGACAATATCTACAGTCAATACTTATTTCTGAATCAAAACTCTCTTTGTACCTACCTCAAATCATATAATGTCAAGAACCTTACACTGCTGGTCGCGCCTTATCGCCCGAAGGCTATATTCCTCAAAAGTAAGAATGAACTAATGCTATATAAGCAGGCACACCGCCATCGGCGTACTAACGTTTTGATTTATTATTTTAATTATTAAACCTTTATAATCAATCAAGAAGGTTTTTTTAACGTTTCAAGATATGCAGATTTAAAAAATCGAATAAAAATAGGATGAACATACTTGGGTTGCCCCCAGCCATGCGGTATAGCTTGTATCGCTTGTTGAAGGGGCTTTGCACCCTGACCGCTTGCCCAACCGATTTTTAAATGGTGAACGAACGGATGGTCGTTCACTAACCCAAAATGTCTCATTTGGTTCAGGGGGCTAGGTAATCTCAATGGAAAAAAACATCCTTTTACTTCAACGTAATTGAGATTTCGATTTATTGATAGATTAATCCTCAACTTTAATCCCTTAGGGTTGGTTGATCAAAATGTCGAGATTACTGGTACATCCCGGATCGATGTCGGATTTTCAAATTTCTTAAACTTTGGTCCAGTAGTTAAAGGAAAAAAGCTTCGGACGGTGGAACGATGGATTTTTCAAAATCTACGTATGTAGGAATTTTTTTTTCCTTGTCCACTTTTGATAATAACAAACCAAAAATCCGTCCGTCTGTCGTGCCGTCCCAAGCTTGTCTCCGAAACTGCTGGACCAAAGCTTACTAAATTTTTGCTAAAAAATGTTACCTGGATGTGCCATTAATCTCGAGATCTCGATCAATCAACCCAATAGGATTATATTTAAGAATTAAACTATTAAAAAATCGAAACCTCAACAACTTTCGATGCAAGAGAGTTTTCTGTATTAGTCAGATACAAATAGTTCCATGAATCGAATGAGACCTTTGCGGTTGCTGTACGATCAGTTTTCCTCTCAATCACAGGTCTGTTTTTAAACACAAAACTGGACTGGCGACGGACCTGTTGCATGATGGGGTGCACGATGTCCGCGATCTAGTTTTTCAAAACGTATTTGTATATTTGAAGACAGGAGAGGAGTATATACCTAGGTACTCACTACTATACTATTCTACTACGTATCTTATTTTACCTAGTCGAATTTCAGTTGTTCCATTCGTGGATTTTAATGTCGTGCCGTTATACAGTATTTAGGTATTTTTATATCAACTTTTGTTTTGTACAAATGGACAAGTAACGTATGATTTTCACGGAGTGATATTTAAGAAGAAGTCATTCTAGAAATCGAATAAAAAAAAAACCACCCTTTTACTTGAACGTGTTTGAGATTTCGATTTATTGATGGATTAATCCTCAACTTGAAATAGAAACGGCGATTTTTTATACTTGAACGTTCAAGCCAGTATAATAGACAATTAATCATACCAAGTTATCAAACTTCAACTAAAGTCAATTTCTAGTTCCTTGATGGTTTTTTAGTTGAATCGTTTTCATTCATTTTAGCCACCTAATTTTGGTTTGAGTGAGGAAGAAGTGAAGCACTTGCAATCCGCATGGAAGGTTGTTGAGTCGTCGCCTATTCCAGCTGCTAAAATTGTTTTCAAAGAGTAAGTTCTCTAGTATTAACATTCAGTTGTATAAGGACCTTAACTAATAAGACTCACAACGTCTAAGAATGGACACTATTGTGCTGTTTTGGGTTTCAATTTTCATGTTGTAGTTTGGGTATTTTGGTAACTTTGTCAGTGATTAATCACTTTGGAAAGTTCTGCAAATGTTTTCATTCACCTTCACAGAGATTGCTGTTTTCTTTTATTTTATTCCCTTAAAAAATGTATAATAACCACGATTTCTTGAACAGTGAATTCTTTTAAAATTATAACAGTTGGTCGAACGTCTTAGTAAAAACACAGGGAATATTGTTCATCGGGAGAGCGAGTAGATGGACAAATAGAATAATTCAATCAATAATAACTACATGAAACATTATAATTCGTATTTTGACGAATTTTCTTGATCTAAATTTAACTTTTTTTCCAACGCCACCGTTCTACACTCAGGGCTTGCTCGAATTTAAAACCAAGAATTCAGAACCAACTATACCCAATTTGTGGTTGTTAACCCAAGTTTCATAAACTCAAGTTAAATAATTTAGAAGAAAACCTCGCTGCAAAATTCCCCAAATTCAAGGTGAGATTTAGAACAATTTGATCAGATTTCTAGTTTGGGAAAAGAAGAGTTCAGTTGGAGTGTTCAGTAAACGGAGAATAATAATCTAACGTAGCAAGTATAACTGCAAAACTCGAATGAAGACACTAAGCGTAACATTTTCACTTCATATTTAATGCGCTTACTCTAATGCATTTCCACTTTTCACCTATATTCTACTTATTTGAAGGTGTTTTTTTTCCAAAAACTGTAGCGGCAAAAAATTTTTCGTCTGTTTGTGATTTTGTATGATGCTCTCTAAACGTTTGTCCTTCGTAGATTCTACCAGTCACAGCATATTATAAAACCTGTGTAATCCAACTTAATAAGTAGGTACTGTGGTAGCAGACCCCGAATGAGGTTTGTGATTTCACACTAGATTTTTACACTGAATCGCATGGTAGCATTCTTTTTCTGAGTTCACCACATTTTAGTGCGATTGCCGCTGACTCGAAATCGGGTCGACTCAGGCTCAACTTGAATCAATTCTACATCCATCATCACATTGAATACGACACCTCAAATGCCTATGTTACAAAAACACACCAAAAACTCATTTTTAAATCCAGTTTTCACCGATAGTTGGGAAGTAATTGGGCTGGTAAGGTGTTTGCGCCAACGAGGGACCAAACTAAACCTTTCTGCCTAGTCTTCGATTTTCGTACGCTTAGAGGTCATATTAGAAGGGTTTTCCCTTTTTTTCAGCCATCCTGGACCATAGTGTGGAGGGACGACGGATTTTTTAAAATTAAATATGATTATTATTACGGGGGTTTGCCTTAAAGTAAGCTTCTTCAATTTTTATTACCGTTCCTGAGCTTGGTAGAAATCAAAACTTTTTAGGACCTTCTAAGGGTGGCAAACTAAAATATTAACATGGAAAATTTACCAGAATACCACTTACATTGGTATAACTAGATACTTTGTATTCATCTTAGCTAATATAAACATTTATTCTTTACCTTGAAAAATTGAAATATTAATGCATATGAATGTTTTTCAAGTTTGATAAAAAAAAATCCGGAATACGAAAAAAGATTTTCCGGATATGACAAAGAAAATCCGTTGGTGCAACAAAAAGAATTCGTACCACAAATGAGATCAGTTGTCGCTTCACTTACGAAAATCATCAAGAAAATAGATGATGAAAAAGAAGTTGAGAAAGTTATGGAATACATCGCTGAGTTACATCATGCAGAATGGTCCGCTGCCAAAGCAGAAATGGAAGTAAGAATTTGGTGGCATTCCCCCTTAAAATAAAAAAACAGTACCTAGTTGTTTTGATGGTATCAAACTACTCAAGTGTTCTCAATTTATTAAATACTATGGTGTCTTTTTGCTGATCCCAATTGTTCTGTGAGGGATGATTTTATTTGCTCGTTCAGGTAGCAGATCACGAATCTACTCGCAAACTCTTTGGCCCTTCAATTCCAGTATGAGTATAACCGCATTTAGATCGCGAACTCACTAACGGTAGACAAATGTAGTGTCCTCGAAAATTACTCGAGAGAATCGTATGGCCATTATGCGAATGATATTGTAGGTCATTGCTATGACTTATATTATTCAGGGCCGCTGAACCCCAAATTTTCTCAACGACATGACACATGTACTGGTTGGGAAAAGTGTAAGGGGAGAAATTACATAAAACAAGGTGTTTTTGGACGTTTTCCATAGAATTTTCTTACTTTGTTCATTGAATTTTCGTATGACACGTTGCATGGAGTGGACCCAGCTTTACAGTTCTCAAATTGAATACTAGTAATGGAAAGCGAAAATTACAAGTAGCTCTTTGATTTTTAGTACACTCATTCAAATATCAAGCAGGAACTTCATCTTCCTGAAATTCCCACATTTTAGCCGTATTTTGTTAAATGGGTGATTGAATTGTCTTTTAATGAAATGTTCCCTACGGAACTTTGATTTAAGCATTCTTAGTAAGAACTATCAATTCTTTTATTTAGGGAAATGTGTACAGAACTCTCTTGTATGAGACAGTAGTGCTAATGAAACCTTTAATAATCAAATAGTTTTCGGATAAAAACAAAATCATCAGTATCGAATGCGAATCGAGTTTCGTCGGTTTGGTTGTATTCCAAAGGTGGATACTAGGTTCAGATTTGAGCGCACTTCTCTTTTCTTGGGTGTTGAGCAAGTTGAAGTGGAAATAAATCAAAATCAAGATATGAGGATTAGCACATATATTTGATAGTTATAATGTTTGCCAATGACTGCTGTACAACACCACTACTGCTATTGCGAATTCCAGCGAGAAGTACGGCGCATCGGTTATATCTATCCTTCAAGACCGATAAGTCTTGCGGGTGTAGTATAACTGTTGCCCCTAGCAGTGCGATTTAGTTGGGTGTCTTCATCTGCCGCCTAATCAGGGGCTTCTTGTGTTTCACCAAGTCTCATATTTTGATTTCAGAAATTGAGAAATTTAATAAATTCAGAGATTATTTTTAGGGTTCTCAATGGGATTTTAGTTGAAAAGGATGGAGGGTAGAGGAGATTTGATTATCCACATTCATCATCACAACCAAACTAGGTACTATGTTTCAGCATGGAAGTAGAAGAACTGACATTAAAAGCAGAATTCTCAATTAATGCTGTAAATAATTACCCAACGCTTTATTATTTCCTTTTCGGTTGAATCTTAGGTGCACCCTTTTCACCAATTCCATCTGCATACCCTTGGCGGACTTTTGTAATGCACAAGGTTTAGAAGGAACAACAGAAGTGTCTGATAATAGGATAAATCCAAATCAAGTCGTAGATTTATTCATCCCGTAGAAAATACTAGAGCTGCGGGTTAAATTTCGGTTTCTCGTTGTCTGTCCTATATCGAGCTGTCTGGTTTTGTATCTTGTCACTTCAAAAAATACGAGTGTATCAGGTGCAATCCCAATTTTGAGAAAATGATAATACGAGTTAGATATCTCGCGGTCTTCTACAGATTTTATTGCCGTTAAATTAGTAGCAGCTTGTGCTAATGCGAATGCCCCATTAGGATTATTGTTGGGGACAGGTTCGGGTATGAAGCTCCATGAGTGTTGACGCTATTAGTTGAACGTATTTCTCCGTCTCAGCCTTACCTCTGTCTAACTCATGGGAGTACGAGTAGGTAAGCAGTGGGTATCCTATGGTTTTTATAGCTATTTGTTGAAGTAATCACTGCACGTGGGTAAAATCGGAACTAACAGACAAAACTCTTAAGACAGCTACCTGTAACTAGTGACGAGGACCACTAGCTATGTGTCGAGGACTAATGGAATGATTTGTCTAAATGGTTTGGGTTTAACTCCGGTTGTTAGTTTGTATGTATCTTAGAATGTGAATGCCGGTGGTAGAGTGTGCCTACGCGAAAAAATTAATAATTGCCTTATTTCGCATGTTAGCATCTTTACTCATATATTACTGTTCCGTTTTGCATGCACATACTTTGCTCTTCTACTATTTATGTACTCATACAACCATGTTATAATGTCGTCGACTCCAATTGACAGTTCTTTTTCGTTTTTGTTTTGAACTAGAGAATAATTGAATGCAATAATCTGATTTCAGGCCTTGGGTCAATCCGTAAAATCAACACTGAAGGCTCTGAATAAAAACAAGCCAATTGGCAAAGAATTTGACGCTGCTTTCGACAAATTCTGGAAGTCTTTTGTTGAAGATTACATGAAAAGAACTGAAGAGTTTAGAAAACTACAAGACAAAACTAAAAAATAATTTATATTTTTTCGCACTCCAATGTTGTTTTTAATATCTTACTGTTTCTGCTAAAAAAAAAGTCCACTTTTTGTAATATGTCAATTTGAAAGTTTTCAGAAACGTTTTGGCAGATTAAAACTGACTCTGTCGAATATGTACGTATTTGCGTAAAGATCCTAACTTTAAAAGTATGCTCCCACACATATTTTTATGTGTGATTGTAAACTCTTACAAATGCGGACTTTGTATGGCATATTTCACAGACAGGTACATATTATTTGAAAGAAAAAGAGAAAAGAAAGAAGAATAAAAACTAAGATCAAAGAGAGAGAGTATCTGGAAATCCAATGTATACAAATGTAATATCTAAAAGTGATTTTGATGTTGGTAACAAACACCCTTTGTAACAAAGCCCTTATGACCATAGTTTTTTTTCGGATAGCTAAATTGTGAAAAATTTAAGAAATTCTAAAAAATTGACGAAAAGAAAGTAAACTTGTTAAAAAACATCCATACATTTCGACCTACGAGCTGTGGACAACCCGAGTAGCAATAAACTGTCCACAATATTTTCTTGTACAACATAATATAATTTGTGGACAATCAAATCAGGATCATTCATAGGGATTGCCCATCATGACGGGATACTCAAGCTCCCAACACGGTCTCTACGCTAGTAACAACATTAAGGGTGTTTAGCACAATATCACTGTCATTCATAACCGCATCGTTTTCATTATTTTTTATTAAACTTGTGTAGCCTCTTCTTAAGGTACCAGTGTTCATGGCTAAGCGTTTCTCATTGAAACAGTCCAGTCCCAGTCTCAACCATTTGCGAATGGAGTGGTCAGTGAGCTTTAACAAAAGGGGTTCAGTCTGATGATGTGCATATATCATCAACTAACCGTAAGAAACAAAATTTAACAACAACAATGTCACGTTTTTCATGAATTTAATTGCTCTCGTGTTTTACGATCAACTTTGAATGACTCGGCGTTGAATATTTGTAGCAGAAGAACATCCGGTAAGTTAGCATGAGCCGCAGGACCGCTCCATAAGGAGCCGTTTACGTTCACATTTGTTAATAAAAATAGAGATTTCGATTTGGAGTAATTACGCCACAACTAGTTTAATAACAGATCAGAACTGAATCATCAATAAAATGATTCGTAAGTCTTCAACCAAAGTAAAATATTGACAGCGGTGTTGAGAAAGATTATTGTCGATTCGAGGTCGTCAGACAAAGGAACCTTGACTCGAACATTTCTAATGGATTCAATCCCATTTTTTTTAGCATTTACTAGAGTAGGCTCTGCATATATCACGTAGATTCGCTACAAATCTATTAAAGTTCGCATAAACTTGGAAAATAAACCACTTAGGGAAGTGGATCAAGGGCCTCCAGATTATCGGTAGCTGTTACAACGGCAAACGAATGAATACCATTGAATGGTTTGCCGGCCAGAATCTGCCTCGAGAGAAGTTTTTCATTGCAAAAACTTCAGTCACCGATTAGTCTCCCTACCGTCAGCATCAATTTCAAATGTCTTTCACACTTCCCTTGATAGTACCTCGTTCTTCTATACGACGCGGTAATAAAAGCAGAGATTGCATTGCAAGTAAGTAATTTTTCATGATTGATTTTCTTTAAGATTCCACAATTTTTAAAAGTTTCTGAGGACAGTCTTTCATGTTATTATTTAAACAGACTAATACCGTGATCGGATTTATTGTTACAATTTCCAAGGGAGGAGATCCAAGTGGGTTAAAAATAAGGTTATTTTTTTCTAGTTCAACATAGAAAACAATTAATTTTATAAAGGGAAAGAATAAATAAACCTCTTTTGAAGCGCAAACCTCTTTTGAATCAGTTGGAGGTACCATAAAAAAGAATAAAACCGTTAAAGATTAAAACATTGTAGTTGGATTTGGCTATGGACCATTCAGTCAACTTTCAGGGCATTGAAATATATTTTTCGACGAAACGGCAGAAAGAAATTCTGAAATGAAAATGCTGTACAAGGCACGTACAGCACGTTATACGTAATACATTTTTATGCGAATTATTTTACCCTGAATTATTTGGTATATTCTTGAATAAAAATAATTTTATTTGAGTTTATCGTTTGTGAGGTATGCAACTTTGCTCTAGAATCTAAATCTGCTCTCGAATATGTCAGGTGTATGCTATGGCGTTCAGGCACGCATGAAACAAGTCAGTCCTCTTGTGGAGTATGTACCTTGTGCAGCGCATTAGTTAAACCTTGTAGGTTCGTGTGCAGCAAAATCATGCCTGTATCACTTTTTTAGTCCACCCCATAGATGGGCTATTTTGAAGAGGAACTGTGCCTTATTGTTGCAAAAACTGTCGAAGACTCGATGGTCTGCTCGTCCCGACGCCTGCCGAGCTTTCAACGAAAGCAGATAGCGTATTTTAAATAGTTTGGATGAGATTTAAAGTGATAGTGACGAAAAGCCTCAACAAGAAATGAAGCCAGGACTCTAAAGGAAAATCTGAGTACCCTTGAAACAACATTTATGGTGGTCCTATGGGGATCAATTCTAGAAAGATTTAACAAAATAAATGTAAAATTGCAGTATGAAACCTTGGAGCTTGGGAAAGTTGTAACATATTATGAATCTTTATGTGGCTTCCTGGAGGAATTAAGGAAAAATTGTCATAATCTGGAACGATTAGCCAGCAAAAGAAAAATGTAAAAAGGAGTATTAGGCTGACAATCTGCGCAAAAGGAAGGTACCCGCAAAGTTTGGTGAATATGCTGGTTCTAGCAGTGATGTTCAATTTACATTTGCTCGAAAGAAAGCAAGAAGGAAGGCTTTATACATTATTTTTGAACGTGTAAGTAGTCTAATTTTTATTATTTAAGAATGTACGCCAATTTTTATCCAGTTTTTTCATTATTGCAAAGTATCTATTAATATGTATTGTACCTTAAATTTTTAAATCAATATTTAAAGTAATGGTGATGAGGTGAGTTGGTGATAGATTTTTTAGTGAGGTGGTGATAGAAGTGGGAGGAAGAAGAAATAGTGCAAACACTCTCGGGCCAGTTTGCTAAATCCGGCCCTGAAGAGGCCCATAGGTTCGATACGCTTATTCTAGAACAAAATATTCAATATCTAAATAACACCGAGCGACAATGTTATATAACAACGTGAGACGAATTGGTAGGGCTCACATTTTAAAATTCGACCTTAAGACGAGTGGAGGAGTGAGACCTTTGAATTAACCTTTAATTGTGAATTATATACGTCAATTGGTTAAACGTTTCCTGGGATGTCAGAATTATGGGTATTAGCTATCACCGCTTCGAATGAACTCGTACGAGCGCTAAACCCTACAACAGTTTGACGGTAGAAGCTCTCTCCCAATGAAGACTGAACGGGGACACACCAGAGATGTAAATATTCACATTTTCTCCTAAACACAATATGGGCTTGATAGGCCACAAAATAACTGTGATTTTTAAACTTTTCTTGCCAACTGGTAATGTTGCTACCTAATGGATTAAGAAGGTACTTATTCGGTAGGTTGATGTTAGGGTTTCGGTAGGTAGAGTATTTGAATAGAAAGAGGGAAAAAACTACCTTGCGGTTTGTTAGCTCGAATAGCACGCCAATCTAAGTCGGATCTGATGGCGCACGAAGGGAAAGTGAAAATACCGCCAGGAGGCAATGACTCCCTTCTGCCCTTCCACTTGTTTATTCGCCGCGGTCGTCATGGTGACCCCAACCTCGAACCGGCCAGTATCTGTCCCTTCGCAAAGTAAGTCAGTAGTGTGGGAGCATCTTCCCCGCTATTCCCCCTCCTCGAGTTCTTGCAATCGACGCCCCCTGTTCGTTGAAGTTTTGATTTATAGAGTTGAAATTTCACCACTTTTCTCCGTGAAGAACCATGGCTGAAACTCACAAGACGCTGTTGGAAATGAAAAAGCAGCAGTGGGCTCGCGAGAGGGGTGAGCAAATTTTTTATTCTTTTCCAGACGTAAGCAACGAATTAAAAATACGTGATTAACGATGATCAGCACACTTTTTCTATTAAATACTTACAGGGTAATATATTAGAAAGAATCAGAGACCAATCTGTGTAACTAACGTACCTACTTATGCCTCAATCAACGCATCCAAATGATGTTCAACATTTTCTTGTTAATATTTTTGCAACCTCTTCTTCTTCTGGTTTATTATTTTCGATAATGAACTTTTGTAATATGCCGAAAAAAATATTTCTCCCTTTAGGAGTTATTGGTTCTCGTTTTAGGACAAGTAGATTTCAAAATGGTCAGTCACCCGGTCTAGCTCAGACGGCTTAAAGGCGGGTTGATCGTACAGCAAACCCAGTGGATGAATCAAACACAAAAACTACTCTCTTACAAGAAGTTTTTTATATTCCAAGTTTTCGATAATTGAACGTTATCAGTCAGAGTTGATTGATCGAGATCTCAAAATTGTTGGGACATTCCGGATCGATGTAGGTTTTTTGAGCTAAATTTCGTAAACTTTGGTTGAGCAATGAACATTACAACTGTTACTCAATGTTCCACTGTTATCCATAGATCATTCCATCTGGCCACAAGCAGATGCAAATTCATACGATTTTGGTCTGAACTGATCTGAACATCTAACGGCTAAATACAAGCCATTGAAACGATAATATCACAAAATGTGATGATGATAATGAAAAGAATGAGCGAGAGAAAAATTACTTAGGTACCATATTCACAAATCACGACTGATTTGATTGAAGTTATGCCTATAACGACGTTATGGTGTATTCTCGAGAATCGTTTGGTCTGCTTTCAAAACTATCCAAATTAATATAGAATGGTATATTATTTTTATATTGGATAACCATTCTACTTAAAACACTGATAGATCAGTTTAAACATAGATCTATGTTTGTTAGACGTTGCCCGTGGTACACAATCTAAACTCGGTACTCTTATGGTAATCTCCGTGCCTTGTAATTGTATTCTGGATGAATTCACCAGAACTCCTTTTATGATTTCAGACCCGAGATTGTTTGGGAAAGAATTTAGCCGAAAATGTCCTTCACCTGATCAGTCTTTCTCCACATCATGATATTGACTTCTAGAGTTCTCACTAATACAACTCTATAAAGACGAAACTTCACTAGGGCCTCTGTGCAAAACAAAAGCTGATATTTGAATACCTACAATGGTGCTAAGTACAATCTCTTGACATAGACGTAGAAACCCACAAATAGAGCAACTGAAATTTAACGATTTCTAAGGGATTCTTAAAATTGTAATTGTCACTATTTATTAAATCAAATTAATTTGTTCAGTGACGTTCACATTTACATGTAAAGTGGCCAGTGAGGGCTCATTTGTTGATTTCACACTTCGAATAAACGGAAAGTGTCACATTGAACTCAGTCCCAACTTGACTATCAACTTTTGGTTTATTGTCCAATTGTTTAGAGAAAAGCAAGGGACGGTTGATGGGCGAATTTCTTTCCTTCAATTTTGAAATTCTACACATCTTAAAACATACGCCAATGAATTTTAAGGAGGATTGAACATAGCTCAAAGCTATGCTATAAGCTAGCTTAAAAAAGTTCGTTATTGAAAGTAATGAATCCCTAACAATCTTAAAGTTCTATCTCGAGAATGATTTGGTATGATTTCAAAATTGAATCAATATTGTTTTGTTTAAAATGGCAGAACAGTTATTTCTTGCCGAAGCTATATTGACGTGAAAGAAAAACTCCGAAGCCCGAGAAATATTAAAGTTGTAGATACTTGCTTTTGATATTTTGTTTTGTTTTGAATTATTTTCATGTACGAGTATGTACATCTCATTGACTTGAATGAGTGTAATTCATTATTTTACTTGTTGACAGTCAATACGTAATAACATAAAATTGTATGAATTCCACTATTGTTCCAGCAGACGAGATGAAGAATTACGGCGGGATATGGGGTAATTTCAGTGACGCCTCCGAACCTCGGTACAGGCCATGTATAAGGTGAGCGTAGCTTGAGTGTTGCACCGTTAACGACGGACTAACTTTGTCCAGACCTTGAATCGAAAAGACTCTTTCTATCCAAGGCAATCGTTGTATAGACTGGGCAGGTAATTTGAATATGGATCGAATACCCAGCACGGCAGAACGCAATTAAATAAAATTCAACACGCCAACTGTCAAGCACCGGACGTAATTTCGTACAATAGCGCTCATCACGATTGAATACGAAGACGACGACTTATGTTCAGCTGTTTCTATTGAAAGTCATTGGGGTGTAAGATGTTTATAGACTTAACATAGATTATTATTTGTAGCTGATTCGTTGGATATCTCAATGGCCCTTCATTTACTGGCAAGGTCTAGGCAGTTAATGCAAATGTGCTATCCTATCTACAATGTTCAGATCACGATACGATCCAGACAACACCGTGAATTCCAATTTGCTAATTTGATAAAAACCTACGACCAACCATTCTTGAATGCTTGAATTGCTCGTTTCCTTTAAATAAAAATGTGAGATTCAACGAGTCAAATCGCGTATTCAATTCATTAAATTCAAAAACCTCCTTCACATGGAATAGTTGGGTTTTGGTCGAACGTTAAGCAAAACGGACCGCAACGCATCCCATGAATATCCCATCCTGCTCCTATTAGAAACTCCGCCGCTCTTATTCCGTTCTACCTGTTTCACCAAGCAATGAATAGTTGAAGGGGTTGTGTGAACTCATTATTATCTCACAAAAGCCCAGCTGAATCCTTAATATTAGTTCTCTCCCTTAGCAAATTTTCATAGAAACTCACAGTTTGTTTGATTGTTAGTATCTATCTATGTTCCCAATAGATGGCTTAACTGCCGAACCGATTTTTACGGGTCGTAAAATGGCCAGCGAGTTCCGGGGCACAACATAGGCAAGGTCAGAACCTCAAAAACATTCTTCTACTTCATTAACGCTGGTATCCTTCGAAACCTTTTTGTTTGATTAGCAAACAAATGTTATTATGGTTGCTGACCTGCAGTTTATTAGTTGCGGGAAATTTTGAGAATGGGAGATGTCTTGACGAAAATATCATATTTCTGGGGAACCATACGAGGGAAAACCAATTCTATACCTAATTCCTGCCATATTACTCAAAGGGAGCTGAAATTGGGCATATCCCCTTCAGCCCTTATACTTAAATCATCCAGCTGAGTGGCCCCGAAAGCCAATTTCTGGGAAATGATTGATAAAAATATTTCGGGGGAACCATACGACTGAAAACTGATTCCTAACCCAATTTCTGCTATATCATTAGTAGGGAGCTGAAATTTGGTTTGTAGCCTTCTTAAGCTAATTCTAATTCAAAATCTAATTTCTGCGTTATTAATCGTATGAAGCCGAAATTTGGTACGTAAACTAGGTACGTAGGATTTACATATTAGAAGATACTTATGTCCAGGATCAGCTGAATGGGTCCTAAACCCAATATCTGCCTTATTGCTCGCATGAAGCTGAACAGTTATTATTCTGGTTACAGACTCTTCATTATATCTGGTACTCTGTGCTTCATTAGCGGCGGGAAATGTTGACAATTAGAGTAGCCTTGACGAGAACCTTATATTTCGTGCAAAGCACATGTTTCCCGTTAGTCTTATACTCGTATATTCGTCAAAGTGTATGATATTTATTCTTTAATTCATTATTTGTGGAGAAATCAATGCTTATTGCGTACTACAATGCCCATCATTTGTTCAATTTTAAATGAGAACCCTAATTTTTTTATTATTCAATTCGGATTCTGCTCAAAATTTCATGAAAATTTGATCCCTCAATAAATTTTGGTTAGCGCGCAACGGTTCAGCGAGAACGCAAAGTTGCGCAACCCCAAAATTGTCAAATGCAGTGGATGATGGTGAACTCTAAAGTGTGGCACATGAATTTTCATTGTTTTTTAACGCTGATTCACGTGGTGCTATCCGTTTCTTGATTCGTCTCAATTTTTGAGGAATAATGACCTAAATTTGGTTATTTCTCGTCCGTTTTTTTAAATCTTAGGCGCCTGTTTTCAGATTTTTACGGGGATTAGTTTTCGAGGTCCGGTTGAGAAAGGAGGACGGAAAGGAAATGGATAATTACCTATAAAATTTCATGTGCAAACACAAGCGCGAAAAAAGATGATTTTTTCACGAGAAATAACCAAATTTAGGTCATTATTCCGCAAAAATTGAGCCGAATCAAGAAACGGATAGCACCACGAGAATCAGCTTTAAAAAAAAATGAAAATTCGTGTGCAAAACGTTAGAGTTCACCATCATCCACGATTTGAAAATTCGGGGTTGCGCAACTTTGCGTGCTCGCTGAACCGGTTTCGCGCAATCAAAAAAATTGATTGAGGGGTCAAATTTTCATGAAATTTTGAGCAGAATCCGAATCTGTAATAAAAAATTAGGGTTCTCATTTAAAATAAGAAAGTTAGTGTCACTTGCACATAGTTGCGCGGGGTGCGCAAGTATGATATTTGAGATTTTGGAAAAAAATTATGAAGATTGATAAAAAAATATTACTGGGGTTTATTTTTTTTTTACAGTTTCTTCGTTTGGACGATTTATTTTCAGATGATGTGGCTTGCGTTCATGATTTGAACTACCCTGTATGGTGTTTAAGGTACTCTGTGCTTCATTAGCACCGGGAAATACTGACAATTAGAGTAGCCTTGACGAGAACCTTCTAATTCGTGCAAAATACCATTTGGTTGATCTTATGTATTTGTATACTCGTATATTCGTCATCCTGTAAAATGTTTATTCTTTAATTCATTATCTGTCAAACAATGCTTATTCAGTACCTGTGAAAGAATGCCCATCATTTCAATGATGGTTGTAGAAGGTATCAATTTATGGCAATTACCAGATATTTTTAAAATCGACTTTGGCTGTAAATTGTGTGATGCAGGGTTGTCGTACACAGACCTAGGTAGGGTGGAATGTGGCAGATATAGATATTAGCTTTCCGCACAATTTACATTATTTTAGTCAAGGTTTGGGTTAAGATTACTTGAGTTATTCTCTACAATATCAATGAAAAAACTCCTAGTAATTCAAAATTGCGAGTTTATTCATTGTTACAAAACAAAAGAGTTACATAAGGTTTTAATTTATTCGGATATTTATCTGGAACCATAAAACTGCAATGATAAAAACGCATTTCGAATTTTCCCAGGATATCTGATAATTCAGCCTCATTCGTATCATAATTCAACTGAGGAATCCTTGCTTTCAAAGACGGAAAATGTTTCAGATCCTTTCTTTTCAGTTGATCCATCAAGTTGCAATTTACTTTTGAATGCGTTTACTGCGCTAATCATCTCAATAAAAGTTTTTCCTTTCCCTTGAAACTCCAAGTTAACGGTGTTAAACTGCATTGTGATGTCAGTCAAAAATGCTAAATCAGTCAGCCATTTTTCGTTTTTCAACATCTCAGTGTCATCACCTCTTTCGTCTAGAAAAGCTGTTATTTCGGGCAACAATTCTTGAAACCTTTCTAGGAATTTTCCGCGACTCAACCATCTGAAGTCCGTGTGAAGAACTAAATCATTGTGTTCAGCTGACTCCTTATCTTCCAACTGCAACTTAAAGAGCCGCCGTTGCAAGCTACGTGCACGGATGGAATTCACAATTTTTGTTGCAATGCCCATAATTTCCTCCGTGTTTTGAACTTTTGAACACAAAACTTGTTGATGTATGCAATGCATGCAATGGAATGACAAAAATCGCGATCGACCGTTTGAGCACCCCTGTTGTAGAGAATGACTGATCCAGTACCAGATTCCTGGTCACCGAGGCGTTCGTCATCGTCGAAACATACAACCGTGTTTGGATTGTGGTTCTCGACTTAATGTCAGTTTTTCTGAAATAGGTATATCCTTTCTTGTAATTATTGTATTAGGTTAGTCTAGTTATTATCCTGGTGATATTTGATTGGGTATTTTCCGAAAACAAATTCTATGCCTGAAGCGGATAAATCTTAATAGATTACGACATAGTCCTTTTCAACTTCATCTTCTCTTCTGAAGAAAGTAGTTTGAATGACCAAGGTGTACCTACATGTTGCAATATCAGGTGCCATGTTACCTATTGTATTCTTGGAATAGCAGAGGTACTCGGTTCAGAACGATAACTTTGATTTGCAGACTTTCAACTGACGCTGACAACAGTTAGAGTATCTAGTCGTTAAAGTGCTGTCTGAATACGAGAAAGCGACCTTGATAAATACTTGAAGATTTATTGTTTCCGCCAAAACCAAACTGAAATTATCACCCTTACATAAAAACTCATTGAAGTGACGGGCGATTTGATCTTTTAATTTCATGGAAAAAATCTGGGCATCGACTGATGAGCCGACTGGCGAGCGTAATGCCTACCCGCATTACCTTGTTACCATTACTTTTTGTGTTATATTTTGTAAAATTTAATTTTATTGATCCCCTTATCAAATTTGGACCAACGGATTTTGAGGAAGGTTTTGATTTTAGCTTAAAATGTGTTTTTTTAACCGACTTCATTATTACAT
This sequence comes from Creontiades dilutus, assembly GCA_031894815.1. Lineage (NCBI taxonomy): Eukaryota > Metazoa > Arthropoda > Insecta > Hemiptera > Miridae > Creontiades > Creontiades dilutus. Next base: position 497,446 of record JAVIWC010000944.1, read on the forward strand.
TATAAAAAAATGATAATAATAAAAATAAAAAAATAAGATAAAATAAAAAAATAAAATAAAGTTATTATTTCAAGGGTGTTAGATGAAATGAAACAAAATGATGTTATAATTTCCATTTAGGGTGTTATGTTGAGCAACCAATTCTTCTGAGACAATCGTTTAGGGTGAATTTGGAACACTGTCAGTCAACAAACGATATTGTTTACAAACCTCGGGTTCACCCCACGAAATCAAGCCGTATGTTTGAGGGTTCAATGGAAGGACAAAGATGGTAAGCGCTACTTCTCTGGCTGTGATGACTACTTTTATCCATCGGTTTATAGATTCCCATATATATGAATGCGTTCAAATAATCACAAGTAGTACTGAGTTGACGTGAACTTTTAAAAGAAGCTACTTAAAATCTCAACACAGGCATTGGATTCAGTTCTGGGAACAATTAACGACTCGGTGGGCCACGGTGCTGACTTGGAAATACTTCCGCCAGTAACTGCATTTCGGGTCATTTGTCTCAGATGAGAAGTAGGCGAAAATTTGCATAATAGGGCCCGTTCCGGCGAGGTGTTCGCGTGCTGGCGGCGGCAGAAACTGACCTTTTTTGGGTCAAAATTTGCTCTACTTTGAGACTCCGACGCTCCAACAGTCACCGGTGTACAGCCGAAGGACGGTTCCCTCAAGTTAGTGCTGTTAGTGAAACAAACTATTAGATTACTGCTAATCAAAATATCGGAGTTCGTCATTTACATCGGCAACCAGTACGAATATCAGTACATAATTATCTACTAAGTTTCGATAACTTTGGAGCGAAAGCGTTTAATCAGGAGGTAGGTGGAATTACAAATCAGTGACAGTAATATTAATAATTGCCTCTAACGTTAACGACCAACAATTCAATATTTAGATTCGATCACTTATAATTGGTTTCCATTAAATGATACAAATTTTTATTTGTTCTATATTCGTTACCCGAAAGATGATAAGCTAGTGAGAAATGTAATGTTTGTAAAACGGTTTCTGCTAATTGGTAAATATAATATATTATGATAACTTTTTTGATATATATCATCATATTGCTTCCGAGTCTGCGAAGCAGCGGAAGCCTTGTGTTCACTTTCGGGAGCCAAAAAATGTTTGTTGTCCGAATTCAAAATTTCCACTCGCATTTTGCATTTCATAGCCTACTGAAAAAATTTGGTTCCGTGTCTGTCGGTCTGTCTGTCCTCATTTCTTGTTACAGCCATAACTTCCACTGTCTTGAATGAACGGATAAGGCCTCTTGAGGTCCCATACGAATTTCATCTCAATATAATCAGCGGTACGCTCTGCGCATTCGCTAACGTGAAGTTCTTGAAGCAGCCGTAATTTCTACATTTTTCAATGAATTTAGCTCATTTTTAGGGATTTGCGGATAAGGTCTCTTTTATCTATCAGCAGTCTAACGTGAAATTCTTGAAATAGGTAACTTTCATAATTTTGATTCAATTTAGCTCATATGATGAAGCTAACGAGGATGCTGCTGTGCCATTTCCTTGGCAGTGTATTTTTTTATCTATCACGATAAGCTTAATAACGAAACTTATTACAATTTTTCGTTAAATTCAATTGTTTCCTGTAGTGAGTAAATTTTCTTTTAAAATAGTTTTTTCTTTTTTCAAATTTTAGTGGCGCAAATGACTTCTTAGTACCTCATTCCATCTCCAGCACGGCGTATGAGGTACACCTAACTTTTGGAGATTGTTAAAGAGAACTTGTCTTGAAGAAGTGCAGTTGATGTGAAAGTTTTAGATTAATAAATTTTTCATTTAAGGGTTTATTGGATAAATCTTGAATCTTGAATGAAAATTTATTCAACGTGGACCGTCCTGTTATAAATCTTAAAATATGTACAATATAACGATTTCTCCCAAACGGCGATGATAGGTACTACCTTGTTGACAAAGATTAACATAGAATCTGAAATGGGCAACTTTTTCAGCGGGACAAAATAAAATGACCATAATGGATTTTACATTTGGTCGGTTGATTTTTGGCTCGACGCCCCGAACGTTCTCCTAAAATGATTGAGCTGTAGCAAATAAGAGTTATCTCTCACTTTATTTAAACTGCCAAATTTATTCGCAATTTAATGGCGGTTCAAATTTGTTTTGTAAATATCTCCTGAAAGTGAAAATAACCCCAGTAGAAAAAAAAAAAAAAAAAGTCAAGTTTATTTAGTTTTCAACTGTTAAATTGGATATTTGTCAAATCGTCATTTTGGAAGAACATTTTGACATCCACGATTAAGTTAACATTAATTTTTTTCTAGTTGGTAAGTTCAATAATAATCCAATGCAAATATAAATTTCACGGCTTCGAAGTTCTTAAATATATCTTGAAAACTTTGGGAATGAAAGAACTCGACGTTTTGTCGTGTTGTCGTTGTTTATTTGTCATTTGCTTGACTGAGAACTAAATCTTGTCCATCGTTGAATCATTGAACAGTATTTTCACAACTGCAGCACCCATGACACGTAACCTTCATGAAAGAATAAAAGTGATCAGATCAATCGATTCGTCCAATACCTGGTAACGGCTGACCCACAAGTTTCTCGCAATCTCAGCGACCGAATCATTGATGAAAACACCAAAAATACGTCTCACAGCAGCATTGTCTATTCTCCCCACAACGCAACTATCGTCTTGGGCACGCGAACAACTTCCTGCTCATTGATTTTCCGCCTGCGGTGAGCATAGTTCGGACGAGCATGGGGAATGTCATTGAACTTTAGCTCAGTTTTAGCTCAGTTGGGATTTTAAAAATTAATTATCTTCAACATTGCATTGAGCTAGTTTGTAGAACCTTGCATAAATAGAATGTCTGATTAACATGATGTCTCTCTATCACTATCAGAGGGTATTGAACTATGATTACTCATTGCTCTTTGCTATTGATGGTTTCTAACACGTGATACTTTTCCAGGGGTAACCAACAGACTAGGGAAAAAATGAACACACACACATTGTACACATACACATATGAATGTGTGTGTGTGTGTGTGTGTGTGTGTGTGTGTGTGTGTGTGTGTGTGTGTGTGTGTGTGTATGATGGATGGGGGGGATGATACATCGCTGTCACGAATATTTATATTTAAGTGCGTATTTTTTGGAAGGTCTACTTACTTATTGTTGTAAGGGGTGGCAATCACAGTATCTAACTAGATGTAATCCAAGACTATGTTTACTAAAATCATAATGGAGAAAAAAGAAAACGCTGCCTACTATTACACTAAGGCTAACTATTCATTTATTTTGTCGCTCCTCTGCGCAGTTTCTTATTTTGATTGAATTAGCTGAAGTTTAGCTTCCTTCTGCACGATAAAGTCGGTTTGCAATAAAGAGGATTTGTTCGGGATTTTATCCTCTTTCAACAGTCACCGATCGGTTTTGTCGTAACTGCTCCAGGTGGTTTTGTTCGATTTAATAATTGATTATTTAATTCAAATGACATTTATCACCATCATACAACTCATCAGCTTGATATTCTTGTACGCCAAGCTTTTTTCCACGGTAATGATCCCAGTACTCAGTTACGTCATTCATTTCATTGTGTTAAATAAAACCTACTTGCCTCAGTATAAGCAATACTTAATATTTTTACTCAAGATTTCAAAATTAAACAATTTAAATTAATTTCATAAAGAGGAATGATTTGATTTTATTGTTTGTTTGCTACAACTTATTTCATCCCTGCCCACCAAAGATATTGTATTCGGGACACTAGGTCTTTAATTTCGGTCGTTATATTGTTTGTATTCATAATGCAAGAAATATGAATAAAGCTGCAGAACTGTTTTGTTTTAGATTTGTAAAAGGATTTGAGTTCGAGCAAATGCAGTGGTGAAATGGACAGCTCTGCAGACTTTTGGTCTGATGTGTCTCATTTTTTTCTAGATAACTAAGGATACTGTCATTTTATTCGGAGCTTGTAGGTTTTTCAATGTTGCTGTTAACTGCAGGTATTCATAAAGGCAAGTACCCAGTTACGGAAATATCGGAGGAAGGGTGTAATAGGAAAGGAAGGCTGTAAATCCCTTGGATATTACTAATTAATATGAAGATCAAGGAAAGCGCCGGTGTCATTTGCTCGCTGTGCGATGAGTTGACAACTTTGCCACTTGCAAGTTTCATATAGTTCGGTGGTGTAAAACGGAAAAAATATCCTAATTCAATCGTTTTATTCATGTATAGATATCTAGTTGGACAGATCGGAATCTATTTAGTTTGGTGGTCTGGATACTTGCTATGCTCTCATCTAAAAGTATAAAAGTTGAACTTTCCTGTTATATATTTAGGCGATTGGTGCTTTCCTTGTTCTCCATGGAAGGAAAAGGGAAAATAAATAACAGGACTTCCACTGGACTTTTGTGTGATAATCTTGAATGGGCACCCCTCATCAATATCACCCTAAACCGCGAAACTTCGAGTAAACCAGATAGTACGCAATACGTGTGTGAATTATTTCGAAAAAAAAATAAGTAATTGACTTCGTCTCCGGTCATCCTGTGTCAAAACCTTAACCATTGGGGCTTGTACATAGTTTGCTGTAGTCCGAGTGAAAGGTAGTGTTGTCGTTACCCCCACCCTCGAGTTTCAATTTGTGAGGTAATAGCGAATCGCGGAGTTCAACGCCACCGTCCGCTGGTCATCGGGTCAATTGAGGTCGAATCAATGGGCGAGTCTCACACCCTTCCTTCACTTCTTTCACACAACTCAAGTCACCTCAAGAGCTTCCGGGTGTCGTCGCATCGAACCAGTTCCCCACCATGTTTCCATGTATAGGGTAAGTTCTTTCAACTAAAAAATTCCGGATCGGGCAACCTCTAGTTCGACGCAAAATCGACGATTCGTAATCGTTCTTCCGCCTTTCTTCCTTGTTGACGGTTTTTTATAATTCACCAGAACGGTTTAGTCGAAATGGCGACCTTTTAGTAGACCACGAGGTTCAAAGAGTGCTATTTATATTCAGTCAATAGCCGTTTCTATTATTCAAATCAATAACAGACTCGTTGCGGTGATAATTCTGCTCACAAGGTTTGTTGATTTATTTTTGTAATCATTAGGGTTTTTACTGTTGTAGTATTCAGGAGTTTGGCACCAAATCATGAATTAAAGACACGCAATGACATTGTTGAGATGCAGAGTGTGTGTGATAATTTCGTCACGTGCAGTGATTTGTCGTAGGTAGTAATTCCATGAAATCAATCGAATTCGTTACTGATAATGATTGGTATCATCATTCTGGTGTACACCTGCATGTTTGAGACTCACTTCAGTGATGACGTAGAATAATCCTTGATTGGGTCGGTATTACTTCTTTATTATAAAGCACATTTATGTCTTCATCCACTAGACGTATTTTATACTACAACATCTAAACTCATCGCCTCGTATCCTGCATGGAATTGTATTCATGATGTCTTAAAAATAGCTAATTTTATATTTCAGCAAGATGAATCGATTATGAACGAAACGAGCCTAAAGGCTCACTCAGCTGATCAATGTGCCTCCATAGGTTTTGATTGTATGGTAGGTATCCAAAAGAAATTCAAATTCAAATTTCTCCACCTTGGATCGATTAAAAAAGTTTTCACTTAACCGTAACCATAATCTCCTTCGTTAACACCATCGCCTTACTAGTTTCTCAGTGAATAACAAAAGTTGACATCTAAATACTTACAAGGATGTATCGACACAGAGGTAGGGAACCTCTTAAACTCCTGTAGAACATTTAAAATGTAACGGAAGAATAAAATGAAACAACTACTCTTTACTCATCCGCAATAACAGAATAAGCTTATGATCACAGAGCGGTTCGGGTGGGCTTATTCGATTTGTTGACAGAACGATCAATAACGAACAAAAAAATATCAGCGTTATTGCGGAAGTTTTTGATATTCTTACGCTGAATATTTCAACTCTTTGAGTCCCCCCTTAAGAGTTGATTGAGAGCGATGCTGATGATTCAAGATCATCCTCGACCATTTTTTTTTATTTTTTATTCATTCATTTTTATTCATTAACTTTGGTAAGTCAATATTGGAGAAGAAAGAATAATTTTGACATTTCAATTCGATTTTCGGATACTACTAGTCGTGAGATGTGTATGCTACTTGCAAACACTTGTTCTGTGGGCGGACTTTTTGAAGATCGTAAACTAAAATCATAACTTTATATTTAATTTTGGGATTCCGCGCTGTTGAAAACTTCATTTATTCACCTGCACCCCATTACCGCGATCGATTAGCAACCCTAACGGAGTATTATAAACTGTAGCCTAATAAGCAGTAACATTCGTAATAAAGTGACATTGATTTGATGATTTTATTGAAAGTTCCCTGGATTTGGATTTTGTGAACACATGAACAAAAAGTTCTAATGTTTGATTTTAAAACAGTTATCTGTGAAGGAATTGATTTATTTGGCTTATAATATCCATAGAGGTTTGGTTGAAACTTTTATATGCATTAAAGGTGCGGCAAAATTCAATCAAATTTCTCAAAAATTAATCTCACTCACAAAGACAAGGCAAGGTATGTAATTAAATCAATTTTGGAGTGTGTAAGATTTTGTGGTTTTCAAATTTGTAGTTCGGTAAGTATATCATTCATTTTGCGCATCGTTCACGGTTTTTATCAATGTTTACCTTAAAAAAAAAAAGATTCGTCTATTTCGTTGTGAAGATCTGCATCATCATCTTGAAAAGCTGAATAGAACAAGGGATAACATAAAAAAATATGAGGCTGTTTGATTTAGAGTTGAACTTTGTTGATGTTGTTAGCTGGTGGCCGGTTCCAAAAGTCGAGAATGAGTCTCGATACATTTGACAAAATGCCTATTATTCCATTCCAGGCATTTATTAAACATGACTGTCAAAATTCGTTCCTAGTCAAAACAGAAAAGGAAAAGAATGTTTGTTCCTTTGTGTAGGCATTTAGTAAAATGACTGATTCACAGATTGACTGTTATATATAGACAAGTTCATACATAATATTCATTATATTTCAATATATTTTATAATCTAGGTATTTTATTTATTTATGATTTGTACAATGAAATTCAGCCAAATTTCACGAAATAATCGATTTTACAATGTTTTTACACATTTTATTTTATACAGATAGTTGATTAGCCGTGCCACTTACATTGTTACGTATAAGAACCTATTTGAGTATGTCTTGAAGGTTGACAATATTAAACTTGAGATGTTAATGGTATAAGCGATATAATGGCTTTTGTTAATATAAACAATTCTCATGCTGTGGCATAATTTTATTCTATCTACCGTGGATGATACATGAGTAGAATTTTCACAAAAGTATGTCACAATGTATGTAAGTTGCGATGCTAGTGCATCATTAACTTGTTGACACTAGAAGACAATATTACCGCCGCTTGTGAAAAGAGATCATTTATCATATGCTACACACGACGTTTTTTGCTATTAATCGAAAAATGAGGGTCATTTCATGACCTAAAACTGATTCTTTCGCATCGTTGGAGATTGTCTTCGGTGCATGATGATGTAGACGATTCTTCTCATAACAGAGGTCTTTCTGAAAGTACTGCATGTTTTATAAGGTTCTTTACATTGTCCATAGTTTCGTTTTACTATGTGATTTCAACCTTGGAACCAAAACTATTTGTGTCATAATTATTGATAGATTTTTAACAAACATCTTCTAAGAATACACTGTATCCTATTGTAGGTTCACTAGCATAATTAGTTGTTACAATCAGTACTTATGTTTTAAACCACATTGGCATTGTTTATGTAGGGGGACGTACAGATCTACCACGGACCTCAAGAACTTTTTGGAGAAGACCCCACCGCCAGTGAGAAAACGAACGCCTAGCCTGCCACCAATCCCAAGTCACAACTACGAGGTGATTATATCATTTCTCTACGCTTCATGTGTCAATCGACATTTTCATTTTGGGTTCTCAAATTTTTGAATACTCTGAAGTACCATCTTGACATGCATAGTGAATATGCTGCTTCTTGTAATCTACGCTTTTAGTCTAAAACTGTTAGATCATCATCGAGCTGGAGTGGAGTCATTACTTTAAAAGTCCAACTTTTTAGAATCGGCAAATTCCATGCCCAAGACAAGAAAAATATGAGGGAGCTACTATGTTTGAACTAGGCCTATCATGCTTTTTCGGGTATTGATCAGTCAGAACAGGGATACTATAAATTATAGGCCACAAATATAAGAAGGATAACATAAATATAATTACGAATTATAACATACCAAATATTATGCTTTGAGAACTTGTGCTAGACTGCTAAAACTACGTACTAGAAAAGCAAGTTATTCTCAAACCTGAAAAGGTTTTTTTCGGATGGAAATTCCTATTTGCCTTTCCTAATGTTTAATCCACAAAAACTTTCCTACAATACAATCCAACTCACTCCGCAAAGATGTACCTACAATTCTGTCAATTCACAAAAATGAGGTAATAATATTCATTTCCCTGTTTAGACTCATTTTAAATATTTTAAAAATATTTCCTACTGCAAAAAAGAATTTTCTTGTGAAATTCCTTCCTTGATTCGTGTAGTTACTGCTTCATTTTCTTCTGCCAAGTTCTCTGGAGCAGCGATGCAAGCCTAAAAGCCCATATAATAATTCATATTTTAATGAATACAAAAATAACAATAAATAACAAATGAATATAACAATAATTCATATTTTATGAAAGTTTCATGAAAGTGTTACCAAGATCAACCAAGTACTATTGATGAGTAATACCGAACCGTAGGAACACCCCTCAGCCAATATTATATGCAGTACCAGCTTTATAACAACGAATGGCTTTTTCATAGGTTTAGCATTTCGATGTATTTCCTATACAAAATCGAGGGACCTACCGCGTAGAAGAATGAACACAATTACAGCACTCAATCTCATAATAGTTGAATAGTGAGAAAAACCTTAAACAAAGTGTGCCCCCTAACAGCCCTCAGCAAGGCTTATAAAAAATCGTTTCCAAGTTTTATTTATGTAGAATTGATGTGTATCAGTTCAGTACCTATAGGATTTATAACAATAGTTTTTACGACAAAAAAATGGTTTTCAAGACGATGCTGGTTTTTACTACGCTTGGTAAGTTCGTAATTACCAGAGGCTTCCGTGACTACCATTTTTCGCTTTCTGACACATAAAATCATTGTCAATCCCTATTAGGCAGGTAGCATTATTTTCCATTTTCATGTCGGTGGCGTTTTTCATTAGTTACCGTCACATTTTTCTTTTGTACTGCTTTGTTAGTACTATGGGAAAAGTTTACAAGGAAAAAACAGAAAACTGTGAATTTCGTGTTAGAAATTAGTTCCGTTTTTCTCGCCGGAATGCGGGGTAGGAGGGCAATATTTTAGGGCTGGGCTATAATCCATCCATTCCTGGAGTCGTAGGACATGGGTGTAAAGTCCCACGCTTGCCAGAGGAGGCAACTGGTGGTTGAAACAGCAGATTTTGTTTGTATGTGCTTTATGCGAACCAGCGAAGATTCTATATCACCTGGTAAATGAAGTGTTCTAATAAAAATAAATTAATGTGAATTAGTTAAAATGTAAATTGACATCTTCCGGCATATTCTAACCGTAAATGATATTCTTCATTGTTGAGGAAATTAATGCGAATAGTGTTGAGTATTGAAATGGCAATGAAATTAAATGTTGAATATTTGTCATTCTGTAACAGATCACTGAAGAGGCGATTAGTAGTAAATACGCTATTGTTACGAGGAACTAACATCATTCGGATCTACTTAAACTTATGGTTCTAGTGGTTATCATTCAATTACCCTCCTGTTGAAAATCAAGGAGAACCGAGACCCAGTTCATTTTGTGAGTCCATTTTCCCTGGTAACTTTGTTGGTGCTTAGTTGGTTTTGAAAAGTTATTGCTTTGTATGTTAGCAACAAGTCGGCTTGGTGGACGAAATATTTTTGTAATTGAGAAACCAGTAAGTCTGACTGTAAAAAAGATGGGTGTTTCATGTAGCCCTCCACTGATGCTTGGAAAATCTTTTCGCGGGACGGAATGGCTAAACTGGAATTATGTTTTCTGCTGATTCTCCCAACGATTTTCAGCTCCATTCTCATTCAAGATCTTCTGGGGAGCTTGACGCCAGAAACGACTTGGCATCTTAACATAACATGCCCTAAATATTTAGTGCAGATAAACCAACTAGAAAAACCTGCTTGCGGAGGTGCCATAATCACGGACTCCATGATGATCACTAGTTGTGAATGTACTGCAAGGTGAGAGTCTGAAGAATAAACTGCAATGATTCATACCTATATGACCACCCAAAAAATTGGAATCAATTGCAAAAGTTTGTAGTGATGTAGGAAGACGGCTTGGGATTAGAGTTTGAAAGCCAGCCCATTGTGAAAGGAGAAAATCTTTTTCTGCCATCTCAAAACTGATGGAAAACCAAAGGCCCGTTTCACAAAGATGGGTGAAATTGCTCATTTTAAAGTTTTAGTCGAACAATTCCTGTTTCGGATAATTTTGGGTGAATCCTCTCCTTCACCCGTTCAAACTGTTGCTTTTCACATACCTACCATGATATTGGTATTTTGACTCGGAGTTATATACTTCCCGAACTTCGTAACGAGCAAGTTCTTACTCAGTTTCTTTACCTTGCATTAAATGGCGTTTCTCCAAGTTTTGTTGTGAAATGACATAAATTTGTGAGTCATACTTGAAAAATATTTAACCCTGTAATATCATACCAAAAAGCAAGACGTGGCTTAGGGGACAATTTTTTGAAACAAAAACGAAGCGAAATTTTCATCGAATTTAATAGATAAATTAAGGGAGTTACCTATGACCATTTCAGTGAAGTAAGGTCGAAACTTTATTGTAAAATAAGCCGGAAAAGAGCGGGCTAAAGAAAATTGCTAAGGTGTAAAAGTTGTCGCAAATCAATGACTTGGGAAGCATTTTCGTAGACTAGCTCATGGCATTTGTACAGAAAACTCTAAGCTGTTTGTTGATTTGTGGTTGTGGTGGATATGCTTTGTACGTGCACAAAGTTGTTGTCGTACAAATACTGCCTGATAAAAATGTTGAAATGACCTTTAGCTGAATTTACTTTTTACTTGTAGGCAATACAAACATAGAACGATACGAGGCAAGATAGAGGCATTCCAGGTGAGATTGAACAGTAAGCAAGATGCACTAAAACTGGACTCAATTCTTCTTCATCCCTTGTGTCACACGGCATCGGAATGGACATCTCATGGCACCGCAGCAGTGAAAATCGAAACTCATTTAAAGTTTGGGAAGACTTTGTCGCCTCTTCCATTGTACAGTGCCTACGCCCCAACGTTGCTCAAACAGTTCAACAGTTTTTTCCAAATGGACAAAGTTGAGTGTGACGCTATAGCACTGTCTCGGAGCCAAGCAGCTGAGCGTCATACGCCGAATTGCAAATATTCAGAGGTAGTTTCTATGACGCTAAGCCTCAAGTTCCTAAAGGCCAAAGAGTGCGAAGACCTGTGCGAGAAAAACTTCGCACCCATTTGTAGCGAAGAATTAACAGGAAAGGACATATTCTGTGGACAACTATCCGACGGAAAAGCTAGATCTTGCGACTTCGCTCCCGGCTTCCCGCTTGTCTGTGATGATTCGATTTGGGGGGTAATTCCTTACATTGATGTATGCATCCCCGACGTAATCTTTTTCTATGGCATTCGGTCCGTTGCCGAAAGCTTTAATATGGCGCTGAAATTCAGCGTCAGCGCTAGCTGTGGTAATACGAAACTGGAAAAAATCAGTCTAACACCTCCTGAGACAAGAAGTAGAAAAGCCTCATCGTCAAACATACGTGCTTCCTATTGCATAGTTCTGTATGCTGGAATAATAAATGTGTTTCGTCACTTAACCTAAACAGTCTCCTACTTTCAGTGATTTAAGAAAAATGGAGCTATTTCAAATGCTTCAAAGTTTGAAGTAAAAATTGTAAATCTATTTCTTCATAGAAATCCGTTTTGAAGCATTCTAAAACGATTTAATTGCATTCATTCTATTATTTTTAATAATGAACCTCTGTAACTGAGGGGAAAAAAATTGAACTCTTTCAGATACATAGATTCCGAATATCCTTCAGTCTGAAGCTTTTTTCTGCAACCACTCGACCGAAGTATACGAAATTCGGCTCATAATTCTACATGGCCCAGCATGAGCCAATAACTTTGTTGCCTTGGCTCCGGGCGGTAAAACTTAAGGGTAGAAATCTCTAAAAATCAAAATATCAAAAACTAGGGTAGCTTTTATGTGTCATTTGGATAGAAATTGGTTCCATTAATCGAATGGTAACAAAAGAAATTAGGAATAAGGATATTTCAGGTGATCATTGTGTATTGATATTTTGTAGTTTACTTCAAGTCCCCAAGACAATAGGATAACTTCGTCATAAACGTAACTCCGTGAACACCAACCCTTTATTAGGTCTTCAGTACTTAACACAATCGTGGGATACACTGTATATCTACTCAAGTTTTGAAACCCACGAATGGAACAATTGACTTTATTAAATAAAACACCTTCCTACATTTCACTTTCATGCAAACATGTAGCACGAGTTACGAAAAACTGCTTCCTACGTACACTCCTCTGAGCGTGGCGGAACAGTATTACCGCATTCAGCTCATTGGAAGGGGCAACTATACCATTCTATAACTTCACAAATTTTATCTGAAAAAAGAGTTACCCTCCCACATCGGAACTTTTTTATTGTTAAATCCTTGGATATTATCCTTTAGGGATATTGATCAGGTCAACGGGATTACTGACAAATCCTGGATCGATTTCGGGTTTTTGAGGCAAAGTTCGCAAACGTTGGTCCAGTAGTTTCTTGGGAAGGTTCTGGTTCATTTGTACCATGTTACTAGGGGGGAGAGTGTTTTTGTGACCGTACCACAAGTTCATAATTATGTCATTTCAATTAATCTCCCCAACTTGTGTGAAAATATCAACGATGAAATTAAATGCGTGGAATATTCCACCCGTTGATGGGTTTCTAAAATATTTATGGAGGAACCGATTTTGGAGTGTGAATACTACCGTTTATGTACCTTCCTGCAAAAAACGATCACACGTTTAAAATTGTTTTCGCTCGAACGCAAGAGTGAAAGTTATGTTTCACCAACTTTTTCTTCAGGCCCTCAGCCCTCAAGGTGATGATTCGGGAGGAGGCGACACTTCAGGGTACGCTAGTGACTCGGCTGATTTCGTGATGACGGAACCCCCTTGGAAACCAACAAACTGGTCGCATCCTGGATATGGACTGAGGTAAATGAAATGAGTAAAAAATAATTATAAAAAGATATTATAATAAATAATAACTACTTATCTACTTGTGAATGGATTACGATAGAGTAGGAAACTGTTGTTCCATATGTATAATATTACGTCATATTTTATTAGAATCGAGATTAAAATCCTTCCATTCGCTTTGTTGGACCTTTTTCTCTAGCTCAATTAATCGTTCAAATGTCAAAAAATGTACTGATAAAACACTTTGAAAAACATGAAAAACGCATAAGAATAATCAACATTACATTATATTGTATACCTAATGACATTATGTTGAAAACACTAAACTAGGAAACATTAAACAAAAGGTCGATAAACAATCTATGAACAACACCATGCTGAAAAATGTACCTAAATGTCATTAATACGTGTCAATATCAACTGTGATAAATACTAAACACACAAGGTCCAATGAGTCCAAAAAATCAATTTTCTTGAAACTTCTAAATATTAGTTACCACAAAGTGCAGAGTTTTATTTTTAAAGACTTCCAGTTAAAATATTGGCATCTTTAAGTATAAGAATTGAAGATCTTTTTCGGTGCAAACTTTTCGAACTTTTGATTTACACTAACGTTTACGCCCATTTGTTCACATCATAAAGTAGTGCATTGAGCAAAAAACAAAGACAGACTTTTAACATTTTATTGAACATCTAGAAACGAACTTTTGAAAATTGTACCTCCCAGACCATATAGATACAAGGAAAATTTGTGCTCAATATCCTCAATGTGGAATTCAAAGCAAAAGAAAAACGTCAATTCTTTCGACGCATCAAAAACCCCAAAATCCATTGAGATTTGCGGAAATAAAATTGAAATGGAGACTTGTGCTCGATTTCCATTTTGGTAAAATGGTATACGTCATACTTAATTGAATTTCAATAGGAGGACCCCAGAATCGTTTTCAAGTGGTAGCGGAGGTCGGGAGGAAAGAGCCAAATGGGGAGAAAGAGGAGTTGGAGTTGGACATCTATGGTCTCCCAGCGTTCATCTTCCTGGAAATCTACTTCCTCAGATCGAACAAACCACTCCATCTTGGATACAGCGAGGCCTCCAGTGAGTCATGTAACATCAATATCTGAGTGTTGAAAGTTAAAAAAGAAAAAAAAAAGTTTTAAAGACAATGAAGACACCGTGTCTGGACTGAGAGTGAGAGAAGGTGTGTACTACCCTTTCGCAAGGAGATTTGGTTATTGTAATTAAGTTTGTTGTCCATTTAAATCTCCTGCTTAAGAACAACTTTTTTACCTGAGATCAATTAGTAACTCAATTAGTAATTATATCACGAGGAGTAATGGAATGAAAGTTGTTATCCCTTCCGCACGTTTAGAAGATTTGCAAGCGATACGCAGATGATACCCTGAAACCGGAAAGTCAGACTGGATAGTAATGCTTGATGTAGGAAGGGTTTTGATGTACATAGTTATTTCTAACATGTAATATTTTTAATGGTAGCCTTTGGATGGGGGCAAGAGCTTTATTCTGCTACCATATGAAGAGGAGGTGATGAATTGGAGTTAGGCGTTCAGGGTTGATCTTGCAAAACGCATAAGATAGGTGCCGCGGAAAAGCTCTGGGTTTGACCTCGGGTCAGCAGCATCACAATGTCCACCCGCCTGACTTGACTTATGAAATATTTTTTAAATCGCATTAAATTTTATTTGAAATTGTGAAGAAGGAGAAGCTGATGATACGGTGAAGATTAGATTAGAGTTACTAAATTCTAAATTGTTCGCCGAGTACTAATAGAATGTGCTTAATATTGTATTTTTCCTAAATGGTTTTCATTTGCCAATTTTGTGTTTTAATAAATAATATACTGGTACAGAAATATTGGCAAAATTATACTGCTAAGTATCAAAATGTACGCACCCAATGACGCTATACCTCAAAGGGGTGCTTGTATGACTGGAAATTTCAGTTTGACAAGTTTTGTCGGTTATGTATTGTCTCTAATATATATTTCAGAGATGAAATATCATAAGTGTGAGAATCACGGAACATAGAAGCCAATGGTAAACGTTCGTATGTGAAGCTTGGGAGTGGTGTCACGGAGAGTTGTTTTTTCTCTCCTGTAAAATTTCCGAACTGCCTTAGGAGGCAGTTAACTTCTGAGCTACAGTACCTGTCAACCGATTTATCATTTGCTAACTGACCATAAAACGAACAGGAATAAACGGTTTGATACTATAAAGAGGTGCTCTCAGTCATTGGGATATTTCTTGTGGGTACTATCATCGATAGGTCAAATAGGTATTAGGGAAAACTGACATTGTTGCTCTTTCTGCATCTTGTTTATAGCCAATTCTGGTCAAAGATCAAGCGCATTTCACACTACTTCTTAGATCATCATGTAGAAAAAAAACTATATTTACTGTTGTATGATCTATAATTAAAATTGTTCACTATCAGTAAATGAATCGTTCCCACAGGGAGCCTGCTCAGGTTCTTGTGATCGCCCACGACGAGAGTCTCCCAGGCAGCTTGGCCAACAGCCACGATATGTCAAGAAGTACAGATACTCTCAGTACAACCGAGGAGTACCAGCGGTAAGCCGTATTGCAAAAGATTTTTCTACCATTCAGCTAAGTGAAGTATTATGACATATGAATGCTGCAAATGTCATCAGTTTTGTCATCTACAGTATATTTAGATATTGTCAGAACTATCCTATTTCAAAAAAGCCTATTCAAATCAAATCAAAACAATCTTTATTGACAAAGGCCTATTCAATGCATGGGTGCATCCCACCTTTTTCAAATAAATATTAAATATTAGAAATTTTCTCTTCTTATGAACCTATTGAGTATGGTAGAAAATCACGTAAGCTAAATATAATTTAAATAATAAATAAACAATATAATTTAAATAATAATAAAGAAACATCGTAGACCTACGGTTTGTAAAAATTTATTTCGGAGCCCTGGGAAATCTCTTAGTCAATTATATTCCAGCCTCTTCTAACAGCCTAATCTTGAAACGGCGCTTTTTCAGAAAAATCATAAAATATGGGCAGAGCATTGCCGTTTCGGCCGTACTTCTTCCCGACAACAAATTATTCACGAAATGTTCTTTACTGATGTTTCTAAATCCAAAATAAATGCGTCTTGAGTGAGACAATTCAGGGCACTCGCAGAAAATGTGGAATAATGTTTCTTCTTTTTTCCAACTACATAACAAGCATCTTTCCCTTTGGTCTATTTCAAATGCTTCTCCCCTAATCCATCCCCTAACAATGTTTTTATTCGAAAGCCTAAGCAGGGCGAGGATGCGCTTTTCCACCATCGGACTCATTGAGTTGAGGTAGGATTCCGGTGTGAAATACGAGCTGTTTACAATACTCAGTTTACAATACAGGGTGGTGTAGGTAGAGTTGAACATTCGTTCGAAGTCATCGTAAAATAGATTCAATCTATAGGTATTAACCATTTCCTCTCGCTTCTCTCTCACCTCCTCACAATCAAGTCTCTCTCACACCCCACGTACCCAATGCCGCATATTATTTCCTTTACCTGCGCCGCCCAGTTGTACTTTATTAAACTCGTTCCATTTTCAACCGTCTTGACCATCTTATCCAGGCAAATTCTAGGGTATCTAGTAAGAGGCATTCTCAGTACTTTTATTAGCCAGCCCAAGACTCGGTCGAAAACCTTCACACACAATCTTACCCGTCCCGTTTCCAACCTCAATAAGTAACTCGGGGTGCTCATAGGCAACATAAGGGCACTTTTTATTATTCTCTTTTGGATAGTTCATTCTCATCAAAATACCTTAAACTCCAAGCTTCCGCGTTATAAAACAAGACCGACTCTACCAAGGCGTCCTCCAGTCGGGTCATAGGGGCCAAATTATGACATTTGCCACGAACCAGTACTTGTCTTGCTGCTCCCCAAGCAGAAAAGGCTGTTGATTTGAAGTTTAGGGCTGCTTTACGGAATACACCGGATGAGCTGTAAGGAACTCCTAGGTGAACGTATTCCGTGAATTGAACCTACTTTCAAGGCATTTAGAACACAAATACAACTAACGGATGCAAGAAGGGCCTTTGTACCACAGGCTAGTGATCTGCTTAGATGGGCTATCCAAGAGAGAAATAATAAAAGTTTGTAAAATCATTTGCAGCGTTTTTAAGTAGTATTCAGGGAAATGAATGAAATTGATCGCCATGTCATGTTATTTGAATCAACGAGGTGTCGATTTAAATATGATGATGAGGATGTGAAATTTGGAGTTGAAATTATACATTGAAGGTATACTATTGAATTGTAAATATATGATCATTATACGGAGTGGAATGTTGGGTTAGTAGGGATTTGTGAAAAGTATAAATTGATATGTCAAAAGCTCGAAGTGGTATGCCAGAAGTTGAAATTAGTTACATGAGATGCCAAAAATAAATTGATTTGTGCAAGGTTCAAATTAATTTGCCAAAAAAATTAATATATTGATTCCTTGGGACTCGATTGGCATTCCACCCTCATTATTTACTTGTGCTGGACTTTATAAACATTTACATATTTACTTGTTCATAAATGTTTTAGATGTTTCCTGCGAGGGCAAAACGCTCCTATAGATCCGCATATTGCAGCTGAGAAAGAAAGAAAACGTCAAAAGGCCATAGAACATCAGAATGCCATTAAACAACAGGTCTGCAAACACATTATAATACGTAATTTTGGTTTCTGCATCTACATACCATATCAACTTAGTTTGTATTGAATCCGAAGAAGTATAGAAAATGTGCAAGGGGGGAAGGTGATTGAAATTATTTCACAAAGTTGTACTATCTCAGTTAGTTCTTCAGTGCAACACAATTTTCCAGAGTTGATATAAAACCTAACGTAGAATACAATAAAGATACATTTCTATTTTGGGAAACCCAAGAACAAAATCACCACCTACCGATCCAACTTTGGTAGTTGTATCTCAATGTTACAAGGTACAGGGTACAAGGTTAGATATTGTTTAATACGAATTGCTTCGCATTTTCAATCATTGAAGGATTCGATAGTTGCAGTGAAACTGCTCTATCAAAAAAAAAATACATCACCATCACAATTTTTGAACGCCCTGTTAGTCAAAATGAGATATTCAGGCTCGTACTCGTACTTAACTCTTCTCAACGGCAATAACCCACACTTTTTTCATCTTATGAGTCCCATCTAAGGTTGGCTCGCGCTCACATCCACAATTTCCTAGGCAATCTTCATAATTACATTTATTTTTCATTATTATTTTTGAAATATTCAGCTCTCCACGGAACTTTAGATAAGGTATAATATTATTAGTTATTCTTTTTCTTAATATGAACAGGTTAGAAATGGCTTGAACATCATGGACGATTAAACTTGAATAAGATCGTTGTAAATCAGTTGCAGTACAGATTATTGCTTGATTACGGCTTTTGCGATTCACAGTCTTCTGAGTTTTTCTGGTTATAATTAAAAAATATATATGTATTATAATCGATCGAGATAAAAATTTAACTCAACTTTCATTACCACTTGGCTTTTTTAAAGAGTAGTCAAATTTAAAATGCGAATCTTCACTAGTTCCTCGAAATTGCTGAACCAAATTTCGCAAAATATGGCTTAAAAAGTGTACATCTCAGTGTGAGTAAGATCTCAGGGTACTGTTAATAAAATCTATGAGGTGTTACTAAGATATTCAAATTGAAATCATTACCTCAAGGTTTTTTCTTTTGATTTAAAATTAGGGGCTTACTTCAAAGAGTTGAATAAAACGCATTCGGGGAATCGGGATCAACCATTTGTGATCAATGACGGCTGAGTCACAAAGAGACTTTCGTTGCTTCTCGAAGCTGAATATAAACTTATTCACCTCAATCCTATTTATTCATCTTTCTTAAACTGCCTCTACGGCAGTATTTATGAGCTATTTCTATAAAACCATTACAAGGAAGCTTGAAGGTAAACTTTAACATGAAAGAAGAAGGTCAAATCAATTGTGAATGAGAACACAAGAGTATACAAAATTCTTTGTTAACTTGAACGACTAACTAGACCAATTCAATCCTATTACTTTCCTATTCAATTCAATCCTATTCAATCCTATTCGCTCCAGATTTCATTATTTTCAGCTGCAGATGGGCTAGTGAAGCGTAGATCAGTGATCTACATTTTGTTTTCTTCCGGTTTTGTGTCCCTAGTCTGTGTAGTTACACGTAGATAATGTGTCAGATGCTCATTTAAATGAAATTATCTTTATGCCAATAATTTTCGTAAGAAGCTTCCTTTCAAGTTTCCCAATAATATTTCAGAACTGGAAAATTGATTTTGATTCGATTAAAGTGTACCATATAACCAATTAATATCCATTTTACAGCTGGAAGAAAAAGAAATGAAGAAAAAAGAAGAATTAGAGCGGTTGGCAAGAGAAGAAATGATCGAAGAAGAACGACTGAAGAGGCACCACGAGATTGAGCTACTACGGCTGGAGGAGGAAAAACGCCGACAAAAGGAAAAAGAGGTGAGAAGCTCGTTTATAAAGTCCAGACTCAACAACGTTCCCACATGTTTACTACTTCAGCTCCAAGAAACTATCGACCCGAGAACTAGGGGACCTTTATGAGATAACTTTTTGGTCGCCATCTTCTTGTCTTCTTTAATCGTATCCCAGACGTGCCACTCAGCCCTTCGTCGTATTTAGGCTCCAGCAATTCGGTAGTATTTTGTTCAGAGCAAGGGTGAATATAATGGGGAATATTGAAGATGATTAGCATATCTATAACACGCACCATTGTCATGTAAATTAATTTTGTTGTGAACAACATCGATTTTTGGCAAAGTTTCCATGCATATGAAATATAAATATAGAAGTGGTAAGCTGAAATAAATTACTACCCACAAAACCATACCTACAAATTGAAATAACAAGCCAAAATAACTGGCACAAGGATGGTTACAAACATCGTTTTGTTCGTCGCATAAACTAATAATCTACTTCCCGGAGGTAATTATGTATTCATGAGCTTATACACTGCTTTTTTCATCTGTAAAACTTCGAATTTATCAGTTCCAGCAACATTTCAACCACTCCAATCGGCGAAGGGGAATATTATTACACTGTACGTAATTACCAAAAGTTAAGCCTTACGTTTTCATTTAATTAAATTATTGGAGGATACAGAACACACATTCCTCATAAAATGTTTGGGGAAATAACTTCGCCTAACTAAAAAGTTACACCAATTTTGTATGGGCTGAACAACAACAGGGTATCTACAAATCAATAATCAAAGAACCCTGTCTAGTTTTTCAAATCGCTAATCAGTGGGCAAAATATTTAGCACAAAACTGAAAAATGAAAACAACTTTATGATCTTCGATAACCATCGTTTGGTACACAAGCAAAAATATGAAATCATGAAACAAATAGACATCATGGGCAAACTATTGGCTAACACTCACGCATACATCAACTCACGGACAACACCTCAAAACACATGGACATTAAGAGCAACATTTTTTACTGAAACATATAACAAATGAATAATACAATGTACGAAATAATATTTCATGAACGTTGTTGTTCAGGAAAAAGATGAACGAGTGGCTAAAGCACTGCGTGAAGCAATCGAAATAGCAGAGAAAAAGGCAAAGGAAGAAAAAGCCAGAGCAAGGAGGAAGCACATAGCTGAACGCCACTCACCACAACCTGTAGTCGAGCAGAATACGGAAAAATATAGTCAACAAAGGGGTGGATGTGGTACCACCAACCCAAAAACCACTTTAAGGTTGGAAAGCACTCAATCCAATTTGGAAGTCGTTGAAAGTGTTATGGTGCCCTGTCAAAAGAATAACGACATTCTAGTGTACCATACCGAAGTTGTAATGAAGAGCCCTCCTCCACTCAGAACCCCAGAAGTGAGTTAATTTCATGCACTAGTTGTGATTTACATAGGTGATATCTGAAAAACTGAGTTTCGCTCTAAAGTTGGTTCTAAGTCCCTGATTGGTTGTGACTTATATAATAACTTATCACTCTTCCTATTATACTATGAATCGGGTTTTGACCCACAATTGAATAACTTAAAGACAACCTTAGTTAAATACGTTTATTATTTACGATTTCTATATTTTTTATTCGATATTAATTTTAACTTTTAGGGGTGTTGGACAACAACATACAAATTATTTGTGTGGGAACCTTCCAAAGCACGTAATGAGTATTTACCTAGACCGTAGGTTGTGACATCTTGCAAATGTCAAATGAATAATCAATAAACCATTAGGAATATTATTTTGCTGGCAATGATGTCTTTTTCAAAGGCCTGTGTTTTAGAAATGAATATTGGAACTTATCATTGAATCATCTCATCATCACCCAGAGTTCAACTTTTCATTTTTTCATTCAACTGCACCTTAGTATTACTACGATCTCCTTATTAGTTGCAGATCAGAATTGAAAGGCGAACTCCAGAATCTGAATCTCCAAGAGGGCTTGGTTCAGATCCTCCAACATCAGGTGACAGAAGAAGCTCACGGTCTAAAAGAAGCCCTGACAGAAGAAGAAGCCCTAAACCAGATAAAAGTTCAAGCAAACCAGACCATGATCTTGTTCCCGAACGGGATCCACCTCTCACAAGATTGGAAGATGAAAACGTAGAAACACACGATACAGCGAGCAAGCTACGTTCTTCAGGAGTAGAATCTAATCAGTCACTCCCCATTTCCACCGATGTTAGTTCCAGAGAGGCTAAGGAACCCGACAAGGCTGACAGTAAAAACTCAACGATTCAAAATTCATCAAACAGCACTGATCCAGCCAAGGTAAACCTTATTTTCTGACTCATTCAACATTACGACATAGAGCTCTTTCCTTAAAATATACAGAAGCCGTGGCATTTTGTACCTATAATTACATATTGACGCTAGGTTTGGCGGTTCTAAAATGATGCACCGTTATGTTTCAACATTGGCTGATTATGATTACATTAAAATGTATTGTAGCGTGATGGTGACAGCAATGACCTCTTTTTAACTTGTTCTTAATGAATCAAATACACCACGTTACCAACTGAACGGTATGACAATTTTCATTTCCTTCTTATAACTTCTTGCAGAACCGTGTTCACCGAGCAGTATCGCCTCTAGTCCTTCCAGTTTCTCAATCTACCTCACCCTCTCAAGATCCACCTCCGCCCCCCAGGAATACTTCTACTGCCAAGCAACTTCCGTCCGATGCTCCAATCGTTCCTACTGGTAAGGAGATGGCATATTTCCTTTCATCAACAGACTGTGGTACATTTTTTATTGAAACTGTCTCACTAGCAGTTCGTCTAATATTGTTTGGTAATTGATACAAACGATCATTTTTAAATGCCTATTTTCATATCTACAGAAGAAAAAGAAACGATGAAACCATCTTCACCCAAGCCCAAAGACCATCACGTGCCCTCTAGTTCTTCAGATTTAGACGACATCTTGACCGTCGCAGTTCAAGACTTCAGTCTCGAAGAGAGTGAAGTAGAAGCGAGTCGCCTGTTCGTGATCCCATCGCCAACACATGTTCGCCTTCTTACACCTACTTTGCTTAGAGGAGGCCATTACCGATCTGAAGCTGCTACCCAAACTGAAACAAGGTATCCCGCAGCTTTATCCTTGAATTTGAAACCTAGTCCAATAGTTAAGTTGGCCGAGGTAATATTAATAATCATTAGGTTCCAAACAAAAACCAGCTAAGTGTATTTAGAACAGAAGGGTTTTGGTGTGTCCTGTTACTGTTCCTTGATCTTCATACGTTCAATGACGGCCCATCCTGGCACATTCACTCATTCCAGGACTGTCTGGATTGGGTATCATTAGGAAATGAATGGATTCTTACTGTACATTTACCTCACTTTTTGAAGAATTTCCGCAAAAACCTAATTTGATTAATTATTACCGTCATTACTTAGGTAGAAACTCGTTATAAATCGTATAATCGTGTTGTATTTTATAGTTTATTATTATGTTTTGGACAACTTCAGATCATCAAGGCATACAAGGCGAACACAAAGGATAGAAGACCGGCCTAAATGGGGAGTCAATAGGCCGTCTACAAGGTACATCAAAGCCAGCGACAGGTATCCCTTCAGCCGAAATAGGAACAATGATTCAGACGACAGCAGGTGCGGTAAACTTTTTTTGAATTGATTAGGTACATGATTGTTTTTTGCTAGTTTTATCCAAGTGTTTGATCAGTGACATCAGATTTGTGAGACTTGAAGTCAACTTGAGAATTCAATTTCTCAGTATTAAATTGAAAGATGGTTGAAATGAAAACTTACGATCGGTCTTCATTATATCAGTTTACTTTTAGCTTTACGGCTGAAAACCTGGGGACACATCAGTTTGATTAAAGACTTTTCTGTTATTAGTGAAGCTGAGTGATCCGAATTTACAAAATCCACTTAGTTTCAAATCACGGATAGAGTAATACATTTATAAATACATCGGATTTCATTAGGACGGAAGTTGATGAATAGCTCGTAGAATAGATGCCTACATATATTTACGAATCATATCAGATCCGTACGAATCACAGTTAGATGATTTTCCTTTACGTCTTAGGTCTCCTTCTCCAATGAATAATCGAAAAACTACCTCGTACACCAACTTTCTTCCTATGGCTCGTCTGCGGAACTCTTCAGTCGGTAAGTGTAATACAATTTGAACTAATAATAATTCAAAAGTATAAAAACAGCGAATGATACGTAAGTTGCATTTTACGTCATTCCAGAGTCAACGAAACCAAGAAAGGAGTCCAAAGCTATTAACACCCCAAGGCTAGTGCAGATAATGCCGAAGCCTGGACTCGTCAGAAAGAATTCCGCTGGAAGAAGATATTTGTCGTTCAGAGGTAAATTTTTAGAATATCTCACTTATGGAAGCGAAACCGAGGAAACCCTGTTGTCTGTTGAACATTTTTGTTACTACCCTTCATGATAGTGTTCTGGACACTCGTTCTTTCTTAATTCATCATTTCGAGTTTTAATGAATCGAAATAGCCTTTCGAATTTACGATCTTTCATTTCTGAAGCTAGAAAGCTGAACGGGTCTTTGTGTAGTGACAGAGCGCTTCAAGCTTCCCAATCTTGGGGACATGCTAAGAAATCAACCCAGTGGTCTCAGGGTCTTTGTCAAATTGAAAACATCCTTTAAGCCTCATCATATGAAAGATGGAGTACCGAAGATTGGATAAAAGATCACCTATTGAGGGCAATAGGTAAGCTAACGGCAGACCTGAAAAGCATGAGGGTTGCAACTGTTCAAATCGATCTGCAATACGTTAGCTATCCTGTATTGTCATCACATTAATTTTTTTTGAGTTTCAACAATGTGCATTTTATTATTGAATACTTAGTGTGGTGTTACAAATCATAATCTTCATTGAATTGTTTGGGAAACAATTAACCAGCTTGAATAAACTGAAAAAAGGTAAACATATTATAAAAACCATTCCAAGTTTTTATTACAACACTCTTATTTGTAGTCGTATGAAACGTTGGTAATTTTGGGTTTGTTATGAGGCAGAAAACTTTACCAGTGTAGTTTTATTGAGAACTATTCACCAGTTCAGGGTGGGGACAGGGGTTGAACAAAAAATCCAGATGTTAAAAAGTGCGGTCTCAGGAAACTAACTGATCATCTCAGAAATCGAGGAAAATGGAACTACATTTTGTATGGTAACGACCGATGAGTTGGACGCTCTCAAACGTGACCAAGTGTTGAGATCGATGATGAAGGAACTTCTAAACCGCTACATTACGAAATAGGCTTCGCACGTTACCAATCATATTCACTTAAGGTCTGCATCGGCTAATTTCTCCAGGCTGTAATCTAGTAGAAATGTAATTATTCTCGGATGAAGCTTTCTAATGTTTTACACCCAGACACAGAACGAAAATAGTTAGGAATGGTCAGGAATTCTAGAGAAATCTTGGATTTATTCCCCAAATAAGCTCATTTGCCGAGAGGGAGAGCAATGCATCCGCTTCCTAGAGGGAGACTCGGAAACAACAGTGATCAGCCTAGTTCGGGACGGCGCGGTGGTTATACCTGACCCGGAAGACCGAGCGGTCGTGATGGTGGGGTAGGTCTGGCCCCTGGTTGACCCTAATACATAAACTTGGTGCTACTCCAGGAGACCAGACCTAATTTTTCACCAGACCTGAGTTTTCTACAGTCCATATGTATTTTTGAAGGTTCGATCTCCTAATTTGATAGGCGCTTTGATGGTTGAGAAAAAACCCTCGTTTATATTCCGGACAGATGCTGTTTAGGCTTAGGTTTAGGAATGAAATTTCAATTTGCTGTTTGCACCACTCTTCCAAATTGAATTTAGACAATATATTTCCAGTTTAATTGGTTGGCTGTATACTCCTGTAACGCAAGCCGGAAAGCGATTCCATTCATACGTAATACTGTTCAATGCTACACTGCTGTGTAGTACCTACCAAAACGAATTGTTCCATTGTTTTAAATAATACCAAGTACACCTTTCTACCTGATTATTCTTCACCTTTCGTATCACCGAATTCCGTAAAAGATATTTTTATATTTTGGTAGATAGTATAATAACATAAGTATAAGTATTTGGTGTAGAAGCAATACTTTTTTTCGATTTGTGCATAAAGTCGTCCTTTTTCTATTATGCTGCACATCTTCAGGTTTGGCCAGCATTCCACAAAAACCTCTCGCTCCACCAAGTACCAAATGCTGCGGGTGATTTAGCTAGTTTTGTTCCTATGTTAAAAGTTGGCACAGGTCCATAAATGGTCCATTAAACCCTTCCACGCTCCAACATCTGTGTTGAACGCAGCCCGGCTCTTCCTTCTAGCTGTTTGATTTTCATTTTCTGAAGATGAGGTTTTTAGAATGGGGAGCGAACGGATGATTATACAGCAACCATCATTCGAGCCAAGGAACTAATCCTTACCTTGATTCTTATCGTTAATTACGAAGGTTCATAATGAAAATACTAAACCAAAAAATCCTTCGGTCCACTGTCCGGAACTTTTCTCCGAAGCTATTGAATGAAAGTTAATGGAACGTGGGTCAAAACTCAAATGTGGGGTCTACATGGGATGGAATTCTATGCATTGATTTCAGTCAATCCTGAATAGTTCAAAATTCATCATGGCGTGTTTGGGTCATGTAGAAGTCAATAATTATTTACAGAGACCCAATGACCAGCTGAAGGAACCGTATGACTAATTTCTTCCGTAATCGATCAGTGGTACTCAAATATAAATGGAGCTCTTTTTAGGGTATCTAGAACGAAATCACAAGGTACGGAGGGGCTAGGCATCGAGTTAAGACGGTGTGCCCCATACGACGTTCAATAAACATTCGAGAATGATGCATACAAGATATGTTTAACACAGAATTAATTAACCTCTGTGTAATAATTTGCAGCGTTTTGGATTATACCCTTCTTGAAAATTAAAACACGAAATTTTGATGGAAGTTGGTGGATCAAAAAAGTTAGTTGCTTGTTGAATGTAAAAACATTTTTTTTTCTAGGAACCCCGAGACTGGTAAACAGGCCACCCGGCCACGCTGTGCTTCCGAAGAAATTGGATTTGACGGAACTCATCACCGTGAAAGACGTTCTATCACAATTGACTTCTCTTAAATATGTAAGTCTGCAGTATATAAGCGCGGATATATGGAACATGCAAGAACTCCCAGCAAAGGTTTCTAAATAATATTCAATTTTCTCGCAGGGGTTGAAAATGAAACAAAAAGAGTGGGAACTATCCAGGAGTCAGACGCCATTTTCAGAAGTTTCGTCGGTCGGGTAATGACTTCGTTAACTACGTCGTATTGCAGGTTCCAACTGGTTCAGGCGAAGAAGATGGAGACACTTGATAATTGTACCTATGCCGAAATACGTTGTAATTTTTAAATTGTATATCGTCATCAGGATGAATGATTGAATTTTGTTAATAAACGAGTTGAGCTTACACTTTGAATATGTTTTGTTAAGTCTTTACAATATTTTATCTAGGTACTTAGTTAGCAATCTATTCAGAAGTACCTATGAAATCAACTTATTTTTCATTTGTCATAATATCCCTAGTATTCAATGTTTATTCGTTATGCCAGCATCATTTTAGGAGCGTAGTTGATACTCAAGTTATGTTTTCCAATATTTTTGTTATATGGAATACCATTTGTACTTACCTTAAGTGTGATAAAAACGAAAGGAAACGGAATTGCATTTTATACCAGTGTAATGTGATGTTAGTTTTAAGGTGGGAGAATAATACACTTGTTATGCCTGATTCAAGTTCATCTATAATTCCAATACTACCTATATACATGAAGAAATACTACAAATGAATAGCTTTTGAGAGAGGAAACCTTGGTTTCAATTCTGTTTGCTCGCTTGAAGGAGATTGGCGTACGAGAATGCCGTCTTGAGTATCTTCAACAGAAGAGAATTGCCAAATTAGTAAGCAAATAGGTAGGCTATGTAATTATACATTTAAATAATATCCAGAAGCGTATTGGTTTCCGCTGTCGAAGGTCGAAACAATGAGAAAAAGTCACCTCTAAAAACGTGTTACGATCAATCTTGGAAAATCCACCAGCCGTAAGTTGGCATGATTTTGATGCCCTAAGTGCTAGCATTGCATGGTAGATGAGTAAGTCTCCACTGAACTCATACCATTCCGTGTCGTAAAGATCTCCAGGCAAACCAGAGCTCTGAAATTGATTTTGAAACAATATTTTAATGAAAGCAGAATATTTAAAAATCGAATCTTCCTTATTATGATGCCGATCAATTTCATTGTAGTTTTCTTGACCCAAATTATAAATTATATTCAGAACAATTTAATAGGATATGAAACATTTTTTCAGAGGCGATGGAGGATGTATTCGCTCATGATTCGGTAATCTTTCAGAATATTGACTGGACTATTCAATCGAGATTTGTGAACCAGAAGCCTGCAGTAGGTCATTTGGTAATAACTTTCACAATGAATTTTGGCGTTGGTTTACGAGAAAACGGTTTTAACCATCAATCAGCGCTAAACAACAATAAAAACAAGATTCACGTGATGCTATTCGTTTCTTGATTCGACACAATTTTTGCGGAATAACGACCAAAATTTGTTTATTTCGCGTGAAAAACCATCATTTATGACGACTTTTGACTTTCAGATTAACATGATTTTTCACTTGATCACTGACGAAGGTTCCAATCTCCTATTTCTACATTTTTCAACCAGACCTTAAAAATTAATCCCCGTAACAATCTGAAAACAGGGGCCTATTGAAAAAAAAAAAAAAAAAAAACGGAAGCAAAATAAACAAATTTTGGTCATTATTCCGCAAAAATTGAGTCAAATAAAAAAAACGGATAGCATTACGTGAATCAGCGTTGAAAAACAATGAAAATTCATGTGCCACACTTTACAGTTCACCATCATCCACTATTTGACAATTTTGGGGTTGCGCAACTTTGCGTGCTCGCTGAACCGGTTGTGCGCAATCAAATAAATTGGTTGAGGGGTAAAATTTTCATGAAATCTTGGGTAAAATCCAAATCTGCAATAAAAATTTGGGGTTCTCATTTAAAATAAGAAAGTTAGTGTCAATTGCGCAAGGTTGCGCAGTTGCGCGGAGTGCGCAAATATGATATTTGAGATCCTTGCAAAAGAAATAAATATGATAAAAAAATTTTTTTTTTTTTGTTTACTCTCATTTTGACGATTTTAAGAGGGGGGTGAGACAGCTTGTGAGACACCCTGTATATATCACATCAAATACGAATGTAAATAAATATTAAATAGAATAGCAAAGAAGTTCTTCATTTGGTTTCTGCTACAGAAATTTGAGTGAAGTGAAATTATTTTGTGGGATAAAATCTTACCATTCCAGCCAAATGCTCACCATACCAGCACACAAGGAAAGTAGCTAGCAGCTCGCTCGATAGGAAAAACACGAAAGTAGCTTTGGAAATCAGTGAAACGTCCTAGGAAACACACTCACATTAATGAAAATATCGTGCAGGTCGTTGGATTATTGAACCAATCGTGGATCTCATAAAACAAATTATGCATGTCATACGAACAGATTTCACATAAACTGTATGTGCAAACACATTATGAGCAAAAATTGATATCGGCGAGCAACAGTTTTTTGATTAATACTTGATAGTATGTTATAAAAACACATTTTATGGAATTTATGGGTTCTGTACACTTTCATCACGTTCCGACTCATGGTAGCAACTGTTTATCAGGAGTAAAATTTTGGTGGAATATAAAGCATGCTACGACAGGATACCTATTGGAAAATTATGTGACAATAAGAAAGAAGAAGCGATTAAACTGTTGAAGCTGAACATTTCACTTAATTTTTCATTTTATTGCAAATATATGTTTCTAGCAATAATGGTAAGGCAATTTTGTTAAAAGTATCTTTGTTGATATTTTGTTTCCTGAAAATTTTTTTGTTCACAAAGTCTACAAAGTTTTAAAAAAATTCTCTTCGAAGTTGGGTGTGGCACATGCCTTTCTCGCATCGTTGACATGAGTGTATGGACCAATTAAATTTGAATAAACTTAAAAGAATCTTAATCTTAAAATATGTCAAATAAGCTCGTTACAACGATTCACGGGACGAAAAGGCCATCTTTCCGCAAAAATCAACCACTTCAATTAGTTTAGATTAGTTAACACGTATGTATACATATCAGATCTGATGCGCTAAATCTACTGCACACACAATAATGATACAGCTGTATTGAATTGAATAGGGATGATTAAAACGGCTACCATCATCTATCCTCAAATTTTTTGAAAGATAGGCATTCTAGAATGTGAGAATACGATGATTGATTAGTTTCACGTTTGTGCATACGCTTAGTGAAGTATTTATTTTTGAGTCGTGAAATTCATAAGGAATCATCTGTTGCCTAACTCACGGATTCCTTGAAAATTCCATCAAATCGGATGAAAACTTCAAAAAACTAGGCTTTTTATAAGGATTGACATGAAGTTATAGAACGGCACGGTGCCAACTACCTGAGTTGGAAGGTAGTGATTACTTTGAGTAATGACTACTTTTTAAATTACTTTGCTGGTTATGATGGAAATTCATACTGGCTGACACCAGCCATTGTCAAAACTCAGAATTCAGGCCTTTGAACAAGAAAGTTTCATTTAGAGAAGTTGCAATTCCCGTTTCAATTCCTGTGATGGTAATTGAAAACGCAATAACTTTTTCTGATTACATGTGATGGGAATTCAAAAAACCCATTCCAATTACATGTAATCGGAAAAGGTAATCGCAATTTCGATTACCATTACAGGAATTTGAGTGGAGTAATCCCATTACACGCCTGTAATTAAATTACAAGTGAATGGGAGATTTTATGCATTTTTGGGCAAAATCAATGTCTATCATTTTTATCACCCGATGTTAAAACTTTATTATCTTGAGGGGAGGGGGTCTGCGGAGTAGTTGGTAAAATTTTATTAGTCTCTCAGTGATTTTGGGATGGTTTCGAGTAGGTTTACACCTAAACACACCTCGCGCTTTTGTGGCTAGAGTTTTGTCAATTTCTCAGTGATTTTGAACCGGTTTAAACATGACATGACTTGATACAGGCCAACTAGTAGGATATCGAAATCCCCCTTGGGGACGGGGGTCCGCGGAGTAGTTGTCGTAGTTTTATCAGTCTCTCAGTGATATTGGGCTGGTTTTGAGTTGCTCTACACCTGAACACACGCCTTACAATAATGGCATCGGCCAATACTGATGAAAGACTGATTTTGCCCAAAACTGCATCAAATCTCCCATTTAATTGTAATCCAATTACAGGCGTGTAATGGGATTACTCCATTCCTATTCCTTTAATGTTGATCGAAAAAGAAGAGGTATTAATCAAGTGAGGATTATATTGTAATATGAAATAGTCTTACATCAGCAGTAAAGAGTACAGAAGACATGCACAGCAGAAAGGTTAGCCCGCTAACCAACCAGAGAAGCGCAGTATGATTGATGGATTCAAAGTCATCAAAAATGCTAGAAAAATACAGTTTGATAATGTTAATAATTACATATTCGTATGAATCAATTAATGTTCCAAACAGGTGAGTGAATAAAAATGATTTAAATTGAAATATTATAGCAGCACGAAAAATCAATGGAAGGTTACGGGACTTCAGACCACGAGGAGAAGTTATGACCCGCTGAGGTACAAGTTCCACGTTGCTTGACTGCATGATACGTGGTTATATTCTCCATGACCATGGTAATATGTCAAATCTCCATCCGTTACAGTTGAGAAGTAGATTTTAAAAGTTTTTTTCAGTCTTACCTTTCGTATTTTAAATGTATGCAGTATTCAACCGTTTGAGTTCCCCGGTTCCTTACTAAAAAGGACCAAAAGCTTGATGCCTTCTGACCTGCCAATGAAGGCGTTAGTTATATTTGACTTGGGGCTACAAGGGTAGCGGTGCACACTCTATATGAAACCCTTCTTTGACAATGAAGTAGTTAATGAAGATGGGATGAAAGGTAGGAGCCGATCCATGAAGAGCACTGAAGTTATTATTAGTTATTGGCACTGAAGTTATTATTTTATTTTTGTTTGTTTGTTACGATTCAACTTGAAAATTCCTTGACGGGTTCTAAAACTTCTATGACCACCAGTAAGTTTCATCTTTACTGAGTAATAGAGACTAGATTAAATTTTCCAAAAATTAGGTTTCCCACTTTAGAATGGAAATATATAATCTATGGAATCAATACGTGTCTTACGGCTGCTTGCCGTTTAACTTTCCATTTGAAATTACTAGAATCGGACTTTTGGTTTAGATGTTATGTCAGGAATACACACGTACAGGAATGAAAACTGACACTGTTCGAACACACAATCCTATTTTGCTTTTACCAAAAAGGAAAGTACGTATTTAGTTTCAACAATAGTTCTTAGTCACGAAATTTGAAATTTCCCATTGTGAAATAATAGATTTCCCGATTGAAACAATTTACATTGAATGTAAATAAATCAACTCCGGGTAATCCGTTATATCCCATTACAGAAATGGAAAAATCAAGGAGTTATTAAAACTGACCACCGAAAATTGATTTGATAGCATTGACGATATTGCTAGATTCGGATTCAATGCTAGTAGGGTTTCGCTAATGGGGATCAAGGACTCTTCGATGAATATGAATGATGTTTTCAAGGAACTTCTGCCTAAAAGTTCTGGAGGGTGAAAGGATGAACTTACGGCAGCACAAGCAGTATCGTTTCATCAATTGAAAAACATCTATCAAAATCTGCACACAAAATTAACCATTTACCCATTTATTTCGAAAGTTTTGAGAAAATGATTTTTAAATTTCATAAAATATTCTCATTTAGGGAGTGAACGGATGGGCGTAAACCAACATGAGTGATCTCATTCCATTTATCGAAAATAGTACATCAAAATCGTAAAAACCACATGACACATCCGAAATCAACGGAAGTTTTCCGAGTCAAATTTTGCCATCCCGGTCCTTCAGTTCGGCAAGTTTCGCATTTATTAAATTCCTTTAGGGAATCTACGTATCTTGAATATTAAAGTTCTCATACCCCGAAAAAACAATGCGCTATCTAGTTGTCTTTTCTGGGTGGTGTAAGGCTTGAATAGGATAGTTTTTTTTCTTTTGATGACAATGAAATCACAATCTGACGAGGGGGATTGATAGAATTATGGTGGTAAAATTCCAATTGTGCAATCTTCAAAAGCGATAGATTCAGGACGAATCAAAAATAATATTTCACACACATTATGTTCTATGAGGTTTATGTTGTTGAATCAGTAAACAGTACAAGACGATTACCGTAATTGCAAAGACTATGAATTGGAATCCAAAAGAACTTACTACAACATAAGGTATTGCATGTATAGATCGTATGGAGTTGCTAATTCTCACCTAATCACAATTTGATGGTGTTTGATTGAATGTCTGAGGCATGTATGAAGAGCTTTGCGAAGCTCTGCTTCATTGTTAAGGTCTGTGTCTTTTGCTTTGTTTGCGACTACGTGTGCTACACGAAGTTTTACGTTCTTTAGAGACAGTTTGAGTTTCTCCATTTCCATGCTCAAAGATTCTGCTGTGGATACGAACATCAACACAAATCCAAATATGACGTCTGAAAAAGAAAGAAAATATTTTGTCCACCGTTTCCCAGAAGGCAAGACACATATTGTTATTTTGGTGGTTCGAGGGTTAAGCTTTATGCAAATAAAGCTAACGCGGTTGATTATAATAAACGTCTAATGTTGTTAATGTGTTATAATTAATTTGAGTTATTTCAATTCATATTGCTATCAACTAAACTCTTAGTCGATTTTTAACAGCTAATTAACAACTCCACCCATTCTATCTGGGAATTTCACTTATTGGTCTGAAAAATGCTATAATCAATCAAATTAAAACAACCAAAATAGCCCGTTTGGTCATATCAAATACTATAATAACACATTCTTGCCACTATAGAAGTTCCATGAAATGTATTTAACAACCAAAACTGTTTGTAAATAGCTTTTTTGGGCAATTACAAAGGTTCATTGATTCGAATGAGAACCTCAACCCCAATAACAAACAAATATATTGAACCTGATAGCAATAAATATTAGGTAAACTCTCTCCATGTGATTTATTTTGGTCTACAAAATTCTCATGGCTTTCCATAAAAAAATAATTTTAGTCCACACTTGTTGTCGCTATGGCAGAAGCCTAACTAACTCGACTGTCGAATACAAATAGCCGAGTTACTCGCAAGTCACGCCAGTATTCTGTATTTTCTTAATTTTGGTTTATTATTCAATAATAAACCATTGTAATGGCTCTGGAAAAAAAATTCTAACCCCCCTAAAAATTTCATGGTTTACGTTTCAAAGGGTGTAGAATCCGAATCTGCAATACAAATTTTTCCGTCCGTCCGCCGTACGCCGTACGCACGATTTCTCCCAAACGGCTGGAGCAAAAAATCTGGAATTTTCAGGAAAAATCCATCTTGGTCCGACGACGCCCCAATTCTTGAGCCAGCTCCCTCATTCAATTTAAAGTGCCCTTTAAGGGCTGTAAACGTTTTGTAAAATCCCTAGAAACCTCAAAACAAGTCCAAGTGGCATGAATGTAAACTTATTTTAAGAACATACCGTCAGGAATCGAATGAGCCCCTCCCCAGGTCCGTAGGTCAAACCATTCCCGATGTATGGCCCGATTTATGGTGCCAACATTTGCGTTTTTTGGTTTATTATTGTTTGTTTGTAACCTAGTGATGTCCGGCCGATAGCATCGAGTTGTAGTGAATGTGGATACTGGAGTGATAGCCGATGTGAATACTTGTAGTGTAGTTAGTAGCCGATACACGGGTTGAAGCATTCTGATATGCATGAAACGCTGATAATATATAGGTAAATATTATTCGATATTATTACTGGGGTTTATTATTCAATATACGAGTATTACTGGGGTAAATAAATATTCTTTCACTGGGGTTTATTATTCAATGGGCTTGCACTCATGATTTGATTCTTACTAAGCTTCGGAGTGTGCGTGTTTTACAGGTGATAGAGCGATTGTTGAATTTCAGGAGATATGCATAGACCACGTAAATCGGTTCTCAACCAAAACACCTATTTGGATTGATCAGTTGATGATATTTGTGTGCCTCCTCTACATCTGTCTACCTTTGGCTACATCGTTTAAATTTGGATTTGGGGAAGTTTTAACGCAATACGAGTGCTAAAGGACTTGATAAATTATAGATGTTTTTCTATTTTGGGGGGTATTGTGGGGAAAAAACGTTACAAATTCTTTCACTGGGGTTTATTATTCAATTGGCTTACGTTCATTATTTGAATTTCTACTAAGCTTTGGAGTGTGCATGTCTCACAGGGTACAGCGATTGTTGAATTTCAGGAGGCACACAAATATGATCAACTGATCAATCCAAATAGGTATTTTGGTTTAGAACAGATTTACGAGCTCCATGCATATCTCCTGAAATTCAATAATCGCTCTATCTTGTGAAACACGCACACTCCAAAGCTTAGTAGAAATTCAAATAATGAACGCAAGCCAATTGAGTAATAAACCCCTGTGAAAGAATTTGCAGCGTTTTAAATGGATGTTATTTAGTGAAATTCGAGTCAAGTTGGTTTGTTCAGTCGTTGTGTAAATATGATTAAGGACGTTCAGAGAAGGGTAGGGATTGATGGAGGAGGTTCAGACTATAAGGCTATCTTTGACCATTTCTTAAGGTCCTTACTAGTATCCTTCCAAGAAGTGGTTCCAGTAAGTAGTAACGATTTAATGGTGGAGGATCAAATTTAATAATATTAGTAGTGAGTAAAAGGTATTATTTGTACTAATATTTGAAGCGAAATTGTTAATTGAAACTTATATAATTAAAATATACATAGCTATCTTGAAGGAGCAGACAATGTCATGAAACTTTAAAAACTGGTGTAAGCAGTGGCGAGTGGTCATAATCTCTTCCGAACCGAAATTGGTGAAATTCACTCTTGAAGAAATATAACTGAGAGTTGTCTTTCCCTGTGAGTAGTCCATATTCTGACTCTGTACGGTACTTGGGCCTAATTCTCGATAGATGACTGACTTGGAACATATGCCTTACCTCATCAAAAGGCTGTATACCAGATTCCACCTTCTGAATGCTTTACTAGGACCATCATCTGAATTACCTTCAAAACTAGAGAGAAGCCTCTACACTTCGATCTTCAGGCCAAAATGATATTACCTACTCGTGCAGTACATGGGTTTCTGCGTCCAAGTCGCAATACAACAAAGTTCAATCGATTTGAAACCGTTTTCCGGATTAGGAAAAACGTCCCACGTACGTCCAAAATAAGGACATCTATGAACACCTTCGAACAACACTGATTAGTGAATAATTCACCCAGTCATAAATCAAACTGCACACCACATTTTACCACCAGCAAAACCGGCAGCTCCAGAAAATAATTAATAGCCCAACTCCATTTTTCGCCGAGCGTTGGCTTGAAAGAAAAAGACTGATTCTCTAACAACCTTATAGACTACAGCACTCATTTTCATGAAAAAAAATTGTTTAATTACATAATCTATCATTTCTATGCTTACTTTGGACGCTGAACCTCAACTACAATGTATAATATACTATACAGTAAATATATTATATTTATCGCAATAAAGTAATCTTCGTTTGAAAAAAAGTCCGAGTATACCAAAATACGAGTTTTCTGTTAAGAGGGGGAAATCACAATTCTCCGTTGCAATAATACATAAGAAAAAACTGGAAGGGTCCTTCAACATTATGCAAAAACTAATTACATAGGCTTTATTCATCACTTAGGGGCGATTCCCAAACTACGGGCAATTTTCAGGCCCTGACATTTGAAAAATTTAAGTTTATTTTGCTTGGTTTTTGGATGTTCATCACTCAGTTGGCTTTCCTGGATGTCTTTTTGGTGTCATTCAAGACATCCCGTTATTCTCCGGGAAATTCAAATTTGATAGAAGTCATAACAATGGCGTGGCGGTTTCGGTAACGACAATGATAATTTTGGTATGTTTTCAAGTACATGAAAATGACGATTCGGACTTTCAACAGAGATTCTTCCAATACTATTGGGCTTTTTGTGGGCATTTTAAAAATGAAACGTCATATTTCCCTCCAAGATAATAAGTGGGTAGAAAGGAAATTTTGAGATCAAACATAATAGGTGAGCAATTAGGGCTATTAAAATGACATTGAATAAACATACTAACCTGTTTTCAGATGTTCTCGCTCGATTAGAAAACATACCACCTACCGTTTAGGGCGACTTAAAGGTGTTTCGCTTGCTTATGGGTCACTGCTACCACCCAAACAAGAACTTCCTCGAAAACCCCCATTTGGTTTCCTCAGGAACATTTTCTTCTTGCACCCTTGGCTAAAGTGACCTGAATAAAGTGCAGTGTTGGGACGTTGGAAACTTGAAGCAAGAGTTGAAAAACCATTTATAGCTGCTCTTCAG
Organism: Creontiades dilutus; assembly: GCA_031894815.1. Classification (NCBI taxonomy): domain Eukaryota; kingdom Metazoa; phylum Arthropoda; class Insecta; order Hemiptera; family Miridae; genus Creontiades; species Creontiades dilutus. Next base: position 534,865 of record JAVIWC010000944.1, read on the forward strand.
ATGTAACTAAAGACGAGAGAATTTTCATGTAATTTTAATCTCAGGCAGAATATTCGATAAACCAACTCGAATTTGGGAACCTCGATACAGTTGCAGGTCATGCCAATAAAAATCAGGGTTTCTCAACCATAAAAACATGGAAATTATATAAGCTTCCGAGGATTTTCTTTTGGTCAATGAGATACTTGATAAATGTATGGGGATAAGGGAAAAAAGTTTAAAGTCAGACGATTTTGAACCTCACAGCGTGCTATTTACGCTAAATTTCCCGTAGTTTGAGAATCACCCTTAGAGCTTACTGACTTAATGATGATGAGAAGGCTTTATAACACTCGGAAAGATATCAAACAAGTTATTCCGGTCCCAAATAATTAACCTTCAAATAACCCAGCTTTTGACGTTGTGAAACTTTATCTAGATATCTCATGCTTTAATTAGAAACCTTATTCACAGATCCACGTATACAGATTAAAATTATGCCAAGAAGCTAATCGAAGTTTAGCTTACAACCGATAAAGAGAATAGTGATTTCAAGGTTGACGAAACGGAGAATTTCGTAGAAGACAATTTCGTTTTGTTTGATGTCATTTGTTACATTAAAACACTTCTTTGTCGAATACTACATACCATGTATAACAATAAAAACCATAGTTGTAATTGCTTACTGGCTGTTATGATTGTGTAAACGTCCTGTAGGGTGTAAAAGATGAGATTAAGCCACATATTGTCAGGATACCAAGGATAATAAATAAACGTGTTTTTAACTCTGAAATCAGATAATTTAGAACAAGATTATCTAACATTTATAACACACAGCATATGGTAGGAAATGGAAGTCATCATTAACAGCCGTAAAAGCTTCGACTATAGAAGAAGATTGGGTCAGTATATAACCTAATTTGAATCTGATCAAATCAACTCTTCCATTTGCCATAAAAAAGATGGTGCAGAGGCAATTGTCAAATAAGTATACATCTACCTAATGGCACTTCCTTATGCCTCTGACTCAACGATTCCTCAAACCTATATAATACAAGTATTTTGTAGAAGACATTTTTGTTATGGCTTCATGGGATCGTGACACTGAATGACTTTACGGACGCGGTCAATAACTTTTCATCATTGAGCTTCACCCACTGCCCAACCACCAGATATTTTTGGATGTCAACGTGGTTTTGGAAGGCGCAATCTTGGTGACATCTGTTCACCGGGAATCTTCAAATGCACAGCTCTATTTACACTACAATAGCTGCCATCTGCCTCATACCATGCTTGCGATCCCAATATATCCGTACGAGGGCACCGAATTTGCAAACATCAGAGGCATTGGTGTCGTATTTGGACGATCTTAAATCTACTTTTGAACCTCGTGGTTACCGTCTAAGTGTAGTCGAAAATTGTATGATACACCTACTGAGATGTATATATCAACAGAAGTAGTACCTACTGAGCTTTCAGGGCCGTTCTTGGTAACTCGTTTCTCTTTTTGGGATTCAGAAGCTGAAGTATCTTACGTGTGTTTCATCTCATTTTGACTTCCAAGCCACTCGGAACATTTCCCCTCGGCCATTCTTCCATGCATACAAACACGGTGCCAACTTGGAAAATATTCAATCACACAAATTTTTCTCTGGTTTCCTCCTCTGCAGCTTCCCCACAGACGACTTCGGCAGTGGAAAGACGCCGATATAAGTTGCGGGAGGTTGTTTTTCTGAAACCTCATTCACATCACTGAGTGCCTCACATAGCTATCCTGCTATTCGTTCTACCTTCTGCAATTCGGTGAGCTGTTGCTCAACCACTACTAATGCGTTGGAAAAGCAAAAATGGGCCTCAAACTCAGGATATATAATCATCGCCCAGTTTTTACAAATATGGATTTAAATAGAAGCCATCACTTAAGTATTACTAACATAATCTCAATCTATGAAGGATCGTTAGGAAGGATTCATGTGCAGAAAAATATTAAGGAAAAAGAATGATCATGATCAAAATGATCATAACATATAAACTATGATTTTTTTCAACTTGTCTTTACTTTTTGTGACATACACCATCAAGTATGCAACTTTGACAGACTAAAAAAAATCATCAATATTGTTTAAGACATGGTCACATAAAAGAAAAGAAGGTTTTTTGTCAGGAGGGCAACATACGTATTATGGTATTGAAAAACTTCATACCTCATCAACTAGAAACAGTTTTAGTGGCATCTAACCTATAGGAAGGAACCACTCAATTTTTAGTTGGGTGTCTTGAGTATAGGTGAGCTGACATTTGAAAATCATTCCGAACAAACGCTTCACCTTCAAGAATAAGGATGGGGAGAGGAATGAGGGAGTTTTCAATAGTTTGAAAGTTTCTTCACTTTTTGCTCTGAAACTCAATCTAACTACCACTCTTAGCGAACGCCTATGACAACTGAAATCAAGGATGCAGAGAGCGGATGTCCCCGGCATGCAACACCATTTGTAACCCAGCTGAGAAATACAGGATGGAAAGCTTTGAGTACAACATTTAGGGACAGTTTATCAGAAAGCCGGTGTAAAATAAATTGTATGCTAAGGAGTGACTTGGAAAGGTCTGCACAATGAGCTTCTCTTTGAGTTTAGGATCAATTAGTCCTCCGAGTATTTGACGTGAAGAGGATTTGAATCGATTGCAGCGAAACTTGGTAGCCCGAAAATTCGCCAGAACGTCCTCCTTATTCATTAACCTTACTTCATCTTTTAGTTGTTGTGTGATGAATTTTAATTTAACTTGAGAAGAATTATAAGATGTTCAAGTTACCCGTTTACACCATACGGCAGTTTTTTGATCTTGATATAATTTTGCAAATAATATTGAACTAGTGGACGAATGACAGAAACGCAGATCATCGCACCAATACATCCTAGGGAATAATAACAAAATATTTCAAATAATTTCATAAATATTAAACTCAGCTTGTAAAACATTAAATGAGTAGATCAATACCGAAGTGTGTTGTTCAAACCAAACTTACCCCCGACAAAAATATATTTCAGCAATGTTTTTTTACGATCGGACTCAAATTGAAGTTTTTGAATCCTTTCTTCTGTTTCAGGGTCCAGTGTACCATCGTAATCGTAATACCCTCTTCCCATGGCTCTGAAAAATTAACTCTGCGATTAATTTTCATGCAAATTATTAAGTGAGCGGGAAAGTTTTCAAACTATGTAAAACCAATCCAAGCGAAGTTGAGGAAATGACAAAAAACATTCCATCATTCGCCCAAACATATTAGGTAAATGGTTTTTTTTACACATTAAGATGTCATAACTCCTCGAAACTTAACACCAAAAATTTCGTCAATATTACCGCAACTTAATTTAATGCAACAATTGAGATTTTATTTTGGATTCAGTTGGTTTAGCAACAGCTTTGCAATTTCATTTTAAAAGGAGGTGGTGAATGGAGGGGGTAATTCCTTCTTCATTTTGTATAAATGGAATATAAACGGACTGTTAGGAAATGAGATCATAATCCGAATATAGGGAAATGTAATGCATGCATCGCTCACCAATATGTTTCAATGTTGAGTAGCAAATTACGCTTAAGTAAGAAGTTTTGGTACAATTTTCGTCCCCAAAACCCCATTAATGAGTCGGCAGCTGGAAGACATGAAGAAAACGTACGAGTATTCGCAACGATCGTATCTGGACCAGACAATGCAATTGATAAACCATTCACGGATGCTAAACCAACAGAATCCAAAATAAAATGTTAAATATTTCGAAAGTTTTCGATGGTCATATTTTTTTGAATTTCAGCCCATAGATCACCCTTCAGGATTGCTTGAGATCGACGCCGAGAATTCAGTTCCAACTAGACCCCAAATGTGATTCTTGACCAAAGTTTCAACAACTTAGGTTCTGTAGTTATGGAGAAAAGCTCTTAACGGCAAACTGACTATTTTTTTTCCTATTACATTTTCGGATTCTAAACATCTTGCAGCTTAAAACAGCTAATTTTTAGGAGGGATTACATTTTTTTCTTTTTTTTTTCTTGATCCAATACAAAAGTTCATCGTAGAAAACAATAACCCAAAAGAACAACAAAAATCTATTGAGAATTGTAGGTTGAGCAGCACGATCGTTCTTCTTTCATCCAGTTCATCCTCCCTACATCAAGTTCACATTTTCGAGGTTTGTTGCCATAATTACAATCAGCTGCTAATACTGAAGATATTACAATTGATTGTTACAGCCTATCCAGTCACCCCCTTTCAAAATCAGAAAAGCAAAGTTCTAACATTTTTTTCAAAACTAGACCAGAACCCTAATTAAAAGAAGCTAGAAAATCGGAAGTATGAGTTGAGCAGAGGGTGAAAGAATTGGGTATTACCCCCCTATGCCCCCTCCTGTTAGCAAAAACGAAATTTTCCGACTTTTGTTGGACAACTAAACTAAAATGGGAATCCTACGAGATGAGAATCACGAAAATCAGTTGAGAATTGTAGCCTGAGTGTGGTCGGCAGAATTTGTTGAACAAAACTCTTTTTTTCTGGAACTATCCCTCCAATTACTCTCTTTTGTTGTGAAATTAGATATTTCCCAAGGTTTGTTGCAGAAGAAGCGTTAAATGGGGATCGAATAAATAATAACCACGAAAGTCAGTTAAGAATCATGGGTTTGAAATGGTTGAAACGGATTTGTGTTCAGTTTCTTTATTTATGTCCTGGTTATCCCTCAACGCGCTGGATCTACTGTAACTGCCGTCCTTCTATAAACGAAGACTTGCTTCAGAGGAGCGCCAACAATTTTCAAACAACACAATAATGCTCAAAAGGACTAAGGAAACATCCGGGTATGATGAAAACAAGTAATATGATAAAAGTGGTACGATAAATATAAGTGGGTTCTGCTTGCGGACTGCTTCGTGTATATATTTGTATGATACATATTATTATGTTTAATGAAAAATAATATGTCTTCATTATGTATAATAAAGACTCTCCATTGGAGAGAAGAATTATATGCAGGTTGTTTTTCTATTGTAGTTGTAAATTGAATTTTGATGTAACTGAACTTTTTGATACCACAGCTCATATTCGACAAAAATTCTTTTAGATAGTTTTGGAATTCAGCTACTCAAGGGGTGAACTCCAGCAGTATGCAGCTATTCATTAAGGTACCCTTGAATTATGGTTGTTAACACTGGGCTCTGCCACACGGTACACTTGAACATATATTACCATTTGAAAACCCATACATTTTTAGAAGAACATACAATACATTTTCATAAGCTATTCGAATATTTACATTAAAACTCACTCAAAAACTCTGTCGGTGGTTTGACGGAAACTTAAATAGGTCATGGACACTACGAATGCAAGTAACAGTAGGATGGTGAAATGTACAGTTTCGGAGACAACTACGTAATCCGCTCTTCCGTAGTACACTGCCGCCAACAATAATGGTATATGCCAAGCTACGGAGAAAGTTGATATATCATAACAGGAAACAAAATACGGTCTTAAAACGAACAATCTGAAAACACTTCCTGAAGCTTGAAGTTGAACTATCTTCTGCTTAGACGACAATACGAGTGAATACTTGAGTTCGAACAGGAAGGAATGAGACTGATAGATCGCTAAATTTAAATAATATAAAATTGAATGAATTTAAAATGGAGAAGTGAAGTGCATGTTGTAGTACTGTGTATTTTGGCTAATTACTTCAAGTTGCTACAGCAACTTGAACTCAGTATGTGATGTACTAGTGATATTTGATACAATAATACCTTAATCACATTTCTGTCTCAGTTTTCCGACTAGTATAATGGAATAATGGACACTAGGAGCTCTAGTATGGTAATGTGATAAGCACAGCTTGAAGACCTGTGTCTCCCATTACTTAACCACTCCAGACAAGAGGAATATCACATTTTTAGATGGGACAATGAAAAGCAGCTGATCTAAAATTACTCAACAACTTTCTAATCTCAAAAGGTTTCGATATTTCCGAATGGATTTTCTTAAATTTCGAGAGACGGCTGCAAGATAATAATACAAATTTATACATTAAACGCAACTATTAATTCCTATGGCATTTTCAGGGGTAGAAGTGACCGATGAATAGTAATAATCACAGATGCGTACGCGGAACTTGCCTACACAGTGCCCTATCCGTAAGTGCTCATTCATAACATAACGTTCGGTCACTCGCGAAGGGCTTCAATATTGCGAAAATAGAATTAATGAAATCAATGTTATTAATTGGCTGCGCATCGATGAAAAGAAGGACAAATGAAGTGGAAGTTTGAGAACCCATAAGCATATGTTGAGTATGTGAGAGTGTTAAAGTGTACCAAACGCGCCAAACTGAAGTGTGGAAAGCGTTTGCTAGTGTCAAGAAACAAAAACAAATGTTACAGCACGTGGATATTTTCTAAATCATGTATCGGTGCAGAAATATATTTTCGAATTTTTATAAAAATAATGTAGTGCTCTTTTCCATTTTTAGTTTTTTTAATGACATTTAAGTATATTTTTCCGTCAATGTTTTATCTGCACAAAGTTATTATCTAAACCCCATCCCGTTATCGTTTGGAATAACCAAACACACATTTACATGTAATATCAAAAACTATAAAAGTCAAGGAATCATATCAAAATGTCTTAAAATGGATTTCGATGAAGAAAATTTTTGAAATTTTCTGTTTTAAAACTTTAGGAGTCATTGCAAAAGTGACTTTTATTTCTGATGCCCCCAAAGCATGTTAGGATAGTTACCCTAAATACAAAAAAAGAAGACCCGGAACATTCCCCAGTCAAAACGCTTTTTAATTCTAATAAAGTATCCACGAAGTATCCAATAACTGGTACATTTATCATAGGTAACAATAAAGTTATCTACCTACAGTTTGTAACATTATTATTTACGTAGAAACATAAATCATTTATCTGCTTTCCAGACTGTTACCAGTGAGAATGGTGTGAAGAACCGATATCCATCGATATCCAATGTACATGCCACCAATAATGAGGAAGAACCCATTGTTCTCATCACGACCTTTCTTGATGTAAAAATCTCGACTGATTGATTCATCCGACAGCTTGGATTTGATTCGTTCTATATCCCCACTCATGACCAGTTCCAATGATGAGGCCCCAATAGCGAGTAGATTCGATTCGATCTCGTCTAGTAGGGCAAAATAAAGTAATAATGCTATGTGCGAGTCGTCACGTTTCGCTACAATTATTATTCAAGGGGCCTGGCGCTATTTCACGATTCAGGGATTTAATAAGCGATGACATTCTGAATGAGCCACTTCGTGTGAGATGAACAAAATAAATTCTCACATGACGGAATTCTGACTATAAATATTCTATGGGTTAATCCAGTCGTTGAAAACGGAACGTTGGGACACGCGTCGTCTTTTGTTTATTCTTTTACATTTTAGCACCCCAATTAGACCAACTTTTACCCTTTTTTAAAGATAAAAGATCATTTCAAATTCATATCCAAAAAAACGTTCAGTCCCTTTGACGACACAGGTAAACATATGTCGTTCATGGAAGAACAGTACGCCTACAATCAATCACGGATCTCCGAGTTTTGGATGTATTGTGCACTGGTGAGAACGTTTTTATACCAACCTATTGTCTTTTTTATTAGTAGTAACTACAGAGGAATTATTCGTCGTACGTATGAATGTGGAAAGCCGTGTAACTTGATCTCTTTAAAAGCTTGCAGATCGTTCAATGTAAGATAAGTCTGAAAAATATTACACTGACATTAATTATTTCTATATTGGATAGACGTACTAGGTAGGTCACAGGTTGGTCATTAGTCTGTCTACGGTTCCTCATATATCATCATCTAAACCCGAACCCCCGCTCTTCCTTACATCGTAATTGTATTCTAGATGCCTTAGAAATAGCTTCCACTATATTTCAACACCGTAAATTGATTAGGAAAGAAATAACTCATCCGATCCTTCCGTTCCTCCGTAGTTTATAATTGACTTCTCGAAGGATCTTCATTTTTCTGTATTTTAATAAAAAACCTTTGTAATTGATTAAAAACGAACATTTTCTACACCCTCCCCCCTCGAAATTTGTTTTACACGATGCTTATAATCCAGAAATTGATTGAAGTTTATTTTTGTATTCACTTCCATGTAAATATATGATCTGATTAGGAGTAATACCTGTGATGCATTATCTAAACTTGACTTTCCATACTTTGGGTGTACTCTTGTTGACATGTAAGGAGCTCCATTTATTCTTTATCTCCGTTGTTTGAATAGGAAATTAGCCACAAGGCTCCTTCTGCTGACCAGTGTGTATTCACATGTTGTAATTTACTTCTGACATCAGAAACAATAGCATGAATCCACCACAAATAGAACTCTTCAAACCCAAAAACTTTACCAGTCCCTAATTATGCAATACAGGCTGACATCTAATAACCTGAAATGGTGTAAAATACAGTATATCAACAAATATGTTGAAACCGCGAATGGAAGAACAAAAATTGTAAGAGAAATCAACATGCAACGAAAATTAAAGAAAAATCGATTAACTGTTGGAAGCAAAACTCCTTTGCAATTTTATTAGCTGGTTCTTCCTTCAGAATTTACTAGATGACTTTTAATGTGCGAAAGGAAGTTGACATTCACATTCGGGTTGACATTATTTTTCCTGTCAAAGTTTTAACTTTGGGGAGAGCAAACGGATGAACGTAATCGAGGGATGTTTATGAACAGTGAACATAAAAACATTATTGTAATTTCGAAAGAATTAATGAATATTTCAACCCTTTGATTTCACCTTTCAAGATTGGGAGACACTAATGACCAGAACTCACAAAGTGACAGTGATGGGGTCGAGTTTTAATCTCAAACTTTTTTTCCAGTTTACTCACGAAAATATTATATACGTGTCCGAGCTTTCTTCAGAATGGGCCTCAGTAACCCTTAAAATAGAATAAAATGTGTTTAAATTAGTTCTTTGTTGACGAATTTCCCTCGTCTTTCCCGCCCTACTTTCTTGACGATGGACAGGGAAATTTTGTTTTTTCTTTGCCTAGTTCCCGAATAAAATACTCAAACGACATCCCACACCAGAAAAAAAATCTACTTGTACATCCACAAAAAACCTGTGTGGCTAAAATTACATTTTTTATCCTTCAGTTAAATCATGATGTGAATCGTGCTACGCTACTTGCCAGGTGCTGGGGTCTGATAGGATTGTGGAGTACATCGACTATTGATAATAATATATTATAACTACGTTATTTCAATATTAAGGTTGATTAAGAAACCAAACTTGAAACTTGAAATGACTCATTCGAAAAAACTCCAAGATGGCACATTTATATTTCGAGCTTTGGATCATTAATGCTGATTCACTATTCTGACCAATCGGGATCCCCAAAAATATAAACTAGCTAAAACTGTGGAATATAATATATTATGCGCGTCTAATAGAAGTTTCGGTCGTTCACAAAATACAATCGAATTTAGAAAAATCCTGCAGTTTTTGAACATCTTCGACACAAATTGTCTAGCAGTTAGACAATGACATGAATAGGATCCCTGAATGATATTGAAAATGGCCATTTCCGCCCAAAAAACATTGTTATTGAGAGGGTTGTGATAATTTTATTCGTAACCTACGAACAACACAATAAAATTTCACCATCGGAAGTCGAAAAAGGTTGAGTAGGAAAAACAAGAGAAATTTGTAAAAAAAAAAAAATTCCTGATTTAAACACATTTTACTTAATTTTGAGAGTACCTAATGCGAATTCGGAAGAAAGCGTGGACGTATTCATTAAGTTTCAGCATAAAACTCGACTCCATCACTGCAAGGTCCCCTTGACAGCCCCAAGTAGACACATTCTTGATTTACGACCAAGTTGTATCAAATGTGGTCTAGTAATTTCAAATTTTCAGGGAGTGGAGGTTTAACATGTTCTCCTCGTTCGATTACAAAAGTTCATTTTTGAGAGTAATAAAGAAAAATTCCGTTCAGAGCTTCTCTCCAAAACTGCAGATTCAAACTTAATGAAACTTGGGTAACCTAATGGGATCCAGTCGGGACGGGGTTATAGGCATCACTTTCAATAACCTGACAAGCGTTTAGGTACCATGAAAGTTTCCTCAAAATCAAATAAATATGTAGAAATCAGGCTCATTGTACGGCTTTGCAGACACATTGTACATTCACTCTAATATACCTCAAATAGATCTATCTCTAATATCACTCAAAAAATATCACTCAGGTGTTCTGTGAAAGTTGTTATTGATATAAACCGCTAAACAAAACAAAATTATTTCTATATAGTCGGTGTGTGTTTGTGTATAACACTTACGTAATGTAAAATGTCCACTGTAGTTGAACGTTAGTTGTCGTCTAAAAATACATCGCAGAGTGATCATACGAAGCGGTCGAGATGTTGCAAGACCCTAGTACGTTTCACGAGTTAGTAGAAGTGTCGTTCTTTACAGCTAGTTCTATAAGGAACTAGTTTTTTAAACCTTCAGAAGAACGTAATGTAAATATATATTATAATTTATGGATTTTGTTTGTTGTAACATGAGTTGGTATAATTTTCAGTGCAGGGCAAATGTCCCTTATGCGGCAAGGCGTTTGCTGACTGTACCTGTTCAGGAAGAAGTCTTGCTAATCATTATGGTGACGTATGGAGCGCTAATAGATCTTTGGCAGAGGGTGGAAGGAACACTTTCCCTGTCAGAGCTATCCCTTCAGCTGACAAGATTGTCGAACCAGTGGTCGGTCTTAGCGGCAGTCGTTCCGGGATAACGCCCGCAGATCGTGAGGACTGGAATGAGATTGAAGATCCAGAACAGTACCACCTTCCGCCTGTGGATCAAGATTTTTACGACATACGAAGTTCTCAAGGAGACAGAACTATCGAGCCGTCGACACCAATTTTTCTCGAACCATTAGTAAAACAACGAAAATCGATGGCGAAAGTAAGAATGATCATTAAATAGATCGTTTGATTAATTAAATCGAGTGAAACAATATTTACCTAGCAATTTCTGATGAAAGACTTCCAATCCTCATCTAGACTTCGACTCTAGGCATCGACTCAATCCCTGACTTTTAAATGAACCAAAAATATAGTCTACCACATGTTCCAGTCATTACGGTCCATCATCTTTGTCATTTATGATGATATAAATTTCAAATAAAATAATGAATCCTTACGAGTTAGGCGTTGCAATGAACCGTTACTCACGCGATTGGTGAGGGTAGGTATTACTTGACACAAATTTTTTTTGCATCAAAAGTTACAGGTACTTCGAAATAAGTTATACAAATATTTCAATTTTTCTGCCTAGTTCAAGTTCAAAAGGCTTTCCATTGAGGGTAGGAAAGTCCTCATTGACACAGCCAGTTTACTCAGTGTCTTATCTTCGTTTTCTTGCGCCGTCTTGAACTATTGCGCCTGCCTTGCGATCTGTAGGTCACCAGTACAGCCAGAAGCCTGTCTGTCTGTCAAAATTCTCTTCTCAGCAACAAAGGAACTCCTTATAAAGCCCTCACTGAGGAGGGTACGCGGAAGCCCACCCTAATACAACTGCAGTATGCCACGCCTTCTCAGGGGTTCTGCAAACTGTTTTGACCCAACCCCCTCCAAGGTTTAATAGCAGGAATAACTTATTCATTTCCATTTGATCTTCAGCCATTGTTGTCACTGCATATAATATGTTTGGTTGGGAGGATTCGTAATTGGATGTATGTCTCCTGAAGTGTGGGCCTCCAGTCCTAAGAGTATTCACTCTTCCGCACGGCGAACTCCTGTCCACTCAAAGGATTTCACAATGAGTAGCAAAATCTTACCTATTTCTGAACCTCGCTTTGAATAGCATCCAATTTACAAGGGTTTCACTTGATCCATTATCTTTATAATAATACTTAGGCCTCACCACAAAATTAAACTACGAAAATAGCTTTTCCTTACGAGGTGTCTTCGATGATCCGTCTACCTTCGGGTGCTGGACTTGTAAAACTGCGAGATATTTCAGAAGTCTTATTAAAGATCAATGTCGTTCCTTCTGTTTCTCCCAGCCCTGCTAAATGGACTCCATACACGTAGGAGCCATGGATCAGGGGACCCTACCTTTTCAGAATAGCTACTCCCGCTTTGTTAATGAAAGCTTGACCAACCGGACCAACCTCTCTCAATAGTTAGTCGTCCCCCTCTTGGATCATAAACCTTGACTTGGTACAACCAAGGGAATTTCACCAGCCCAATTTTTCTCTGTAGCCATACTCCATACCTACGTTGGGACAATTATCCGGCAGGATGGATAATTATTCCAAACAGAGTAAATACATGAACTCACTCATCAGTAACCAAGTTCACACCATGAAAAACCAGCGACCTGACCACCATCAGCATGGAAAAGGATATAACCAGCACCATTGCGTATTAGTTGTTCAATACGTAACTGTTTAGGCCCGTGTTTCCCAACCTGTGTGCCGCGGCACACGTGGGATAGGTCAACTTAAACTAAAATAGTTGCGAACGAAAAAATGCCTAACGGCTTGTCTAGAACAATGAATGACCGATTTCATCAAACTTTTAACCAGGCATTAACGCTGGGTTATATATTTGCGAAATCCAGTCTAAAACGTTCGACTATCCTGTGATGGATTTCAGGACTGACTGTACGCGTACACAAGCATATGAATAATAAAGATAATACAGTAGTATAATAAAGTAATAACAAAGAACTTTTGTAATAGAAAGCAAGAAGTATTTTGTTTGCTTTTCTGAGCTCTACTTTTATTGTAAGTATTTGTTCAGGACAGGTGTGTTAAATAAGTTGTAATAAAATGAGTTATTCCTGCAATGTAATTCAAATGAAATGGAATGAAATTCAATGAAATGTTTTCTTTACTTTTCCTAAAAATTAGGTTAGGTGTGACGCGGCTATTGGCCTTTTTTTGTAACTGTCCGGTAGGCTAAAAAAGGTTGGGAAACACTGGTTTAGGCTGTTCATTTTAGTTGTTTATAAGAATTTTACTTATGCCGCAGTACTTGGTCAACTTTGATCTTCTAATAAAAACACAACCGACTGATTGTCTTCAAAAATAGGCAAAATCACACCCCTGAGCTTCATAGCTAATGAATGGTTGATAATAATAATTAAAAAAATTGATTGGTACGTGACAATTGCTCTATTTCTGATCAAAAATTTGTCAACAGAATTCCTAAGTTTGCTGGTCGGTAGGTAAAACATTCTGATACCAATCATTTAATCAACTCCTTCCATTTCATTTATTTGAATCAACATGAGTTACTGTTTTTTTTTATGCTGCAATGATTTTGTCAAAGGAAGTAGTGCTTAGCGAGGAAAAATCCGAGATCCCGATGCAAGACATCCCGGATGAAGACCTGTACACAAGAAAAGGCTGTTGGTGCAAAGACTGTCCTTGGCTTATAGCATACTTAATTTCTGCCGTTTTGTGGGTAAACAACATTTTTTTATAGCTGGCTAGATCATTCAAACTGAGCTTAAGTCAGGGGCTACTTGAAAGAGGAGTACATGGATGGTTCTGGGTTTTTGTTCTTCCGTATGTTTTGATGGCTTATAAGGCATTCAAAAATATGATTCCACACTTTCGCAGAAGGAGTGAAAGACAAATATCAACAAAAGAATGTTCTCGCGATAAAAAACCATAAACTCATAACAGGACATCAAAACGAACGATCTCTCCTGCTAAACGTACCAAGAGCATTCTCAGGTATAATAAGGAGAGTGATAGTTGCCCCTTCAACGGGATTGGATTAATGCCCGCAATACACAGATGGTAACGTCTAGCCGGCTGTTTCAAGATTCGGGAAGGGGGAACTATCCATATTCATCACACACGTAGATGCAATCTAATTAGAATAGGAGAACACGAAGGAATCCCAAGTACAATTGGCCTTATAGTTGTAGGTTACTGTGGATGTATTCAGTCACGTGGAGGGTTCTACCAGCCTGAGTTTATCGACGAAGAGCAAGTACCTTGCTGGCGGTCGCTTAACGATTGCACGCCTTCCAAGCAGTCCCTGACTTATTACACGTTAAAATATGAGCTTTAGTAGGTACATCCATCTCAATTAGTTATAAAAACTATGCAGGCTTTTCCTAATGAGGCTTATACTGTACTATTTTCATTGAGAGACTTCATTAGTGTTTCAGTTGAAATAAAACTTCACCGTCGTGCATCATGACCATATGAGCGAATTTTTCGGAATTATTGTTCAATATTAATATTAAATTAATATAATTGCAAAAAATTCGCTCATATGATCATGATCACAAATTTTGTGATAGTTGTTTTGACAGAAGAGCGATTAATTAGCAACGGAACTGTTGACTATCATTTCCAAGGCAATGAAATAAATTTAAAAAACAGCTAGGTATAATGAAAGAAATAATAATGATTGTGAATTTTTACCATTTTATTTTCAATGCAACCTAAATAATTTTTTGATACAGTTTGTGCTTAAATTTTTTAATGTTCTCTCAATAGTTCATAGCTATGTTTGAGTAATATTGCTCTAGAACTGCTGCAACCCTTTACGATAACCACTGATCTGTTTAGTACACCTAGTCTGTTTTAGATTATCCAAAGTGATACATACATTATTCCAGTTAATTGTAAGTTATCTGAACTTCATACTTTATAATTGTATTCTAGATGCTTTAGAAAGAATCCTTCGATATTTTCAAGCACTATAGATCAATTAGGAATGGAAGGAACCACAAGGGCCCTTCAGCTGATCAGCGTGTCTCCAGACATAGTACTTGATCTATGTATGTCTCAAAAACGAAAGGGTGAGTTCTTCATAATATAACTCCGTAAACACCGGCACTTTACTATTCCCTCAAAAATTAACAAAATCTGGTTCCCCTAAATAACTTCAATGGTGCAACATATCATTTATCGACAAAACACGAATGGAAAAATTGAATTAAACGGGATAACATAAAACACCTAACTACTCTTCCATTGGCCGCTTATATATAGCAAAAGTGATTAAAAAATTGGTTAGAAAAAAAAATCTCGAAAATTTAATTTCCGCTGCAATTATATAAGCTGATTCTTTCATCATAATAATTATTTACCAGAGAAATTTTACTGTGTGCTAGGATGTTCCCATTCCCATTCATGTTTTTGTTTCTGCCAAAGTTATAAGGAGAGTGAACGGATGAACGTAAAACGGTCCGAGTGGGCTCTGTCGATTCATTAGTCATTAATGAACATAAAAACACTTGTTATTTTGAAAATTTTAAAAATAACTTTGAATATTTCAACTATTTGGTTTATGGAAAGTGACGATTTGAACTCAATTCCAACTAGGCCCCATTTGTGATTTTTCGCTAAAGTATCATTAACTGTGGTCCAGTAGTTTCGGAGAAAAGCTCTTTCACGTGGACGGGTGGATTTTTGTTTATTTAATTTTGGTTTATTATTTGTATTTTACCAAAAGAGTTTGCGAAAGGTTTTGATTGGATTGAGGAATTTATAACGGTGTTGTGTTCACGGAATTATATTTATGGCTAATTCATCCTATCATGTTTGGCACATCTAAAAGTCAAACTCCATATTCGTAAGCTGGTTTGTGGCTTTTCCCCCTCTCTATGCGAGGCGCCGAGTTTAAATGATGTAGCGCAGATTACGTCTGATAAATAGAAATCGGTTTTTTACATAGAAGGCGTATCCAACACAAAAATAATAAATCATTGCTTAATCATCTGCAGCATTTTGGATTCTACGCATCTTTGAACGTGAACCGATACATTTTGAAGGGGGTTAACATATTTTTCTTGTTCGATTACAATGGTTAATTATTGAAAATAAACAATTAAAGGAAAAATTTAAAATTTTTTAGACTTTTTACAACTTTATGAGCGCTTTTAAAAATTGGTCAAATTCTCTGCCCCAAAATGTTGACCTAGTCCTACTCTCCCATCTTTTTTTTAAATACTTACTTGATTTTTTGGCAGGAGAACTATGTGCTTACTTCACTCCTACGAGAGTTATCCAATGGAATTGTTAATAGATGTGTATAATATACCTTATACAGTGGATTGAAAAAATTTCTGCGTTGTAGGTATTTGATTAGCTCATGTAATTGAGATTAAATGATGACATAAAACCTTGTACAAAAAGATTAAAATCTAGGGTTTGTTTCGGAATGCGTCATACGACGTGAACAAACTCAACGTATTTCCATGTAAAAATTGTCGGTAACTTTATAGACCCTATAGCTTAATTTTCTGAAAGAGAAATAGAGGCGCTCGAACACACTCAGTCTACAGTGATATTAGATAGTTTTTGTTTATTTCTATTTTGATTTTCAGCTACTTTTCATGGCAATTATTTTGCAAACGACAACGTTTTCGAACAACCACCTTCCAGTTGAGGACAGTGAATGCGTATTGTGGTGTTCCCAGTTGCAGCCACCTATAAACAGTCTGGATACACCAAAGGCTACATTTATGAACTTCCATTGCCGTACTCTTGCTGAGTAAGTGAATAATAAATAAATGGATCGGCTGCGGAAAAATTTAGTGATCAGTAGTGTTCTTGGGTACATTATTTAATGAAAGTATTTCAAGAGATTGATTGAGCTTCTGCTTCATACTCTTTCGGTTATTGTGGATTGGTTGATCTAATAGGAGGAATGATAGAATTTTTCTATAATAAAATTTGTGTGAACATCGAAGTTTTGAAAACAATTAGTAGGTATTCCAAGGTTGAATAATTCGGATAACCTTTATAATGAAATCAGTAGAATGACCTGGCTTCGTGAAAATTTGGTTCACGAAGTTGCTAAAGTTCCTAAAAATTAGGATGTCTACTTAAAAAAAAGTTAAACCATCCTAATCTGCCGGTCAATTAACCCTAGTTGGGTAGACCTAAAAATCCAGTGGTAAAGAGTATATCATCGTAAAAATTACGGGTACTCCAAAATTGTCAATATTACAGGCAAAATGTGGCTGAAATGAAGAATACCAATTGTTAGAAACTTTTTATTATAGGTACTTCCAAATGGTCACGGTAAGCATTCAGTCTCAATAAATTCTTCAAATAGGAATAATGAAGAAAAATAATGTACAAATACTTCAACAGTAGTATATCACTTTCCTAGTAAACGAATGACTGGTTGTTTCAGAAATTACAGCCTTCCGTTACTTTTACTGACGGTACCTAGTTTATAATAATAACAACATTTCATAATAATATCATATATTATATCACATTAAAATCTCTTTTTTTGTAATCACATTGAAAAAAGTCAACGTAGGCGCTCTTTATTTGAATCCTTACACAGATAAAGCTAACGGTTTGACAGAACAGGTAGGTAACTATGAATTGATCTCTTCCATCACTTCTAAATCCAAAGATCCGTGCAGCTTCTCTCCAACCTCTAACTCCTTCCGAATTTCCGAAATAGACCTGTCTTCCATTACTCGACGTTCCATTATACCTGTAGAAAAGCCAACTGCAATGTGTAGACCGCCGTAATAAGTACGGGTAAAGTGAAGCATAGAAAAGTATACCTTCGTGAAAAATACGGGTTGAATTACCGATTTTGACGTCTTGATGGAACCAAGGAAGAGGAACAACACTTCCGGAAATTCAACAAGCAATGCTCCTTGAGGCATACCAAGAACCTAGAAACAAACTCTGGAGTTCAAAACTCTGACTAGCTACCTAGAGGTAGTATAGCTCTCCCCGTCTTCCACCTCTAGGCCTCGCCAATACCAACTGTTCGTAAAAATTACGGGGGTCTACCTAACTAGGGTTAAGGTTTACAGCTGATTATGATGGCATTAAGCCGTTCATATCGATTTTGTCAATATTTGAGGTCAAAGCCGGATAACTCCAAAATTCAGAAAACGATGCTTTTGCACTACATAGATGACTCCATGTACAAGAAACTTTAGGATTCAAATCTGATAGAAGCTATGAGAAATAACACACCGAAAGGCTTTGTCAGTTCTAAAAGCGGACAACTCCACGTAGAATCCGTAGTTCGTCATTGGACGCTCTCCCTCAATAGTGTTCGTTTGCAATATCGGAAGCCCTAATTCTGAGTGAGTTGTTCCATAACATTGAACCTCAAACTTGAGAGAATCGTAGTGGAATATCACTTTAATTTTATATGCTTTAAATAACGAATTTTTCTCAAAAACGCGTTTATTTTCAACAAGTTTCGATACCATTCGACTATTGTGAGGAAACCACCTTGCCCAATGATGCAGCACAAATTCACCCTTCAGCGTCACTTCCATACCTCAGCTACAAGCTTTTCCATACTTAATTCATGATTACAGTTGTTGTTTTTCTGCAACTAATAAGAATAATTTTTACTACAGCCCGAAATGGGAAAAGGATATATTCCACCCGTACTCTCAGCTAGTAGATCCTCACAGAAATCCTAATTGCGTCCAAGATTGCAAGACCTTCCGAACCTGGTAAGACGATTTCCTCCTGTCTAAATTAAATTAATCTATCCACTTTATCTAAGTAAATTTTTGGTATCACTAGACGAAGTGTATACATTTTATTTCTATTCCAACAGACTATAAATGTGACAAAAATAGTTTAAATCGGTAACATTGGTGTTCAGTGCTTAATAACAGTTGTGCTCCCGTACTAGGACACGGAAGACTATTTTGTTGTAACACAACAATGCCCTAAAGTTTTAATGGTAAAATCAGATATAATACTTCAATACTCTAAAAACAACACAAACGGGAATGGTTAAAGGTGGAACATTTTTTGGAACATGGACGGACTGCAATTCATTTCCCATTATCTTTCTAAAGAATGATTTTGGCCTTCTTAGCATAAATGGCAAAACATGTTTTCCGAAAATTGAAGTTTGTGTAATCCTCCTCATTTTTCTTAAAGCAGTTGGGACGATAAATTCGACTGTAATAATGGTTTCACAGAAAAACAATTACAGAACGCAGCTATCGTGTTGAAACCAGAAAATTCCGACATTTCCAAAATATACAATGATTTTGTATTCTGTCCCTTCTCCCAACAGTTCGTACTTAATAACAAATTTTTCACCCTCAATTTATTTTGTATACGCACCCAGGTAAAGGAAATTGAAAATAATCATTGAGTTATAATTAGTTGTTAAAACGAGCATAACCCGGCAAAATTCGAAGCATTTTCAGGTTTGCAGATATTTGAAAACAGCTTTGATTCTTTGTATTGCAACAAAACTTTCCCCATGCTATAGAAATCGAAGTACACATGCTGTGAATTTCTTCTGCGCCTCTGGTTGTAGGACTACTTTAAATGACTATTTGGCCAGCGGTTTCTCAAAAGAAAATAACTATTGCTCTGGCTTCAACAGTGGAAGTTATTGTACGCAACGTGTGAGGTTTTTGGTTTATTATTGAATAATAAAGTTTTGTAAAATCCCTAAAAACCTCAAACAAAGTCAAGGCGGTCTAAATTGGCACTCTTTTTGAAGAACACTCCACGAGGAATCGAATGAGCCCCTCCCTAGGTCCGTAGGTCAAACCATTCCCGTTCTATGGCCCGATTTATGGTGCCAACATTCGCTTTATTTTGGTATATTATTGTTTTTGTGTTGATATCAGTAACCTAGTGACGTCGTGATGTAGTAATGTGGATACTGGAGTGAACTCCCAAAAGGCTTTGTAGCCGATACACGGGTTGAAGCATTCTGATATGCATGCTCCGTCTTAAGAAATTTAAAATTTTCAAATAGAATATTTTTCCGTTGTAATCGCTCTTGAAAAAAAAAAAAACGCTGCAAATTCTTTCACTAGGGTTTATTATTCAATGATTCACGATTTGAATTCCTACTAAACCTTGGAGTGTGCGTGTCTCACAGGTGATAGAGTGATTATTGAATTTCAGGATGCACACAAATGTGATCAACTGAACAATCCAAATAGGTATCTTGGTTGAGAACAGATTTACGTGCTCTATGCATATCTCCTTAAATTCAATAATCGCTCTATCACCAGTAAAACACGCACACCCCAAAGCTTAGTAGAAATTCAAATCATGAACGCAAGCCAATTGAATAATAAACCCCACTGAAAGAATTTGCAGCGTTTTTTCTTCGTTTAGGGATTTGGTCTAATTAAAAAAAAACATAACCCGGTCGTTCCCGTATTAGATACGTTACTAGCCAATAAGTTTTCCATAAATCTCCTAAACTTTGGTCCAGTGTTTTTTGAAAAATGCTCTAGCTTTGAAAAAGCGGTATGACGGATTTTTTTCTTTTTAATGCAATTTATGTATTCTACGAATTTTCGCATGAAAACCAAAAAATTGTGAAAGGGGTTAACAAGCAGGGGGTTTATTTTTCCCTTTGGTTGATTATTGAAAATGAAATTGAAAATGAAGGTAATTAGCAAGTCTACAGACACGAATGATTTCATATATAGAAAAGGAAAAATTGCCCCAGAAATCGTCCTGAAAACGCTTTGTTTCCAAATAATTTCACCATTTTATTTTTGGGTTTTTCTATTTCCATTAATAAAATGGATTTAACTTCTTTAGTTCACATGGCGAAAGAAAGAAGAAAATTACTTTGAAATTCTGCTTCTGATTAATAAATTTATGTCTCAAAACAAAGCTCAAGTTTAGGTTCAGACGATTGAACCAAAATCTTTTTCTTTCGTGCATAGTAAACCTTTTTGATATATGCTAAATTACTGCCTTTTTCCTGATCTAAATCACAAGTTATGAAACATCTGGACAGATATTTTCTTTATTCTTTGAATGTGTTGATATGCAATGAATCAAATTACTTCTGCAGGATGGATTTCAAAAGAACATGTGTGAATCCTCAAGGTACTGCTGATTGGAAACAAGATGATTTAGGCTTTCTGTACAGAAATGCAGTTGTGAGTATTAAACAGTCAAACATTCTCCTAAAATAAGAATAAAATGAAGTGAATACAGGAAAATGAATATAATGGGTATCAGGCCCTAATTAGGTATTAGGGGTTTTAGAGTACTTATCTTCATAGATTCCCTCAATTCAACCACATATTCATGACTGATGGAATTTGTAGCTCCTGAGAGGTTAATAAGGTGAAATAACGTTATGAATGACCATTCCTCATAAGATTAATAAATCAATTTGAAATGGAGATTGGAAGAATCACTACGTTCTCTAGGTGAATTGATAAGTTATTGCAATACCAATACAATGTAAATTGGTGGGTTTTGTAATTGGAATAATTTTAAGATTAGCACTGTATCGTTTGGTTAAACAGTCAAAGTAAAAATCTGAACTAACTTGAAGTGATAAGCTATTTTGAAATGAAGGCCGTTTTCGTGAACCCAATCTAATTTTAGTGTGGCAAAGAGAGGTGAAGGGGACCCTAATCTGGTATCAGGGGTCTATCCCCCAACCGTTCAAGGCATGTTTTGTGTTTGTGAGGTAAATTCCATGTATAGGGGAATGAGGGGTAATACCGTGCATCGGGTAATGCCGCCCATGGTTGTATCGGATGTTTGAATCGATATCAGAAACGTGGGAATGAGCGCCGATCCTAGAGAAATGTCCCGACAACTAGGTTCTAGCGTTACCCTACCTGCAAAGTTAGCCTTCTTGACATGAGTGCAGTGAGTATTTTTCCTAATCGTATGATGTCATTTCTTGTGCGTCGGAAATAAGCAATGTAAGTCCCATTTTCAACTCTTTTTTAGATTAGTTTTCATGTATATACGCAGAATTTCATCATTTTTCTGAAGCACTAACCAAATTTAAGTTTTGATTGTAAATGAAGTCAGCGTGAATAAATTACGAAAAACGTAAACATTGGAGTAATTTTTTTTTTTTTTTTT
The DNA here is from genome assembly GCA_031894815.1 of Creontiades dilutus. Taxonomy (NCBI): domain Eukaryota; kingdom Metazoa; phylum Arthropoda; class Insecta; order Hemiptera; family Miridae; genus Creontiades; species Creontiades dilutus. The sequence continues at coordinate 556,727 of JAVIWC010000944.1, forward strand.
GGGAGTGGGGAAACTCATCATGAGCGAAGGAGGGAAAACGCACCCTCCGACAGTGTTGGACTGCACCAACTAAAACCCCACTCCTATCTTTCTTCTCTGCAGACTACCCCGGAACTACTTTCCAGCATTACTTCGGGGTAGGCTGATGCACTGCCCTACCATGGGCCTCTTCTATTTTTTTCCTTTTTTTTCCTTTTATTCCTCTTCCCACTCTCGGTTTACTTCTTTAATCTTCAGGACAGTGATCACAAAGTTGGCCACTATTAGCCAATTATCTTGGTTCTCCAACATCTTGGTTATCACTGTGTCAACTGTTAATGAACCAAGGTGTGTGATCACATTTCCTCGAAGAATGCTCCATTTGGCACAGGTAAAAAACGTGTGGTGCACATCTTCGTCCCCTTCTCCACAGTACCTGCATGTAGGATTGCCCAATTTTCTGATTTTGGTCAGAACCGCTCGGAAATACCCGTGGCCAGTGAGGAATTGGGTCAGGTAATAGTTGACTTCCCCATGTTTTCTTTCTCGCCATTTCATGATGTCTACTATCAGTCTACCAGTCCATCGTCCACGGGTCTCAGTTGTCCAGGACTGCTTCCATCTCCTGTGCGTTTCCTCCCTTTCTTCTTTCTTGGCGTCTTGGGTTTGCCCATGGCCTTTCCTTAGATATATGCGTCTGCGCTCAGCTGCCATAAGGTGAATTGGAATGACTCCAGACACAACCTGTGCAGCGGGGCCAGAGACAGTCCGGAACGCACTGCACACTCTCAGTGACCCTCGCCGTTGAACAGCCTCCATTTTCGCCCTATATTTCGCGAATTGCAGGGAATCGGCCCAAATTTCGGCCCCATAGAGCATAATTGCATCAGTTGTACTCATAAGGAGTTTCCGTTTGGCTGGCGAGGGGCCTCCTATATTCGCCATCAACCTGCTCAGGCTTCCCACAACTTTTGCTGCCTTGTCAGAGGCTCTGCGAATATGTTCCCAGAAGGAGAGCCTGCTGTCAAGCAACACCCCCAGGTAGCGCATGGATAGAGATGTCTCGATCGTGCGGTCTCCTACACTCATTAGAATACATCTATCTACTCTTTTTGTAGTCAGGAGGACCATCTCTGTCTTTTGGACGGCCAAATCCAGGGCATGGTCTTGCAGCCACCCAGTTACCCTTCTCATAGCCTGATTCAGCTTGTACTGGAGTCGTTCTATCGTCCGCTCAGTGATTATCAGAATCAAATCATCTGCATATCCTACAAAGGTGACCCCCGGTGGCATGCTGATCCTCAGGATCCCATCATAATTGATGTTCCACATGTGTGGCCCAAGGATAGACCCCTGGGCAGCTCCAGAGGTACATTGGAGTAATGCCGCCCATCGTATCGAGGGAATGCCGTGCATTTCTGAAACGTCAAAAAAAGTGGAAAAGAACAACAAAAAACCAACAAAGCGCCAAATTCAGCTGGATTTTGATCAACTCACTACCAGTAAAAAAAAAAAAAAAAAAAAGAAAGAGAAGCGCAAGAGAACCAGAAGTGAGAGTAGTGACAGTGATGACTGGGGAGATATCTCTGAGGGAGACTTTGTTGTTGACTGTTTTCATGGTTTTTATTGTTATAAATAGATTTAACTTCTAACTTTGGAAAAAATGGGTTGAATGGCGGTTGAGGGGTAAACATAATTCAGTTCTAGGGGTTGGGCGTCATTACCCCATTGTGCGGGCGGCATTACCCCGCAGTGTGGGAAATGCCGCCCAAAGCAGTTTATTAACATTCCTGGCTGTTTTTCCTTTAAAAATTATTTTATGTAAGGGAAATGCTCAGATATCGAAAATAGAATAAATTCTAGAGCCATTCGTCCAAGAAAAACATTTTAATGACGTTCTGTCCCTTAACTGTATGGTTCCAAAGTTAAGTGCACGGTATTACCCCTCGTTCCCCTACTAAATTTTATCAATTCTTTGTATCTTTTTCGGGCGAAACTTTTCTTTTCATTCATTACGCTTTTCAAATTGGTACGATTTCTTGCTCTGCTCCCTGGAAATCACTTCAAAATGGATCTTGGAGTAGTAAATAATCTTCATTTTCGTTGGCTTTCTGATCTTGCCCAACATCGCATTTTTAATTTTTAGAGAGTCGAAAGATATGAAACCATTCCCCTTACTCCCAATTGCATTTGAATGGCCATATCTTTCTGTAACACGGGATACTTCAAACAGCGTCTGACTGTTCAGTGGTTCTTAATCTTTGAACATTTACATTTTTCCCGTTTTTTGGGGAAACATTCTGGCGCGTAGAAATTAGGAAGAACGAAGCTTGATGACTCCTACCATGGAGAGGACTTTCCCAAAAGCTCGTGTCATCTCTGCTCTTGAAAGGGGAAACCAGACTATTCCGTAACGTTGTTATAACCTAATAATCACTCCATCTTAATAACGTTACAATTTGGAAAATCGATTGTAGAAAACTACGTTTTTTTCGCCTGGACGGAATCGAAGCGGAATTGACGTGTAAAAGGTTAATGTTGGAGATCGCAGAACCTTTTCCTGACATGTCAAAAATGACGTCAATTGTTTGAAACTTTTAAACACAACAACTAATAGTTGAATCTTGCATAAAAAATTATCAAGTGCCTTGACGAGCAAGAACAAGATTTTCACACACATTCATGTTTCTTACGGATTATGTTCCGCAGGGATCTGATGTGGGTTCCTGTATGATTTCTTTATCACGATTCAGTGTTTTTGTTATGTGACTCCTAAATGCGGATAGACATTCTACCGACTAATAAATAATATTCACAGGTATACGTAGACAGTGTTAGAGGCCATTGGTATTGGATAATCCACGTAATTCTCATCACCAACGGTGAGTTATCGTTAATGACTAATTATAACGCACCTAAATATGTAATAGGAAGGAAGGATAGGATGGGATAGGAAATGTGTAGTTGTATATCTGGAAGTATATAATTAACCCCCCTCCACGGTTGTTACCTACATAATCACTGTTATTTAGCAGGACACCAAGAAAGGGAGCACAAACCAATTCTGTATATAGGATTTAAATAATTTAGTATTTCAAAACAAAAACAGATTTCCAAAATCAAAAAGCTGTAATTAAAAAAATATATATACCTTTTCATATTAGCAAATTCTAATAGACTGACGCCAAGTCTAATTCGACTAATTTGAACTGTTTTTTTACACGGACATAATCAACAATAATTGTTGGTTAACCATAATAATTGTTGATAAATCAGCAATGATTTGATAATTATTATCAAGTCATTAAGTGGATAATGTTAATATCATTATATCATTTCAATACACGACTCCATCCGTATTGGGGCTGAATAATTTAATAACAAACTTGGGGTTTAACTACAATAATCAAATCTTTCTGTTTCATAGTATTAGTATCGAATTTACTCGATATATCGATATATATAATATATAGTTTAAAAATAAGTCGTTCCATTTTATTTTACGAATTAAGGAGTGAGAAGCCACTAACCGCATTGCGGAACATTTGATTGCCATCGGGAAAAAGCATTTCCCTTCCAACCACTATTGCGAAGAGGTTTATTCGTATGGAAAAACCCCACTCTCTTTAAACCACGGGTAAGAGAGGGGTACCTATACATAAACAGGTTAGAACTATCCACTTAAAACACGTATCTAGACGAAACCTTTACGCTTAAAAACAAGTACGTCAAAATCGTCCACATGAACCGTCATAACATTTTCACTGAGTCTTGGCTAAAGGTTCAGTAACAAACTAAATTCCCTAATGAAATCTCGGAAACCCAGAGAGACTTCTGACATGAATAACATAGATAATCAATCTTGTTAGAAAACGCCTCGTGCGAACTTCACATATATAGCATGTATTTACTAACTTGATTACGTCATTATTTCAGCCATATCATTATTCATCCTTCTGATGTCGCTCTTTTTCTGTTGCCCAATGGTTGGTATCTTTGCCGTCGCAGGAGTAGCATGTGCAGTCGTACTGTCAGCTAGGCTCTGGTACGTTACGCCCTTTTGTAGATGATATGTTGATATATGTATGTACTTGTGTCATGAGTCAAATGTCTTTAGGAATCGGATAGTTCTAGGGATTTTGTTAACTCTGTTGAAATTTGTTTTCCATAATGTTTCGAAACGAGTCTCGCCCTTCGACAAGTAGTTAATATTCGCAAAAGTTGACAGTTAGGGTTTTGATGGGAGAGAAGGCTGTTTTTGTGGATATTTACATATTTTTCGTGTTGGAAAAAATAGCTCCGTTTGGTTTCCGCATGCCTTTGTTCTTCCATATCTAAGGGAGATGGGATGATAGGAAATGATGGAATGATGCTTTATGAATCTGGCGTTAGCGTACGTTTAAAACTAAAAGATGACCCCCGACAGGTGAGCCCTCACATTCGTTGAAAATTCGATCAAAATCTGATGAAAATTGCTGAAAATCTAACAACCCTTTTAAAGGCTTCTTACAAGTGCTTCTAGTACTGACATAAGTACGAGGGTGGATCAAATATAAACGGGACTTTGATCTCTGAGCGCCGAAGGTTGATGGAAGCGACCTGTCGCTTCTTGACTGTTTGAGTAGGGTCATTAGAAGATGCAAGAGGGGGCTGTCTCCCTCATCACGACCGTTTTCCAGTAGCGTTCGCGATGTCTGAGAAACAAGTCCCCCCCCTCTATTGAGCAACGCATTATTATAAAATTTCTTACTCGTGAAGGAGTCAAACCTTCGGAAATTTTCCAAAGGTTGACCGTACAGTTCGGGGACCAAACCCTCTCAAGGACCCGTGTGTTTGCCTGGCACAAGGAGTTTGAGGAAGGAAGAGAACGAGTGGAGAACGAGAAACACGATCGTCGTCCCCGGAGCAGTATTACTGATGAGAACATTCGTGCGGTTCGTGACATTCTTGAAGGTGATCGACGTGTGACTGTCTCCGAAATTGCTGCACAGGTTGGGATAAGTTATGGGAGCTGCCAAACGATCATTACGGAGGACCTAGGATTCCGTAAAGTGTGTGCCAGATGGGTCCCTCGCCTTTTGACTACAGATCAGAAGTTGAGACGTCTCGAGGTCTGTCGGAGGCTTTTTGCGAGGTTTGAGGAAGAAGAGGAAGCATTTTTGGTTCGAATCGTCACCTGCGACGAAACATGGGTCCATCATTACACGCCCGAATCGAAGCAAGCCAGTATGGAGTGGCGGAGGAAGGGGGAGACAGCCCCAGTGAAAGCGAAAACTCGGCTGTCAGCTGGCAAGGTCCTTGCAACTGTTTTCTTTGACTATCGAGGCATTTTGCTCATTGATTTTCTGCATGAGCGAAGAACAATCAATGCTGCCTATTATTGTGAACTGCTGACTCAAGTGAGGGCTGCATATCGCAGCAAAAGGCGGAACCAACCAATTCGTGACGTCATCCTCCTCCATGACAACGCAAGGCCCCATACTGCAGCTTTAACTGTTCAAAAATTGGAAGAAATGCATTGGACTCCACTTGATCATCCTCCCTACAGCCCTGACCTGTCGCCCTGCGATTTTCACTTGTTTGGGCCACTTAAAGAAGCGCTAGGAGGACAACGATTTGATGATGATGAGGGGGTGGAGGGGTTCGTGCTCAATTGGCTTGAGACTCAACCTTCTTCCTTTTACGATGCTGGAATTAAAAAACTCCCAACTCGCTGGGAAAAATGCATTACGAAAGCAGGAGACTATGTAGAAAAGTGAAATATATTTGGTTTTTATTTTCTATCGAATTAAATTTTTTAAACTAACAAGTCCCGTTTATATTTGATCCACCCTCGTAGTAGTAACTAATAGTGCGATCTTATTCCTAATGAAATTAGTTGATTTCCTTAATGAGATCGGAGGATTAGAAGGAAATCAATTATGTATGATGGATTTTATTTTGGAAAGTGGCAGACTGAATTATTGGTTTTTATATGAAATATCGACTTAATTCTACTGAATATCCAAAAATTGTCAATTTTTTTTATAACAATAGTTGTTTTAGCTCAACCATTGACAATGAATTCATGTGTTTCAACTCTCTCCACAGGTTTGAATTCTTTATTCCCAAGGGGCCTCTTTTCAATCATGATGGTATCTCAGTTTTCATGAAACTCCTGTACACAATAGCTTTCACAACGTTCAGCGTAAGCAAGTAAATTTCACAATATTCACAAAACTACCTAGTTATATTTTAATAATTCTGTAATAACTTCATTACGCATAAGGATATCTGTTTGAAAGTGTGAGCGGAATACCTTGAATAGGATGGTAATACAGAATCAAATTGATAAAAAGGGCTTGAACTTTTCGTTGCATGCCATCAGGCAGAGTGGTAATGTAGTTTGTCTTCAATATTCATTAATTTGTTGCTGAATTGTTCTAATTAAATAGATGTGGGGGGGAGGGGGGGGGGAGAAGGATGCGCCTCAAGCGCCTGGCATGTTTGGAAAGTTTGAGAGACCAGTAGTAGCAGAATTTTACGCTCTACAACTTATATTTTCGACTGAAATTCTTATGGTAGGTAGATCTACCGTAAAAGAGAAATTACGGCAAAAAAAAACCTTTTTCTGGCATTTACATTTAGGGACATGAGGTATTATTCTGAATCAGCATCAAATTTCCTATTGGAATCGCTCATAAAATAATTTTGTCCAGCTAGTTTGGTCTTTTGCCCCATGTGCGTTTCCTCCGGGGATAGCCTGGCCCCTTATGTTACCAAGGTACAGGTTTTGCGGGCATTAACTGTCTCAAACCCCTTGAAAGAAGCAACTAAACCATTTCAACACCACCATTGTTACATTTTACACCCATTGTAAAAAAAAAAAACTAAAGTAAACGAGGAATTTCACCTTGGATTTTCGTCCGACTACCCGGAGGAGTCGCGGACGTCGCCAACCGTCCTCCAGAGAGGATCGGATCTATGTAGGTCTGACGATTTCGCTCGTGGCTTCCCATTGCCTCACGCCCCTGGATTGGGAGCGTTTTGGATTAACGCGATATCGAGATCAGAGGTGAACTGTCTAACGACAGGACAGGTATACAAACACTTGATAGGATTTTGTCCCTAATCATTGGTGCCAGCCGGATTCGAACCGGGGCAATCAGTACTCCCACTGAAAGTAAACAGCTAGAACTACTGACGCACCAGCTCGCTCGGACAACCTGTCCCCCCATTGTTTGTTACTAAGTACTTTATATGTAACTACAGGGGGCTCATGGTACCTTCATCTTACTAATTTGAAAATATATTTTGTCGTTATAATATTTACTGTTGATGCTTTTTCGCAAAATAATCTTGATAATGAGATGATATCTTCTATCTTGATCACGTTTACCTAGTGGTATCGTACCTTGCCGACGGCCTCTGAAAATCTCAGTTAGTTCCCTCCAGTAATTGAGTACATGGATGGCCATTCCTCTTCAACCACATTAACTAGATATGAAGATTTATCAAGCTGATACACTATTCTAAAATCGGCAGTATAGGAGTGACAATTGATTGAGCTGTAGGTTAATGGACATGAAGATTCGTGTTTTCCACAAGGCACTGATTAAAGAAAATGTTCGTAATTGCAGGTCTATGTGGTTTTTAATGCAGTCATAATATTCTTGAGGTTTCGGCTCACCTGCGCTATAGCTTCGATGGCATCGCACGCTGTGCATGCTGTTTCGATGATTCTATTGGAAACTATTCTCGTAAGGAACTTTAATAATAGGTAAAACCTTTTAACGGAACATTGGCGGTTAATAGTAAATTACATTAATTTCCATCAATCCTTGGAAAAACAAGGATTCATGTATTTGGTCTGACAAATCCCTCTTCGTTGTCACATTCCAATTTTGTTTTTTCAAGCAATTAAGGAAGTAAAATTAAATAACTTGAAATTTTCATCTGGTACATATCTTCTTCACATCAATACTATGAATATTCAGATCATTGAAACATTTCAGTTTCAAAAAATATCGCTACATTTTGTAATAATTTATACTTAGAACCAACTTAGCCAAGGAATTGCAACGGGAAATTGTCTTCAACCTTATATGTGAAAAATTTTGTAATCGTACACCAATCTTCACCACACGTTGGAAAGCCCTCAATTTATGCGTAACCATATCGTGCAAAAACTAGATATGGAAGAGATATAGGTACAACTGACATAAAATAATTCTAACAACACCCGTACTAAGAACCATAATCGATTTAGCGGTGTTATATTCATGGAGGAAGTAGGTTGGTTGCGTTTGTTAATCATTTTTTCACGAAATCAAATCTTAAGAACCTAAAAAGAAAATACTTCCTTCATTAGAATAAATTTCAAGAAGGGTAAATTGTTATAATTGAAGAAAAAGAAACGTGGAAATGCTTTAGCACCGCTCACTATGACCTATGTATTTTCTTATCACAGCAAAATTTGTTTAATCCATTTTCGTAAAAAAAAACCGATGCCAAACTACTACCCTTAAGAGTAAAACACCACTAAACAAATAACATTTCTTACCGCGAATGTTGTTAGAGCTCTTCTACCTCAGGAGCATATTGCAAGAATTTTTGCACTGTATAATTGTGCAGAAAATTGAGGGCTTCCCAACGAATGATGAAGATTTTTCTCCGATCACAAATGTTGAAGATAAAATTCCGTAGCAATTACCAGGCTAAGTTGGTTGTAAGTGGAAATTATTACAAAAGTTCGTGATAGCCCTTCGTTCCACGCTCGCGTGATGTTTCTTGAAGAGTTATTCCAACGCTAAAGCATGTTTCATTTTAAAAGGTATGAAAAAAATATTTAATTAGTAACCTTATTTACTGGAACCCTACTAAGTTTGTGTTCACCTGATGCTGCTCATGGAATCGTTGGTGGAAGCCACTTCCACCACTTGCTCAACAGTGTTGTGGCTGAGGGCACTCATAAGAGGCTTCCACATTATCCACCAACTGCTGGAAAGGGGCTCTAGTACCTTCACAACTGTATGAGTCGGATGCTTCCTCCACAATATCTTTGCACGATGGGATTCCATGCTCCTCGCTTGCCCGGCATGCCTGCAAAGTCCACGAAGCACGAAATGGGGGACTTCCTCTCTGGTCCCAGACCACGGTCTCCTATTTACCTGTGGGAAGATCCTCTGTACATATCGACATTGTCTTCCAAGCCGTTTGGCCTCTAAACAGCGCGCCTCCCCAGACCCTTGCACATAAGAGCTGTCATCAATGTTGCCTACCTGCTCCCTGAGTCTCAATACTTTAGTTTTGTTTCAAGGATTTCACTTTCGCATTTCCAGAAGCTAAAAAAGAAAAGATTGTTTGTTGATTTACAAATATCATACCCTTTCAATAACCTCCTAACTTGAGCGGTATCAGACCATTAAGCCATTAAAAAACTATGATTGATGGATTTTACATTCGCGTATGCACATCTTGACGTATTGATTTCTGAGCCATGAAACTCAATGTAAACAACAACACCATTTAAAGCTAAACTCACACATTCCCTGAAATATTTATCAAAATCGTAGATAGAAAAACCTGGTAAGAAGTATTTGTCGACTCATGGACGTACATCGACACAGACAAAAAAAAGCGTTGTTCAAAATGGTATTCAACGCATAAGGATAGAGGAAATTTCAATTTTGACAAAGTTAAGTTGTTCATCTCCGCCATCTTTAAGTTGTAAAGACTCCTTTGAATTACCCGACGATGACCTTTTGTTTTAGTCAATTGGACCACACAATTTTAGCTACCAAACGATTGACTGAGGTTTTCTCAACGACTAATATTCTCAAGTCCTTTTTAGCCAGCGAAAATGAATGCGAGATTGGAATTCTCGTAACTCTCACCAAATATTAGAAAAACCAGAAACAATCAAATTAAATGACCAAGATATTTGGGAAAAGAAAGCTTTTGCTACATATGGGTAGTCTCGGAAGTAAAATATATGTAGACAGACCTACTCATGGGCGAATAAGTACGCATTTATTCATGACGTAGAATCAGAAATAGATTTATATCGGTAAAAATCGTGAACTTCGTGATTGTGGAGTACAATCCGGTCAACCAATGTTGCAATTCACTTGTTCTTTCTTTGTTTTTAGACGCTGCTACTGCTTTTTATATTGATCGGAATACTAATCCTTGCTACTCTTGTCATTGAAGGAAGCACTTCGATTTATATCATAGGAAATCAGTTTTATCATTATTCGCCACCATTCACATGGGTGAGTAATCGATTACTATTTTCGTTATTATTGTTCATAAGAAGTAAGTACATCATGGTCGTTTATCTTTCTCATCAAAACGTATTTCAGTATTCCGTCAGTTGTATTGACAGATGGAATTCTCAGCCGATTTTCGTGTTTTTTTGTTCTATTACGAATTTTGTCTAGTTTTTAAAAATATTCATTAGTGTTAATGATCATGGTTAGGTATAAATCATCATCGTCGATCATTACATCCCTCTAATGAATGCATTTTTTTTACCATACGTGTTTTTTGACGATGTCGTTACATCAAAGATGACATAGCCACATTGATCAAAACTCAAAGTAATTCAAATATCTGCTTCGATTTGGGAAGGAACACCATTTCAGTAAGAGAAGACTTTCTAAACAAACCATTATACGAAAGTTTTATTGTATTCTATTAAATATATTATATTTATTCAATTGCAAAGTAATGCTTAATGAAATATTAAAAGATGTATAATAAATCAAATGGCTATTGAGAATGATTGTTGATGAGTTTGGGTTGTCTTACGCGATTGGCGTCCTAAAAACGAAAAGTAGTTCGGTATTCTTGATCTATTTTATAGTGGGGCATCGATCTATTAGCTAATCTTACACAAACCGGTTATGAGGACGTCCTTATAATGCCTGCATTACCTAGCGATATGTTTCCGAAAATTCTGACAGTAAAATTGTTGAAATACCTCCGACAATTCGTAACTGTACAAACCTACATACATTGCACTATCAACATTATGAAGACGGCAAGTTATAATTTTAGCTAGAAACTCAAACTAAATTCTGTATCTGTTAAGTATTATACTGTAACTATAATTCTACTGTTATGTATTATATCATCTTTCTTCATAATAATAAATTGAATATAACTTCTTGATTTCTCATTTGATGACAGTTTGCTAGATTCTACACACTGTTTTTCTCCTATTGGACTGCCCAACTAATCGTGAACTGTCAAACTATTATAATACATGGAGCTATGTCACGGTATTACTTCGAGAAGTGAGTACGTGCAAAATAATCCTAATACTTATATTATTCATAACTTTGGAAAAAAGTTACCTTATTTAATTAACGTGGGAAAGTACGTTAGGAACCCTACACAGGTCCTTATGAAGAATAGCTTGCATGCCCATGAATTCGGCATTTAGGTAGATTTGCATGGTCTCATTGCATTTTTAGAATTGAGGTGGCCCTTTGAGATTTAGCGATCAGTGGGCTCGAAAAGCAAGACAATGAAAATACTTATGTTTGTGCGGACCACTAGCACAATCTTATCTTTTCCATCATTAGTGTTTTGCTGAGCACTTCGTTTTTCCGTTCAGATTGTTTTCAGTTCTGTTTCCTGCCTCTTTGTCTCGAAGGTTTTTTATGAGCTTTAGTATCACGATGAATGTTGGTAGTTCAGTACAATGCATCAAAATAAACTGCCTGGATTGTAGCAAATATTAAAAATAAAAACTTGTGCCGATTCGTGTCCAAGTCCTGTTTGTTGTATGACAATGGCACAGTAAATTAACAATTTACCCCGATTTATAATATTTGCGGATGGTTTAAATTTTGTGATGGATATGGTTAGTTACGTCCTTCCCAATTTTATAATTCGTCGCCTTGGGAGATGACGTTTTCAACCGTCTGGGTCATCCTCTGAGCGTGGCCGAGCAATATATCCGCATTCAGCTCAATGGAAGGGGCAACTATACCATTCCATCACCTCACAATTTCTATTTGGATAGGAATGGCACCTCTTCCTTCCACTTTGCGGTAGCTTCACCGTGAATGAATTAAAGTTGAGAGGTTGTTTTTAGGGAATAGAGTGAGTTTGCGGGAAAAATGATTCGTATCGAGGGAAACGCCACCATTGGTACTCATATACTCATAATGTGGGATTCTGATCATTCCATGATCAATTTGGTTTAATTACCATTCAAATGTTTTGCTCAGGTCTGGTTCCCCTTGTAATACCCCAACTAAACGCCTGATGATGAATCCATGATTTTTTTTTTTTTTTTTTTTTTTTTTTTAATAAAATATTCTGTAGGATGGGCATGCACGACTTAAGGTAAGACATAAGGGTGAAATGATACGAACGGCATTTCCACGTGCTGTAGGTAAAAGTAATGCGTTTGAAGGATGAACAGTAATTGTTCGTGATAATCATTATCAACAACTTCTAACTAAAAACACCAATGGTGTTGCATAGTTTTATACGAAAAGAATAATAATCCAAATTCCTCCAACTGCATTACGTTTTGGATCCATTGCAGTGCCTAATAACATTCACATAAGCGAATAAAGCTGGGTAAACAAAAACTAATAGCTTCATGAAGCAATGAGGAAAACCGATAGTTGAAACTATAGTTGTTACGATAATAACGCTTTAAGAACATTCAATAAAACTATAAAACCGATGGAATGCGTATCACTTTACATTACTTACGTAATTAAAATTTAAGTATACGTCATCCGGCGTTCGTAAAGTGTATCTTAAAGAGAAAGTGTAGGGAACTGTCTTTGTTTGTTGGCTCCAACAATATTATCACATTTCTCATTGACCTGGGATATCAAAAAACTTTTCTTTGAATCATGAGGCAGTGAGATGTTTTAAAGTTGAAATATGAGAACACGGGATTGATTGATTCGCACATTAGCCGGTACCATGTGGGAACGAAAATGCTATGTTCTGGACCAAAAATGCAGTAATGGAGTGGCAAGTCCATTTGAATTGAGATATCCTGAAAAAATGCTCATATTTCGGTCCCTTTGGATATCTGGCCAAACTTAACACTGGCTGATTTATTTCCAGTTCAGGTTGCCGTGCTTAAACTCGAATGGATTTCATGAAATTTGTGTATGAGTGTTACCTGCACAGGCCTCAACAATAGACCACTCGCAAGATACTGATTTTACGCCAAATTAACTACAATGTTAATTAACTACAAGTTAAGGGTGTTATGTCGGACAGCAAACCCACCGAACGTTTGAGAATACAACACAGATACAGCAACGTATTTTGTACATAACATTTGCGTACATTTACATGCATTAGTCTTGTATTACTCAAATATCATGAAACTCTACAGACCATCACATTAAGTTGAGCGTAGCAGTTATATCAATTTTAAGAGAAATTGCTTTCCAGAAATACGAAAAATAGAGTTCGCACTGCTCATAAACGATTGCTGAAATATCACGTTTGCACCGCATGTTTTGCTGGTATACTTTTCAACTGGTTATACTGGTTGAGAAAGGTTCGAAAAAAGACTCGGATACGCAGTAGAAGCCTGTTTGGTACCGGTATGTACACCGCTTTATTTTATATTGATAAACATTTTTTGAAGGTCTCGTTTAAATGAATTTCAGTAGACAATAACAGGAAAGGATCGACAACTTGTAGAAACTCTTGTTTGGAAGTTGAATGTCATGGAAATTCATTCTGAAGGTCACAGTATTGAATCGTGAACATTTATCTTTTGAAATAATCTTACCCTAAGTGAACATTTCGTATACAGAAAGTTTAAAATAATTACCAATGTTGAGCCTAACATATACTCGTATCGGTTAACAATACTACAGTACTTCAGTAGGTTCTGTACTGAACTCGTACTTATTCTATGAACGCATTGGAAGAATAGAAGTGCAATTAAATCATACTGAGTAAATGCTCAAGTAGTTACTGAAATTACTGTACTTGGACTGTTGATTGACTGACCTGCTGATTGTTGCAACCTCTAATGCACGTATATGAATCCTTTTTTTTTTCTTTTAGTCAATTGAATGGGATATGTAAGTGAGGTAGAAAATTCAATGTATTTCCTTTGAAATCTCTTTCACAATGATGGAATGCTGGTTTTTGTCGTGTTTAAAAGAGTTTTAATCCTCTACAGAACACAATAGCGGTTTGAGAAGAGCATTTTGCATACATGGCACACGGTAGAACATAAACTTCAAATAGTAGTACTGGGGTCGGCACCATGTATTCTGTTGTCAAATCTACGGATTTTTGGCATTAAAATGGCCGATTTCGTTACTTTTTCTAACATTATCTTCATATTACTAGTATCCTACTAATTGTGCTTTTAATTGTCTTGATGTTGACATCCATTTCAACAGTCAAGTCACGACAACGGAACAGTTACTTTGAACATTTGCCATGAAAATATACCGGCTATTCCTAGTTTAGCCCATATGTTATAGAAATGCGTTGACAGGGTTGCTGTCTAAGTCTCATAAGCCGCAGGTTGTAATTAAAATCTCTGAAATTCTATAAGCTCCGACGGACTAAACGGGGTCAATTTGGCTAAATGACGGCGTCAATGATAAAACCAATTGCAACAAATACTTAATTGCTACCTTGCAATAAAAACAATTTTAAAACATTGCTTACGAACACCCTTTGCGGATAATCCCCAGCTGTCCCCCCCACTCTTACTATTTTTATTTACACACATGAGGATAACCTTTAACTGTAAGGAAATTTAATACATACTCTGAATAGGTAAATCTCATTCATCCTCCACTAGTTCAGTAATAATCAAGCTAGGAAAAACGACTTCCTCAATGGAACGAATAGGTGTCCTAGCTCTACTCGCATATGACAGCCAAACATACTAACATGCCTAGAGCAGTTCTACAAATTGTACTACTCACTTCTCACAGGTACCAGCACCCATTCATTATTTAGTACAAACTATGTTATGAGCAGTAACTGCAATTGAGTGTAACGTTGTACAGAATAATTTAGTCATGAGATTTAACGCACACAATACAATTTCAGGTGCTTTTGGACTGTGCTTCTGTCCAGCTTCAAGAGTGGTACAAAACCTCGTGTTCGAGGATCCCGTTATTTGGAAAGCGATTGACAAAGCGAACCCTTACTTCTTCATCATACACATGACCATCGTCATGACAGTTGCCTTAGTTTGCCGGCTGGTCTTCAGCGTAAGTTTCAAAGTGTTAATGCTTGTGGTGTCAGGCATGTGGTTGAGATCATCAAGTTATGCCAATGATAATGCAAACCGGTCCGGTGGTTATACACTAATTTTCATCGGGCGATTTATACAGACGGAGTAATTGCAGCAAAAATACAATATTTTCCGTCCAGGATCACGGTCATCAAACTTCTGAGCACCATCGTCAGCTATGCACGGTATCCAAGCAACTACCCTCTCCAACTAATTTTCTCTAATTTCCGATCGAAAAATTCCCCACAAACGGTACTTTCCATAATTTTTATCGACGAAGTTTCTCTAGTTCATCTTTTTACTATGGAGCATCTGGGTTACTCCTCTTTTTCTAAGCTGTACACTTCCCTGACATGCCATTTTTCATAATTTTTACCGTAAGTTTAATAAATGAAAAAAATTGCTTACTTACCAATACGTTTCATAGCAGATTTGGATAATAATAAAAATGTAATAAAACTCGTAATCATAACTCGAATTTTTTGGTCCAGTACGACGGCAAAGATAATATCTGTCAGATAAACGTCTGTCTAGGTATACAGAGGATTGTTCAAATGTACCTGTTAAGATACGTGTTTAGAACTGAGAGGCCAACAGTAGTTATATTCACGCTGTTATATTTATGTCTATCCACAAGTATTCACGGTATCCAGAAATCAAACACTAGAGATAAAGATATCAAGATTACCTAAAGGATCCTAGTGGCAATGCCACAAAGGGGGATTTTTGAAATCTACGATGAAAATGATGAAAAATGTCGTTGGTTGGGAATTATTTCAACAATTGTGAATTGAAATTATTCTTTTTTGGACGACTCAGAACCTACCTATTTAGGCGAAGAGAGATTAATTTCGAATTTTTCTTTTGCAATATGATGTATGATTAAGTAATGCAAATTTGTTTAGTTCAATTCCATGGTGCATAACCTTTTAGTCAGTCATGATCAAAGTTCATCAAAGAATAACAATGTTCCCTTCCCCGTTGATCGTAAAACTGACGACTTGCATCGGCTGATTAGGATCATTTTAAACCTTCGTGAACTCTGCGCCGAAGGATATCTGAGACGCCAGTTATATCAAAATCAAACCGTGTATGAAGTGGGCAGGCAATCGTCATTGAACACGACAAGGGAATAGGCTCTGAATATTGAACTTGCTATTCTATGGCACACCGGTTCGGTGGAGACTGGATGATATTAGGTTGACTGAAACTCCAAAAGAACGGTCATTGAGAAGGGACCGAATGATGTGACAGCCAATTATTAGAGATTATTCAGCCAACTCAAAATTCCATTGATCAAAGACACGTTTATTGATGAGTTGAAGAGAATATTTCAAAGATAGATTACATACTCCCAGTGGCGGCTCCAGCGGGTAGGCCGAGTAGGGCCGGGCCTACCCTAAATTTTGAAAAATATATATGGCAAATTACGTAGATATATAATTTACCTGAAGTACTTCTGCCGACTATGTTGTATTACTTAAAGTATTCCGTTCACTCAGTCATATCATATCACGTTGCTGACTCGACAACACGAAGTGTTAAAAGGAGCCTGCGTGCCCCGATTCCCTCAATCTCTTACCGTAGCTCGAGCTGCTAGTGCTAAACCTGTATCTTTCTTGTATCAGTTTAATAAACCTTTTTAAAAAAGTAATTTCATCGAGAACCTCAGAAAATGTATATATATTTAAATGTATACAATTGGTTGATACCTGGGTGTGGTTGTTGACCAGTGCCTAACATGGCGAACATAGGCTGAATTTCTCACCAAAAAGCTAAGGAAGTTGATTAATATTTTAATTGAAGTGAGGAGATTCGTGTCTTTGAAATCTATCAGATTATTTTACCAAGCACTCATACAATCCGTTATGTCGTATGACATTTTAGTCTGGGGACATGCAAATCAAATTGTTTTAAGCCCTTTGTACACAACCCCAAAATTATTAATTAAAATATTACTCCAAAGAAAAAGACGTACACCAATAGAATTAATATTATTTCTTGAAGTGGGGTAAGAAACGTAAATTCAGTGAAGTTTTCTTCGTAGTGGCTTGTGTTAAGGGCATTTGGACAACGCAGATACTGTAAGCTGGAGTGGTGAAGTGTTACCTAACCAACATCTTTGACCTGATCACAAAGATTCCATTTCTTTAGAAATTTCGTGGTGAGCAATGAAATTCAAGTGGTACCATCTACATCCCAACTTGTATATTTCAAAATTATAAGGAAGCTGTAAAAATACAGTTTATCACAAGGGTCAGTGGACACGTTCACACTTTTTCATACTTAAAGGTATTAAGAATGGTTTGAATTTCTGATTGCGAGTGGAAATTTTGATTTTGGAAGAAAGTTTGTCTCCTGAATCTGAAAACATTACCTACCCACGGACTAGGTTTGGGGATTGGGGTCATCAAGGGGCAAGACCAACCCCTCCTTCAAGACCTAGCGGTCGTGCGGGTACTGTATACCCACTTCGCCGTCTCATACCAATTGGGTACTGGTGCTTGAAGTTCTCTCTTGGTTGGACGTTGCTGAGATTGAAACTCAGATTATCAGGAGCAAGTAGGTCCAACTTTCATTGATCTAATTGAGTCGTTTCATTGATGAAACAGGAATTCACTTGTGAATCAAACAGGAATGAAAACAAAAATTTAGAGAGGGATTAGAAGTTTGTTCTAACTTGCCATGTGCCAAAGAATGGACTCTGGGAAGTTTTAGGAAACGGTGAGGAGTAGTGTTGTATAAAGTGAAGTTGATTGAAATGAAGATGGGAAAATACGTTGATCAGGCGATCAACTTTCAAGTTGGTTATACTCTTAGGATAGTCGGTAGGGTGAGTTTCATGTTCCTACTGATTATCGAATTTCAGATTTTAAAGAGCTCCAGGTGCTTGATTTGTGGAAAATTATTTAAAAAATCACTCTCATATATATTTTTTAACATAAACATCTTTATATTCGTATGAAGAGTGTGAAACGGTTAGCATCAGATTTTGGTTTACGTTTACCTTTTCCCTTAACGACATTAGGTCAGAATTTCTTCACATATTGAGGCGTCAAGGAGTTCAATGGACTCCCTGTGAATATAAATACTGTAAATTTATAAATAATATAAATACTGTAAGCTTGTCCATCTTTAAAATTTGTATAGAAAGGCACCTGGTTATTGGCTCTTAAGCGTAATATCGGTAGTGTTGGTTTCTTCCCCTTTTCTATGCTTTTATATCATTCATTTTCAATATTATCAATCCTTTTAATATTATTTATAATATCATTTTATGCTTTTATATGATTCATTTGTTTTTGCTGAACTTTTATATTTCTTTATTAATAATTTTTGCCTCAATTTTGTCTGATGCCGCAACTCAATTTTTTTTTTGTAATTCAGGAAGGAAATAAGAGATTAAAAAAATATACTTACATCTAATCTAAGCGCAATATACGGCTACTCCCCCGGCACGAGTTTACTCAGTGGGAGTGCTTGCATTCATTTAACTGGTTTTTTGTAAGTGATGTTTTCCTTTTCTTACCGTCGATATATTCTCGTTCTTTTTTTTCTCTGTCGTGTGTCTTTTTTTCCAATGAATGCAAATTTTCAACATGAAAAATTTATGTGCATTTTAGTTAGGACTGATTCATTACGAACACTTACAATAAAATGTTTCGTAGCCAAAACGCTCATAATTAATCAGTGTTACCTATATACATATATTGTGCCGACCCTAAAAGTAAATCCTGGAGCCGCCCCTGCATACTTCAAATCCTAAGCGTTTAACGAAGAGGACTAATTTTGAAAAATTGTGAATGAATAAACATTGCCAAATGTCATTTAGGACATTGTGGCAATGCATGTTATTATTTCGATAATTGACCTAATACATTGCCTGTTGGTTGTTGTATTAGGCTCAGTTATCTATTTTGAGCACGCTTCCCAATGTTTGATTTTTAAAATGCTTTATTTATATAAAATCCAAACAAAATGCCGATAATCCAAACATTTTACGGCTGTAGTACTTAGCTATGAGCCGGAGTTCAGGTAAAGTTCACCTTACACAAAACATCCGATCTGCTGATGCTTAGCAACCAGCAGCTGGTAAACAATTAATATAATAACGATAATTCAATATAACAGTGTTAATATAACTATTGGTACATTCACAAGAACAATCGATTGATGTTAAAAAAATGCCAGAAATAAATAAATACTGTACACTCAATTCACTATAACTAATAAATTCCAAATATCCCACACCTAATAATTCCACTCCTCTACCAGGACAGTTCTATAATTCACAGCCTTTACAATATACCTTCCTAGAGCCAACCAATTTCTACCATTTAAATATTCTATAGCGTCCTCCTCTGTCAGGTATTGAGTACCGAACTGTTCTCTCCGAATACCCCTCAAAATATGACACTGTGCCAAGAAATGAACCACCGTTTCGTCATCCCTGGAATTGCAAAGCGGACAAGTATATACCCCATCTGGAATCCACGGCTTAAAATTTAAATTGATCATTGCCTGTTGGTTGTTGTATTAGGCTCAGTTATCTATTTTGAGCACGCTTCCCAATGTTCAAGTAATATTTATCTGTTTATTAATATGTTCTTCACTCAATTTTCCAGGGTCCTTACTCATACGCGATTTGGCCAGATTTCCTCATGATCTCGTACGCATACTTCGCGGGCATGGCTGTCATTGACACCTTCAGGGTACATTTCAAACATATGTTCAAGCTAGAACCTTGGTTATTAGTCTATGTTTAGATCCTTTCATCAAATAATTAATAGAGGTAAATAAATGAAATAGGCGTTAAAAGAAATAAACAATTTGAAGTTTCCCATGACAATCTGCGCGGTGTTTCTTATGAAATTACTAGACGGCGGTAATTATAAAAATTAGGAACATACTCTTCCCACTTTTGGTTTTGTTCATAGAAATGAAATCAGTTCGGATATACAGGTACTGAAGGTTACTCTGCCAACTTCAAATTTGTTCGCTTATCATCTTCAAGTGAAAAAAAGTATCACTAAATTATTATTTGGAAAACGAATATAATAATGTAATCGATTTTGAAAATGCAATGGTTTATCATTTGTTTGTTGAGATAGCTTTCCATAAAGAACCCATTGTTTAAGGTATATCACGTAGACAGGTAGAGCACCGTAGGCAAAGGCACTTCACAAAATAAAATTATTGAAATTTAATGTGATTCAATTGATTGTTTAAGAAAAGATTTTTCATTTTATGTTTTTTCAATGAGTTTCACAAATTGTGATACGTACTTACTAACGAGTTTCAGTGTGGAGAAGGGGATAAAACATGTTCCTTTTCGATCGATTACAAAGGTTTATAATCGGCCTTAAATAGTTATATCACTGTACGGATTGATGCTTATTATTGCTGATTACTCAGACTTTCTGATAACTCTCTCTTAAATTGATCTGCGTTACAACATTGTTCGCATCGATATTTTCTGGCTAATGATATTTCTTCCTTAGGTAACAAAAGACGCAATGTTTTTATGTTACGCGGAAGACAAACTGATTACCAGAGAGAACCCTTCGCGCAACATGAAAATGCCCGAGCCTGTATCGGTGAGCGACAGAATATCTTGGTAGATCTAACATAATATCAGTTTTAAATGATAAAACCATCATGAACTCTGAAATCTCACAGAGGTTTGCTATTTTTGTATTAGATAATCCTTCTGAGTAAATCGCTGGTATATTTTTTTATACTGCAGTACATTATATGATTCGACTGAAAAGTATTCCGTTTATATTTCACCTCAATACATCAATTAGGAAATAATATCGACACAAGGATTCTCTAGCGGATCCTACTAAACTAGAATTAATGTCGAACGTGTCAACTGTTTTTAAATCAATAAAATCAGATAAAAATATTGAAAAAATGACGATTTATCACTATTAAAACACACACAGGGATACACCTACCATTTTTCCCGGATTCGGTCTCAGTATTAGTATGCTGTTATTTTGTATTTATCTCTCGTTTTAGGGTTGTCCACTTCGCCCTGGTTCAAATCTAGGAGGCATCCCTCTACTGACAAAGCATTGCTTCGAAGAGGCTTTCTAAAAATTGGGGTTGTCATTAAAAAAACAAAGTAGGTGTCGGTTTCGCACTCTTGCGCAATTTTGCCATTAATTAAATCAACGATAAAAGTTATGAAAAATGGCGTAAGAGGAAAGTGGAATGCTTAAAACCAAGATGAGTTATCGAGATGCTCCATGGTGGAAGGATGAACTCAAGAAACTTTGTTCTTTAGCAAGGAAGTTCTTCAACAAGGCAAAGCTGACTGGTGCATTTGATTTTTACAAAAGATACGATTTCAAGCATACTGCTGCCCTTAGAAGATCAACACGGACTGGCAACAGTCCTGGAGGGACTTCTGTGAAGGATTGAAAGAAGTCTCTGATGTGGCCAAACTACAGAAAGTTCTATCCAGGGACAATCCAAACCAATTCGGATTACTTGAAAAGGCGAATTGTGGTAATACAAATGATTCCAGAGAAACCCTGGAGATGCTCATGGGGACAAAAGACATTTCTCGGGCAATACAGTTTTCACAGGGGATCAATTGACCCCAATTCAGAATGCAGAATATGTAAATCGCCTACCGATTCATAGCGCATTGAATTATTATAATTACGAAAATTTTTACTTCCAAGAAGGTTAAATGGGCCATATTATCATTTAAACCTTTTGAGTTTCTAGGAGGTGATGGTATCTTTACAGCTCTGTTGCATCTGTTGTGTGGACGCCAAAAACTTGCCAGTTCGCTACGCAGCCGGATTTTAACAAACCCTAAACGCTAGTAAGCCCCGTTATAACAGGGGCGAGGAACACAACACTCGCTGCAGCACTAGAGGTTATTTTAGACCTCACACCTCTGCACATTTAGGTACAGAGAACAGCCTACCTGGGAGCAACCAGAATGCTGCAACTGGAGGCATTCAATGTTCCCTCGCTCAAAAGTAGTCCCTTAGAAATACTGGATACGATTGAAACAGAACCCTTGACTAAGTCAGTTCCTAACACTATGTGGACAAAATGAACTACCTACCTTTAGGGTGATCATTAATGATTGTGAACTCAAGAAAAGAGGCTTTCCTCCTTTTGAGCCAGTTTCTCTACTATGGTACACGGATGGGTCGTGATGGATGGAGCAGGAGGGTTCGGGATCAAGGAAACAACTCAAAGATGAAAGAATGTACGGGTATTTACTGTCAGACATTCAGGCAACACTGCCTTCTGCCTTCTGCCTTCTCAATAACCTCAAAGCTGACCTGAAGTAGCCTCAGCTCTCTTAAGGCTGCGGTCCGGCACATCAAAATGACATTGCTCTGGGTACCGGGTTATGAGAGAATGGAGAGCAACGAGTAAGCTGATCGCCTTGCCAAGAAGGGATCAGAGTCTAACCGATTCGGACCTAAACCTCTGCTAGGGGTTACCAAGAGTTATAAACCTCAGCAGGTCCAGAAAATGAGGCTAGGCACAAACAACATTCTGGCTGGCACAATATTCCTAAGCAGAGGCTGGCCAAGCGATTTTGAACCATCTCAAGGAAACGCGCAAATGTCTTATTGTCACTGAGGCACAAAGACCTTCGCAAACTTATGGGACACACCGGCCATTGAGGAGTGCTAAGGTACCTCCTTAACAAAATAGGTAAGGCCAGGCAATAGAATGCCGGCTCTGCTGCCAAAAGGCGGACACAGTAGAACACTATGTGAATGTCCCGCTGTTACATCAAAAAGATGCAGCAATCTTGGAAAGAGTGTACCTACACCCAACCAGTTTTGCCAACGAAACACCTGAAAACCTCCTTCATTTTGTGAATGAAGAGGTCATTAAAAAGGATTGGGTTGAATGTGGATAGTGTCACAATAAAATAATGTGTTCTCAGTGAAAAGGGGTTCCACCCACCCCTTAAAAAACCCTCGTTTTCGAAACACTAACATATCAAATTCTTCCGAAAAAAGACACTTGATTAAAAGAAAAACTCTACTCTGACTTTATTATCGGTTTTTATAATCTTCTGCGATGGGTGACAAAGTGGCAGTTGTTGGGAATTGGGAATTTAATGATTTTTAAGCACATATAATTTATATGTAATTTAATATTAAATATACTTACTTAATTTAATACCTGTTATGTATGTAATGCAGATCTGTTGTATGTTGAGGTTAAATATCATAGTAATGTATTGAAATCACTGTTTCAGCTCTTTTTTGGCCACGAGGTCAGGGTATCTCCTCGCTAACTCGTTCAAATGAGATTTGATATTGAAGATCTTGCTATATGTACTTCAAGATAGTGGGGTACATCTACAAGAGTTTTAACCACATTACGTCATAGTACTGGATTTCAAGTTCTCGGTATGAACTTTTAGGTGTATATAAACGAATATTTGAACAAATTATGATTTATTGTGTGCTAATATTAGTAAGTCATTAAAGTGGAATAGGTACCAAGCTTATTGCACTAGCAGAATGATTGACTTAGTGGCAAAGAGGGATCCTCAGGTAGCTTGTCTACGATGAATCGATAGAATGAGCTTAAACGAAATAGTTGGCATGTTTAGTTGAATTTGTTGTCATGGTATCCCGTATGACTTAATCCTGTCGCTGATTTGCTTGTAATTGAAACTTAAGTTCGCGATTCATAACTTCTAGCAATTATTAATCCTACAGATGTTCTTATTGGAATGAGTTTTGTTTAACGAATAAAAGTTCAGTCTCATGAACCTAAAACTAACTAGTTCATTGTAGAAAATAATAGTTTTCCCCATTGTGAGGGCTTCAATTCAATAATTAATAATTTCGTTCAAGTCAAATCAATATCTGCAATGCAAAGTTGATTATCAGAAGGAATTGGAAATGCAGAATCGTACGGTAACTGAGCATCTGGTTGGGAAATTGAAAGACGTCTTGGGATTACTCAAAAAAAGGGAGGATCAAATGGCGCAAGAAGCACTCCAATGAACAGTTGATTTATCATCTTATTCAGCTGGAAATTGGAGTGCGCTGTTGGTTAAGCCCTCACCAACGAAAATTATGAAACTGCTGTAGCATTATTAAAGGGGTATTTTGGTGACAATTATGACTTAAGATTATAAGGAGTCGACAAATTTGATTTCATACAGGTGATTTTGATTTAATTCTTAATCGCTCTCTCGAATTTGATCCAGAATTCTATTGATTTAATCGGGTACACGAATAAAATTCAACTGTGATCGTCTTTTAATTTTCCCCATCACTGCTTTCAACCATAGGGTGCTTACCATAGGGTGTCAATGTACTTGCTAGTACAGGAATGTCTAAAATTTGGTGGAATGAATCGTCTGATTCAGTAGGCGGGGTCGATTGGTGGTATCCATGAAGTATTAAGGAAGAATTTGACCTTTGGATTGGTTATGACGTCGGGGGCTGTTGTGTAACCTTTTCAGAAACGGGGTAACTCAGGTTTTCAAAGGTTATTAGCTTATCACTCTCACGCATAAAATGCGTCTATTTAGGCCGTTCTTATATACTGTTCAACATCGAATAATCAATATTTCTTGGGGAGTATGTTGTTTGCACACCTACCGCAGTATGCCATCATAAATACGGAGTTATCATGTTCAATCGTCTACCAAATTTGTATACGATTTAATCTATTCGCAAGACCAAGATAGTGTTAAGTAATATTCAACAACCTGTGTGAACCCCTTGCCAGTCAGTGTTTATGTACATAAAAGAGCTTAAAAGGGACATTTTCCTTCTAACTTTCCATTAAACATGTACGCGAAGCTTCCCGTCACCTATATACGTAAGTCACCTGATACTGTAATAATATTAATAATTTCATTTGCAGTTGACCTAGATTTTAGGAAATTGCACTGCCATTGACCGCCGCCACCTAGAAAAAGATGAAAAAGACAAGAACTATAAAGTTCAGAAACCAAAAAATTATCTTCAATTTCATTTTAAATAGGTAAACTGTATGGTAGATCAGAGTAGATCATCAGGAAGATTGGTGAACAAAATAAAATGCATGAATAATTGAAGTATACTGAACAAAAAAATTAATTTAATTAGCGCAGTTAACTTGTCACAGAATAATTTCGTGAGAATCGTCTCTAAAGAAAATTACGTAAGAATATACATCGAAGTCGTCGTCGTCAAACATTAAATTTTGGCTGGTATTTACATGAAAAAATTTATATAAATTCGGTAAGGGTGATGGTGTGCGAATCGTACTTTTCAATAAGTTTCTCAAAATCAGGTAGCCGGGAAAGAACAGTCTCATAGTGTCGCATCAACTCCAACACGTCCCTATTATTACTAACAGTTTCACATGATCGAACATGAAGTCATTGTAATAATTCTAATTTCTACAGTTTTTAACCTATTTTGATGACATTTTCAGTGAATATGCCGGTTAAATCTTCCCCTTCTAGTTTCACTGCTCTCAAACTACTAAATTGCCACACCCTTGCTCAACCCTCAAATCATCAAGGAACATTTCATCTTATCCTAACCGTTCATATCTTGCACAAATTTGGAGGATTTGGAAAGAAGAGTATACATCATTTCATACAAATTTATATTAATTTGAAAACCGTTGTACCGTTGCAGTAAACCCTATTGATTTATCGTCGGAGATCCGCAGTGCACCCAATTAAAAGCAATGGCTTTGTGGTATCATATTCCACCAATTGTTCTTATGTGAATATTCTAATCTAGCTTAATTTCTACATTTTTCAAGATTAAGTAACTTTTACGATTATTAAAAAACATTTGAATGATATATCCATTCGTATTACCAATACGATAATGCTACGGGTACGGACTAAGTCACTCGCGACGAAGTTGTGGAAACCCATTTCAATAAAAACGGAATGAAATAGAATTTTGTCTACATTTCCACGAAAATAATGAGTTACACAGTTAAATCGATTACAAAGGTTAGGTCATCATCAGTAACAAATATGAACTGAAGGTACATCACAAAAAGCACATGTGACATAGGCCCAAGTGAAAGGCGATTGAATCCTATTGGTTGTTCCTCCTCCTCCCCGTCCTCACCGCCCCTTTCACATGTTTGTTATTGATGATGACCTAACCGTCGAAATCGATTTAACTATGTAACTCATTATTCTATCTAACTCCGTTTTTATTGAAATGCTACGGGCTATAAAGAACTTTTTTTCCTAATTTATAACTAAATGGTAGGAATTAAGCTTTTATTTGAATTTTTACAAGATGTTGTTATATCGCAATATCTATCAAACTAAATTTCGTTAGGTTTAGTAGACAATGGGAACTTCTTTTGCAGGAGTGACGTATCATGACTATTGAATACGAATAATGGTTAGTTGATATAGTCAGCCAAATCACAAAAACCATGAGTTTTGAACGTTGATAAGTCCACCCTATTTTTTGTCAAAACCATAGGTGTAAGAAATCCCCAAATTAGTAACCCAAGTTTCCATTTATCTTGGGTTTTGCCCCGAATTATGTTTTGAGATATGCAGTTTTTAATCAACTACTTATAGATTATCAGTTTTCATATTCCCACGAGTGATTATTTGGATTAAATTAAGATTCACATATGAATGAAGTTTTAGATTGGTTTTTCAAAATTCGAGCATCCCATATTTTGGGAAAGATATGAATCATTCTCCCTAAAAGTGTATATTCGGAAACAAGAGAAGTAGCAAATCATCGTGTCATTGGGTGGTATGGGGTGAGAAAATTCGAACAGATGAAGTGAAGGTTTAAGTGTGTTGATTTAAAACCACTGTTTGAACTCGTCATCCGTAGAAATTGGTCATCCTGTCGATTCAAACAAAAACCCTCAAGCAGTTATCCGCCCACAGGGACGGTAAATGTTGGTAGCACTGGTCGGGGGCGGTGATTCGATCGCCACCGAGTTTCCGAGTCAGTTGGAGGCGGTCCCTTGCGCTACTGAGGGGAATTCTCCCTCAACTCGTGGGGCCTGGACAAATCTTGTTTTGGGCTAAAGAAAAATTATGTGTAGAGTGAACGATTTTGATACCATTCGCTTTTATTGTTTTTGAGTTCATATTCGTTTTTCTTCAATCATTCGTCAACATCAAACCAAAGAACAGAATGATTGGGCGATAACTGAACACGGGCTTTCGTGTTTGTGGAGATTGAATTAAATTTTTTACGACGGAAAGGACACAAAACCGAAAATTCCAGGGAGGCTGGTAACATTCGTGCTCGGTGATTCTTGGGGGTGGGGGGTAAGGAGGCCAGGAAGGAGCAATCCTGTGTCGTCCGCCAATAATTGAGGTAAGCCCAAAAACTTCCAATATCTCTTTTCATTCCAGAACATTAAAACTTATTTCTTGTAGGACAACCGCATTTGTTTCTTTTGGTTAAGTATGTGGTACATTTGGTAATTGATCACCGCATAATTACAAAGGCCTTGAAACGAGCAACAGTTTCACGCTGTACCCACTTTGCCCTCCAGTCCATTTTTCTTAAAATCTCAGAAAGACATTTCGTAGTTTGATTATTACTCTGGGATTCAGAAAGACTTGCAGATGTCTGAAAGAATATCTTCAAAATTTAACCGGGTAATTGTACTGAGTAGGTACATGAATTGACGCTTTGTAAAGGGTACACACCCTAACATGGAAGAGCCAGAATGGGAGTTCGACCAACCCACGGGAACCAAGAGAGCGATGGTGATTAGAAAACACTGGTGCCAAAATTCACACTTCTGGTAATTCCACATCAAAATTATACGTTTTCCTGCCATAGTCTGTTCTCGGTCGAAAAATATCAAGTAGGCATAGTTCGAAATATTCAACGTTTTAAAGAATGATTTCAGGAACAAGTGAATCAATCGATAATTAGGTTTCCATTAGGATAACCAAGACGCATGAAATCGTAAACTTGATTTCTAAGACACAAAATTATTCAAATCATTTGTTTAGAATAAACTTGGTATTTCGAAATGGTGTGCATACCAAGTGCTCAGCTTTCAGAGAAGTAAAGTGAAAAAAATGAGGAAAGCTAAAAAGGTTTGGTACTGCAATTACGATTTTACTACACAATTTACGTGAGTTACCTACATCGAATGTTTCTATTCATCCCTATTTTTTCTTACTTTGAACATCAGAAAATGAAAATGGGAAGTTTGTATTGTAGAAGGTTGTATTTTTGCCACTTTTGTTAAAAACTGCAACGGCTTCAAATTTTAGAAGATGAAAGATCCGAAGTTTTACACAATGGAAATAAACCGGTTTCTTATCAGACTTTCAGAAGGCACTCCAACATTTTAAATTTTTGTGAATAAATAATTGTAAGATATAAATTTTTTGTAATATGATCTTGAGGAACGCTGCAAATAATTTCACTGGGGTTTATTATTCAATTGGCTTGCGTTCACGATTTGAATTTCGACTAAGCTTTGGAGTGTGAGTGTTTCACAGGTGATAAAGTGATTATTGAATTTCAGGAGACATGTTCTCAACCAAAATACCTCTTTGGATTGATCAGTTGATCATATTCGTGTGCCTCCTTCAAATCATGAACGCAAGCCGATTGAATAATAAACCCCAGTGAAAGAATTTGCAGCGTTTTTTATGGATATCAGAATACTTCAACTCGTCTATCGGCTATACACCCTATTAAGAGTTCACTCCAGTATCCACGTTCACTACATCACTAGGTTACTGCAATCAAAACAAAAACAATAATAAACCAAAATAACGCCAATGTTGGCACCATAAATCGGGCCATACTTCGGGAATGGTTTGACCTACGGACCTGGGGAAGGGCTCATTCGATTCCTCGTGGCACGTTCTTCAGAAAGAGTCCAAATTTAGGCCACCTTCACTTTTTCTTGAGGTTTTTAGGGATTCTACAAAACTTTGACAGCCCTTAAAGGGAACTTTAAATTAAGTGAGAGAATTGGGGCGTCGTCGGACCAACATGGATTTTTCCTGAAAATTTCAGATTTTTTGCTTCAGCCGTTTGTGAGAAATCGTGCATACGGTGGACGGACGGAAAAAATGTTTATTGCATCTTCGGATTCTACACCCTTTGAAACGTAAATCATGAAATTTTCAGGGGGGGGGGGGGGGGGGTTAGAATTTTTTTTTAAAGAGCGATTACAATGGTTTATAATTGAATAATAAACCAAAATGAGCTCAAAATAAACAGGATTTCTAATCTTCGGGAATCGCGGATCACGAACTAATTCGGTGTGGAAATCGAATATGTATTCCTCAGATATCATAATGGTATAAAACATTTTCCAAGTACTAATCTTTCAAGTTGGCTGCCAAAATATCGTTTTTTTCTTCATTAACCCTGCAATGAAAGAAATCCTTGGACACCCTTCATTGGAGGAAGAAAATATGCAATGTTGACGTAATTGAAAGATTTCCTATCCTAGAATGTGGTTGCAAATAGTGCAATCGAGTTTTAGATCTTTCAAGGAGAAATAGCTCTCTTTAGAATGGATTCCTCTCCATTGATATATTATTCTGGTTGCCATATCTTAATTTCTGTTTTCAATAACATTTATTGGCTTGCCCTTCATTGAATGCACACAAGTAATATTAGTACAAGTTCATATTGCCTTTTTGTTGTTTAAATCGGCTTTCTGCTTTTTATCCAAACCGTTAGTTTGTGTTTCACATATAGCGCCTATTATCTTAGTTTGATCTGAATCAAAAGAAGAGTTTTGAGAATATCAGGTTTTGAAAGCTTCAGCATTATTGTGATAGATAGTGGAAAAAACAGACTAGAGGACTAAAAAAATGGACTGTAATCTTTATACACTTTCATCCTAGGGAAATAGACGTATTTTTTGAAAATAGCTTGTTAACAAATGCAAGGACAACCTTTGAAAACTCAGTCAATATACACCAAACGGCAAGGGTTTCAAAAGAAATACATAATATCACAGTATGGTTGGGAACTATCTCCAGGGTTTCCACTTCTTACTTCTTGGGTGGGAGATAGCCTGAATGCATGCAACGCTCAGAAACTGAAACAGCTGGTGTTGATAGTATCGGGTCTTGAGGGCTCGTACTTAGTTTCAAGGGAGTTCGGAGGCTGCCAAGCGAGGAGGAGGATACGAAGATAAGTGACTCCCTCGAAATGTCAGAACCAGCTAATCGCTCATTCCAGAAACGTTCTTCAACCTCATATCATTAAAGTTGTTCTCATCATGAACTCCATGCAAGTGAGAGCCCCTGTCATTCTTCCTCAGGGCCATTCTTCGTTTCTGTGTACCAATTTTCCACCTCTTTGTTTTAAAAATGTTTGATAGTTGATCCACCTAGGGCAGTTTTCAGTACCTACTTGAACTACTGTGTCATAAGTGTTGAATGAAATTAGTAGGACTCAATATGGTGGTGTCACAACTACCTTACTCCAAGAAGGAGTCCATTGGCTAAACTGCTGTATCCAGTAACTGATTTGTGAACTCCACACAGCCCAGTTCGCCGTGAAGCCGGTAAAACAATGTGGAATGATGACCGGGTACGCATATCTCGAGGGAGAAGGGCCTACCCCGACTCCAGCTACGACACAAATAGTTTTTTCACATTGCAGAGTCGTAATGACTCCTCCTTTCATTCCAGGGCCATAGGGTTAATATATATATATGTATATATATTTTTATCACACCGTTGGAAAGCTGAGGTTTGGAGTACATTTTTGTTTGTTTGGAGACATGCATAGAGCACGTAAATCTGTTATCAAACAAAATACCTATTTGGATTGATCAGTTGATTATATTTGTGTGCCTCCTGAAATTCAATAATCGCTCTATCACTTGTGAAACACGCACACTCCTAAGCTTAGTAGAAATTCAAATCATGAACGCAAGCCAATTGAATAATAAACCCTAGTGAAAGAATTTGCAGCGTTTTTTTTTATAGTTATCAGAATGCTTCAACCCTTGTATCGGCTACGAAGCCTTTTAGGAGTTTACTCCATCATCCACATTTACATACATCACTACGTCACTAGGTTACCGCTATCAAAACAAAAACAATAATAAACGCAAATGTTGGCACCATAAATCAGGCCATACATCGGGAATCGTTTGACCTACCGACCTGGGGAAGGGCTCCTTCGATTCATCGTGGAAAGTTCTTCAAAAAGAGTACCAATTTATTCCGCCTTGACTTTTTTGAGGTTTTTATCGATTTTACAAAACTTTGACAACCGTTTAAATTAAGTAAGAGAGCTGGCTCAAGAATTGGGGCGTCGTCGGACCAACATGGATTTTTCCTGAAAATTTCAGCTTTTTTTGCTTCAGCCGTTTGGGAGAAATCGTGCGTACGGCGGACGGACGGAAAATTTGTTATTGCAGATTCGGATTCTACACCCTTTGAAACGTAAACCATGAAATTATCAGAGGGGTTAGCATTTTTTTTTTTTTTTTTTTTTTTTTTTTCAAGAGCGATTACAATGGTTTATTATTGAATAATAAACCAAAAGTAAAAAAATGAATGCATCGACCAAGTTGAGTGTAGCAGTTATATTGATGCTTTTTTTATCGCTAAAATGAACGAGTTGACAATTAAAATGTAGCAAATAAATAAACTTGTTACAAGGATTCAAGGGACGCAAATTCTATGGTGCACATCCCAGTAGTCATCAATCGTCGTTCAAATGGGTGAGTAGATCATCTTCCCCGATTACCCTTCTCGTTTGTCGAGGTCTGAACGCTAGAAAATGGTTCTTAGCGGATTTAACGGTTGCTCTTGTGAAGAGTGAATGATTCATTTTTGAGTGATGCATTTCACTGCAGCTATTGGTGTTGTAGTTTATAAATTATTAGCATGGTTTGTTACAAATTCCCACCAGGTTTAGTGCAACAACTTGAGAAAACTGTATTTTGTGGATTTTAGATTCAAGCATGAACAAAGTGAATCATAGAATAATGTGCGATCAAAGACATTGGGGATCCTGTGAAGTCTAACTCTCACATCCCCTGATACTTCATCAAAATCAGAAGAATCCTGTAGCAATTGAGTTAGTATCAAGGATTTGAGAACACCTAATATATGCCGTCTGTCCTCAAATATTATACTATAGACGAACTATACTATGGCAGACATACAGACCAAAGACATTGAAAGAGAAATAATTATGCTAGGCTAATTTCACCTTTGCGCATGCGCAATTCTAAGGGGACCATCTTACCCTAAGCCTCACATTCCCTGAAAATGTGATCAAAATCGGATGGAAATTGTACCAGTTAAGCTTATTTCGATTATCTGCGGACACGCAACAGTCACAACTAACAGAAAATAAACGAAAGTTGTTCAGAATGGTATGAAACGTAAAATGCGAACGGAATTTTAGATTTTTTCCTTTCTATCGGTATAATCAAGTGCAATATGATTATTTCCTGAACAAATTTCAACTGGATTAAAATTAGTTTTATTTTTGGTTAGTTCTTGGTCCACAGGTGCAGTATGAAAAGTCATAAAGTAGAATTATTTCGATTGGTCGACTTCAAACGATAATATTTGAAATATATCTGAAGTTATTCTGTTTTTAATACATAAATGGGTAACAGATAAACCCTGTTAGTAGGAATGTACGATATAGAGATTTTAAAGCAATGGCACCTTCATGATCCAGACATCAGTCGGACAAACTTGCATGATTTAGACTCCTGAATTATTCACAATCGTTATTACCTCACCCAAACAACTAATTTTCCATATTCCGTGTCTGCCACGATAAGGAACCTACAACTTTCGTTCGCCTTCGAATCGACTTCGCGGGAAGAGAAAACTTTCGAACAATAAATGTAATGCTTCTATCTTCGAAGTTTCAAAATTTTCCTTTGAAACGGTACCACTCTCACAAGTTTGGTTTATTCTGCTGGCTGCTGAATTCCTGAATGATTAATTTTGAGTTTTAATTTCATCAAGACGGTTAAACTTGACAGTATTTGGGCCAGTATCATCACAATGTGCAGTATTCACATAATGTACGTGTTAGTGTCATTTCCACCGAATCGTACACTACATTGTCCCAAGAATCTGGGATTGATTCCACATAGATGTTACGAATGTTGAATGATTCGATTGTATATCTTTATGCTAAAGTTAAATATTTAGGTAGTATTTTTGTGTAATGAAACATTCATAGTATTATTATTATTGAAAAAATAATAAAAGAAAGCAGCTAGCATTCGCTCAGTCCTCTCGTTGAAGAAAACCCTTCCGATTTATTCATTAGGAGGGAACGAATGATTGTACAGGAATCCGTGGGGTCTCACAATTCAGCAAACTTCTGTCGAATTTTAATCTGAATCGAACTAAATAATGGAACCTCTCATATCGGAAGTGTTTGAGATTTGTAAGTATTTCAATAATTTAAAATTACTTCTTAGGGTTGATTCAACATGACGGTGGATCGTTGGCTGATTTCTTGCCGATGGTCGATTTTTCAGCCCACCTCCTGAACTTAGATCCGGTAGTTTTGAAGAACACATTCTTCATTATTTTAAATGATTTTTGAAAAATGTATATCTCGAAAAGCGAAACAACGAATTGGGAGAGGGGTAATTTTTTTTTCTGTTGACTGTATATTATACAGTGTATATCGATCGGTCGATCGTCATCATAGTCATTGATAGTAATACACCAAAACCGTTTCAGATTTCAACAAAAAACATGTCAAATGGAACTGAAAATTGTCAAAAATGTCTAATGTGTGTGTGTGTGTGTGTGTGGGGGGGGCTAACAAGGGTTTACGTGAGCGCATTCTTTGTTCATAAACGGTACTTACTAAGCCCAACCAACTCCCTGGGAGAATCATAGATCTGAAACTAAATTGTAGACCCAATAAATAATGCTTCAAATTTATGGTTAAATAACCTGTAAAATAGATATTGAGGTAATGTTGCATGAAAATTGGAACTTACCAGAGAGGCTAGTGCTTAACAAGGTGGCAGTTACACGAATGATACCCCTTGGGCGGATAGAAAAGTGGTGATGCCGGAATAACAAAGGGCGGAAGGAGCCCAGCCGAAGGTTAGTTGAAGGAGTGTTGAGGACGGGGTGGCGGAACTGTCGGGTCGTTCGCTAAGAACTGGATTGTACTCCTGTTAATAATTTAAATGATAAAAAAATAATAATAATAAGAATTCAATATTGGTATCAGTGGGTATGTGGCAGTTCGACTTGAGAATATAGATATAGATAGTTCCTAGGAGCTCTTTACAAATCTGAAAATAATTTTTATTGATTGTGTCGTGACGTTTCAAACGGTTCTTAAGAGACTTTAAAATTGCTAATGCTCAATGGAATGAAAATGGAAATTTCAGACCAAGATTGATGGTGAACCTCGTGGCAACCAAAGCTAAAGACGGGAGAAACTTCCGAGGAGATACGGAGCTGTTGAGTCCTTGACTGATTTCAGACGAGAATGCTCGTTCCTGGATTTAGAAGACACGTAGATATTAAAATCAGATAGATATATAGGCCCTACAGACGCTGGGAATGTAAGAGATCAAAACGGGTTGATCACGTGTTCGAAATGGCAATTGTTTCTTGTTACCTTTTCCTTCAGAAATGTGAAGTCCCGGAGAATCCAGGATATGTGTCCAACGTGAGAAGACAGACACGATTTGAGAGAGCCAAAACGATTGGAAGATGCGGAGATCATTCGACAATATTATAAGCCACGAGGAGGAAACGTTTAAAGAAAATGGCGAAAACGCCCAGCACATTCGGCGGAAAAGAGGAGAATGATGTAATCGAGCTGAGGACGGGTTCCGAAGGGTGGCTGGACCTACGGACCAGCGACTTTTTCTTTAATCCTTTTTGTATAAATAGATAATGAGAATTCAGAGATGACAGTTCAACTGCAACTATCAGTCGGACGCGAAAGTTTTTATACGTTTATCTAAAAAAAATTAATATAAAGTAAAACGTTGAAACAAGTTTATTCTTGAGGTGTTCTCAAAATGCATAGATGAACCCTCGAACATACTTACATACATCACAAAAATGGTAACATGAAATAATTCAATTACGGTAAATTGAAATTTGAGATTCTATTTGAAAAATGCTATTTGTGTCTTTATATGTGCGCAATTCCAAGAAATCATCAAGTGTATGAACTCCTGGAGTGAGAGATATAATTTTCATAAAGGGAAGGCTCAAGTTCTCTCCTATCGTATTACGGAAAACAAGTATACCTATTGGTTATTCCTTGATCAAAATACGTTACATAGCTGACCGTTCCGTCGGACAGGTCTGAGGGGCCCGGAAAAAAATGTATACCACGAAATGACTAAACAATCATCTTGAACGAAACAGCAACTAATCTCCAATTCCGACATTAAGGAGCGTTGCAATATGAATTAATGTGAGATACACACACATTAATGTGGGATTATTCACGGAACATTTTCACAAAACCAGAAACACCAAAACGAGGCAACTAATTACATGGAGGTTTATTATCTCTAGTGGTATTATTACGTCTACATAAATCGCTGATCAATCTATATCAGACATGATCGAAGTAAATTATCATGGAGCCTCACCCCTCAATATCTTGTCTTGTCTAGATATAATTAAAAAGGCCCCATTTATATTTCAGCAGGTTAGATTGATTAAGAGCGAAATTAGCCACAAGGGCCTTCAGCTGATCACTGATCTCCATTCCTCGTAATTGACTTCTCGATCTAAAGACAGTTGGATGACTTCGTCTTAAATATAACTCCGTAAACACCAACCCTAACTAGCCCCTTTCGTAGAAACAAAATACCATATCTTATCAATATAATGTGAAACTGAAGTTTGATCTCACGAAGACCATAGGTGATTCTTACTATTTAACATGTCTCATTTAAAGCTTTCGATTTGCCTCAAATCATCATGCCACCAATCAAATTTCAGCTTTTCACGTTCATTAGGGCAGAAAGTGGCCAGTACAGTTTTTCGTGACGCACGCGTTTATATTCAGGAGCGGGGAAATTGAAAGTAGACACGGAATGCCAATGAGTAGAACAACTGAAAATTAACGGGGTAAAAAGAAAACACAAAGCTATCCTTCACTTGTCAACTAGCACATTATTTAAGGCTCGTGCTACTCGATTCCAAAAGGATCTTTTGAAACGAAATTCCATTTTGACTAGATCAGCTGATGCAATCGTCCATTGATACTAGGTACTTTTTAGAATGTCCAAGGACGTTCATGGTTACACGGTATTTTTACTGTCAAAGACCGGGAATCGGAACTCCCAGCCCATCGGGAGAGTGAACGAATGAATGTAAAGCTGTCGAAAAGGATCATTCAATTCAATTAAGTAATTTCTATCACTAATTATCATAAGAATTCTAGAGTTATCTAGAACGTTCTCGATATTCTGGTTTTTGAACACTTCAGGACATTAGTTTCACCCTTAAGGATTGGTCGAAATAAAAGCCGTTAATTATGCCCTAACTACATTCCAAATATTATTTTTGACCCAAGTTTTATCAACTCCAACCCAGTAGCTCCGGTGAAAAAGCTCAGAATGGCGTAATTCGTACGGCAGATGGACGGATTTGTTTAAATTTAATAATGGGATTCTATACATCTTGAAAACTACAAATTTTGCAGAAGTGTTGAAAGTTTTTTGCTACGTGGTCGATTACAAAGATTCATTATTGAAAATAATTAATTGCAACTTTAAATGTGAATAAACTGGGATTTGGAGCGTAGTAAAAAAATGTCAGAATTCGTCAAAAATTAGTTGAATAATCGATATTTGATTTGTGGTTTGACGTTGTTTACTGTTTTGAAAAGTGTAAGCCGGCTGTTGTGGACATATCTTATGGAAGATGGTAGAGTGAGTTGCTTCACTACTAATACTACTTCACTTTCAGTTGTAATTGATTAGTGAATTTCAAGTTCATATTGATCATGCAGGTGAAATGATCATGTATGAACAGTTACAGCAGATGAAAGATTAAATTTGACTGATCTACCGGACAAAAAGATTTCCCATGAGTCTCACGACCTAGTTCGGCTTCTGTCTGCAGTAGGCAAGAAGCTTTGCGTCCAACGGCTTCGCATTTAGCCGGCTATTTCTCGTCCACTTTGTTTGATTGCTTTGTGGTTGATCGGCTTCTGCTCCCGATCGTACATCATTAACACCAATCTGGATCCTTACGGACATTCTATTGATGTATTCATGAAGGTGAACGTCTATTTTAATGATTCTTCTGAGTCAGCTAACCCCAACATAGGGCCCTCGACCAACACAAAATTTTTGAGTTGAGTAATACTAACCAATGTCGTAATGTATCTGCAGAGTTTTTTCCCTTCCCTCACTGGGGGCTAGGAATAAATAGTTGATCTTGGGGGAGAGACGGTACAATACGGTAGTCCCCAATGTTTAACCGTTGTTGATGATAGTAAGTAATGATGATGTCAAGTAAGCATGAAATACTTGACAATAATAAAATAACATTTCCGTGCTCCCAATGCCAGCACTTTATTCAGGAGAAGGGTCTATAATGTATAGTAGGTATAAGATGGCAAATTAGGATCAACTGAGTTGGAGAGGGATAATCTGAGAATTATGGGTTCCATGCTGCTTGAAAGTATAACCACCTTCAATGCAGAGGGCGGGCCAGTGATATAGGGCATTGTTTGGTAGAAGCAATATCTCACACCTCCTGGGCCCGTTGCCCTAAAGTCTTGGATCGGGATGCGGCCCCCGTTCAAGGATGAGGGCGCGGGAAACATAAATTTTGGCAGAAGTCCCGTTAGGACGACGAGGAAGAGCCGCCTGTCCTAGCCCCCCCCCCTCCGCCCCTCTTCTATTCCCAGCTCCCCAGCGCCACCAGCACCCCCTGTCCCGAATCCGGTCCTCCTAGATCCCCATCGTAATTCCAAGGAAGTAATACCTTCCTACAACTGCTGGCAGGGCTCAGGCGTAGCTCTCCCTAGCATCTGACAATCGTTGGCCCGGATTTCCTTAGAAAGAGTTAGGCCACTGAAGGGGCCGCCTTGGGAGTCTTTCATTGTTTTTAAGACCAACCTTTTTTATACACTACCTATTCGAAGAACAATAGAGAAAAACTCCTCCAATCATTCATAAAAGTTGAACAATATTGGAATTGGGTAGCCTTCTACGCAGACCACTGTTCTATTACAGTTAAGAAACGAAATCTTGTGTTCGTTCAAAGTATAGTGGTGTATATCCATCGAGTTAAGCAAAAGGGCTGTTGATGACCAACGAAAATGTTCTTAAAATTATTTACACCCCACGAAGTTGTCAGATCATTCAACGATGAAACATGAACGAGACATGAACGCGAAGTACACATCATTAAAGCTACAACTACCAAAAGTTCCAGTCATGCGGCATGATCATACTAGCGAGTTTTCTAAAATGATCGTAGTAGTTACAAGAAATGAGTTGAAACTTTGTCTTTGTCTGAAAAAAATTGGTAAATACCAATTTCATTGCGAAAAAACTTTTTAGAACAATATTTTTCTATTTCAACAGATTTTGTTTTGCAATGATGAAATCAATTTGAGCATCAATTTTTAAATGATCTAGTTCATTATTGATACGCTTTTCGAATAATATTCTGCTAAAAATAGAAATTTAACGATTTTCATTCGGTTTTTGTTATTTATTGTAATTTTTTTAGTACGATTCTTGAAATGTTACCAATTTAATTCGCTCAAAAAGTTTTGTACACAAACCCACTCTTCCTATTGGAATAATTGGTTTTGAGCGATAGGACGAAATTGTTATCTCAACCCTATCCGGGGACTTTCAGTGGGAGTACTGATTGCCCTGGTTCGAATCCGGCTGGCACCAATGATTAGGGCCAAAATCCAATCAAGTGTTGTATACCTGTCCTGTCATTAGACAGTTCACCTCTGATCTCGATATCACGTGAATCCAAAACGCTCCCAACCCAGGGGCGTGAGGCAATGGGAAGCCACGAGCGAAATCGTCAGAAGTTCCGATCCTCTCTGGAGGACGGCTGGCGAACCTCCGGGTAGTCGGACGAAAATCCAAGGTGAAATTCCTTGTTTACTTTAGTTTTTTTTTTACAATGGGTGTAAAATGTAACAATGGTGGTGTTTTTTTTTTCTATCCGGGGTTATGTAAAATACATTTTTATTTGAAAAATTGCAATAGTCAAAAAAAAAAAATGAAAATGCGCTAATGGTACATGTGATTCTAAATCTTGTACGAAACTTATGTCTTAGCGTAAATTTGTAAATTCGTAGGTAGGTCAAAGGCTCACTAACTTCCACTGCCAAAATTTTTAACGTAGGAAACTGCTGCATGACGGTTGTGGACTTGAATTGATTTCATGTGCAACTGCCGAATTTCTATCAACTCCCTCAGAATACAGCATATCTAAACTCCATCAGGCTACAAGCACAACTAGTAGAATTGTAAATTGATAGAATTGGATGTTGAAAAAAAAAAAAAAACACGTTCAAACCCAGAATTGAAGTTGAGGCACGAAATACATTTTACTTATCTAAGGTGGAAGCCAGGCGTGTAAGTGAGAGTCTACTTTTTCGAGAACATCACTCCTCTTTCAAACTGACAAGCGAGATAATGCGAATTTATTACGTTCTTCCGCGGTTTCTCGTTTCAAGAAACCCCGAGCTTCTTTCAGAAACTCCTCGCAGTTAGTAGCAAAATTACAACGGGCTCCCAGGAGCGTGTTTTGTCCCGTTTTACTGGGGCAGTTTGTTGTTGCCGTATCTCAACTGAAGAATGAATGGAGACAGATAAGAGACTTGATAATAACTGGGTGATGTTTTTCGGTTCATTATTTTCAATAACAAATAACAGGTATTTATGTTTTACAATAGCCTCTCCCCTAAATCACTGATCTGTGTGCATTAGGCGTTCAGAGGTACTTTATCTGAACTCGCCGTTTCTTGCATAGTCTTATCCTATCCACACCAGACGTCATAAAAGGAACAATATTTATATTTCATCACGGTACATCGATTAGGAACAAAATTAGCCAGAAGGGC
The DNA here is from genome assembly GCA_031894815.1 of Creontiades dilutus. NCBI lineage: Eukaryota > Metazoa > Arthropoda > Insecta > Hemiptera > Miridae > Creontiades > Creontiades dilutus. Next base: position 596,993 of record JAVIWC010000944.1, read on the forward strand.
ATTCAGCAGATCAGTGGTTTCCATACTTTGCAGTTGACTTCTAGATGTCCAATGACTGTTGAATGATTTCGTTGTTAATAAAACTCCGTGAACACCAACCTAGTGTACCTGGGAAGCACTATCTGTAGATGCACTGTCCATCTCTAGTAGTAAGGTGTTCCGGTTTTTATACATTTCATCTCGTTAATTTTATTTGGATTTTGGATTCAAATTCTTTCGAAAACACACTGGAGTTTTTATTTTCGTTAAAGATATACTAGTCTTTAAAGAACTGGATGAGCCCACTCGGGTTACGTTCATCGGATCTCTCTAAAGGCTGGAACTTGAGCGAACAAAGATGACGTCAACAAGAATGTGATCCTGTTTGAACAATGAATATTCATTCATCCCGGAAATATCCTGGGCACCTATGCACTTTCTTATAGGAGTCTTCCTTTTCAGCATATCTATAATGTTTGGATTTCCTTAGACCTCAGGAGGAACTCACTCAATCAGGCGGAGATAGAGCACTTCGAAGGAAGGCACAAATTGTTTGCCTCGCTCCTGCTACCTGTTCACTGAACAGTGTTCAGGCATCTGAAGGCAGTGAAGAGTCCAGTAACATAATGATATTCCATCTCAAAACCATCACTACGGGTTAGGAGGACCCCGGCTTCCCGCTCACTTGAAGCAACTGCTGTCACAGTGTCAGCAGCTGAGGGCGTGGTGGTCAGGGGATAGGTCCCGGGTGTTTAGGGGTACAGAATGCGTCACTGAAGACTTTTTTTTCCAATAGTGTATTTCGGGATGTGAGTTTCTGTTACAAACTCAGGTTCCAACATTCTGAGTTGCTAGAACCAGCTAGAATGCCCATCTTAACCTGCTGTGCCTCGGTGAGCTAGGTAATTTCCGAGCAGGGTTTGTTGAATAGTGGATCATACAATTCCTCTGGTCCTCTCTGGGCTTGAGCAGTTGTCCCGCCAGCTTGCAGGGGAGAGGGGAAAGCAGCACGATCCAAGAAGTATAGGCTCTCCCACACTTAAAAACCTTCTTTCGAGAAGGTAATCATGGACTATGTCCTGGAAAAATTGAATTATTAAGCGAATTGTATGGACTTTTTATTAGTAAGCTTCTTTCATGATCCGAGTTACTCAATATAATTACATAACTAACAACCCAATTATTAAAAATCTGACACATTAATTTAAACATTGTATGGGGTATCTTCTATATTGAAGGAATTCCACACCAAAGATACCTACTGAAAGAAGATTTAGATGACATACTCATGTCGAGCAAACAAACATCTTGAAATTTGATCGGACCACATTCAGACCACACATAATAGATTTTCGGGTTCTGAGGACAATCAGAAAAGTTGAGAGAAGTCCAGCGATCAACCTGTTTATTTAGGAAACGGGTTTATGCGACTTGTTTGATTTATTCATCATCAGTTGATGGATATTTCATCATCAGCAGTATCCATCAATTCTGGTATGTAAACCTTATTAAACTAAAGTATCTGGATTATTCAAAACCTCGTCACTAAATCAGACCCTCTTACATTTAGTGGAGGATCCAAAATTCTCCCTGAGAATTGATAGTGCCTTTAATCTGATACCCTAGAAGATGCCGAAGGAAGATCCCATGGTGGCATGGGTGGATAAGGAAGGGATGAACATCGGGAGTGGCTGAATAATGCATCTTGCTTCTCATTAGGCCACAAATTCGTGACAAGCTTTTCCTTGCCAGGGTTACAAATCGCTGGATTTGCATCTTAAAACGGGCCGCACTTTACTAGGAAGATAGGGTTTTTATGAAACATCGTTAAAGGCTATTCTCATGGAGCTAGAGACAGAAACTGTAATATTGGCCATTTATGACCTCGATTCAACTGATAGAACTTCAATATGTTGATGAATTGCTGGCTTAGGTTCCTTTGGGAAGATAAACAGTAAACTTAATTGACAAACAGTCGAAGGCTATGAAATGTATGTTCAATCGACGTTATGTTATTCAGTGATTAGGATGAAGTATACAAGTATCATCTGCCGAATAAATCATGGCTACTAAAAATCATCATCATTTGATGTATCCATTCATGATAGATAAGAATATGTCTTAATATCATTAGTTTTTGTCTGGAATAAAAGCGAATGAGCAGGTGCCCTATTTATGTGTATGTTTAGGAATCATCAGAAAAAATACACAATTATTTTAAGGTATGATGCATATATAATAGAAATAATGATATGATTACTTTCGTATCTCCTCTCCTGTCATGCCTCCGCTAATCCATTACCTGTCGTGACGAACTACAGTATCAACGAATCCAATTGGAGGGTTAGCTTAGGATTCAAGGCTACAAACTCATTGATCGAGTGGACAAGAGAAGATTGGGACAGACGGATGGAACGAAGTAAAATTGAATGACCCGTCTGACCCCAAGACCTAGTTTTTTTGCAGTCTCAAGGTGAAGGGCAAACTATCACGCGAACTTTCTTTTTAAATCCAGAAAAAGTGAATAATGTTTTTATTTTAGAGTCCAAAATTGATGTCATTAAGGTTACACACTTAAACACATCTTCTTCACAAACGTCAAATAAAGATGCTTTTCTTTTGTAGGATATAAGCTTCACAAGCCCATCCAGAGATATCAAACATTTAATTTAATTCGAAAGCCCTATTAAATGGGATGGACATTCCATTGTAAATAAATCAGCTGATTATAAACTTAGTATGTAAGGTTATGGGGATGTGTAACTTTCAAGAAAGAAACGTTTCAAACCTCAAAATGTGTTGATTCACCTTTCAAAAAATTTCACCTGAAAAAAAAAAAAAAAAAAAACCTTGCGATCTCATTACCATTTGTAGTCAACCACGAAATGGTAAAATTCGAATGTCAAAAAACGCTGCGAATTCTCTCACTGGGGTTTATTATTCAATGATTCATGTGGATGCAAATGTTAGCACCATAAATCGGGCCATGCATCGGGAATGGTTTGAGCTACGGACCTCGGGATGAGCTCATTCGATTCCTAGTGGAAAGTTCTTCAAAAAGAGTGCAAATTAGGGCCGCCTTGATTTTTTTTGAGGTTTTTAGGGATTTTACAAAACTTTGACAACTTTTAAAGGGCACTTTAAATTAAGTGGGAGAGCTAACTCAAGAATCGGCGCGTCGTCGGACCAACATGTATTTTTCCTGAAAATTTCAGATTTTTTGCTCCAGCCGTTTGGGAGAAATCGTGCGTACGGCGGACGGACAGGAACATTTTTATTGCAGATTTGAATTCTACACCCTTTGAAACGTAAACCATGAAATTTTCGGGGGGGTTAGAATTTTTTTTTCAAGAGCTATTACAATGGTTTATTATTGAATAATAAACCAATATGGAAAAATCAATACTTCCAAAACTACTGGTATGAAAGAGTAATTTTTGTGGCTGATTATGATAGCTACTGTTTTGATAGTTTGTCGCATATTCAAACTTGTTCTCATTTACATTCATCGTGGTGCTTTTCCTCCCTGCCAAAACAAATGTAAGAAGCTAGATGTTTCAATACTGTGAGCGAATAGTGTAGTAATGTGAGCAAATTTTCTAAAATTATCGTACTACATTTATGTTACACTTACTTCAAAATGGAGAACTTTTTATACAAAGAAATTTTTAGCTCTAAAAACTTGACCTTCATCAGTTTCATCTATTCAAACGAAGATTTATGGTTTGTTGAGTTTTTGAGTAAAGATTTGAGCTCTAATCTTCAAATTACCTGGTTAATGTTCAGTGGACTTTTTTATTAGTTTTCTGCTAAAACACATATGAACTAAACCATTTTCATCAATTTTTCGTGATTTGATTTCTGTTGATCATTTACAGAAGTGAATCTTTGTAATCGACTAAGAAAAAATACTCATTTCAATATAATTTCAAAATGTGTTGTTTTACTTTTCAAACTACGTGACTTCAAAAATGAAATGGAAAAAAAAATTCGTTGGCCCTCCGTCCATAGGTACTTTTTTCCATAACTGCTGAACCAAAGTTTTAGAAATTTGACTCAAAATTCACATTTCAATTCGGGAGTATCAGTATTCTTGGAGTCACGATAAATCAACCCCAACCATCAAGCAAAATATCAAAAACGTTTGATTTACAAAGGTAGTTTTTAGTTCGATTCAGATTTGAATTATTTCCACTCGAGTTGCTGCATGATCATCCGTTTGAAGGGCATTTGAAAAACTCGGAAGGTATGTATTCAACACGGGGACTAAGAATAGGTACTAGAACGATCGGCTGGTGACAGCCCTTGATCACGGTGTATAATGGACGCATGTACTATCGATAACGCTCTCTTCCAAGCTTCAGTTATAGAGCACCTAGTATGGGGCTAGCTGAAGTATTTTTTCTGCCTGTACTCCTCAGTTATAGACGCAAGGAGTGGTGTGATTGTTTTGAATATCATGAAATCATCCATTTACTGGGGAAATTTCCTTAGTTTTATACTCAGTTGAATGTAATTATCTGCAACCAGGTGATAAACGTTGAAGGGTTATCTTACAAAGGAGATAATAAACTGTTGCGTAATAATTTCCATTTTTGTGTAAAGTTGACCAATTTTTGTGTTGCCCAACAAACTCGTTCTTTCTATAGGAATGTTTGGTTTTCGGGCGAAAGATCGATCATAACATATTATTTAAAAAGTATGGAAAAACCTCTGAAAATCAACACTTAGTCTACCTCAAGAATCTAATTAATTATTTCACTAATACTTTCTTGAAAATGAAAATTATACGTGAATTGTTATTTTCAACTAATCAGATTGGGTTTTATTTGGAATTTTTTTAATCTCACGTAGGTTCAAGATGGAATCAAGATAAAGGAAACCGCAAATAATGGAGTGAAACTTGAAAAGTGATAGACCCCCTGGGAACGGCTTAACTGCCAACTTGCCTCTTAACTAAGGGAGAGGGAGAGGAATAGGTGAACAGCTGGTTCAAGCGGCAGTTCCAGGAACTGATCCGTATTGAGATTACAAAATCTAAATTCTTGTCATAAACTCCTAGTTATCAACTATTTTATGAGTTTCACTTAGTTGTTACATAAACCATCTTCAAGTCATCCACTTGATGACTAGCTCCACTAATCATTTTGCATGCAACCTCTTTTATCCTCATCAAAATCACATTCGGGTTGTCATCGAGAAAACTTGGTACAACACGCAATTAAGGTTTGAGACACTAAAGAAAGATGCTTTTTATGTATACTTTGCAGTTATTCAAAGAATAACGGAATCGGAAAATTACTCGCAATTATAGCTTGAATCTTGAGTAAATTGATTTTTGAATCGTGATCATGTAGTTCGTGGTTAAAAAGTAATGATTACATCAGAGGGATGGTTACTTGGCTGTCCATTGATGCATTTTTGTTCTTTGCTAATGATCATCCCTGACCAATTATATGCTTACGCTGTAGGAGCACATTAGCTAGGTCAAGCAGCAAAAGAGCTTTTAGTGATCCCGCGCCATTCTCTGCCAGCCCTCTTCTCCATTCCTTATTCAACAAAAGATATATTTCCCCTTGTTCTCATTATAATATTCTGTTCTAACAACTTAGTGCTAATAATTCTTGGAAAGAGACCAAACCTACAGTTGATATTACAGTTATCGCAAATGTTCTACTTAATTTATATAATTACCCTTCTAGTTGATGACAGACACTATTACTCAAATATTATAATAAGGATGAAACAAGAATATGAATTTGATTAACGTTTAACGTACTTCAAGTTGTGCCAGCTGTCCAGAAGAAGAAACGCTTGAACACATAATACTTGCTTGACCAGCATACTCAAACAGCCTGGAATATATGATCCGGAAACTACTATCACTCAACACATCCATCCTGCACCCATTCAATTTGGACTCTCTTCTGTCAAGTTGAGTCATCGAGGTCTACAAGACCATTTTGGAGTTCATATCCCGGAACAAAATAAATATTTAAGTTAATAGCAGACCTATTGAGAAGACACTTATTTAATTCTTACATTTTTGAAAAACAATCATTGTATTCCTATTTTATTTAAATATGTATTAAAAGCCCTGTAAATTAGTAGAGCTGAGTGTATATCATTGTAGTATGCCAATAAAGAAAAGAAAAACGTACTTCAAGTTGTAAGAACTTTTATAAATGGTAACATTTGTTGTGAGCAGAAGCTTAATTTGATTTCTGAACCATCGTGACAACAAAACCTTGTCTGTCATTTAATGATACAAGTTATCTCAACTTTAGTGATCCCACGATTGAAGGAAAGTACCGTAAAATTGAGCAGGTACACATTCTTCTCAGTATAAATCGCATGAACTCCGAAGAGCGCGACCACGCTGAGCCCAAAAATACCAACTAATCATGAAATGACATGAACATTTGCTGTTTCCTACAGGTATATAAATGGATACTTCTACTGTAAAATCAACACGTTGGTGGTTTGATAATATCTTAGTTCTATCGCTTGGGTGGTAACGTTGTTGTTAGTGATGTAGTAAATACATTAAATCATGCTTCTCGATATAACAGGTGAGTTGGATGGAGACTATTTTTCATCATGGCACTAGCTACAAGATGAGATAGATACATGTCAGCTCAGAAGGGATCAAAAGATCTTTGTAGGCGGTCAGTAAATACGGCAAGAAAAGGAGTCGTTTATACCTGTTGATGGCGGGTAGATATTGGACGGCATCTTTGAGGAAAGAAGCGGCAGGAGGTAGAGAGGGTTTTCCTTACTTTTCGGTGGTCAGGGGATGAGGATGACAGTTTTTGTATCGGAGGGGATAATGACAGGGTTTAAGAAGAAAAATCGTGAATTGAGGAAGAAGATGGGGTAACTTTTTATCGAGAAAATCGTCGCAAGCGAGAGAGGAATGACGTGGGTTGACGGATGAGCTTGAGTTGGAAGTTTATTTGCAAACGTCGACGTTTTATCATCCACCAAATCACAATGTACCTATGAGTGCGGTTCCTTGCATTTGGCGACTTCTTGGACTTGAGCTCACGAAATCGCTACTTGTCGTAATAAGATACTACTACAAGTCGAAACAGGCTAATATTAGTTGCCATACTAGAGCATTATTATATGTCATAATACAGCACTATTTCGTGACTTTATAGATCACCAATTTGTTTCATTGTAGGACAGCATTTCGTGCTGTAATACGCCTCTATTTCTTGTCATTACCTTTACGTGTTTTACATATTCGTGTAGTACACATATGCGTTTCAATAGGAAACTTTTACTTGCCGTAATAGAATATTATTTCTTGTCCTAATAGAATACAGTAAGCTTCACTTATCGGTTCTGCCTTGCATAAGGTTTCGGTTCTGAATCTGAGTTTCTGAGACGTTCATTTTTGTCAAAGTTGACTGTTGTAATCATCTTACAAAAATAAAAATCGCTACAGTGAGATGCCCTACACGCTATTGTACATGGGATCAATTCCAACAAAGAGAACATCCCTCTCCCACACCCAGGAAATCGGGCATTCAGCCAAACCCAGGAACTTTCTCATCCTTTCATGGATCAAAACATCTTCACCGTAGTTTCCAGGTTGGGAACATCGACCCCATTTTTCCCTACTTATTTTCTTTTGTATATCGTTTTCCGGTGCGGAAGACCGGTAGGCGTAACTTGGCTGATTTCCAAAATGAATCTCTCTTACTTCAAAGAAAGCACGTAAGCTTTAGATGTCGACAGTTACTGTGAAGCGATCAAAATTGGTACGACAAAAATCCTAAATCTCTACGTAGTCCTTGGGAGATTGATTCACTGTAATAAATCCACTTACCATGAACACTAGCAATCAATTAACTTCTTGTGGCAGTTACTCTTCAAGTGAGTAATTTTCGTGATTTATTGATTTCGGAACCTTTTTTTTTTTGTCCCACTTCAAGGATGGCCAAACTTCAGGAGTCGTTTTTACAACTAATTTTCGGTCGGTTGTGGCAAAAACAATCGCCCTGCAGGGATGGGCCTTGAATTTCTCTGACGTATCTAGTGCGTTTTGTAAGAGGCGACTAAAAGGAGGCCTATCTGTAGCAGGAGGGATCTCACAAAAAATACGCCTATCTCAGGCAAGTAAGAGCTGCGACAAAACCTCCAGCTCTGAAGCAGAAGGGGAGTGCAGCCTTGAGCTCTGAGGAGGCTTGCTCCAGCAGATCTGGTCCTTCAGGTAGGGGGTAGGGGTAACGACCCTACCCCATAAAAATCCATTGTTACGAAACCTCAAAGGAGGCCCAGGCCCTCTAGAGGGCTTTCGTGCCGTGGAAAGAAGAAAGATGAAGTTGCGGCAAAAACAAAAAGAAAAAAAACCGCGGGGGATGAAGCAGTTTGCTGGTGTTTAGTGTTATTGAATCAACCTTACTGGCTGGTGACTGCTATAATTTCGGTCCTTTCGTGGGCCAATCATAATATTTACGGTGTTTGACCCTCCCAAAAAAACAGAAATATTATCTTTCCAGGACTTCTACCAGACCCGCACGGCATACATGCGTTGCGGATTGCATGTTCTAAGTGCCGTTTATAACGTGAAATTTTAATTCGACTAACTTCTACATTCTTAGTGTTAAAAAAACGGAGTAAGATGGAACGTTGTCTATATTTCCACGAAAGTAAAGAGTTACACTGTTAAATCGATTTCGACGGTTAGGTCATCATGAGTAACAAACATGAACTGAAAGTACATCACAGAAAGCATATCTTATATAGGACCAAGTGAGAGGAGATTGAATCCTTTTGGCTCAAGGAAGTGAAAGGGGGCGGGGAGGACCAACCAATGCCACTCAAGGCTTACAAAGTGAAAGGAGCACAAATAGTATCATTATGGACAGGCGGATCCAAACTTATTGCAAGAAAGAACCCAATAATGGTGAAATATTTTGAGGAATGACATCATTTAAACATTTTCCTGACCTATCACTTTAACAATTTCGAATTTTTCTAGCACATCCATTTGGGCAAAAGTGAGGAAATTCTACGTATTGCCTGTTTGTCAGATCAAAACTAAAGCTACGATTGGATTAATTCAGATGACTTGCAAAGGCAGAATCACCCTTGATGTCCCTGAAATCCTTTTCATGCTCTTTTATCCGTTCCCTAAATTTCCTACCAGTTTGACCACAGTATTCAAGCCCACATGAACATTTTAGTTTATAAACCCCACTTTTATCCTGAACGTTAATTTTATCCTTAACCGAACCCAAAGAAGATTTGAGAATATATATTTCCAACTCTAAAGCGTTGCACTTACTTATCCAAGCGGATGAGGAAAGTCGACGACGTGCATTCAACGAGACTCGGTAATAGCACCATTTGTTCCTCAATTACTACAGTGGTCCTGCATGTCGTGGAAAACTCACTTTTTCATGTGACAACATGAAAGAGGGTGTGAGGGTTTAGATTTAAAAAATTCACAATTTCTCCATCAGTTTTTCTTCAGATTCGTGGATAATCTGAAAAATTAGAGAATTATGAGCGTGCTTGACGTAACGTCGAAAACGTGAAACAATACAACAAAGTGAAACATCTTGGATTTTGAGCAAAGTAATACAGATACTCGTATGACATGGGAAATTTTTGTCTCTATTGATTGTAAAATCAACCCCTGGGTGGTGGTTTGACCTTGAAGTTTACATCATGCACTATCAAAACAAATTACTTTTTAAATTGATTTGCATTCGATCACTTGTACCTAGTGGTGTATACCCTCCAACATCCATCCAACATCTAACTGAACATAGAATTATTAAATTGTTTCTTTGATAGGTCAATATAATAGAGAAACTGACATTAATGATGATGTAATAACATATACATTGTAATAACAGATACTTTAACTGTATCAACACGAATTAGTTGGGAATCACCAAATGATGGACTGATTTCTGTAAAACAACTTACATTTTCCATGCGTACAAATTTCATAACAGACCACCCACGACGAAAACCCATGTGAGAAAAACGGAGTTTTCAGAGAGAATATAGTCTTTTTGACCAAAATTATAAAGGTATTAACGTCAAATCGATTCCGAAGGTTGAAACGGAACAATAACAATAAAAGGTTCTGTTATTGATAATGAATTAACATTAATTTTTCGAAATATACTAAGTCACTCGGTGGTTTTTAAAAGTTCTTTACACAAGAAGCATTGTAAAGAATCGAAATTCTTCCAGATAGTTGTGAAGTTACCAAGTTACCCTGCTAAATCAGTAATCTCATCAGTACATGCTAATTAGAACGTTAAGAAGGACAGCGTAAAATCATGGAATCGCTCATCATTTAGTTATCTTCTAGTCCGGAATAAAATGCAATTTCTACGGGTAAAGGTAATGTATCACTACAGAGACATAAAAATAGAAGTAATGCGAGTGCAGAGCGAACATTGTTTAATCGATTTCAAGCAGATACCTTGTGTGTATGCGAGAAAAATATTGACTCAATTAATGCGTGGGTGTAATTTTGATAACTCTGACGCCGCTATCTCTCACATTAAATCTGTATCATCAAAATCTCTAGTGTGTACGGATATTGATTAAAATCACGGCGCTTTCCGTTCAATATCCGCTGCTTGTTATTCGAAGACGATCGACTCCATTTTTTTTCTGTCTGTCTGTTTTGCTAGTCGTATTTCCGCTGGCTTCCCAAAAGTCTGATGATTAGGTGAAATTTGTATAGTAGCGGGTGAATACAAAAACACCCCCACCGCCTCCTGAAATTGTTCTGTATGGGCAATTTTCAAACTTGATGTTTTTTTGTATAGATATCATAAATGAAAAAAATTGGGCAGCCCTCAATTACGGAACTATGATCAATCAAGGCCAAATTTGTTTTTACACAGGAAGTTTTTTAAAATCACCTTCCAGTGTTTTTTACACTGAACTACATGGTGACAACCTTCCCAGATCTTTCTGCATTTTGATCAATTATCAATGAAAAACAAACATTTTTATGGAAAACTCGGCGCTCCGCGCCTCGCCAGGGGCAAGCCCCCTGGACCCCCTTTTGCTTTTATTTAGAGACTACTGCCACAAGTATAGGAACGTAGAATACGCTTTAGCCTCGATTGAACGCTGAACGTTCAACGATGATCATCAAACGTTCATTGTCGAACCGAAGGACGATTCGCGAACGACTGAAACTCCGATTTACATAAATAAAATGACTCACTTCAAACGGGTTTGTCGCAACTACTACACATGGATGTAAATATACTTATGTTTATTGGTCTCGTGTCACCGTTTTCGTTCCTGGATACCATACCCTTTTTCGTTCCACTCCCGCGTGACACTTTTCGGCTAGTTAGTCCATGGCTAAAGCGTATTCTACGCTAAAATCATCATTTGTATCTGAAAATCGTCTCCGACAAGATTTTCTCGTTCACAAGAAATTAACTAGGAGAATACAGAGAGATATATTAATAATTACAGCAATAATAGTAGACTGGGTATGAATTACCTCATTTAGAGTCCACGAACCTAATTCGTATAGTTTCATCGTCTAGCTACTAACTCTGCCCTTTTTCTGTAGTCAAGCTAGTGTTGAAACACAAATCCCACTTTGTAAATAGGAAAACGCCGGATTAAGAAAACTATATTTATGACGATCCAAGGCAACAAAAGCAGCTGTTACGTTTTGATTAACTGATTAGGCGTTTTTCTCTATTCTAAGGAAACCAAAAGGAATGGCGAGAATTGTGAGATTTACAGCAATTGGGAATGAGAAATTGACATTATTTGGAAATACTCAAATCAAGTACCATCCAATAAAACGAACAGTTGAATTTTGATGAGGTTCGGCTCTGAGTTTCCAATTTTGATGCATTTTGGTTGATCGGAATGAAGATTTACTTAAAAAATTTCATTGCGTTCTTTCTACTTTTGTTCACAATATTTACACCGTTTGAACTACTAATACCAACAAACATATTCTTGTTCTCGCCTCTCGAAATGGCCCACGAAATGACTGGGTTTCTACCAACTCTTTGACATTTATAGGCTAATTAATTGTGATTCTAGAACATTTTCGAGTTACCTGGAATGAATAGTGCGCAGATGAAGTACCCAGTTTGTTCCTCAACACCAAGAATCCATTCAGCTGAAAAGCCCGCGGCTGGCTTAGGATTCTATAAGCACCCTCTTTACGCCTTTCAAGTGAAAAGAGATTCCCTCATGTTCTGGGAAACCTCGTGAATAATAAATGCCGGAGACATCCTCCCCCAGCGGTAGAAAAGATGATATTATCGCGAGCGAGTGTGTACGTGTGTCGTGATGGACTGCATCGTCTGAATTGTTTTTAGAAAGGAATCGCCCGCTTGCAAGAATCTCTCGATAATGTACGTACCTATCGATTCGGGGTTAATCAAAAATACCCTCCTCCTCCTCGTCACAGATAATGTTTTTTTCGTGCCCCCCCCCCCTCTCTCTCCCCATCAATAAATTACGAAAAAAGCTCCCCAGCTGTGGATCGATTCTAAATCGATGTATCGTCTACTGGGTCATCGCTCCCCCTTTCGACTCGTGCGAATCGGCAGAAAAACTTTTAGTTCGACACGACCTCCCGCTCCGTCAAGTTCGCGCGTGTTACTTTCGGAAAAATAGTTCCTCCTTTTTTTGAAACGTTGTTTGCGGTCAAACATTGTTCTCAATTAGCGATGGAAAATGCCCAGTTTATCATTTTTTTGGTAGGTCCCCACTGAGTCACTCAATTGTTGTTCAACTCTTCATTCACAAAGTTTGGAGGTAAACTCTTCAATAAGATCAGTTTGTGACCAAAAGTTATCTTTTACTGCTTTACTCCAAATGATGGAGGTCAAATAGAGTTGATCATTCAACTCACAAAAAACTAAACGATTTGAGGCCGATTTCGGATGAATTTGAAAGGAAGCTCGAATGCACCTATATCTGTATTGGGTATCATTAATATTTAGGTAACGGTTGGATAATTCAGAAGACAAAATACCGAAATAATCTTTTTTCCTCCAGAGATTCACTTACATTCTTTTATGACAAAAAACTTTTACTTTTTAAAGACCGAATTGCACAAAATAGATTTCAACATCATATTGTTTGAGGGGGGGGGGGGGGGGGGGGCATAAAACAAGCGAGAAAAGGAAAAACCAAATTTGAAAATATACGGGAATTAATCTTGCCGTGCTGCGGTGTTTATTTTGACATAGAGCATGAGATAAATTGGAGTGTACGAGAAGTACTCTTCTGCAACGGCATTTGTACACTCTCTGTCTTTGGTAAATCTGACGGAAGTTGATAATTGTATCACTTACAACAATGTCATCAATTTCAGGTTCAGAAAAACAGCAAAGCTCCGTGTGGTAATGAAATTTCGTAGACATACGATTTTCAATCAAATTAAGGAGGGAAAACTTAATATCCATACTGGAGGAAAAATATTTAGCTATCATAATATCAAGCAATAAATCACTGTTGAAATTATGATTGATTGCTTTGAAACTGGAAGTTTGATGTAACCATCAAACGATGTTCGTTACGATTTGACAACTTTGCAAATATTCATGTGTAATACACCAGGTACGTCCCATTATCATTGACATTAAATAGTTATTATTTTAGTTTTATTCAAGATCACTTAAACCCGATCAGGACTTTTTACCATCACGGAGCAGTAATTATGTAAGCCAATGAATACTAGGTATAAACTAACGAGCGAAAAGCATTATTATTTCATTGTCTAAGTTGACCAGTTGAATTCGAATCAAATCAAGAACTATCCATTACAAAACACACCTAGCGGTATGCACATATCGTAGGGTTCATTCCATCCGATCATTCAATTTTACCTTAAATTTTAGGAACTTACTGCCACTGTGAAGGTTAAAAGGAGCGTTACGCCTCGAATGACGTAAAAAATCGAACTCCTTCACCGAATCACTATGAACCTAATCAATACGCCTTTCCCGTGTTCTTCATTATTCATTGATTCATCACCTACTCATTATCCATCTAGTCTGCCCGACTACATACCTTTGAGGAATAGTGATTTTTGGAAATAACTTCTCCTTCCTCCAACGCATCCGTTCAAAAGAAACGGCCATCTCTCTTTATTAGTGGACAGAGGCTCTTTTCCTCATATTGGGTGCATAGATTGAGAGCGGAAGCAATACGCAGGAAGATTTGAAAATTAATTAATTCGGTTTTTTCCGAATAGTGTTACCACAATGTGGCCTCACCTGGACCTGAGGATAATGTAGAGAAGTTTATACTTGCATTGGAGTAGAATACATTCCAGAGCAATATCCAACACCAAACATTTCATTTTGAAACAAGTTACAAAGCATTTGTAGCGAGGACGATTTGGATCTGGCAGCTAGTGTGCAAAAGCACCCGCCAGTTCTGCTGCGAAAAAATGAAAACTATAGAACACGTTTTGTGTGACTGTCCTACTGTGGCATCGATAACATTCCAGCGTTCAGGAAAAGATGCTTTAACTCCGTCAATATCGCTGAAAACCTATTTCACTCTGTAAATGAAGAGGTTAATGAAAAAAATCCTGAACTAAAATGGGGAGAGTGACTCAATTGATTTTAAAAGTCTCAGGGACAAGAGTTCCTCCCAGTACATTTTTAGGAAATAAAGCAATAGCACATTGTTGGGAAATTTGTTGGACAAGACCAAAATAAATTATTTTCATGTTGACAGAAGAATCCTATTAGCTTCCGAACTCAACCTGCACAAACACAAAAATTGTTTCTAATTCAAAAAAATGTTGCATTGATTTTTGTTTATTCAACCCATTTTGTTGAAGTTTGCTTTAAATTTGCTAGTAAGAGATGAAACGCACGCAAACATACACTTTCTGTGTAGTTGCCAATGCGGTAAATTCCACCGGTCTCAATCTCATCTGACTGATTCCCCTACACGACGTTAAACTAGTTGGGCTTTAAAAATGATGAGTTGAATACGGTTTTTAACACTTAGTCGATAGTTGAGTAAATATTGTCCAAGGAGTTGATTATAATTATTGACAGAGTGCAATGCATTACAGAACAGCAGATCATCACAATATTTTGATTAAAATAAACACATATCGTTCCATTTGTCATAAATCTCCTGTTTGGTTCCTGCAATTTTGGTTTCCACAGTTTTAAGGTTTCTATGACCCCTGCCGGATCTATAAAATGCATATAATTTGTAATTTTTAGCAAAAAAAGTGATAAAAATGATTTTGAGGATTCCATTTGAAAGTTAAGTTGACGTTTAAAAATCGGCCTCAAACCGTGTGATTTCTAAAAATCAAAGTTAAAAGAAAGTAGAACAACATTTCAATAAAGAAATAAGTCAATCAGTCAATAAAAATTTAAAAAAAGATGAATTTCTTGTGGAGAATATAACAGAGAAATTGTTTTATCTGATGAACTGATCCCTCCATAAACTTATACTTTGAATTTGTTGAATATTTTATTCCTCTGGGTTGTTTTGATTGAAAATACATAATTTATTTCAGACTGAAGGTGTCGAGCTCCCCAGGTGTACTTAATCAATGGTCGGCTTACGTAATCGGTTCAGTACATCCAATAGGTTCATTTTATCACATTCAAAATAGGCGGGATATCAGAAATATCGGATTTTTCCATTTTGGAAAACAAACTGAGTACGACGTCTGTAAATGGTCATCCTCCTATGAGAGTGCAGCTACGTCTAAATGGAGAGGAAAAGGTAAGCATTTAAAGAATAAAGTAATAGAAATAGATTTTACATTGTAACTGCAACGAAGAGGTGATGGAGTGGACTAGTTGCCTCGTCCAAGGGCTGAGGCGATAAGCCTACTACAGCCAGAGGTTCCTCCTAAAGCGACACCGCTTCAGATTTATACTCTGAAACCGAAGTTTCAATGCAAGGAAAGAAGATGCTATCCATATCCCCTTCCACCCTGCGTTTTCTTCATTGAAATGGATTCCCACAAATCCGTTGCTAATGATTTATTTCGTTTCAGTTTGTTGTACTGAATCTGTAACATGTATCGTTAATTACTAATTCAAGCTGAACCGTGTTCCACGTAAGAGAAAGACAGCTCTTGACTACGATTATATACAATAAATCTATTGGAGTACAATAGAAGGTGAATGCAACGAGATAATGGAAATTCATCAACATAATAGAGTCGACTGCATACAAATTGACACCTCTACCAGTGTTCAATTCTTTTTGTGGAAATACACTATTTCGTTGATCTTGTCATTGAGAAATAATGATGTTTGAAATCATAAATTTTATAAATAAATATGTTCTGAAGTAATTTTAACTGATGTCAAAAATCAAGTGTTCACATTTTAGCCTCATGAAGGTCCTCTTGTTGTTGAGTGACGATCATTTTGCGCAGCGGGCCACAAAGGGAGGCTTTAATAGTCGGGAAAGTGTCCAAGAAGCATCTTCAAAGTAACGACCGATCAATGGACGTTTATATTGTTTAGACCGTTTGAGGAACACTCAACCACAGCACACTCCTGCGTCAGTGGAAGGACGTTTGATTAACGGGACCTTAAAATAGATCGCTGCTCCAAGTTCACGGGAAAGTCGACATTAACTTTCACCAAATACATTGTGACTTTTGTGGGAAAATGAATATGGGGAGTTTACATTAGATGGTCTTTGACTCCTTTTTGATTCAAAAGTGTGTTCCATTTGCTTTGAGGGTTGGGACGTAATATCAGACATTAAAAAATGAGTCTCTAATGATTCCATTGTATTGATATTAAACTCTCTGCTCGTTGTATACATAACTGTTGAAATAAAAAGTGTATTCTATTCAAGTCTGAACAAACTGATCTGGCAGTGTGTAAGACTCTTGAAGAGAAGAATACCTATTATTCTCCATGCCATAAAATTATAGTATTGTTTTGAATCGGAAAAAACCTGCAGTCATCAGTTCAACAAATTTATAAACAATATACAATGCAATCGTTCTAGTATCATTCACTCTGCAGTTAATTCAGTGCCCTTAGTGGAGCGTATTCACTATTTCGGCGGGCAGTTATTTCGTTTTGAAGATACTTAACTTAAGGTTTGATTTATATTTAAAGGTGATACCGAACATTCTTCACCACTTCAGGATTAGGTTAGTACTACGCAAAAATTCTTAAATAGTCAAAGTGCTTAGCTTAGTTGTAAACGTGTCGTTTGTTTTAAACTTGTTGAAATTATTGATCATCTTTGAGAGATACAAGTAACTTTGCAGGACCGAACATTGATCTTAACATAACTTTTCATCCTCCTTAAATGATTAAAGTTTTAAAAATTAAATTTTCGAATCAGTAGGTATCTAGAAAACTTCTATTACTTAGGTAGTAGGGCGTACTAGTAATCAGCCTCCCTGACACAGTTTTGTACAAAAAAAAACCAATCGTTGGCTAATTGGTTGGAACAACACAAATCGCTAAACAATACCCAGGATTTCAGAAGATTTGAAAAGATATTACTGAAAGAAACACCAGTTACTCAGCTTCTTTCAATTTAGATTTCGTTATCCAATATTGATAATCGGCTTGAAATTCATGTATCCATTTTCACGTAGTTACAGTGATGATGTGGTTTTCAACATAACAAGAACTTTTACGAGGTTTTCTTCGAAAATTCCAGATGTTTATGACAATGATGGCCCAGGTAATCCAACTTTTTAGCTAGGAGGAACGTAATTATAGTAAGAGAACGGCTTATTATGAGAAGAAGTAAACTAAAATATACCTCCGACCAGCTGCGTCTGAATCGAAATCCACGGATATGATTAAGCAACTATAAATACCACAAACTAGTTTTACTCCAAATTAAGAATGACTCCAGTGAAAAGCAGTTCGATCAATTAAATCCCCTGGTCATCTGCGACCAAAAAAGGATGAGTCAGATCGACTGACTCCTGATGAAGGTCGTAAATCAGATGATTATAAAAGGAACTGATAAATCAGGTTTATTCATCTCTGCGCCTTTTAAATGGATGTGTCTGACTGATCCTTTTATCTTCTGATTCAATAGTTAAGTATTCAATGTTTAGGACCAAATTCGAGGGTTATCTGGTTCGAAAAGGATATTTGAATAAAGTGCTATGAATGATAATCACTTGATGTGACAACCTTGGAACCTATTCGACTGATTGTTCTTTGCTACCCGATTTAATCTAATCTACCAACTAAGTTAAATTGACTACGTCTCTACATCCAGAACAGTGGTAGACATTTGTTAAACAAGGCTCCGAGATCAATTCGATAACAACTCCGACGTCAGTAGGGGGTCATCTCAGTTCCCACACACCACATAAAAAAGGGCCGGCAAAACGGCCTCTCGTTTTCACATAAATGTTGGAAGAAAACCGGCGCCTGAGCCCTCAGATAGAGCTACAAACGATTCTGACCCATGGACCGACCCCCTACCCGCAAATAAGCGATACCATTAGGTGCGCTGATGTCTTCCAGTTCCCCCGCCTTTGTCAAATGCCCCGTTCGATGCTAGATCAGCGGTTGTGCAAGTATTTCGTTTGTGGTCCTGATGAACACAAAGAATACTGGTCGATAGGTTAAACAAATGTAAAGTTTTAGCTAATATTGAAGGTTTCCAGTTTTATCACTTTTCAACTTGCTAAAGCCTAACAGTCCAAGTATGAACAACATCAAGTCGTGTAGCATATCGTAATTCATTTACGTTAAATTGTGTAGGAATTACGGTATTTCGGGGTCAAATATAATTGTAATTATACATTTTATAATGCAATATTGCAGAAATGAACTGAGGTAATATTGATATGTACGAATGATTCTAACTTTTGAATGGGCATGTGAATGGACTTTTATAGATGTTCCTAAATATTTATCTTATTTTAGTGAAAATGAAGAACGTTCTTTTAGTACAATTTAATGTATAAATTCTTAAATGACCTAGATCATGTTAATTAAATTTTTTCGAGAAAGTATTGAGCTCAAAATATAAATGTATGGGGTTTCAGTGGTTTTGCGAGACCGTTTTTTTAAATTTGACCAATTTAATGGGCTCAAAGAAGAATTTTTCTACATTTTTACTTATGAGTTAGCTCCAAAGCTATAGCAGCAACTCTTAACATTAATGATACAAATGTAAAATAAGTCTTCTAGCGCCATCGACTAGTACCCTCTGTGTTTTCCCTGGAGCACAAATAAAATATTTGGAAGAGGGGAGGATGCACAACAGCTACTGTGGAATCAAACGGGCCATTTGGAAAAGGCGGTATTCAAATACGTTGGGTGACACGGCAAGGAACGGAGAATTCATTAAAATCTCAATTTTAATGATTCTGAAAAAGCCCTATTTCGGAAGGTGAGCATTGCTTGGAAGGTGAAACTACTAAAAATTTGGACTAATGATTATTTTGGTCTTCATATCCGATTCGTATCCGTAATTGCCTTTTATTTCTTCGTTCTTAGGTTGCTGAAAACTATAGAGCAAGGGAAGCATATAGAGGGAAGGAGTGGGCAGTAACCAAGCTTTTATAAGCGATACTCCAACTAAATCTCAACAGATTTTTGTCATTCTTAGTAGGCAGAGTCAACAAAAACTGGTTTTCTAATTTCATTTTACTGTTTTAATGATCGTTTGATTCTAAATAGGTGAAAAATTAGGGATTTCATTTCAACTCGGTTTGTTGGTGAGAAGTTCTGGGAACCTGATCGTGTAATCTTTTGAAACTCGGTAAATCCTCCGAAAATGAACTTTGCCATTTACACGACAGTCTTGATTATTTTCTACTCAATTGTGAACCTTTTAATTAATATTTTCAGAATATTATTATATGCAAAATCGATCATCGCAGCGAGGGGGGAAATTACACAGAAACAAGAAATATGGACAACATTGCGGAGCATGCATTAGATACCAAAGCTTACTGCTTCAGATGAATAGTACCTAATCATCGATCATCGCATACCTATATGCTAAACCCTCTTTTCGGTCTCCCAGCTGATCCAACCTGTGAAAACACTAGATCTATTTCATTGTAAATATCGACAACCTAATAAGCTAATGTATTTTCTTATTAATTCTTCATGCTGGTGTTAGAATGTAGCATCTTATTGAATGGTGGATAGAATTCATACGATATGGAACATTCCGGATCTGTACAATGAACTTAGATTTTATATTGATTGTTACAGTAAGGGACAGTGTTCGTTTGTGCACAATTTACAACTATTATCATCTGCTTTCATCCCAAAGTGTTTCTTCGCTACCTCACACACTATGCCCCACTCGGGGGAGAGAGTAATCATATTTTATGTTATATAGTTACGAACGGTATAAATTAATGTAATATTGTATCCTAAAGGGTATTTATCATCTATCGTGGGACACAAATTGATTAATCAAAGGGTGAATAACATATCTTCTCTTTCTCTGGCCCTTAATTTCTCTCTATTCCTCTCTTACCGAGGATCTTAACTTAAGATATTTGTACGAAGCTACTATTCGGTTGTTGTAATACTGTTTTAATTAGAATTGGCTGTAAATACTGTAAATGTTTTTATTATTGCGATTAGGTTGCATTCAATAACTAATGAGTATTCCATTTGTTTTTCGAAACGTAAGTGGACAAGTTCTTTAAGCTGCGAAGTTCATACTCTTATTAGATCAATACAGATTGAGATATCCGCACAAACCCGCCAGCCCACTTTATTTATCCGCGAAAGGCGCAAACTTCAAAGGCCAAAGTTTGTTTTCTTCTTTAAGGACCAAAACACCACTAAGTAATTAGCTGGAGAAACTTGAGTAGGTGAAAGTAAATTAATAGCAGGCTCGCTTGTTTTTCTCCAGCGGCCGAAGTTGGGATAAGGCCAAACTAGACGGAAACATCTGTGAGGATTCATCAATAAATGATACTAATTGGGATATTAATCAATTACGAGTGAACTTCGTATTTTAAACCACTTCTCAAGCTATCGCTGATGAGAATTCACAAAGTTGAAGTCCAAATCATTTCAATTTATTTGCAAACTGCCTGAGCCGATAAATCTTCAAGTCTACGGTTTCTGATTTTGTTGAACTGTAATGTTTTGCTGTTGGTTTCTGACACGACTGTTTTTTGGGAACTGATTAATCGAGTTCTGTTAGTTAATGTAATTAACTTCCGATGTATAAGGGGCAATCCAAAAGTTTTGATTTGTGGGATGAATGTATCGCATTAGTGAGATATTCTATATGAAGATGCTATCCCATCTCCATAAAATGTAAATATTATTATTGCTAATAGTACAGTATGTTGTATTGTACGAGTATTTAGGTTTCATCAATAAGGAAATCATTAAAATAATGTAAAATAAGGTACGTTCCACAAGTCGGTACGGCAGTATCTGTGTAGCTTGAAAGATAATTTTTACTGTTTACCAATGTTTTCACTCAAACTCATGTTAATATTTCCCACTAAGTTCTTAACCTCAGTTAAAGCGAACGGATGTATACATCAACCCAGGTAGTGACATTAATTGTTCGGGAATAACATGATAACATATTAAATCACCTACTATATGGCTCATCGTATAGGGAAGGGATGAGGATGTATATACGATTTAAATGTTATGAATAATCTTAAACGATAAAGAAACATGAACTTCTTACAATGACTCATGGGACGAAATTGCCGCAGGACATATTAACGCAGAAATCAACGTCGTCTGAAGGTGAGTTGAGCAGAATGTTACAATTAGAAGGTGATGAAATATGATCGACGGATTATACGTGCTCACATGAGCAACGTGATGTATAAGGATTGTGGGGAACGAAATTCATAAGGAACCGTTTACATCCTGAAACCCACTCGTTCTCGGAAAATATCTTCAAAATCGGGAGCAAACAGTAGAAGTTATACTTATTACAAAGAATTCTGGTTCGCGCTTGGCAGGAGCTCCTAATCATACGATGATTTTGACATTTCTCTGAGATTATAAGATCATTTCTTTCCTGATGCCCTAGAACTTTTAGACAGATCGGATTATTAGAACTTGAGAAAATGATGCATGACGGGTTTGACGTTTACATGCGCAGAGCAACCCTTACATCTCCTGAAAATGTCTTCAAAATCGGAGGAAAACTGAGGAAATAAAACTTGTTACAGAAATATACAGAATATGTGTTACAGAAACGCACACACATTTTAAAAAAATGGTTCAATCTCCCCTTAAACGCGGAGAAGCCAAGCCATTAAATAAAAACGAAAAACTAAGCAAAATAAAAGTGAGGAGGAATCCGGCCTTAGGGATTTGGGAAACAAAGGAAGCTGGTAGAGGGAGGTTAGGAGGTGCCCTATAGAATGACCAACAGTTTAAGTGAGAGCTCCAGATGACCCCAGCGGTGATACCACGAAGTACTCCTGTCGAAATACCCAGCTCGAGGAGCTCCGTGGCATTTTTCCCGCACAGCACCCCACGCAATGAAAGTTTTGCAGCCATAACCTGACGTTATTAGGCGTGACTCCATTTAGCTCACACACGCTTGCCGCAGGCCGGTTCTATCATATTTACTTCTCTTTAGCTCTCTACGTCTGTTCCATCCAACACTTGTATGAGATTTATTGATCATTTCTTCCTGGGTACCCTAGAAATTTGAGACGGATTGGATTATTAGAACTTGAGAAAATGATGCATGGCGGGTTTGACGTTTACTTACGTAGACTAACCATTACATTTCCAAATAATTTAATCGAACTCTAGGAAAAGTGAGAGAATAATACTTGTTGCAGGAACACACACAAGCAGACAAACAGACAAAATTACACGACACGAAAGTTCTTCAGAAAGATTTAACATGCAAATTGAGAGTTGGAATTCCGATACTGAAAAAAAAAAACAACTTTTTCATCCTGCGAAAGTGAAAACAAAGTGTCCGCTACCTACATTCAGCTTCGAATAGAAGATAATTAGTACGATAAGGAGGTGGAGGCTGCAAGATGTGGTTGGTTTAGAGGGGAAGAATCTGGTAGTGCCTAAGCTCTTGGCAAGACACTATTCAACCGTTTGTCAAACGTAATACTACTAACCTGCCGCATGGTATAGATAAATCTGCTCAGGCCTTTCTGATGTTTTTTCTTGCCGACGAATTGGTAGGCGATATGTAACCCATTCCCTGACATTTTTTTACTCATCTTCCTACACCTTTCTCAGCTTTCTCATGTTCCTTCTCACAGTTTAATTTTTACAAATTTTATATTGGTTTATTGTTTGCATTGTCTACGGCTGAATATCATAGTAGCTATCAACTCTCCCAAGAGTCAAATTGTTGGTTTGGTTTAAATACGTTTTCCGGCGAGGTCAGAATTTGGCGAGCTGCGATATTTGGGAGCAACAGAAAAAGGATTGTTAGAAATCTGCGTCATTGTTGCTCGATTCCAGACAGTGTCGGCAATGTTAATGACAGATGAAGAAGAAAAATAAACCTTCTAGCTTCCGAGGAACGCTACGCATCCTTCATACCTTCAGCACCCCAGCACCGTTGCTCCAGGGAATGGAACCACTAATGAAAGTGGAGTGGTCTATCTTAGTGAAGTCGACCACCGAATTGAACTGTATTGTCCAACAAACATGTTCAATTTATATACAAATTATATAATCGGAAAGCCCTTTTCTGCTGACCACAGCAGGCGAGGGTATAAAAGCCGCGGAGCCGAGCCCCTCGAGTTTAGTCTTAGTTCGTTCTCGCTGTGTGTCAGGCATAAGATCCGCTATTGATTGTCACGTTCTTCTGTGTGAAAATTGTCCAATAAAACCCGTATCTTTTTAAAAACTGTTCCTGATTACTAGAAACCAAAACTTACATGTACTCCTGATAGTATAGGTTTAAGAAAAAACTCATATTTTTTCGCTGGGTGTCGAAATATTGGTTCTACATCGACATATGTATTGGTTCAGCAAAGCGACGTTGTTATTCATTTGCTTGTTTACTTTCATGATCCTTCGAATACATCGGGGTACCCTACAGCTTATCAATGCTCCTCTATACCTAGTAATTCATTTCTAGATGTCTGAAAATGATTTTCTTTCAGGATGGAGGAGAGTTTCTTTCAGCCAAATGCGAATAAACCCACATCATTTTCATCGGGGAATAACATTAATAGCGATATTGAAATTATTAGGAATCGTTTTAATTTTGTTGTTAAGTTCAATCCTCATTCTTATTTACTCAGGTAGCTACATTTGTCACCCATTCAGATTATCATATCAATAACACTGTACTTAGGTGTCACTTCTAATGTTATATTTTATTTATATCAGACTATTGTCTCACAACGGAACAGGTCTATATTTCTCATTTGAATGCACCTTCATGAATATCTATAAGCCAGTAAAGAAACAGAATATACGATTTACGCAGATCGTTCGCTATAACCAGACTTTTCCAAGGTGTATTCAATTAATACGATTCATTATAATAGCAATATCACTGTTCATAGTATCGCCCGATGAAAATGATATGGTTTAACTCACATATGACAGAGAGAGAAAAACATTTATTGATCATATATGGGGTGGAATGTTGGGTTAGTTGGGATTTGTGAAAAGTATAAATTGATATGCCAAAAGCTCGAAGTGGTATGGAAGCCAGAAGTAGAAATTGAGTCGCCGAAAGTTTAAATTGAGATGCCAAAAATATTAGAATTGATTCGTGCCAAAGGTTCAAATTAATTTGCCAAAATCTTCAATTTGATAGTATGCCAAAAATTCAAATTGATTTTGCCAAACTAATCTGATTTCATTCTACACTCACATATGACTGATAGAAACTCTGCTCGTTTCAGACTTCTAGAAGTCAATTATTAGGTGTGGAGGGGCATTGATCAACTGAGTGACATATGTGGATAATTTATTTTCTAGTCATTCCGGTGCTGAAATTGGGGCTACTCTTATGAAATGCGAGGCTTCTTAGTTAATGCACTACAGAACACGCCTCGTAAACATAGACCGGTAGTCCACTTAAAAAGGCTATCCGCAGGTATAATCTACCTCTATGTTGTAATTTTCAGGATCGGAACAATAAGTCAAGGTACCAATTCATACTGGGAGGTACCCAGTTCGGGGTTCTAGGAATTTCGCTGGACGCGAGTCCACCCCCGTCCGCCCCTCAAGCGATCTCGGAGGCGGCGTGGACTCTCTCAATCGATAGACGCGCGCAGTCTTCGCCCGCCTCACCCACCGCGACCGCCCCAACTCTGCTGTTGCCCCAGGACGTCCCAAATGCCACCCCCGCCGATTCCGAACATAAACAGATCCCCTCTCATCATCGAGCCTTTAGCTGGTCATTCACAAACCCTCTCCTCCCATTGAACAGAAATATCCTACGTTACGTCAGTGAAATTTAATAAGAAACTTATAATAAAGCAAAAAATGCTAATACTGAAATCAAAGCAATGTACAGGACATTTACTTCTCAAATGAAAATGGACAAGTTAACCGATACTTTTCCGACAACGTATCTTATAAAAAACTTGGAATTTTTTAAACCAATTTAAGCAATACTGGGAAACTGAATTTAGTTAAATTGCTAAGATATTGTGGACTTGAAGCAGCTGGTTTTTAAAACGGGTTGAATGGGGCCTGAATGTAGGGAAATCTTACAATAGGCAGAAATGGGTGAATGTTTATTTTGACTATCAATTGGTCATATTTATAAACACCTTATCAAGTATCCCCATGTTACCTAAGGGGGCAGTACGAAGAGAGGAACTGGTGATGAGATGGTATAGTTCCTCCTTCCAAGGACTGTAGCTGCCAGCCAGCTAGATTCAGAGAATTCTCTAGAAGCTAAAACTATATGGTTAGGCAAAGTTGTTTCTGGAAACGGGACAGTTTCTCCAATATATCCATCACAGTTGTACTTCTGACTCTATTTTATGATGACCCAAGTTGGATTCAAACTGACATTTTTAGTAATCTATTGAAACAACATCTACTTTCATTGTCTATGACAAAATCGTCATAAATATTTGAGGGTTTATGCAGAATAATTCGTGTGAAGTGGGCGGGAATAGAAGAGTGCTATGGAGCAAATCACTCACCCAATTTTTCTCAACAACTTTGGAGCAATGGAATTCACAGCTGGAGGGCAACTGCTGTCCCAATAGGATGTACAAATGTATTCATTTATATGCATTTTAGAAGACTAAATATGGTCGTTCCTCCACAAGGAATTTAATTTAGACTTCCAAGTAATTACTGCACAATCATGAATTTAGATACATTAATCAAACAAACGTTAAAGTACAGTGTTTTCTTGTCATTGAGATTATTACATGCTTTTTTTTCGTAGGGATGATTTAAATATTAACATAACTCAAAAACAAAAGTATTTGAACAAATTTCCAAATTTGGGTTTCTTCATTTCACAGGTAATTACAGAAGGAGGATTATATTCATAGAATCTAATTGAGGCAGATACCGTGAGTTATATAATATTTATTATGATAATATAACAATACGTATGTGATAATAATATACACAACATTTGTTAACATATTATGTTCTGTCGTCGTTGTGATCTCACATAAGGTACTCGTAGACCCTATTTAATTTATGAATCACACCCGAACATTGAGCAGGCATACTCTCTCAAACCCATTGGTGCTTTTTTCTCATTCTAGCGTTTTTCGTGTAAACAAAGACTACAATTTTACCATTGAACTATTAGTACAAATCGCCACTATCGTGTTGTATTAAGAGATACTGAAAACGGTGTTCATAGCGATGAAAATGCTGCCCCTGTTGAAATTCACTTTAAGAAAAAACTATATCAAAATGACATTCAGTGAACCGTGTAGGAGCAAGAAACAGCGTTGGTTAGCAATCGTGTTATTCACTACAGTTGAAATCAGCAAATTTTGTACCCATCTCCACTCAAACAAAGAATAACAATAGGAGACCCCCCCCCCCCCCCCCGAAACACAATGAGGTTTCCGCATCGACATACAAATTAACTTATCATAAAAACAACTCCCTCCGAATATTTACTGGCTTAGTGAAAATCCGTACGCCAGGTTTCCTACTTCACGATGTAGCGAATGGAGGCTTAGGTTTTTCCTTCTCTAATTTTTTACGAAATACCAAAGCTCGTTCTAGGACCAGGATAATGAATCAATTAATTGAATCATGCTTTATTTGTAATCGTCATAGCAAACATAGGTACATCATGTGAACAATAAATAAATAATTTAAGTTTGTAACAGTCTTCAACCTCAACAATGATAACATGGTGTTTGAAAACAATCGCACCTATACATCTTCAAAAACATACAACTATCACATGGTAAATGTTTACTTTTTTAAAGTCAAGTACACACGTTTTGGAGTTTAACCAAGATTTCATTTCTCAGCAATGATGTAGGATAGTGTTCCGTTCAAAATTTCCGCTAAACACGAGCAGAGGCTTCATCAACATACGAACCCAGAAGCTCTACGATTATTAGACAACAGCAATCATCCGACGTCTGGATAGAACAAAACCTCTCGACCTTGAGGCGTGTCAATGTGACAAGTGCTTGAACTGATCATATAGAGTAGTTGCCGTTGGGCTATTACCTCTACAAACTGTAGTTATTGTAATAAGTACGAGTACAACGTAAATTCACATACAACGCTAAAAAAAAAAAAAATTCACTTTGCATTTTATTACCAAGATAACGAATAAATGAGTAGAAAAATGCTGTATTTATAAACATCATCAAAATATATACACTAAGTGAAAACATGTAACAACTAAGGTCATAGGAGAATGTGTGATTTGTTCGCAGCCGTTATTGAAACATAACACAAAAACTTCGGCGACGCTGCCAACATTTAGTTAATTGAAAAAGTCTACTTATAGTAACGTCGTCCCTCACATCAATACAAAAATCTGGCTTAAGAAATATGAAGATTTACAACCATTAACAAAAAAATAAACATTTATTTTATAACCTTAGTATGTCAATCGATGATAAAAATAAATATGCTGTACGTATTCACAACACTTTAATTCAGTGGTTCCCAAACTGGGCGATATCGCCCACTTGTGGGCGATGAGAGGTCTCTGGGGGGCGATGGGAGATCAATGGGCATTAGGGGGGCGATGAGTCGAAAAGTGGGCGATAAGGGGGCGATGATCAATTTGCTCAATTTGAAGATAACTCTGACTGAAAATATTCACAAAATTCCTTGAATTATCAAATAGGAAATTAACAAAATCTTCTAACAAAGTGATGAAACATTCCCGGAACCGATTCGATGGTTCGATTATCGATGTTTTGCTTTCGATGTACAACAACACCCGTAGCTCAGCAATATCCAGGTATATGGGCCATCGTTCAGAAATATTTAATCGCGTTCCCGTCATCCTATCTTGTACATCGCGGATTCAGCATAGTTTCCGACCTAATTTCTAAGAAGAGGAACCGTCTGCAGATCTCATCAAGAGGAGACTTGAGGCTGAAGTTGATCAAAATTGAACCCAACGTAGAACAGCTGATTCACGCTCATCAAGTTAACCCATCTCACTAGCCTCCGTTTCAAGTTTGAACCAGTTTTTCTAAAAATGCTTTTCCAAATATGGAAGTTTTTTCGAATGTCAGCGTTTTTTGTTCTTTCTCACATTTGAGTTTTTAAAATTATTTTCAAACTAGTTCATGTTTCTAGCTGTGAATTTGTGTGTAAAAAAACGAATTTCTTGATATATGTGTGTGAATGTGTTGATATATGTTTGTTGTATGTAAATTCAGTAAATATACAATTTTTTTGTAACGTGTGTTTTCTGCAATGTTTTCATTGTTCGGAGTTTGGACTGACTGGGTACATTTTAGTTTAGGTATAGTCAGTCTTCAGTTGAAGAAATCTTTGCGGTGTGTATGGGGGGGAGGGGGGGGGAGAATATGACGTAACTCGGGCGGCCGATGTGGGCGATGGTCAAATATAGTTTGGGAACCACTGCTTTAATTCAACATCTAATTGTGATATATACAGGGTGTCCCAGGAGTTATGTGCAATCCGACTCCTACGTGTTCTACAACTCATTTCCGACCCAAAATGCCTCTTAGCAATTTTTTGCCAGCGGCCTCGTTTCCGAGCTATTCGCGATTTAATATTTTTTCCGTGTTTTCGATCTTATGCCATTAAAACTGTCATAACTCCCTCAATTTCGGAGATAGCTCAAATTTAATGACACCGTTGGAAAGAGCTTTGAATTTTCTATCTATTTGATGTCAGAAAACTTTTTTTGATTTCATTAAAGATGTGCGATTTGCTGCGCGAAATGGCAGTTATGTAAAAATCTTGAAATCGCCTGTTTTTCATCTCGCCTAGAAACCCCATGAATGCTTGACGCAGAACTGTGCAGGCCTGGTAAAACGTGCGCCAAAATGTCAGCTTTCCAACGGTGTAGTCGTTTTGGTTTTTAAGAATATTTTTAGTTGAGGAAAAGGAGTTTAAATGCAGAAAAACGTGTGTTTTTTGTTAAAAATGAGGTTTTTCGCAAGTCTAGAAGATGAATGCGACTCATCGCAGTGGGAAATGAGTTGTACAACACGTTGGAGTCGGATTGTGCATAAGTCCTGGGGCACCCTGTAACACTAAAAAATACCTAATGATTGAAAGTTGGGAAAGCTACGGAGGAGGCATTGTCTTGGTCAGGGGCGCGGATATGCAATGACCCGCACGACCGCCAGGTCTTGAAGGAGGGGTTGCTTTGTGCGCCGTGTATTATCAATCCCAATCTGATTTGGTCGTGGCATTTGGTGTCGCAGTGTTAGTAATTTATTGTTTCTGACCAATTTCAGTTTTAGTAAAATGTTTATTGACTCGAACATGTTAACCAGTTGTTGGACAATGGTAAGATATTGTTTCTTAAATCGAGTTCATACAAAGAGTTAGAGTTTAAACAAGATTGTTAAGATATAAATTTTAAAATAAATATTTAAAAATGAAAAATGAAAATGAATTTAATGATTGAAAACGTTCGTTTTTGATCAGCGTCTACGGCATTTCCAAACTGTCCATCCAAAGTCATGATAATCGAAGATCCGAGAGACAGCTATTGTTTGTGTTCATTTACGATTGATTGCGATAATTTGCTTTCAGTTGAGTAGCTATACCACAAGTTAGTATGTTGACATGATTTTTGTGTACGATTGTGTCTTGTCGGTGTGACTGCATCGACAGTATAAATGAGTCAACGAATTAATTCTAAGGACTGTTGTCTCGTACTCGTCGGCTTTTCGCTCCGATTCTAATGAGCAGTTTAATTCAATAATCAGCAGTCTAATTTCAATATTTTCAACTTTTCAATTAATCAACATTATTGGTGCATCGGTACCTAACTCATGGGATTCCAACGATTTTGATCATTTCCGAACTCCACCAACCTTGTTAGGGACCTATTCAACGTTATCAAGACGTTATCAACGCCTTAGTAACGAATCCTCTAGAACAAACTGCACAAGTCACGAACCTGTTCATTCATGTATCAATCAATACGTTGAATTATTCATTTAATTTGCCAACATTACGCTCCTCTGAGCCCGTACTGACTTCACAAAGGTCTCATTTTAATGTGGTGGTCAGAAATAAACGTGAATTGCGACCCAAGAGGTAGGGCTGGTGAAGCGGTGGTTAGCTAACCCGAGGTTATCTGAGATAATTGTCGGTTAGGGCCCCGAAGGAATAATTTCCCCCTTTCTCTATGAAAATCCGGGTCAAGTTAACACGCAGTTGTATCGGTCTGGGGAGGGTTGCTTTGAACAATAACGGGAAGCTCCAAGATGAATATTAAGCAAACACTGACGCCCTTGGTCTTTCCAGATACATTTTTCGTTGTGCCACATAAAACAGAGACCAAAATACTTATCATATAAACAATTACATCCCATTAAAGATTGGAAAGCGTACGTGGTTTCTTTGGGAGCGATGTTTTGAAGAAATTAAAACGATGATCATATGAAATGGCTATCAAGAACTGAAACATTTTAATCAAGTTAATTTTCCTATTTTTTTGGAATTAAAGTAACTAAATAAATTGAATATATCCCTAGTTTATCCCCCTTAGTAATCGCCAGTAGAATCAAATAGCTTCAAAGAAATCAAATCGTAAGAACAGTTAAGTAATGCAATGCATAATTAATAGTCAGTTTTCCATAACTGTTGAAATGTCAGATAGATAGGATCGATTTATTTTCTTGCGACAACATTCACCTCCTAGCAATTTCTTTTTTAGTCCGCTCCTTTTTTCTCTATTCTGTATCAAAGTTCTTTTCTCTCGTATTTCAGACCGACCTTACTTCACTGAAATGGCCACAACCCCCTTAATATACCTACTGAATAAATTAATTTTAAATTATACCGTCGATAATAGCGTTAATTTTTCTTCAATCAAATTTTCTTCTGAGTCACGTTTTTTCTAGCCTAAACTTGAATTTTTGTCAACCTTCGGCTTTTTAAACAATTTTCAATGTTGATTTACCACCACACTCTGATAGATGAACTATACTGTATAAACATTTACATTGAATCAGCTTTCTAATGGTTTAATAAATTTTTAGTTTAGAGCAATTTTTTGACAGAGAAATAGGTGTTAGGCATGCAATAATGCCGAAGGTGTTGGATGAAATTGAACGTGACAGGGGGATAAAACTGCTTAATTTTTCTCGGTGAATTGAATGAATGCATTTCGAAAACTCACCCAACGATTAAAAGCAAAAAATGAAGGGGGCGGAGGCGGTGTTGTGTAATTCAGAAATGAAAAAGGAAGAAATGAAAATTCTTAGATTTGTGAGAGTAATTGTATTCTGATGTTTCAGAGTAACCGTAGTATTCTCTATTTGGAAAATACGGGTTTATTTTTATTTGAACACATGTATGTTACAAGTAGGGTAACTATACCAGTAGTGGGACATGGCCCGGTAGTGGGACACATCAGTAAACCTAAAATACAACCTTTTTATTCATTTCTGAAGAACGAAATGAATATAATAAAAAAATATTTACAACTTCTTTTTACAACCCACAACGGCTTCCATCTCCTTCTATTCCAACAACAAATTTTATTTCTCTACAGATCACAGCTTTTTTTCCTTTCAGATCTAACCAACATCCTCCTCCCCCTCCTTCCTTTGATTCTTGATCGTTCGGGAGCTTTAGAAATGCGATCATTCGATTCAGCGAGAAAAACTTCGTAGTATATCTCCCTCCCGCGTTCAATTTCATCCGTTATCATTTCCATTATCTCAAGCCAAAACGCTGATTTCGTTTGAAAAATTGACGTTTTCCCACCTTCAAACACCAATTTATCTGTCAAAAATCGCTCTAAAATAGAAATGTAATAAAACGATAGAATTCTGATTCAATGTAAATGTTAATATGGTAGAGATCCATCCATTTTTTAGTAGACAGTGTGGTGATAAATCGACATTGAAAATCGTTTCAAAATCAGAAGGTTGACAAAAATTAAAGTTTAGGCTAGAAAAAACCATGAACAACGTGGAAATAGGAGAAGATTTTATGGAATAAAAATTGAAGAATAATTAACGTATAATTTAAAATTTATTTGTTTATTATGTAAATCAAGAGACTTAAGGACATTTCACTGATGGAACGTCAAAAATATGAGGCAAAATTTGATGTAAATCAGTTGCTGAATCGATCCCTGAAATTTAGTCGCTCTTATACCGAACAAACTGTATATAAGTAGTAAAGTTATGTATTATTGAGCCCGGTTCTTTCTCTGACAATCAGGTACCAGCGGAAATCTGCTTCTTTCCCAATAATGTAGAGTTCCATTTGATCAGTTTCCTTTTTGACAGTGTAGGTACCAATTAAAGTTCCCTTACTGAGTGACAATGCAGAGTATCGTTTAGGCTTAGCTCCGTTTCTGGCAATTCAGGTACACATATCCTTCTAAACGAACCACCCAAATAAGCCACCATACGAATATATATCCAACATAAATATTGTTTCATTTCTGACTACGTATTGGGATTTGAATACGTATAGCTCAAAACGAGCTATTTTTTTCAGCAAACTATTCCTGCTATTACTGATAAAGGCCATTAAAAACGACAATATTGTTGATTTTCGCGGTTAATGACCGAGAAAGACTTTTGTCAAATGCGCATCTAAATTGAAATCGAATCGAATTTGGAATATTTTGTTCGTCAGCTATGTTCCTATATTTACTATTTGCTTATCAGTGGTGTCGGAATTTTTCCACGACATAAACGATATTGAGGACCCTGAGAGTTGGACTGGTACACTTGACGTTTAATGAACGGACTGCAAACCATTTAGGTCAACATACCATTCAAGGACTCAAATATTCGGCGCTTACGTTTCTAACGCCGATCGCTAAATCGACCAGCAAATCAATTGGACCGGATTCGTTTATTAATTGAAGAGCTCTGACTTCAATTCCGAGTCTAGTCTCGACCAACCATCGGTCCGTCCACGTGTCGGTGAGTTTCCGTATTAAACGTTCGTTTACAACTGCCGTTTATCTTAAAATCAATTTAGTTGCACTAGTATTCACGTATTTGTAGTTATTGTCTACGTGTGGTACATAGTTATCACATTATGGTTATTAACCTCTGAAAACATGGTTTCGTTAGTGTGTACTTGCTTGGTTTGTCAGAGCCTGAAACTTGGAGATAGTATGCGGTTTCATCAGGAATAAAAGACTTAGGAATAAAATGATTTGGCTGAAGTGCTCTTCGAATGTGAGAGTGCATAGTATGCAATATGAATCTTCCAGTAATTAGTCTTGCAAAAACACATTTTAATTAACGTGGACTCATCTCAGAACGCTACAATTGGATTCAATTGGGGATTCTGAATCAAACATTTTCGTAGGAGAATAGTTTTATTTAATTTTGATGGGTCTAACAATGCAAAAAGTCAATAGTAGGTAAATGTTCGGGTGGAAAAACAATGGGCGATAGAAAAAATGCGATAAATATTTGCTTTCCGCAAAGAATCAAATATGCTCTTGTTTTTATTTGTTTTATGAATGAATATATCAATTTCTTAAGAGTATCCTAGGCTGTACACGAGAACGGGCGATTCGGAAATAACTCAGATTTGTTGGTTTGGTAGCGAAGGGTCTTTAGTTGTTAAACAGGTGTAAAGAATTAGGTTGTTAATGGATTGAGTAAAATGAAAGGAGTATCGTGAGAAACCAAAATTACAAAGTCATTTTGATTTTCAGCTGGAATGTGCCCAAAATCTCATCCTAATTAGCCTTTTAATGTCAGAGCTGTGCACATAACAACGAAGTTCAGGTTAGTGCACGTGCATTCGCATTCATTGGATCTGTTTTGATCCATTTAGTACAGTACAATTTTGAAGCGATTTAGTTGAAACTTTAAATTTGAGAACGGCAGATCATGAGAAATTTATTCGAGATAATTCATGTTTGCTATCATACAAACTCTATCATGTAGCCCTCAATCTAACGGCAATTACTTACTAAGATATATTTGCGTGAGAAGTCTATTAGTCTCTATTTACCTTTCGGTTTATTAGTCTCCAGGTATCGTTGGTACCTAATAACCAATTTCGGTTTTTCTGCATACGCGATGGTTCCTTTGACCATTTTTGACCACTGATACCTAATTATTATCAAAATTTACCAACCAAATAGACCCTTGCTTGATTTTCGTTTTTTCCTGGAATACATGATTTTTGATCTTGGGACGGCAAACGCCAGCCTTGTCCGTACCCATCCAAGGAGCTTGTACTGGGTCTTCCCCATTACTAGCTTAAGCGTTTGACGACTAAACTGCATAACAAACTGTTAAAACGGCATTCAAATTTTAAGTAGCGCTTAAGCAATTCTAGCGATCTACGTAGAAGAGAGATAGGTCACAAAAACACAAATTATGTGTCCAGAAGACACTTTCCTGCAAAGTATATTCGCGGAAATTGTAAGTTCAGAACGTCTTTGTCAATATTCATCCTCCCTTCCACTTCTTCTGAGTAAATCTCTCACATTTAGTACAACTAGCTTATTGCAGATACTAACGGTTCTGCTCTACCCGGGCAGCAGTAATTTGCAGTAGTTAACTCCAACCAGGGAGTAGAGAGAGAGTTCCAGTATTTGTCGCCTTGAAGAAGTAGTTGAGAAGTTGTACCTTCAACTACATTAAAGTTTTAACAGTCGTGTTATAACGTTTTCTTTCTCAAAAACGTTCAAATTACTGTCGAACAATCTTACACAGCTTTCGTGCCTCTCATTGATCTTGACTCAGATTGCGTGACAAGGGGCTGTTGCCAATGTTTTTACCAGTACTATTTAAACCCGTTCTAGACACCTCGAGACCACTTATCGCCGCTTGTACGAGATCAATTAGCACAACAGCTAAACGCCTAGCACTTCAGCCTAAACTTCCAAAAAAAAAAAAAAGAAACTTCCAGTTTGTTGTTAACTAGTTACCTAGCAGTGGTTAAAAGTTATAGTGATTTTGGATCTTTTAATTCGTTCTGTCCGGGTACTATATTGATAATGAGATAGCTAAGTAACTTTTATGTAGTCAGTGATTTTGAACTGTGACCGACGGGTGTGCTTGAAAATTAGTCTACAACATAGTCATTGGTATTTATAGATCCATATCCACCAATTGGCATTTATTAAAATGCATTACAAGTATATTTTAGCCTATTCCTGGTGTCAAAATGTATTTGCTTGATGGAATTGGATTCATGTGATCTATTCGGTCAACTAATTTGTTAGGTTCCAATATCCACTACGAGAGAGATTATAATGAGTAAGTAGAGACATTAGTTACTGAAGTAGGTACTCTCCAACATGATATGTTGGATGGGTCGACGTTTTGCAAGTAGTATGTCGCGTCGCCAATTCTATGGCAATAGCAATAACTGTATGGCCGTGCTAGATCAATCGATATTCATTCCTGGTCCCTCCCCAAAATTGACGGACATTGGAGAACTAGGAAGCTCGAAAATGTCCACCCTTAAGTAGTTCAGGAGTCGTCGTTATTATTACTGTTGAGAAGTAAAGGATATGAAAGTGAGAACAAAAATGTACAGTATAGGCCAATCATGGCTGGTGATGTGATCGAATTGCAGCTGATTTGAAATAATTAGACTGTTCTCCATCAACTATCCTTCATATTCGAGCGAGGTCCAAGAAAATGATGGTTAATGGATTTCACTGTATCTCATTAGCCAACAGGTATTGACACACACACACACACACACACACACACACACACACACACACTAAACGAATATTGTCCAAAATGGTCTAATATACAAAAAGGGGAGCGGAAATTTCGATTTTTGCATGAAAAAATGTTTCATATCTCGAACGTGAAAACAAAGCTTTCGCATCGAACAGTAGACTTGGGAGCATAAAAACATTTACTAATTACAAGTACTAATTTTACAGGAAGAGCGTGAGTACTTGAACATGGGTACAAGTCCACAACACGGTACCTAGCCCGAATTAACTGAAATGCACAATCACAAAATTTGTATTAAAGTATTAAAAAGTATTTTACTCTGTAAATACTTGTCAAGGTGCACATACTTCTATTGCTCTACTGCATCCGTGTTTTTGGAAGGGAATACTCTTGTTTTTAAATATAGTGTTTGAAATAAGTACTCAGTACGGACTTACTTAACCAACTAAAACTGTAGAACTAACTCTAACTGTATTCGTCTAATAGCATATTTGATAGACGGAATCGTGGACAAACATAAAATGTCTAAATATGTGAAATTGTTATTTTTTCATTTACTGCGCAATAGGTTAGAGGAAACATAGTAGTGATGTAAAATTTACCGTACTACCTATTGTCACATTCATTTTCACTTCTCCGATTTCCGTAGAAGCTAAGCACAGAGCACGGAACAGCATCATCAATTTCTTCGGCCTACGTCCTCCTCGAGAGAAGAGCCTTTACAAAATCCCACAGCTCACATTCATTTATGATATTATTCGCAAGATTCGAGACGTCGTGTATCAAAGTGCACCCCTTGGCGAACATTCGGATATACTTGCCGAACATTCGCCTCGATGTGAATACCGCATATGTGTGTCCAGCTTTAAATAAACTGATTCCGACCTCAACATTCACCTTATCTCGTCCTCCGAATCGAAAAAAAAGAATAAATAAATAAAATATAATTAAATTGACAGCTTCAAATCACTACACACATATTTGTTGCGTGATTGTAAGTTGAGAGAAGTAGTAAATTCCTCTATGATTTTATGTTTATTCAAGATAAAATCGGCACTATTTACAATATATTTCTCCTTAGGGCCTCATCAGTTGCAGTATGGTTGTATAATTACTGCGTCAAATGCTAAAACCGCTAGTGGGTATCACTAGTGGGATCTATTTTTTTGTTAACGTTGGAACCTGTCATGAATGTGTCTAGTTTTCAAATATTTAAGAGCAGGTAATCTTTCTGGCTTTGACCAACAATTTGTTATTATTCTGTATTAGATAACCGGACTACTGGGATTGTACTGTAAAACCAGAGACAATGCTTTTCGGTACACTCGGCAACATATGTAAAAATCCTACTGAAATTTAACAAGATAAAATGAAAATAATGTAAAAAGAATGCTCCTCAATTGAACATGGAAGACAGCGTTATATAATATTCCTATAGCATTAATGGTAACGAAAAGGAGTATTGCATATTCATGTTGTTAAATTTCATCCTTAAAAGTGAAAAAGAGTGACGTCGATTTTAATCAATGGTCTGAAACACGAATGTTCCAGATTTAGCTAGGAAGAAAACTCCCGGGAGATTACAATCGGTTTATAATTGGAAGTAAGCCAAAAATAGTAGACGCCCTACTTCATTGAATTATTTCCACGAACGACATTATTAAAAATGAAATGCGTTTTTCATGATTTCTTGTTGGACTTTCATTGAAGGTATTCCATACTTCAACTCAAGATTGTGATTAAATCATGTCAAAGAATGCATTGTAGGGTATGAAAGCGTGCATATGTTTGCCTTGGTTTGTAACAATCCCAAACGATACATAGGTAAATAAGGATACGTTATCGTAGGGAGTTCAATCCCAGATCCTTCTAAACTATACGAAATTATATTTTCGCGGCTTACGAATAACTTTGTCGTGTTTACTCCTGGGCCTTCCAATCTTAAAACCTGTTTTCACCTCTGCCTTCTCTCCCATTATCGTTGGCTGGAACTCATCTTAGGTTGTTTTGTGGAATTAAGTAACCGAATTATCTTTGAGCGGAAGCCGAAATCGGACAGGAAGTAAACATGAGGAGGTATTTTGGTAGATAGAGGCGGTTGCTACCACTAATTCTGCCTGCGTCGAATGTTTACATTTGGTTGGGATCCCAGACGTTCTGAATTCCACGGACTGATTATACATTCTTCCCGTTCATTTGCTGACGAAGAATTGATTTGGAAATCGAACGAATTTCCCAGAAGTGCGATGGTCAGATGATACAAATTTCTAACCTGTTAAATGTTGCAAAATACATCAGGATTATCAGGCCATGAAGTTTATCGAAATAATCTACCCAGTTACGGTATCAAAACATCAACGTTAGTCAAAATCTAATATTTCCTCTAATATATCATGTTTTGGAACGGACAAATATGGTCAGTGAATTCGTTTTCCTGTATTTTCCGGGGTGCTCTAAAAAATTTTATACTACTGAATATTATTAAATTAAAATTAGCCGGTAAGTTTGTAAGCTCACCCATTTCCTATGAACCAATTGGATAAATTCTGAGATTGAGGATGTAATAAAGTAGTACCTAAGTGAGTATCCAAGGTAACTAAGGGAAGATGAATATAGACTAGTCTACCATATAAACGGGAAATGTAGATATAGTCCAGCGTCACCCGCTGCCCCGGTGGCGTCTTTTGGGGACCGTACCTCTCAGGCTGGGGACTGAGACAAGACCGTACTCATGAGTCAGACAGTCAAGAAAAGCGGTTGGATTTGTCGGGCCTGCAACCATTTTAGGTCCAGGGTGCTTAATACTAGGGATAACTCGGCATTTGCAGGGTTTTCTGCAGGATAGTGCAACTCATGATGGTACCACAGAAGACGGAAACCCCAACTGCTTCAGATGTACAGATGAAAGACAAAGCACCATTGCCCTACCCCGACCCAGAGATTGTATTCATGTTAGTTAATAAATAGCACTTTGTTACACCTCCACAAGATGTGTTGTGGCCCTCAGAACAGAAGACGAGAATTAGCTAATCTATAACACTAACACTTGAACACATAATTTCTCCATGGAACTTTTCCATGTTTCCTCGTGAAATTTTGTAGGTGTGTGTGAAAGTTGCCCCAAGACTTCAAATGCAGGATGCTTTTCAACAGAACAGCAAGACATTTTTTGAAAAACAACGAAGTTTTATCAGCATCCTAGAACATGAAAGTTATTTCAGTAGGAATAATCGATCGCAAATAGTATGTCAAACTTCGTGTTAACGACTGTAAAAGAATAAGATCAGTGATCATTTCAATGGAGCTGTACTATAAAAATTGGGTGAATCATATTCAAGTAATTGTGTTATACTGTAAAAACTTCTTAAACAACAATACTGTTGGTACCATTTCTGAAATAACCTAGGGAACATTCTTCAATATAGGGAGCAAACAATGAAATTAGTCTGTGTCTAACAAATACTTTTATATCCAATTTCTAGACATAAGCATTGAGTGGGACACGCATAAAACCATCAATAAACAATGCTTGGTTGAAGAACCCATTAACGAAAGGAGGCATCAAGTACTTATACGGACTGAAATGACAAAAATGGACCTTCCAGTCCAGCCGTGAGTACTTTCCATCCAAAGATCCTTTCTCATTCTGGAGAAAGATTTGAGGATCGTACACGTGAAACTGCCTTTTCGTGTATTATTCAATAATAAACCATTGTAATCGCTCTTGAAAAAAAATGTCTAACCCCCCTGAAAATGTCATGGTTTACGTTTCAAAGGGTGTAGAATCCAAATCTGCAATACAAATGTTTCCGTCCGTCCGCCGTACGCACGATTTCTCCCAAACGGCTGGAGCAAAAAATCTGAAATTTTCAGGAAAAATCCATGTTGGTCCGACAACGCCCCAATTCTTTAGCCAGCTCTTTCACTTGATCTAAAGTGCCTTTAAGGGTTGTCAAAGTTTTGTAAAATCCCTAAAACCCTCAAAAAAAGTCAAGGCGGCCTAAATTTAGACTGTTTTTGAAGAACACCCCACGAGGAATCGAATGAGCCCCTCCCAGGTCTGTAGCTCAAACCATTCCCGATGTATGGCAGGATTTATGCTGCCAGCATTGCATCCACATTCAGTACATCACTAGGTTACTGCGATCAAAACGAACACACAGTTTTTTGTTTGTTTTGTTTTGTTTTGATCGCAGTAACCTAGTGATGTAGTGAATGTGGATACTTTAGTGACTCCTAAAAGGGTTTATAGCCGATACACGGATTGAAGCATTCTGATATGCAAGCTCCGTCTTACGAAATTTAAAATTTTCAAATAGAATATTTTTCCATTGCAATCGCTCTTGAAAAAAACTTTTGGAGTGTGCGTGTTTCACAGGTGATAAAGCGATTATTGAATTTCAGTTGATCATATTTGTGTGCCTCTTGAAAGTCAATAATCGCTCTATAACCTGTGAAACATGCCCAAAGCTCCAAAGCTTAGTAGAAATTCAAATCATGAATGCAAGCCAAATGAATGAAATTGAATAATAAACCCCAGTGACAGAATTTGCAGCGTTTTTGTTTTGCTATCGATCATTTCAACACATGAGCCTGTTAGCCATATTGGTTCTATCGGTCAATGTTCCATTGGACTTGTTAAACATTGGAAAAATATGATTAAGAATGACCAAAGATAGTTAGGGATGACTGGGCGCTGTACGGCCCATAGGCGTTCAGGCGTTAGTTGTATAGCCGTTCAGTTGTATTTGAATAAAAAATCATTTTGTGGAGCTTCCCGATTCACGATATTATTAGTTGAAGCACGAACATGAACGGCTTCAGATCAGAACTTCCCAGGAATCCGATTGAAAGAAAAATAAAATATGAATAATTTTAAACAAAAATTCGCTGTAATTAAATAAGCCGATAATAGTTGATGCGCAAGAGTCCCCGTAAAAGGACTCGTAGAAGGAGGATAACAATTAAATCTATTATAGAAGTGGTACATTTTGAGGTTAGTATTGATTTTCCGTGTACCCACTCGGATCAATGAATGATCGATGTTCCACCCACCATGACGTTCTGACATGTGAGTTGTGACCTATGACAAGCCCTACGGTATTGTGTTGAATCCGTTATTGGAATATGTTACAAATAATAAAACAACCAGACTACCAAATACCTTTTTCTACATCAAACGACAGCATTCTTTATTCAGAAAGCTTTCAATTGGAAGTTTATTTATAAAAGGCGGTTTTTATTTAGAAGTCCATGGCGTGCAATGGTGACCTTCTTTCGCCACCAACAGGAAGGGTTTCGGTAGTGAGTTATACACCCTCTCTCTACAGCTACCAATCCGTTGAATGTCGACTGGATGGATAGATAGGTGGAACGAATGGGTTTGCGAGGTACGGACGAGCCCGTTATCAGCTTCGTGCGGTAGGAAAGAAAGAATTTAGTAAGATAAAAGGTGGCACCCTGTTCTCCCTATAAGTAAAGCTTTTTTCCATCGTGACTTTTAGATGGAGTGCTGTGCCCTGAATGTCGATACTAGTTGAACGTTGAACGACGAAAGCTGAGGAAGGTAAGTCGAAATGAACAGTTCGAAAACAATCGGTGGTTAAACGGGTCACAATTGATTTACTACCGAATCACACCTTCTCTGACTCGTTAACACGATTGACGTCTTCAGAGCAACGCTTATGAGGTGTATGCAAAGTCAACAGAAATTTATATTTCAATAGTTGATATTTAGAAAAGTTTTGAAACAAAAGTAATGAAACCCAACTAATGAACAAAAATTTGACATAGTGTGGACAACTGATGATCCAAACCACTAGGTTTCTTGTACCTCTATCTCTTGTTTAGGAATGTTGAAAAGTATAGTGCTATCCCATCTTCGACAACGATTTGTACTCTGCTTATTCAAACGTAGGAAATGCTCCTGTATTAGGTATTTTAATTTCCGTTGGATTTCAAGTGTAACACGGCTCGTCAAAATTTTCCGTTGCTCGACATCAAAAGAAAGAGGTGAAGTGTATTTCAGTGAGTGATTTTTTCCACCGTGAACTTTCAGAAAATTGCTAGCTTGACGAAGGTGAATATTTATTGGAGTCTAATTTGAAGAAAAAGAAAAGCGATTTCCCGCCCTTAAATTCCTGAAGGTGGTGGAGCAAACCAGCTCGGGAACAGATACCAGTGGATAAACTGCACGCAATGGTTCTCGATATACAT
The DNA here is from genome assembly GCA_031894815.1 of Creontiades dilutus. Classification (NCBI taxonomy): domain Eukaryota; kingdom Metazoa; phylum Arthropoda; class Insecta; order Hemiptera; family Miridae; genus Creontiades; species Creontiades dilutus. The sequence continues at coordinate 639,420 of JAVIWC010000944.1, forward strand.
CCAGATTTCAGAAGACTTCGGTGGTGTCTGAAGAAACATTACAGAAGTATGTAGCAGAAAAGTTAGGTATTATAGAAGTGTCTGAATCTATTTGGGAAAGAGATGATGATTGCCAAAATAATAAATGCCTTGTATCAATCCGATGAAGCTGTTAAAAGAGCGACTGATGAAAACGCGAAAGTTGCTGAAACAAAGCCCAAAACTAAACTTGAAACAAGATATTAGAGATACGGTCACTTGAGCGAAACGAAACTTTATACACTAGCATTGGATCTGTTTAGAAACTAAAATCTACCAGATTGAACAATATGTTTCCAAGAGAAGATGATTTAGGGAAAAATCCCGAAGCAATCTGGTCAACAAAACTGAATTATTAGATATGATTCACACAGACTCATGTGAATTAACGAGTCTAAATGATTTATGTGATTTACGTTAAAATGATAATCCAACAATTGCAACAAAAGTATATTTTTACCTATATCATCGTAAGGTTTTAGGGCTTATTCTCTGGATCAACCCATCCGATATGGAAAATTCTTTTACCAACAGGAAGCTATATACTTGTGTGTCACACGCTGTACATCAACTCGAGTAATTAGAAGAGATTTTATAGTAGTGTTTTACGGGAATGGGAAATGAGTTCATAATTCAATGGTTTTCAGTGTGACAACATTACTGGACGCTGAAACTCGATTTCTTAAATACTTCTAAGTTAATCAAAGACGGTGGAAAAACTTGTATCAACGAAACAAACGAAGCTGCAGCTGCAAAACAATTTCTTAGCGACTAAGAACCGGGAACTACATACAGTATATTCAGTCCTTGGTAAGAACTGCTGTATGAATCGGATTTGGGTAAGATGCCGCGTCCACTCAATGCCGAAAGAGGTTGATCGGCCTCAAAATCAGCAATCGGTTCGGCCTTGCATCGTACGATGAAGCTGTTAAAATAGCGTGGACGGGGCGAAAGTTAATTTCATTGCCTATTCGGATCGGCATCGCGTCCACACCTGATGACAAACGGATTATTAGTAGTCGAATAATCATAATGCTTGAAAGGACGATCAAATTCTCGCCTGCCGCTGCAATTCTGATTGGAGTTACAGCTGAAAGTCGTCGCAGCCACCCTCAAAGATTTTGGGTTCGTCCATCAATAAAAAATGGAAGGGAAAAAAACAGCGCCACCGAATTTCTGAAAGATTTGATACTTGATGAGGAGGACGTTTTAAATTACGAGTAAATAAACGACGTGGGCTTTGCCGACCCGATTGAGGAACCGTTAAGCACGTCCAGACAATTCATGCGGATCCGCAATCTTTGATCAGGACCGACACCAGACCCTCGTTCGGGTCGCCTTCCGCAAGGTCGGCAGGCGTCCACACTTGTTCACCTTTGCGGATCCTACGAGGGTGCCCACCCTCACTCGGCATAGTGTGGACGCGGCTTAACGGTTTCCTTATTGATGTGCCAAAACAAAGATAAACAAATGTCTAAAATCAGAATAATAGGACCTAGAATAACAAATAGACGACCGAGTGATTCGCGGCCTGAAGTGGCTGTGTTCAGCTAATAAGATGTAGGGGATTCCTCCATAATTGCTAATACTGTTGTGGATTAGCTAACATTTGATTGGTGAATTCGTACGAAATGATCTTTTCAGAAAAATCGAATCGTTAGTCTTACCGAGCACATTCGATTGTCCCGAGCCTGTTCTGTATCGGTATAATTTATTATGATAATGTCTTTGAATGACGTGTGAATTGATTTTCATGTAAAGGAGTTTCCAGGGGCTTATGCAAAGGAACTATTTCGAACACCGCCCTGCATCTCAGATGAAAATAATTCAATTTTATCAACAATATTCAGTGCGATTCGGAATAGAAAACAGTGTCCACCATAAATAATAATGTTGACATTATCACCAAAAGTTTACAATCCATGAGCCAGTTCATATTTATTTTGTTATTGGAACAACGTAAAACGATTCAGTGGACAAAATAAAGCCAAGAGTTGATAAAATGGACAACATGGGATGAAAAGAGCTCCGGGAAACTCAATAGCTTGCGCCGAACAATTTATACCCCGCATTTCTCCCTCAGTTTTCGGTGTTTTCTTTTGTCAGTGGTGTTTTGGTAACCCAAAGGGAGCGTTGCTCTGGTCCTTCCACTGTCCCCATTCATTATTATAAGATGAACGAAGCAATTGTTGGAGGCTACACTGAGAGAAACAGCTACAAGAATCGATTTTCCATGCGAAGCGTCATTAAGGGCGGAAAAATATTAAGACAAGGAGATATTTGTGAGAGAATTCTCGGAGATTGTTTAGATGTGTATTTTCTGCTAGCACATTGCAGATTTTATTATTTTTATGATATGCGTGGACTTGGAAGCAATTGTTAGTTTTGACTTGTGAGATACCTACACAAAGCGGAGTCTTTGGGGGACGAAAATATACTCGTATAATATGAATCATTGTTAGAATCGTACAACTGAGAGTGAGCCTCAGCAATTCTTCAACAGAAATCGGCTTTGAAAAATTACAATAAGAAATGTCTAGTGTGAGAATTTTTCTTTCATTTTCTGAACGATGTAATCATAAGTTGATATTGCCATTAGAGATTAAGAAAGAAATAACTCCTCATTTTATTGTAAATTGGGAAAAAAATGTTGAAACTGGCCTAGTTTTCCACGGAGCCAAAACATTTCGTTAACGGGCACCCGTTTTCTGGGCCAAATAGTACATCAACGGAGTCGATGAAAGGAGTACACATTTGGAAAAAGAATACATTTTTCTGAACATAAATTAAAGCTGGAAGAAACTAGTATAAAATAACTTTACAAGAATGAATGGCCATTTGAAGTATTCCGCTTCGGCGACAACTCGATGTGTGTCCACAAACACGCGTTTTGGAATCATAAGCGATTCGCCCCAATCCCTTAGGTCTTCAGTGTGATCATATAAGTACTGAAAGTCCCTAAAAATTACATTGTAAAATTGGATTACTTACCACCAGAGGAGTTTCAAGTTTAAATTTTTTATCATCAACAAGAGGCATGATGCATTTCAAATTAAAACGCCATCGAAAGTTAGTCGTACATAGTTCGGTTAATGAGAATATTATCAAGCAAAAGAGCGATATTATTTACTTCTGACCTATCCACACGAAACATAGTGGGCAGGCCTGGCAATTAAAACAGACACGTCTTGGGGTCTTTAGCTTCGATACCTATTGTTTGTGGGCTCTCTGAACGAAATATTAGAGCAACTCGACTCGGGACAGTGAATTACGCCTTTTATTAAATTGAGTACCACGTGGTTTCTAACTCTTCGATTTCAAACTTAAATTCCCATCCCATATAAAATTGACATATTTTATTGTAAATCGTAAACCCTAGGATACCAATTCAACCGTTCAATGACGTTACGGATTTATAACATTTGATGTGTTATTTGAGTCAGATGATTCGGCTCTTGCAAAGACCAAGCTCTATGTTCAATAACTAAGTACTGAATTAAATATAAAACATTAATTTAGACGATCAAATCAATATTCGAATCAAACAAAATTGCATCAACAAAGCATACATCTAAAGCTGATTGCAAAAGTTAACGACTATTGGAGATGGAACATTCTTATTCCGTAGTATGTCTTTTGAGGGGCCGCTTACAATGCTAAATTGGTCCAGACGTCGATTTTAAAACCTTCTAAACTTCATGGAAGTCCGGAAACCCACAATTAATTAATTAACAAATTAATTTCAAAATATGAAAAAAAAAGAACGGGACTCATTGTATCCGATGTTAACGATCCGTTAACTCGATGGGGGAACAAAATAGTTGGTGATCCGTGCCCGTACCACAAGGGGTGTGACCAAGTTACATATCCAATTAATATTTAAATTAAATCAAATATTCATATAAAAATGTTATATTTCTTAGTTACGATTCAACGCAGCCAAACAACGATTGCAAGAACTTGGTATGATGTTAAGTAATGTTATCCAGAGATATGTGAACGTGGTAGAAGCATGCCATAAGAGGCGGAAATATCACTTGTAGTATTGAGCTGCATGGCTGTTTTGACAAACCTAGTGAATGAGAAAAAACTATTTTTTATAATTATGGAATTATGAAGTAGGAATTAGCTAGAAATTACCAAAACCTACGGCTATTCATTATTAGTTCTATTTTGTAAAACGCTGAATTCTTTCACTGGGGTTTATTATTCAATGATTCATGATTTGAATTTCTTAAGCTTAGTAGTGTGCGGGTTTCACACGTCATAGAGCGATTGTTGGATTTCGGGAGGAACACATATTTGATGAACAGTTCATCCTATTTGGATTGATCAGTTACTGATTAATCCAAATAGGTATTTTGGTTGAGAACCGATTTAATTGCTCTATGCATATCTCCTGAAATCCAACAATCGCTGTATCACGTGTGAAAGACGCACACTCCAAAGCTTAGAAGAAATTCAAATCATGAATCATTCAATAATGAACCCCAGTGGAAGAATTAACAGCGTTTTTTTTTTCAAGAGCGATTATAATTATTAACCCTTTTAGGAGATCGCTCCAGTATCCACATTCACTACATCACAAGGTTACAAACAATAATAAACCAAAAAACGCAAATGTTTGCACCATAAATCGGACCATACATCGGGAAATGTTTGAGCTACCGACCTGGGGAGGGGCTGATTCGATTCCTCATGGAAAGTTCTTCAAAAGGTTCTTTTTTTGAGGTTTTTAGGGATTTTACAAAACTTTGACAACCCTTAAAGAGCACTTTAAATTATGTGAGAGAGCTGGCTAAAGAATTGGGGCGTTGTCGGACCAACATGGATTTTTCCTGAAAATTTCAGATTTTTTGCTCCAGCCGTTTGGGAGAAATCGTGCGTACGGCGGACGGACGCAAAAATTTTCATTACAGATTTGGATTCTACACTTTTTGAAACGTAAACCATGACATTTTCTGGGGGGGTTAGAATTTTTTTTTCCAGAGCGATTACAATGGTTTATTATTGAATAATAAACCAAAATGTGAACTTGATTACGTTCTTTCATATCACAATTCACTTAGATAATCATATCAATAAAATCACCGAATTCAGTTAGGAACAATCACATAGAGGTCGTTCTGAATGAATGAGTAAGTACAATCCAATGGCAGAAGGAAGGGACAATGAGAGAGGTGGTGGAGGCTACGGATGTGGTATTGACACCGCGCAAGTCCTCGCCCACTCCGCACCATAACACGTGGATGACCAGCTTCAGGTCTCGTATTTTTCGGTATGTACGTGCGGGGCTACTTAACTTGGATCGTTGACAAGAGTTCGTCATCCAGAACAAAACGCACCGGGTAGACACATTGAAACCTTAACTCTTACTTATATTCAAATGTATTTAAAACCTACTCACACACTCCTAAATGTTGAAAATTCGAACATTTTTTAATGTTACAAATAAAGTGATAACTTTTACACTAGATGGAACATATTTCAGCAATTGTTTATATCTTCAGTGAGTTAATGAAGAGTTGCACTTATCGTGAACCCCACTACCCATTCACTGGTAAATGGATGTGAAGCAAAGTTCAATTACTAGGGCTACCTCAGGGATTGCATTGTTCATCATGAGAGTTTCATACGACCAGTAACATTTGACTGGAAACTAACTACCGTGTTCGAATCATGTTTGGTACGTGAGATCCACCTCGTAATCAGGGGCAAGCTATGTGAAGGAAGAAATAATTAAAGCTGTAAGAGTGAGCCACAGAAGTAGATGATACCGTGCTGTCAAAAGCACCCTTTTCTTTTATTATTCTCAATAATGAACTCATAATCAACCATAAAAAGAAAAACAGTATCCTGTTCAAACAGAAAAAAAGTGCCTAGTCAATTCGCCATTTCAACAATTTTTTCCCAAACTAATGGACCAAATTTTACGAAATTTTGGTTAGAAGAGTAATGAACGTCTGTGTAATAACTTGCATCGTTTCCGTACAGCAAGCGTACACGTCACATCGCGAACACGCTGGTGTTGGAGGGTGGCGGTGTTCCGTAACGTCTATACTCAAGCAGGGCGAAATCCAAGTTATCTCATCACTATTCACCCTGATGATTATCACTTAAAATTTGATAGGAAGCACCAAAATATCCTACTTCTTCTTTAATAGTAAAGGGAAAGCACCAGTAGTGGACATGTTAAGAAAATCTTGTGTGATTTTTTGTGTTACCTCATAAATTTTTAGCTCTCAATTTTTTTTTTTCAGGTGTCTACACGTTCTTCAGACATTTTTAGTTGAGTTTAATCAAAGGAAACACCAATTTTACAAATTTTTGAAGAAATAGAGTCAAATTTTGTGGAATAACAGAAAACACCAGTAGTGGACCGCTAAAATTTTCTAGTGTTGATGTAGTAGACACTTCATGACCCAGTAGTGGACACGTCGTAGATATATCTACGAGATTTTACGTCTCTTGTTGATATATCAACAAGACTACGTAAAATCTCGTTTAAAATCATGTATATATCTAATCGGTAGTAAAACAAAAATAATTCCATTCAACTGGAAGAATGAAATGAGCACCAGTAGAGAACAATTCATGTATCAGTAGAAGATAGCTCATGGACTAGTAGTGGACATCTCTTGCACTAGTAGAGGACACCCCCTGTCCGCCTCTGGTCCGCAACACTATATTCATTTGAAAATCGTACCGAGAGCTTGTTCCAATACAAATTAACAAGTAGAAAATTAAGAAAATATCCTTTCGTGAAAAGGGAAGTTGCACCAGTAGTGAACTGGGATATCCACTACCGGAGCATCCGTCATTTTTGTTGTACTAGAAGTGGACATGCTTTAAAAGCCCACTTTATCAATATTAACGGAGTTAGGCGACTGGAAAATCGTCAATTTAGTTACTGAAGTATATATTCAAACCAATGGGTACAAATATTTGAATATTATATGTGAACATTGCTTAAAACATACTTTCTATTCCTTAGCATTTTGCACAGCGTCCTGCTCAAAATCACTCCACCCACAGACTGGTTGTTTTTAATGTCAAGTTATTATTTTTCATTTTGGCCCTAACGTTTACTTTTGGTTCATCACGTTTGTTATTCTATTACCTTAGTTAATCCAAAAAGATTAAAGTGCCCTGCTCAACCCGAATCCTTATTCTACAACTTTTTTTCCGAAGTGTGTGGTACAGTGTTCACTATTGGTGCTTTTCCCTTATTAGTTATTTAGTTAATATTAGTTGTATTTGGTATTGAGAATGATCAAAAGGTTTCTTGTATCCTATTTGTTAACAATCCCCACTGACTAAAGTGGTTTTGGGATGTAGGTGAGCTCTAATTTACACTGAGATCCCAGACGGCAACATCTACCAAAAGTTACCAAACAGTTGTTGGTAAATTTCCCTACCCTCTGACAAAACGAGGTTTATTCGGGGAAGGGTCTCGAGCAACAGAAATGTGGGTGCCTCACGTCGAGTGGAGAGTGGAGATAAAGAGCAGAGCAACATAGTTGAGAAAGGGCGAAACAATTGAAAACACAGTGACGCCATGGCAGGTTAATGAGCCCCTGGGCTTTGACCTTTTTGAGGGTATTAAGGGCAGAGCGTGTTCCTTTTCATTAATTATAACTTTGACATTGGGAAGAGGTAATCGCTGTAGTTCTAATACTATGTCACAACTAACTTTCAACTGTTGTACCTGCTGACTGGCATTGCCATTCAAGATTGAAAGATTCTCATTTATTGGTTTCCTATTAATTTGAAAACCGTTTCTAGTATCGAATTCCGTAAGAAAAAAATTTCAATTTCACATCTTTTGTGCAATTCCTCGTTCTTAGATTCGAGAGTTGCTTACGCTAGCATTGGTGATTTTCGACATTATTTGTATATCTGGCGTCACTCAAGGTCCCTGGAATGTGTTTTGTTTCATAGTAAAAAACAATAGAAGCATAGCAGTTACCTAATTGTGTCCATATCAAATTGCCGTTGAATTCAGTACCATTTTCTCTTCTTTGAACTAATTTTGCATAAAACCACAAGATCGTATGTGTCTGTAAGTCGAATCATTGGTAAGCACTAACGCGGAAAATATTATCAAAATGGATCAAAACTGGTGAAATAAATCTTGTTAAAGGCATCTGCAGAAAGGTGAACAGACTAAAAGCAGAATCGTCTAAAATGTAAAATGATAGTGCGAATTGAAAGGAGGAAAAAAAACATCTTTTAGTGAAAACATAGCGTCCTCTTAGTCTACAGGTAGACTGGCAAGCAACATCAAAATTTCGCCTGTAGAAACTCATTGCCCTGACGGATCTTAGGTAACCTGGTGTTTTCATGTCGAGTATTGATAAAAAAAGGTGGGTTCTGAAGAGAACTATTCACTGTCTGGTAAAACACGACATCTGTCGCATTAAGACAATGCGAACTAAGATAAAGAACGGGGAATAATTTGGAAGAAGGTTTTAATTTGAAATAAGTTTTTGAACGACCTGGAACTCACCATTGCTTCTAATCGGAATGGAAAGGATCGCCTTATTCCAATTTCTCTCCGTTTTCTTGTCATGCTCTTGCCTAATAAATTATATTTTTGTAATCTTAAAATATTTGTGCTCCCCTTTAGAGTAAGCTCTTTTATACAATTCGTTTCGTTAGACTTTCTGAGCAACACAATCAAGTTTTACTGTGTTTCTTGAGGTAGAGAAAATACACTTTTCTTGTTAGTCAAACTCCTCCCACTAACTGAAGTATCAACTCATAGTCCAATTTACTTAACGTAGAACATTGAAATTATTGTATAGACGTTACGTTTTTTCAAAATTCGTAATTGGGGCCGATTGAATTTAACTTCAAGAAAAAGCGGAATGAGGATCTTGTGGAAACAACGCTGCAAATTCTTTCACTGGGGTTGATTATTCAATTGGCCTGCGTTTATGATTTGAATTTCTACTAAGCTTTGGAGTGTGCGTGTTTCACAGGTGATAGAGCGATTATTGAATTTCAGGAGGCACACAAATATGATCAACTGATCAATCCAAATAGGTATTTTGGTCGAGAACAAATTTACGTGCTCTATGCATATCTCCTGAAATTCAATAATCGCTCTATCACCTTTGAAACACGCACACTCCAAAGCGTAGTATAAATTCAAATCATGAAAGCAAGCCCATTGAATAATAATCCGTAGAGAAAGAATTTGCAGCGTTTTTTTAATGGTTATCAGAATGCTTCAACCCGTGTATCGGCTACAAAGCCTTTTAGGAGTTCACTCCAGTGTCCACATTACTACATCACTACGTCACTAGGTTACTGATGTCAACACAAAAACAATAATAAACCAAAATAACGCGATTGTTGGCACCATAAATCGGGCCATGGATCGGGAATGGTTTGACCTACGGACCTGGGGAGGTCCTCATTCGATTCCTCGTGGAGTGTTCTTCAAAAAGATTACAAATTTAGGCGGCCTTGACTTTTTCTGAGGTTTTTAGGGGTTTTACAAAACTTTGACAACCCTTACAGGGCACTTTAAATTAAGTGAGAGAGCTGGCTCAAGAATTGGGGCGTCGCCGGACCAACATGGATTTTTCCTGAAAATTTCAGCTTTTTTGCTTCAGCCGTTTGGGAGAAATCGTGCGTGCGTACGGCGGACAGACGGAAAATTTTTTATTGCAGATTCGGATTTTACACCCTTCGAAACGTAAACCATGAAATTTTCAGGGGGGGGGGGGGGTTAGACTTTTTTTTCAAGAGCGATTACAATGGTTTATTATTGAATAATAAACCAATAATCTCTAGTAGGACTTAAACAACGTGTAAGCAAATGTTTTAATAATTCCTTTTTCTATTTATTTTCAATAAGTGGAGATCTTTTTACCCTCGCATTTTATCTAAACCTAATGCTATCAAGTACTCTAAACAATCAGTAGCTAAGGACAGGCACACAGCTGGAAACGAAATTTACAGGGAGTTCCTAGTAAAACAATTCAATTTAAATATTAAATTTTCAAGTAATGACATACTTCATTCAGAAAAATACTCCAGGTAAATTTTCGAATAAATATATTATTAATTCTATAGACAGTCGTTTTCAGTTATCTCAGTAATTCTGCCAACATGACTCGATAAAACGAAACAGGAAATCCTATTAGCAGTGAGTAAACGATTTGCAACTCTGTCTCCACACCAACATCCGCTTTGTATCACGGACTCCTCTTAAAACTCTCTTTTGTCTCTTCTCTCCCAAGCTTTTTCTTCCTTCAAAGATATTACCCGAATGCTTGTACTACAGCAAAGTGCACTCAGCGGCATTGTTACGTTTTTCTCCCTTTTTCAAAGAGACTCCCCAGTTTTCATCGTTACTTCCCATCGTAATTTTCTCTGTCGCCTAAAGTTGCGGGGCATCATAACTTTTTACTGCTAAGCCATTTTCAAAGTGGCCTCTTTTTTTCTAAGTTAGACTAGTGAAGTAGAAACCCACAGTGGCTTTAATAACATCAGCCTTATTACGGTCATTTACTTACGCCAAGATTATCTGTGCAAATCCGAATGGCACGAGTACACGACTCTGCTAGTTCAAAAGATTGATGGCGTTCCTAGCATCTTTGGAGAGTCTTTTACTGAAACTAGAATTGTATAGCGCTGCATTATATTGTATAAAGGTGTAAGGTAAGGTATTACAAAAGGGTATTTTCGTGGTAGATCACTCTTCCACCATGTACACCAGACGCAGACTGTTACATTATCCAATCTCGGTTCCTCCCACCTCCGTACCTTCTAATTGTTCTCAAGATGCCATAAAAACAACATTTATATTGCATCACGGTAGATCGATTATGAAACAAATTAGCCACAAGTGCTCATCAGATGATCAGTGTGTCTCCATATCTTGTAATTGACTTCAAGACGTCCCGAAGATTCTATACTGCTCCCTTCGGAAGAAACAAGATCTGAAATAAAAATACCTACAATGATGGAATGTACTTTATCGACAGTGGCGTGGGAATCCAAGAATATATCAACTGAAATTCAACTCGATAAAATAATACACCTAAGCTTCACCCGCCCGCAAATATACTTCAAAAGTTGTTATAAACTCGATTTCAAAAGAACCGTTTTGAAATATAATTCCAATTCCACCATATTAGCTTAATCAATCATTACAATTTTCTGGACAATTTTTACTTTTCCCTGTTCACACAAATTCCTGTCCTTATGTCTGGTCCAGAACGTCTCGTCGATTTTCCAAATGGTGAACGAGCGGATAATCGTACCGATAATCCAAGAAACTGATTTCCACATGAATCATCAAAAAAAGTAACATCTTATATCGAAAGTTTTCGATATTTCGACTGTTAGATTAGTCCTTAAACACAATCCTTCAGGGTTGTTCGACATCCTGGATTAATGTTTGAATTTTGTGGAGACATGTGCAAGGGGACAGGCGGATTTTCTGAAATTCGCTTATAGAAATCCGAGTATCTTGCAACTTGAACCAAAACTTAGTGGAGAACGAGGGGGGGGGGGGGTGTTGAGAATGCTTTCTTTGTCGATTATAAAGATTTATTTTTGGAAAGAATAAACCTACAATTTCTCCATCCGTCAAATGCTGTCAAAAGCTTTTTTCCGAAACTATTGGAGCAATGTACACGGAATTTGGCTAAAAAATCCAAAATTAGTCTGCGTACGCAAAGAATAACCATAGCCATCTTGATCAACCCCTAAGGGGTAAAATTTGAAGATTGAATTATGAAAAAATCGAAATCTCAAAAACTTTTAATGTAGAGAAATTTTTCTTTTTGAGATTCAGATTGAAATCAGTTTTGTGAATCGAATGACACCCCTCGGATTACTGTACGACCATCCGTTCGCTCAACATTTGAATAATCGGTCAGACAGACGATCGGGCTGGTGGCCTTTAAATTCAAATGAAAGTTTAAGCTGGACTGTGAGGCTGTCGATAGCCCAAGCATTGTCGTTGTTGGTGTCGATGACGGTACTATCTAAAACGCTATCTCCCAAGTTTCAATTTAGCCTGGAAGAACAATCGGAAGCACCCTTGTTTCCTATATTTTTATTTTTTCTCGTTAACTTTCAGATCGATTTTTACGTCTGTTTCATAGTGTACCTAAGAATTATTATCTCTCGATGTGAACTTGAGCTATCGTAGCCGAGTGGTACAGTAGGTGGGTTATCTAATACAGAAATAATAAAACTTTGTGTAATACTTTGCAACTTTTTCCCCCGTCTCATGATCGTTTCCTTAGTTCAGGTCTCACATAGCATTCGGGTCTCACAATTATAAATTATAAAAGAACAAGTAACAATTTTTTTTTTAAAAACGCCCTTGGAGAGATTAAAAATTTATCCCAATTTTTAATGAATATTTTCGAAATCGGTGTTGCAAGATAATGTCACGGTAGGGGGTCGGAGATACATAGTGGAAGGTGGATTGTGGAGGGCACATTCATTCATCGGTCATCACTATCACAAGATGAATCACCCGTCCCGCTAAGCGAAGAATTGAAAAATATTTATGTTTCACTTCAGTTTTAGTTTGCGTTCTTCACTGTTTATTATCTCGTTGCATTTTCAGTGCTTTACTCGGGTGGGCTCTTCTCCTACCCATAACCAGTCAAGGGAGGAATTGTCACTGGGGATCAAGACTTTTGTACTGTATTTTAAAAAGCAATGATGGACTTCCACAAATACGTTCAATCTCTCATTCCGAAATCTGGATCTGTCATAATTCCCTATGAACCTCCTTCAAAAACTTTGCTCACTACCATTATTCTTCTAAATCTCATTGATATTTTGAAAAAAGAAGGCACACAACTTCCCTCCTTGCTCGTAACCAATTTTTCAATGTCTTACATTTTAAAGAAGTAAATAACGAATAGTTAGGAGAATAGAGATAACAAGGATAATCAGCTACGAAAGAAAATACTTCAAACATCCATATAGCGATATCGTTCATATTAAATTCCTTCCTTATAGAGATATTTTTAGTGACTCACCCAATTTGGTTGAGAGTCAAACAAAAGTTGAGAAGTGTAACAAGAATAACTTACGATGCTGGAGAACTCTAACATGGTAGAAACACCTGGTAAATATTAACAATATTAGGAAAATGACAATTACCTAGTAATTTACTCTCTAGGTTTAAGGGAAATGAGACTGAGATCATTAATTTTGCTTTGCCTTCTAAGCTGAGCAGAGATGATAGAAAAAGATGGAGAACTTATGTTGAATTAGTAGAGTGTAACTTGGCGTTATAATGAATGTAAAATAAGACCTCATAGCACCGCTCCCTCTGTCTGCTAGTCCTTTGGGATGGTTTTACGAGTGGATTTTTATATGATAGAGGGTGAAGAGCGGAAAAACATCTGCAGAGCTTCAAGAGATGGAAAATTTAATTGACTGACGGAACCGCGCTCGGGGGGTATGCAAGAGAGTGAATGTAATATTGAGTAGGGACCGAAAAAGGAAGAACTGATAGGTGAATAATCGGAATATTACTGATGTGCATGTCTACTTCTAATTTGAGCGGTTACAAAATACTTTCTGTGAGAGTTAGTGTGAGAGGTGGTATCTATCACAATCGTCCCCCTCCTCCCCCGAATCTAGCTCTCATTGAGAGCGAATGGAAGAACGTGAAGCGGTCCAAATGGGCTCATTCGATTCGATGAAGGGATGTCAATGAATAACAGTTATGAAAGCATTATTGTTATTTCAAAATACATCGATATTCTGATTTTTTTTAAATGTTTCGGCTCTTTGATTTCACCCTCTAAGATGAACAGAAAGTGATGTGTACATCGATTTTACAAGTACCTGCGCTTACTTACTACGTAGAGTTTAGATATGTCCGCATGTTTGGTAGGTACATTCCATACTCGTGATAGAGCAACCGGCAGCTATTGCGTCTTTCCGCTATACCATAATATGGGTATACGTCGTTGATACCTACTTGTCATGACTTGCTAACGACCATTCTTATCTTTATGGGATTGTACTTTTAGTGCCTTTTTTCCATTAAAGGGTACTGCAGGCGGTAGGAGCCCCTGTCTACAAGTTATTGCCAGTGTTAAATTGGATTATTTCAATTACTTTGTTCTTAATTTCCCCACGGGCTTATTCCGTATGTTTATTATAACTGTGTGAATGAGGTAGCTGTGTTGCCCTCCAAACATGGTAGGAGTTTCTGATTTATCATTTTCCCTGTGCAAGTGGTAGTAATGGTCACTGAGAGAGCTTATGGCGAGTTTCCATGTTTATCACTGTCGTAGTTGTATTAACAAGTTATCATCACGGTCATTACCATTCAAGGTACAAGAAACCCTGCACGAGAGATGCCGTGCACCGTGATTTACAATCCAGGCTTCCAGAGAAATGACGTAGCACAATGGGCTTTTTTCCGCCTTCCTTAATCTCGCTCACTCCTTCGTTGATGCTGAAGCTCTCCATTGAATCACGCAGACCAGATCGAATTTTATCATCTTCATTTCTAATGCAATGTGGTGCAACTACTGTCATTTTCCAAGTTCTTGAGATATTTTCACGTTACTGTCCTGGAACGGGACATGATAACAACTACACTAAATTAAGCAATATAAACTATTTAATACAAATTAAGTTACAATAAAGAAAGAATAAGACATTTTAATTGTCTCTCTGTTTTTGCCAATGTTCATGTAGTGAATTCCAATAATATAATGAACTTCATTGAAAGAACTGTTCCAATTTTGGGGCTCACTACGGTTTATTATTGTCAATAACAAATCTTCATGTTCAAGCGAAAAACGCAGCAAATTCTTCCACTGGGGTTTATTATTCAATTGGCTTGCGTTCATGATTTGAATTTCTACTAAGCTTTGGAGTGTGCGTGTTTCACAGGTGATAGAGAAGTTATTGAATTTCAGGAGATATGTATAGAGCACGTAAATCTTTTCTCAACCAAAATACCTATTTGGATTGATCAGTTGATCATATTTGTGTGCCTATTGAAATTCAATAATCGCTCTATCACTTGTGAAACACGCACTCTCCAAAGCTTAGTAGAAATTCAAATCATGAACGAGAGCCAATTCAATAATGAACCCCAGTGAAAGAATTTGCAGTGTTTTTTATGGTTATCAGAATGCTTCAACCCGTGTATCGGCTACAAAGCCTTTTAAGAGTTCACTCCAGTATCCACATTACTACATCACTACGTCACTTGGTTACTGATATCAAAACAAAAAACAATAATAAACCAAAATAACGCGAATGTTGGCACCATAAATCGGGCCATAGATCGGGAATGGTTTGACCTACGGACCTGGGGAGAAGCTCATTCGATTCCTCGTGGAGTGTTCTACAAAAAGAGTACAAATTTAGGCCGCTTCGACTTTTTTTGAGGTTTTTTGGGATTTTACAAAACTTCGACAACCTTTAAAGGGCAATTTGAATTAAGTGAGAGAGCTGGCTCAAGAATTGGGGTGTTGTCGGACCAACATGGATTTTTCCTGAAAATTTCAGATTTTTTGCTCCAGCCGTTTGGGAGAAATCTTGCGTACGGCCTACGACGTACGACGGACGGACGGAAAATTTTTTATTTCAGATTCGGATTCTACACCCTTTGAAACGAAAAACCATGAAATTCTCAGGGGAGGTTAGATTTTTTTTTTTTTTTTTTTTTTTCAAGAGCGATTACAATGGTTTATTATTGAATAATAAACCAAAAGGAGTTGCAACTCGAACATTTTTTTATAATTCATCAGAACTTAGTTCCGAAAAATCCATCCAAAACTCCTTTTAAATATTGGTTCTGATTAGAACTTGAGTTTTGCTTTGGCGTTGAAACTCGCGACACACCTCGCTCTTTCCAAAGTTCGATGCAGCTATGGCTTTACTGCTATCTGCGATATTGGGATGTCGAATTATGATTGTTTTCAAATAGGTATGAAACGGAAATACAGTTAGGATAGAAGGCTGAAGATATGTCGCAAAATATGCTTAGATGAGTTGGACAAACCTCTATTCAGCGGGATCAAGACAATCTGGACCATCTGTTATTCTTATGTCATTTGATTAATTAATTTTCGAATTACTCCTAAAGTGGCACTGAATATCTAACGAGTTTATCACGTCTTTGTTGGATTAACTGCTTTCAAGGGACGACAATCCAAAAACGTGGACATTTTTGTTTATCAATAAAAGCTCCAGCGTTATGAGATTTCAGTTTCTGCCTGAAAGCAAAAATGAAATGGAGATGATTCATTGTGGATCAAAATAATTGTTGGTTGACTGTTGAAACTCATCACGATTCTTCCGAAAATTCTCCCATTTTTCTGTAAAAATGTTTAAGCATGATCCAGTTCCCGGTTGCGTTGATTCCTCACGGATCTGAAATGAATCACTTGACAAGCAACATAATTATATCCATGGATCTTTCAGAATTGTTATTGTTAAGCTTTTAATGGTTCTTTACTAATGAGCGCAGCCCGCTTAACCTGTTTCTTCAGTTCTCTTTCCGCTCCACAATTCCGTAAACAAAAACAATGGAGAGTTCTTGGAATCCTAAAGGATGATTCCTCTGTAACGATGTAAACGTCAGAGTTATCATGATTGTTTTTAAAGGTGGCTCCTAACTGTTGTTAATTACTCGAACATTAAATGAGCTTAAAATGAAGTTTCATTCGTTAACTTTAAATAAGTTGTGTGGTTGATTCGATGCCTTTCATCACGATGTTGTTGATCATCCGTTCGTGGTTCCTAGGAGCTAGAACTTCGAGAGAATCTATCGCAGGTAAATTGATGTCAGCTTGTGTTACATGGAGGGAGACTAGAGAAATTTTGTCGTTAATGGACCGATATTTATGACAAATTGATTGTATCGCCTGATAGCCAGAAATTGTGTTTAAAACGTTGTTCCGAAACGATGTTGCGAAAACAGTTTCGGTTAAGTGATCATTTCTTTTAATACGAAGAAACTGGATACAATTACAACTATAAGATGACTAGTTTAAATAAAGTACAATAGGCCTCCTCCAGTAGAAAGTCGAAGAAAGGATATTTAATAAAGGAATAATATACATTTCCTCACAACGAATCGATAGTAAGTGGAAATCATTACAGCGTTACATTCATGGAAACCTTTTTTCACGCATTCTATTATTATTATACATTTTTTTGTAGTTATGTCACGGATACGCCTCAAAGAGCTGAATGTAAAATGAATTGAGGCAGTTCACTTTCAGTAAATTTATTTATACATCATAGCTTATTATGTAGGTAAATATATTGTATTATGATAGAGTTGCCTTTCAACCGCTGGACCAAGTGTTGAAAATTCGTCCATTATCAATGCTTTCAATATGGTGGCCTCGGTACTCGAAGATTATGGCATTCCTGGATTTCGGGAGCAGTATTCTCGCCTCAGGGATTTCTATCGGTTGGAGGATTCTCGTATGAGCATCTTCCGAAACCAACTTGGCGTGCTGAAGATTGATTGGCCGTCCATCTATTGAGAACTGAACAGCACCGTTCACGGTGGCCACGGTGATAGGTCCAGATGAGTAGAACGACGATGAATGATGAAAACTTTGCTGGACGAAATCACCTGATGTTGACCCCTGAAATCCAAAGATGGTATTAAAATTAGGCTCTACTCCTTCCCGGTTGTGGGGCGTATCAAATAAGATTTAATGGCATGGAATAATAGAAAAGAGGCTTTTCAGATGCAGATTATTGTTGTAATCAATCATTATTAATTGTGAGTCCAAACAATACATAGCATAGAATACGGTACTCGGAACAATATCGATCTTAATAAATGAGGGTGGACAATGGAAGTACATGGCATGTGAGGAAAATAGTATGCAGAAGATGATGTATTAAACTATTATCTTCTGTTTAATGTCTAACGTCCGACAAACCCCAAATTCGGAACTCCGTTCTGGTTATGTTGATTTGGTTTCACTGATTTTGAGTTTCATCAACTTTGGTCCAGTAGTTTCAGAAAAAAGATGAGGAGGGCTTTTATCATTTGTTATTTATATTTGATTTCCATAGATCGATTAGGAAAGAATGGAGTCACAAGGGTACTTCAGCTGATAATTGTGTCTGTATACCTTGCATTTGACATCTACGTAACCTCATGACGTCAAGGTGGTTTCATAAAAAATACAACACAATGGACACCAAAACTGTAAGCAACAAAAGCTGATCTCTCAATACATACAATTGTGAAGTACACTGAGCATAGAAATGAGCGGAGAAACTCACGAATAGAACAAGTGAAAATTAAGGAAATGAAATTGAACATCATCCTACTCACTCAATTATTTTAGAAAGCCAAATCGTCACAATTTCAAGGTAATACCGGATTTTTATATACGAGATCAGAAGAATGTAAGGTTTTTCACAACTACCCGAGTATCGAGTTTACATCATAAAAAAACATGTTTTTTTCAGGGTGGAGTTTAACGATTCTATTCAGCTTATAGTTCTAAATCAATTTTTCATGATTTTTATTTTGTTCGATCCCAATTTTAGTCTAGTTGTGCAACAACACAGCTTTTGCTGACAGGAGGGTGAAGGAGGAGATAATGGTCATAAATCATTATTTTTCCAATATTTACATCTGATTTTATTGACTTGATATTTTACAAAAAATTTTGGAAATTTTCAACTTTCTGTTGGAAGGGGGAGTAAAGAGAGTGAATCCACGCAAGCGCTGCTCATATAGTTTACACCGCCAATTTTCTGGCACATTTTTTAGTTCAATTAAGAATCTTCTTTTGGACCTTCTTTTAATGATCTTATTTTTGAAATAAACAAATTCAGATCTTTCAAATCTAGTTAAAGAAAGGGGAACGGAGGAGTATTAATAATCAATCGTTATATCTTCATTTTTCATGGTTTTTTTTTGTTTTTTTTTTAATATCCGGCTTAATATATTTTTTTTTGTTAGATCCAAATTTTGTCCCAAAACCCTCTCCTTTGAGATTAACCTTGGACATTTTTATTTTGATTTCTGGAAGGGTGACGGAGGAAGTAATGAAAGATCCATTCTAACTCTATTCTCATCTATTAAAACTATCAGCCGCTACTCGTCCTTTTTTTGTTCAACTAAGAATTCGATTATGGGTTCGATTTTGTCGTTTTTAAAATATTTATAAATGTCATTTGAAACCCGATCTTGGGACGTCTGTGTAATGCATTGCTTATCGCTATGTTTCATCTCCCCGTCGAAACCTTCCTGAAATACATATAAATCATAATAACCGACGATTTTATGGAATATTAGAGATACAAGAGAAAGCGCGCCTAAATAACTTTTTGTTTCTTCACCGTCAACTGGGAAGGTATTTTGGTCGAGAACAGATTTACGTGCTCTATGCATATCTTTTTTTACATTCAAATCATGAACGCAACAATTGAATAATAACGATTTGCTTTTTTATCATAACGAGCTTTTCAGCCTCATATGAAAACCCAACCTACTTTAATACCGTGCATAAAATATATTTCAAATCACGCAATAAACTCTTTCCATACCTAGTATTCAAGTACGGATTCATTGAAAATGATTCAGACTGGCATTTCTCGTTATGATGTAAAAAATAAATACATTATTCATATAATGTAGAGCATCAATATATTCTTCTGTTTGAGAGATTTGTCCATCTTTTACTTTATAAAGAAGATATTTGATGTCAAGGGAAACGTAGTTGGGATTTTTATTTCATATCCTTAAGTGCAAAGTGTTCCATTCGTGTTCCAACGCCTACGTCAATATACAGTAGACATTTGTGACACGGTATTAGTAAAGTTTTGGTGTTAAAAGTTATATTTATCCGAGTTTCATTTAGTTTATAGTAATGTATTACCACACGCTACGTCCAATAAACATAGATTAATGATTGACGTAGGAAGGCATTTTTAACTATGAAATAGTGAGTGTAAATTTTCATCGTTTTATAAATCCAGTCCAGCAGTTTTGGAGTTGAATCGTAAAAAACCCACAGATAGAAAAAAAATCAAATTGATGTTCTTCATAACATTAGATAGTGTGGATTAGTGGTAAATAATGGTGAAGTGTTGGTAGCACGAAATTTTGAGATGAACCGAGGACTTTTCATTGTGGTTAAGTAGGTAATCTAGAGATATAAAAGAATGTGATTTTTATGAATACTGATATTTTACAATTCGTGACGTAGCGCACGTGGTTTGTATGTTGAGACAAAGGGTAAATGAACTGAAAATATAAAATCAATAGGAAACTCACCATCAAAACGAATGCAACCAGTATCGTTCGCGCCTCCATCATGGCTCAAAAGGATACTAAATAAGGATTTACAATTAGGAGAACTGCTATATGAAGAATTCTAATGGTTGGACGCTAATGAGCTGATCCCCTCAAACTGTTTTTCTTGTCCCCCGCTCTCCAATCCTAATCACTCAGTCAACAAAACTATCAACCGATTTCCGAGTTTCTCCTCCTAGTGGAATTGTACTTCACGAGCCAGAGGAAGAATTGAGACACAATGAGTAAAAACTTGTTGAACGTACTTGTTGAATAGTAGAGCAACATGAGGATGAATATTCATTCCAACTCGTGGAACTTTCGACAATGATGGGTTCACGCTTTCACATTAAACGAGTAGCATTATTTGGACTGAATTAATTTGAGATCTTCTTGTTCAATTTCATCCATACCAAAGGGAAGACAATACTCTAAGAGTAAAAGTTGCGTATAATGTATCAATTCAATATCTGTAAAATGAATTTATACGTAATGTGTTTTAAATATTATCAGAAGATTTTTGAGGTAATGCCTCCTAGGTACATTCGGAGGCCGTCACAGGTTTGGAATCATGAGCGGTGAAGCGAGTTTGGGATCGCCAACTACACGGGTTAGGGATCACGGAAAGAGAGCGGGTTTCATACCGAAGCATCTGCCGAGAGTGAGCAGCAGGTACAATCAGTTGGACGAAAACGAGGAATGAGGACGGCGTGAACATTTTTGACAACAAAGGAAAGAATAATTCGAATTTTCCACGTGATATCATCCTGCTGTATACCTATATCTCAATAAACCCACGTTTCCTACGATCCAAAACCCGTTGCTACTTAACTATTCAATGACCCCAAAACCGATGCGCTTTTGTCCCGATTCGGCTCCACGATCCCAATCCCGGAACGGCACACTGGCTACCACACTCAGTAATCCAACTAAAACATAACTCGATGGAATAAAATTGTACGTAACACTGATATATCAATATCAGTCTTTGCCATATTACCTATCCGAACTACAGAGCCCGTTCAACGAGAGGTCTGAGCTAAGTGTGGCTGGTGGCAGTCCAAGTATCTCCTCCTAGAAAAAAATCACATGGTAAGGAGAAAGTACTAAAATAAAATACTTGGGCTGCCGCCAGCCAACACTGTCGGGCTCAGACCTCGCGTTGACCGGCCTCTGCAGCTCGGAACCCTATCAGACTAATTTTGGTTCATCATTTTCAATAATAAAGCTTTGTGATCGACCAAGAAAAATGTAAACTGTCAACCCCCTCTTAAAATTTGTTTTTTCACGTTTCAAGAGGTGTCCAAATATTAAATTAAAAGAAATAAATAATAAAATCTTTCCGTCCGCCGTACGCCTTTCAGAGCTTTTCCCCGAAAGTACTGAACCAAAATGAAACTTCCTACGAGTTTCGACGTTGTGTCTTACTGTACAGCACCATGGTACGTTTGAAATTTCATTCACCGTCCCATTCATGAATGTGTTCTTGAGCGTCTCAAAACTCTGTAGTGGCTATTTTCTATCCTAATCAACCTAACCAGCTGGTAATACATTGATTTTATGCCATGCAGCATTCCATCTAACAGAAACTCAATTACCAGAAAGGTAACTCCGCCTGGAAGAACTAGAACTTAATTGCACAGACTCGAAGACAAAACTTATTGAGCACATCAAATTGGTTAAATTCCAAAAACTTACCGAAAAATACAAATAAAATCACAAAAAATGATTAAAAATCGTTAGATTTATTTTTTATTTATTTTAATTTCCTTTTTTTTTTAGCAGAATATAATTTAAACGAACTTTATGAACAAAAAAGTTGGTCATTTAAAAATTGAAGCTAAAATTTATGCTCAAAATCGTATTGAATTTCATTAACATGGGCAAAAACAAATGGATAAAAATTTTAAAATCCAAAACCTTATATTGAAGAATATAATGGGTACTGGGGAAGAACCTGGTTTGTGACCTGGGGGTTGATTTGAGTAATCTTGAATTGAAAGTTCCGACGTCCCGTTTTTCCCCAGTTCAGCAAATCTTTTGGCCTCATTTTTCAGTGACAATCGACTTTTTTCGCCCTGATTGACTACACTTCATGAAACTCCTCCATATGAACTACACAACTGCACCTATAACTCAGATTTGATAAAAATGTGACAAACCAGGTTCTTCCCCCGTACCCTTCATATTATTTATAACAAATTTGGTGGCAATAACTTTGATAATTATAATTTGTCTTGCAAAAAAAAAAAAAAAAAAAAAAAAAAATGCTCAAATTTTAACTCAATTTGACATAAATGTAATACGATAATTTTGGAAAATGCGCTCACACAATCATGTTGTATGATCGGAAATTTTTTTCCTTGTTCCGTTACAGATGTTTGTTACGGATCGGAACCAGGAACTATCAGCGCTATTTTAGCTTGTTAGTTGCTGAAACTACTAGGCCTCTGGTGAACTGGAAGCGGAAAGCTGTAAAAACGTTTTGGTCGATTACATCAAAAACGGAGTAACCGAAATTAGCCCCAAAACTCGCTTGCTCGGCCGGAATGACCCTCAAGTTTTAAAGGAGGAATTTCGGAGGTGACCGAAATGAGGCCACTTTTGTAGAAGTGAGGTTTGGCGGTGGCCGATATGTGCCCCGACTGTTCATTTTCAAAGAGCCGGTTGATACAATCGAAGAAGTCAGTGAGAGTATCCAAAAACGCACAAACTGCCAAAACGTGTGAATCAGGTGGGAACCGAGTCCATTATGACATCATGCGAACAGGCGCGAATCCCATTCTATTGGGAAACCTTTTTGGCTTGTGCAAGAAAATTACTGCATTTTTCAAGTTTAGAGTAGATGTTTTTAAGAATGTATCGAATTCTTCTTTTCCATTCGAAACAGGAGAAGTAGTGATTGTCATCATGTGGCAGATCACGCCACAAATGTGTTCTATACTGTCTGAGTACAAAGGAAAACACGAAGCAGAATTGTCTGATTGATCTGCAAAACCAAGCACACCAATGGAATGTTAACATTTTGAGCGTACTATAAACGGAACCGGCTCGAATGACGTAAATAAACAATCTGATGAGATGGGCGGGAGAGTGTGTCAGTGTGTGTTGTGCTGAAAGGGTCTATAAGGGTAACTGATGTAGAGCTGACTGAGTCCTCGAGGATCAATACGCCCAGAGCGGCGGTACATTATGGCGGTGCGGGGAAGGCTCTCGATGAAGGGGGCCGGGTGTTGGAAAGGTCAAGGGTCAACACCTCTCCCCCATTTCATTTTCCGGGCGAATTACGTTACGTCTGTGTTCCGTGTGGTTTCAAATGAGTTGCCATCCACCATGCAGGCTGAATATGCCTAGTCACAATGGCTCGTATTCAAGAGAAGCGAGAAATATTCGTTTGTGGGATTCGGATAATGTATTGGACCCGTGTAAATGGATCAAGTCCCACCAAGATATTGTCATTAGATTGCTGTGATTATCACTTCCTGATACCTTTTATAAACACATATTCATTTTGGTTTATTATTTAATAATAAACCATTGTAATCGCTCTTGAAAAAAAAAAAAAAAAAAAAAATTCTAACCCCCCCCCCCCCCCTGAAAATTTCATGGTTTACGTTTCAAAGGGTGTAGAATCCGAATCTGAAATAAATTTTTTCCGTCCGTCCACGTACGCCGTACGCAAGATTTCTCCCAAACGGCTGGAGCAAAAGATCTGACATTTTCAGGAAAAATCCATCTTGGTCCGACAACGCTCCAATTCTTGAGCCAGCTCTCTCACTTAATTTAAAGTGCCCTTCAAGGGATGTCAAAGTTTTGTGAAATCCCTAAAGACCTCAAAAAAGTCAAGGCGGCCTAAATGTGTACTCTTTTTGAAGAACACTCCACGAGGAATCGAATGAGCCCCTCCCCAGGTCCGTAGGTAAAACCATTCCCGATCTATGGCCCGATTTATGGTGCCAACATTCGCGTTATTTTGGTTCGATATCAGTAACCTAGTGACGTAGTGATGTAGTAATGTGAATAATGGAGTGAACTCTTAAAAGGCTTTGTAGCCGATACACGGGTTGAAAAATTCTGATAATTTTCAGGAAAAATCAGAAAATCTTAAATTTTCAGGAAAACGCTGCAAATTCTTCCACTGTTGTTTATTATTCAATTGGCTTGCGTTCATGATTTGAATCTGTACTAAGCTTTGGAGTGTGCGTGTTTTACAGGTGATAGAGCGACTATTGAATTTCAGGAGATAGGTATCATAGAGCACGTAAATCTGTTCTCAACCAAAATACTATTTGGATTGATCAGTTGATCATATTTGTGTGCCTCTTGAAATTCAATAATCGCTCTATCACCTGTGAAACACGCACACCCCAAAGCTTAGTAGAAATTCAAATCATGAACGCAAGCCAATTGAATAATAAACCTCAGTGAAAGAATTTGCAGCGTTTTTATCTTTGGGTCCATTATGTTTTATCCCATCTACCTGTAAAATAAAAGAACCTGCAGGTGTACCGAAGTAGAAAAACTGTTTTCCCAAACTCTTTGAAGGTTGCTCTCTATTGCACATAGTATTGATGAAGCAGTAGATTGATGAACCAGCTGCATCAGAGTGGGTTAGATTGTTTCTCCTGTCCCCTCTGGCGTTAGCCACACACAATGAGGGGCCAGGTTGTTATGGGATGCGGTAGTTATTAGGAACAAGATAATGGCACCTAGGTGCTACTCCACTTCTCATTTTAACTTGTGGTCTTCCCATTATCAAATGAGATTAATAACAGAACATCATGTGAATACCTAATAAATCATTATGGTTACCTAATTGTTTACGAAAAATTTAGACCATGTTGCGTTGTTTTGTTGTTTCAAAATCGGGAAGCGATGGGATTTGTTGTTTGAGATTCATCGTCGTAATTATTGTTATTTGCTCGCTAATAAATTGATTACCATGAAAACATTTAATCTTCTAGATTATTTCCTAAAATTTGAAATTATGTAAATAATAACATGTTCCTATTGTGAGATACCTAAATGAAATAGGTTCCAATATATAATAGGATTATCCATTCTGTTATAAATATGTAATATTATACCGGTATTTGTAATAATGGCTGTATGGATAAATCTAATACTAAGTGAATAAATTTAAAAAAAAAAAAATACATGTTCCTTTGCAATTATTGATAATATTATCTTGTTGTTCTGGTTTGTACATGAGAGCACTGTACTTTGAGAGGGTGTTTATCTATCTCATTCAAAGGAAATCGTAGACAAGCGACATTCCAATTTATTCATTTATTTACTCTTATTCTTAATTCACTAATGAAGGCCAATCAGGCCGACAGCCCTTATAGCCATGCTTTGTATTGCCTTATTTTTTTTTAGAGGAATTCTAAACCATTAATGTATTAGGATGTTTATTCCCTTGCATGAATGTAAGTGTATACACCTTATATACACCTGATATACATATCAAGAAATAATGCGTTAATTCATTCAATCATTCATTCCTGATGAACCGCAGTTAAGTTCATAATACATAAGGAATCAACCAAACTAGAGTATTTATATTATTAAGTTTACAATTGCTATCTACCCTTCCAAAACGGTAAATAAAAAAAAAAACAAAAAAAAAAAAAAAAACACTCAAATTAGTGTGGTTATTTTGCATTTTCATCCGGATACCAGAAAGAAGCAAAATCAATGGTTTTATCTTGTCTTATTATTTCAAACTCGAAACCACAGTCTCAAAACAAATGTTAATTTTTCAATCCAACGCTAATGGCTCCCTCAGACCGGGAGCTGATGACCTGGGAAATTTCCATACGAGACTCATTGTATCGCTATCCGACGATTAAATTGTCGTTGAAAGACGTATAATGACATTCAATGGCGAAGTACCAAGTTAGAGGGCGACTTTACAGCCGTGAGCTGTGGATTTTCTCATTGTGATAGGCCATTCTCGTCAATGCCTTCCTCACTTTGTAATCAAAAACACCCAATTAAAGCTGCCTAGATTCTCCAACGACGCGTCTACAAACACTTCGATAAAGGAAGCAGTAATGTGTAATCAAGATTCCTACTAGGTTTGATTAATCAATTCACGGTTATTGAGAATGGACCGAGAGTAGTCTACATTTCTAAGAGTTATTCCTTATCCGACCTGCTCTCCTACAATCTAGTTGTTCCTAAGCTCTATCCACAATAAATTGCGAAAAAGTGATGATTATTGATAAGAAATATCGCCGAAATATTAATTATGCCTACCAATCTATCAGAAAAAAACTTAGAATGAGCTAAGTACAATTATAATTTCCTGTGGTAAGTAGACAGTTTTATCCAGTTCGGTTGATGGACGTGAAAACATATCCTTTTGCGATCTTTGCTTAGACATCACTCCTCTATTTCTCTTTTGTTGACTAAATACATTTTTTTCCATTTTATCTATCATTATGTTGGAACAAAATGATAGTCGAATCAAAGAAGGCTCTAATGTTTGTTACTCGAGATCTTTTAACAAACTTTCTCCGGCAGTATTCATCCTGCAGAGGATGATCGAATGGAGGAGCGATTCTCAAAGATCGATAGAAAGGCTCAGGAATTGAAAAAATCACTCAAGCAATCAATTGTGTTCTCAACCAAAAACTGATTGTGACTGCATTTAACGTAGTTATTATTGAAGTCGAAGGTCAATGTAAATTAACAAATAGGCTTTCTCAATGTGATGAGGTAACGAAGTGCAAAATGAGACCATTCAAGGGAACTACTGCCTATACTAAATTTCAGAACGAACCTCAAACTCACGATTCGTGGAATGTTGTTTCACGAAAAACATCGATTTTCTTGAATTTCATGCTTCTCGACGTGAGATAGTAATTTTCACTCAAAATCTAAAACCTAACAACTAGTCGGACGAAAAAGCTGGAAAACTGAATTTAAAGGCAACCTTCAGTTTCATAGTGCCAGCGAAGAGTTTGGAAGGGAAACGTTTGAAAGACCTGCTTACTAACATGAATGTTATCATTGTTCATTTCTTTTAGCTGCATATTTTTACACCTCCGCAGGCTGGCAGCAGTACACAAAGAGCAAATCCTAGTCTGTAGATAGGGATAGCGTTGGTTTCGGTCACTGTAGTGCTGTTCTTCACAAATTCAACGTTTTTAGCTTCAGCGTCGTAAGTTGAATATAAAATAAATTATCACAATTCAATCTATTTGACGAGGAACTAGCACCAATCAGGAAATGAGCCTGAGATAAAGTTTGTATACTTAATTCTGTGTACCTATTTGAAATGTTATATTTATAGATGTAACGTTATGTTCTACTATATTTTAATGAATCATAGTTCTTATCAGTAAAGATATGTGATGAGTGCCATCATAATCAAAGCAGATAATATGTACAGCTAATGTTAGTAGCTTTGGGTTTTCCGCTTGACCTTCAGTTACTCGTGGCTATCTGTATTTGGTCTCAATGGTAGCAGCACGTTCAATGTTACTAATTCAGTTTGAATAAAAAATAAGTCGCTTCCTTTCGCATTGTCCTTTTTTTCTTAACAGTTTAGTTCATGACATGATTCAACTTTTAACCTTGAAAAGGTTTTTGCGATGGGACCCCCCGCCGAAAAGCGGCAGGAAAAAGTGAGACATAAGTAGCGCGTATTTTTATAATGATTTTCACTTACAACCGATCGTTGCTAAGGAAATTTATTTTCGCCATTTTTCATCGCACAAAAATTGTTCACCACTTTTTGGAAAGCTGTGAATTTATTTGACCCCAGACCACATCCCACGGTGCCAATTTCCAACTCCTTACATCCCGGAGAACCATTGGTTACGAGTTCGTTTTTTTGACAAAACTTCTTATTGGAGGAATCTTATTCAGTTACAACCGATCGTAGGTAAGGTACACATTTTGTGCACATTTTATTCTCTCCTGAAAATTTGTTGCTCAGGCACTTAAGTCGTTTTGCCACTGGCACCCTTCGATTGGTGAGTCTCCGTACTACGTAATCGCGCGGTCATGTATTATTTTAAAATAATACATAAGAGAGAGGGAGAGAGAGAGGGAGGGAGGAAAAACCTTTTCAAGGTACATCACACTATAGCCGTTAGGCTTTAAGCGGAAATCATCCGGGGGAGCCCTCGCCGAGGCGTGCAGTTTTATATTTTTCTTTTAACCTGAACCACGGGAACTGTTTTGAAATAATGGTAAGCATTATCGATTCAAACCGTCTCTTTCGATTTGTGATTATGCTTTTCGCGTACAGCCAATCGCTATCAAAGAAATGCCATATTCTCACAACCCGCCACGAAAATAGTAAACCAATCGTTGAAAAACTTTTCAAACATCCAACCAACATTCTACCTCATCCCACATTTTACACTCTTACCTTAGGGCCGAGCTACGTGGTAAACCCGTTTTAGTTCATATCCAACCACTCATGCTAAAACTCGAAAGGACCAGCTGTTCTACTTAGGTATTCAGTGCGGGGAGTTACCCTCATCGGTTGAGTGAGTTCCGGAGTGAACCTCGTTCCATATTTTATCATTTTAGCCGTCTTGCTTAAAGTGGACTGCAACCGAGAACTCCAGTCAGGGGTTCTTGCAAATCACGGACCGCTGAGTTTCATCGGAAAACAAATAAAAAAGCTGGTAAAGAAATATGTTGGATAATTAAACTTTCTATGATATGAACGAATAAATATACCAGACCAGGGGTCTCCAAACTAATTGCTCCGAGGGCCGTATCATAATGTGGAGGAGGTGGGGCGGGCCAACAGGGGGGTCCAGGGAAAATTTCGAAAATTAGACACCCGAAAACAATGTTTTTAATCACTCCTAGACGGTTTTGACAAATTCAATATTAGGCCTAATATAGGTACAAAAAATACGTTTTTAGTGATTGTATTTTTAGAATTCCATAATTACTTTTTCGTTGTTCAATAAAAAATGTTAGGTAACAATCAAATTTCCAGGAATGGAACATTTTGAATGTCAGACGATTGAAAACAGGGTTTTTAAGCACTCCTAGACGAATTTGACAAATTCAAAATTAGCCCTAATATAGGATCAAAATTTAGTTTTTAGCGATTAAACATATTCTAATTCCATGAATATTAGTTTTTCATTGTTCAATAAGTTTCATTTTCTGAAAAGTAAAAACAAAGCATTTAAGAGAAATATATTTTGTATTTATTTATTTGAAATTATTACATTCAAAAAAGTATTTGTGGAAAACCAATCTAATCTGATGTGCAATTGGTTTTTGCTAACAACGTCGTTCCACTTAGGATCAAAGTTTATCGTTCCGATCATGAGTAAATTTTTCAAGTGTTCTTTTGAATGCATCGCTCGATATTTTAATCAAATGGCTTACTTTTCTTTCTTGAAATAAATTTATTGTCACTATGAAATATGTATTTTTTTGTAATAAACCGTTTTTCTTCTCAATTCTTCTTCTTTCCTTTCTGTTCTGGCGGTAGCCTAACTTTTTCCATTGTCGTCCGCGGTCTATATTCGGCCCGCGGACAGTAGTTTGGATACCCCTGTACTACACAATAACATTAAAATACTAAAATAACGATTTTTTTTCTTGCATACTGTAATTTGATTTCCATAACGTAAGTAAGTAGATAGTTTTGTTAAAAAATATGAAAAAATTTGCTTTCAATGGTTCAACTAGTAAGTTTTTCTCATTGGTGAAACTGGGGAAACCAACTAATCTACATAATATACACAGAAATTTTTGGGATAACCACTTTGTTTCAGCTTCCATTTCCACCTTGTCATCGGTTGAGTATAAACACTCCATTTTATCATATGAATTTTGTTCTTTTAATTGAACCTATGTTTTGATTAATAAAGCATTCTTTCTTGAAAAGTCGGAGGCGTGTTTTGTTCTCAAATTATATTTTCTATAGTTGTCAGAATCAGAGTTAGGCAACCGCCAATAAGTATACCTCTTGCCTTCTAGCCATTCAATTTCCTATCATTCAGCTACAGGGAGTCCATAATTTCATTCACGATTTTCTAAAACCGCCTCCGGTGACACCCACATCCCACCCGTTGGTATCACCAAATGATTACGGAGCCCTTCTCAGACATTTAACCCCAGATTACAACAGCAAAGGGAGGGGGTAGATAGGCCGATTTATCAGTCACGCAATCGCGTCCACCGATGCTCAGCCCTGACCCACTAATTCGCCTCCAATCACCCCTCCTTTACTGTATCCCTTTCCTCATCCCCCTTCCTTCCGAGTCATTGACCAAGTGGAAACCCCGGGGGCTCTTAGGGGAGTTAACTAGGTTTCGATCGGAGGGCTCCAATCAGAAAAGGAAATGCTCTCCTAACCTCCGGCGCTCCCTTCGGCTTTCACAAAAGGCCCTCAAACTATATTCGTTCCTTCTAAGGACTAACCCGAAACCATTCAACCACTACCGAATTAATGGGAAGGATTTGAGGGCTGTTCGTATTTTGCAATTAATCACGTTAAGCGACCACAATTTGCCGATCCGAAAAGCAGAATTAATGTAGTACGGTCGGTCGGCCTCAAAACAATCGTCCAAAGCCGAACCGAACGATGCCGAACCCAAACCGTTCCAAAGAAAGCCAACCCGAACCGAATCCATAGTCATTGATCGTAGGTCGATCGACAACAGTCAACATTTTCCATTAATGTCTCAAACATAGTTACAGTCACGTTATTATTTACAAAAATATGACAATAAATATTTTATAACTAAATTTAGTACTAAAACGAGTACGGTTTTAATCATACGGTTGTGGATAAATGATAAAAGATAAACTTCACACTTTCATAAATGACTCGGCATACTTCACATTTGTGTGTTCTAAAAATTTTCAGGTCATCCTTGCAATTTGTGAATCCCTATTACAAAAGGAAAAATAAACAAATATGTATCATGAAGCTCTTGTTCTAGGAATTTTAAATGAGAGAATGCCAGATCTATACTACATCTATTCTTCAATCATTAATCTTTTTCATTTTGTGATTTTTAATTGATGTGGTTATAAATAAGTATTTTGGCGATAAAACTGACACTCGTGGCAGCAGATAACTTTGATCGTTAAATATGACTTATTGCTCAAAAGTTTGATTTTTTATCTAATTTTTGGTGACTGGCTCTGTTGCAGCAGAAAAAACTTTAATTTCATTACCAGCTCTCTCACATCCATTTCAACGAATAATCGAGGCGCCCATTATTGTTTGAGTTTGATTTTTATATAAGATAAACAACGCGCTGACGGTATCAACCATTTCGTAATCATTTATTTCATTTATCACGAAAATTTGCAACCATAACAAATATTTTCGAATGTACTGAGCCGAGGTCGCCCAGGCTAATGTTTGAGTTTGAAATTGTACCCGCTGCCTACGTAATCATTTAGTGTTTTTAGCGGTATTCCATAACAAATATTTTCATACCAACCGACTGTTCTACGAAAGCAGTTTTGTTCTTATGGTATTCAAAGTAAGGCAAGGTAACAATGAGGCAACATCACACGACGCGGAGGGTTGATAATCGACAGCTTAACGAAACAGAACATTTGTTTGTTTACCCCAAATGAAGGAGCAGAATGGGTAGCAATGGATTCATGCAGGAGGTGGAACACTTCAATTTCCTCAAAAAAGAAGCGGTGATCAAAAATTAGAAGCGCTAATGTGAACTGACATGAATAAGATCTCGTAGGTGGTTCATCACAATTTACGTACCCGCATACTGATTCGTATACTACTTTCGTTGTTATCAACAAGGGAACGATTCCGTGGAAAGCCTAACCGTTCACCTGTAACGAGTTCACACTGTCTAATTCATGAGAAGCCTGCCGCCTCGGCGTTGGTGAAAATTTAAAGCGTAGAACGTGCTCTGAATTGTTGAAGGCAGTTTCAAAGGTTGTTTATCAGGTTGTAGCGTGTAACCGAGTGCTAAGTATTAAGAGAAAGAAAAAAACCACATAATTTGTATTCCCGTGTTTCAGTTCCTACGCTTGAGGTTAGGAGTTTAAAAGCAAAGAAATTCAACGTGTTCTTCTATTCCTTGTGCTGTAGCGTTTACTAACGGTTCATTGACTCAGCAAGTTTCTCAGTAAGATGGTGTCACCCATTACTCAGAAACTATTTGAACATTGTTGAAAATTATTTCGAAAACTTACAATGGCGGAAGGTGATCAATCCCAATATAATACAATACAGTAGTGGTCCGCTTGACGTACATAATCCGTTCTGTTGATCGTCGCTTCGACTAACAGTTGCCTCTTGGGTAGAGGTAGAAAGGACCAGACATCATCCCTAGTTATTAAAAAGCGTAAGAAGCACAACTTGTCAACTATTGATGTTAAAAAAAAAATGTGTCCAATGACTTTAACGATTTCTTTTCAAATGTGGGAAGTAACCTGGCTAAGAAGATTCCCAAGTCTAACACTAATATACATGTCCGATCTGATATCAGAGTAAGCCTGCCCCCATTTGCTTTTAAGCCAATCACAGAATCTGAACTGAGACGTATATTCAAGGCGATGAACGGTAACTCGGCAGCTGGTGTTGATGGAATAAGCCACAGGATTATCGACACCTATTTTGAGCTCCTCAAAAGACCCATCACCCACATAATAAATTGCAGTTTAGTGCAGGCAACATTCCCCGATAAATTTAAGATCGCAAAGGTTATTCCCATCTATAAAGCCGGTTCAAAGGTGGAAATATCGAATTTTCGCCCA
Organism: Creontiades dilutus; assembly: GCA_031894815.1. Taxonomy (NCBI): domain Eukaryota; kingdom Metazoa; phylum Arthropoda; class Insecta; order Hemiptera; family Miridae; genus Creontiades; species Creontiades dilutus. The sequence continues at coordinate 672,469 of JAVIWC010000944.1, forward strand.
ATATCCTTATTAAGCGTTCTCTCTAAACTCATAGAGAAATGGGTTAAGCAATTATTAAATACTTACAAGAGAATAATATCATCACCACGAGACAATTTGGTTTCACTCCTGGTATCGGAGTCGAAGAGGCTAATTATGCCCTAACTAAAGATTTATACGAGATAATGGATAAAAAGGGCAGAGGTATTTTGGCACTGATTGACCTCGCCAAGTGCTTCGACTCTATTGACAGGGTGAGGTTGTTGGATGCCTAAGAGCACCACGGTATGATGGGCCAGGAGTTGTCTTGGTTCAGGTGCTAGCTATCTGATAGAAGGCAGTTGGTATGCATTGACGATGTGCACAGTGATACTCTTCCGATTAATTATGGTATAATACAAGGGAGTACTCTTGGGCCGGACCTCTTTCGCATCTTCATAAATGACATGGCGCGTGTTCCAATCAGAGGTACTATTTATGTTTTTGCTGATGATGCCGCTTTCCTGTTTGATGGTGATTCCTGGGAAGAAGTTTTCAGTCAGGCGAATGAGGATATGAGCAGAATATGTCAGTGGCTGAACTCCCAATCTCTTACTATCAACGTGGATAAGTCTAAATATGTTCTATTTTCTCGAGCCAGGGACCGGAATTCCCACAATCTCAAACTGAAGCTACACTTTTGTGACTTGGAATTCTCAACTTGTGATTGCAGGGAAATCGAGAGAGTGAAGAGCGCAAAGTACTTGGGCATTCTAATAGATGAAAACCTTGACTGGAAGGAGCAGGTCATGTCCCTAGTTAATAAAACAAAGAAATTCATCAATATTTTCTACAATATAAGGAACTGCTTGACGGAACCCTCGCTCGTTGAACTTTATAAAGGACTAGTGCAATCAGTGATCAGTTTTGGTATCCTTTGGTGGGGAAATGCTTGTGATACCGTACTTGACCCAATGAAAGTTAGGCAAAAAGCAATTCTGAAGGTTCTACTCAAGAAATCCCAACGATCCGCTAGTGCCGAATTATTTAGCGAGGCTAAAGTTTTTACAATAAAGCAGCTTTATATTAAACATGCTCTGATGTACTAGCATAAACACCCAAGTACTATAGCAGCTAGTCAATCTGCATTAACCCCAAACGACCGCATCTTGAGACCGACGACCAGGGCAGTCTTGCCCATTCCTCCGAGCCGACTAGTATCCACTTCCCGTCATCTCTACCACAACTTACCGTTCATATCAAGACTCCTCCCAGCATCTTTGGCCCGCCCCATCTCTATCAGCAGATCCTCCTACAAAAAAAAAGTTTTTTCGTTCCTGATTACTGGTGATCCGTCGGATTGCGAAGCTATGACGTCCAGCATTTATACTCCTTAATATATCTTTCTTAAGTGCGCTTAGTGTCCCTTTTCTTTTCTTCTTTTTTTTCTGAAAATTGTTTAACTATTTCTACATAATATATTTTGTCACAATTTGCTTCCACCTCATGTATTTAGAGTGATATATTTGTAATTATGTTCCCATAGTAATTTTCTTTTCAAACTGTTGATGTACTGATCAAACTTGCAGCTCCCCCCCTTAGCACAGATCGATGATCTATGAGGGGGGTAGTTTCCATCATATTGAGTGGTTTTTATTTTTTTTGGAATCATTTTGTGGAAATAAAAATTATTCTATTCTATTCTAGGGTTAAAAATACTTGATGAGTACTTGCTTATTTATGTTTTCCTTACCTTCTAATCTGAGAATCGTGGCCATACGCCCCCAAGGGAAAAATTTTGATTTATAATTTATCTAAAATTGTGCAGTTGACCGTTTCTTACAAGCAAAATTGGATTACTTGATTTGATGCATGAATTTACCTGTTGAAAGCTTTATTTATGCGGTAAAAGTACGACTTGCTCCTAATATCACATCCCTCCCTCACGTTTTCAAGCTCTTGATAGCCACCCCATTGTATACAGCTATGATTCTCGGAGTCACGAGACGCTCACACCCCTCGGAACGGAAACAAAGGCGCCGCGCTGAGTGAGACGTGCATCTCCCCATCATGAGAAAGATGGCATGCAACTCCGTGGTGATAAACTTCGAGGCATGCGATCCTTAATTAATGTAACCGTCGCCGTCGCCCCGAGCCTAGAGTTGTAATTCACCGACCTTCTTCGGCTTGTATATTTTCCCATCAACTCCTAGAAAGGATCATATTGAGGTACTGATCCGTTTTCAAGACGGCAACCATTGCTTTTTGTCAAGGATAAATCACAAACCATTAATAATAATTATTAACTGATTTTTCTACTCTTTACTCCACACTACTGTGGATTAAACACATTATCAATATCAACAGCAACGATCAGCAATTTATATTTAATTAAAAGCTTATCAATTAAACAACATTACGTACCGTCAAGGATAAATCACAAATGAGTAGCTGATTATACAACAGATATATTTGTTCAGCTCAAACTTATATTTGTTAGACTTATGATTCATAACATCTCTTCATCGTATTCAAGGTATACGCACCACAAAAAGAAAAAAACTCAACATTATTACATTACATAAAGGATTTTTATTTCTGTATTTCCTGTTCTATACAGATCGATTTTCCATAGATAATCATTAAATGAAATCTGTACACAAGTCTTAATATACACCTTGCTACAACAGCAGAGATACATGTACCTAATGTGAGGTAATTATTCAGATAACATTAAACACCCTCACGTCATAAGCCGATCTGTAGATAACAAGGATTAATAGATTAGATATGAATAGGATGGCACCCGATATTCGGAGGCACCCGTTGCAGAAAAATAATTTAAATGGAATAAAACTCCTACCAAAGCTTCATTAGTCAGTTAGCAAAGGCATGACAAAACTTATGACAAACCAAAGTTCTTGATATTATATCCATTAAAATTAAAAGTAGTAGCTGATGGGCGAAGATGAAGATTTTGCTTGTAGAATTCTTGATCATTTTTGCACATGTGAATGAAATGTGGATTCATTCTGATTGTTGTGCCAAGATTTATTGAGAATAAGCAAGTTTATATTAATTATAAAACGGGAGGTATTTGGTTTTCGATACTATATGTTAGTTAGTCAGGGTATGTAACCCAGCTCATTTGTCTCTCCAGCTACTAAGGATGGAAAATCGATACAAAAAACCGATTCGAAATCGAATCCAAAAGATCGATGTACCGAAAAATCGTCACACAAGATACCGGTTATCTTGACTGTAATATAATGATATTTTGGATATATTAATATATTATCAGTTGGAATATCGTAAGCGTGTTAGAATATGCCATGTAATAACAGATGTTTCCATTCTTTTGTTGTTGCAGACGGGGGCGGAGGGGAGGATGGGTGAGGTCGGGGCGGTGAGATGCCGCTCCATGAGCTCTCTCCCTCCCGAGCCCTTCATGATCATGCGCTCCAAAGCACTGAACCGACGTGTCGTCATCAACGTCGGAGGCGTCAAGCATGAAGTGAGTCTTCCATCTCAACCCACCAAAGGGCAACGCCCGGGTAATCCACTTGAAAATCACATCTAGTATTCGTACAATTATAAAAACCTAAAACATTAACTGTTAGAATTGAAAGATACGTGAGTACTAAAAATTGATTGATGTTTTTACCAAATTTCAAGATATAGGGATGATGAACTCAAATCATGTTTGAAAGTACTTGAGATTAGCTGGTCAATATCAGGTCACCGCTTGCAATAGATTATTGCCCCAAGCATCCAGGTGGCAAGGGTCATGAGTGACCCCAAGAGCATAAGTCAGTAGATTGCATGGTAGAGAACCTCAATGTTTTCATAAAATTGTTTTCGCCCTAGTCGATAAATGACACCAACAAGTTGTTCAACAGCTGCCAAGGGTTTTGGAAATACCCTATTAGTATTGGGGTACGTGTTAGCGACTTCAGATAAATTACATTTCTATAACGTTAGGAGGGATTTCTATGGTCGAGAAGGAAAACGAATTGTCTGAAGGTGTTGTACTTGTTGTAGGCATGATGTATCTTCGGTCATCTCTCCTTCAACAGTCACGGGTTTCCCTCGAATATATTGTGAGGTGAAGAAGGGCTAAACCTTATCGTTAAGGTTCAAATATGTCTATTGACATCAGCCGATAATGATTCCAGTTTAATCCTAACACCTAATGATTCCAGTTTAATTTAATTACGCACGGTTCTATTCTTGTTTGTTCTGTTTCTTTTCCTACAATGCATACTGTAGCGTGGAATTTCACGGCAGTTGCTTGATCCTTTTTTTTCGACAACACGACCAAAAAGCACTTTAAAGAACTAGGATTCTTAACATTTCCTAGACCATTCGCTTTTGATTTCCTGCTCTATGTAGGATTATCCAATACCAACAAACCAGAAATTTAGTACTAGGCACTGAAATAAGTTATGGCAACTGGAACTATTTCTGCAATACGCTTAGATGTTTCCTGTCAGGTAAGCTGTTGTTGCTTCAATAATCTGGAAAAACCTTGCAAGGGTTACCCTTTACAAAATTCGACAAGGATTATAGTAAAATGTAAGCACCTGTCATGACTTAGATGTCAGGAAATTGTTATTTCGGTTCTTTTTAAATTTAACAAACAAAATCACATATTTCTAAGGCGAGTCACACGATAAAGTAGGTGCAAAGATGTTTGCCGTCCGTGCAGCCAATCATAATCTTGGATTTGTGGCACATAAAACGTTTTTTTTTTTAAACTGAAAGGAGGTTTTTTCAAAGGGAAACCGTTATCTGAATAAACTCTGGTATATTTGAAAAAATCTGAACCTCAACATGGTAGCAAACACACTAGTAAAAATAATCACTTTTTCACAATTAGCAATTTATATGATTAGAAATAAGGAACTTATTTTACCTCCATAAGAATATTCGTATGTACCTGTACCTACCTACTGATCAATATCCGTCAAATTCTCATCAACCGTCATCAGCTAGCAAACATTTTGAAAATTTAAAAAAAAGTAAAGAAAATTAAAAAAAAAAATTGAAGAACAATTCTGAAAAAAAGAAGGAAAATTACTTCAATGTGTGGTAACACAGGGACTTTATGAAACTGTAAAATTACTCTTCGTAGGTAAGTCACTGAAAAAAAAGTTGAAGGTTCACGGAGGTTCCATTAATTGGAAAGATAAGGGTTTCACTTATTTCCGTCGTCAAGGCTCATCATCTGTATGGTTGGCCGCAAAAATCACATCAGAATGTATGTTTGCCTACGTGAGAATTAGAAACCCCAAAGAAAGCTGTAAACTATTAAAAAAAAAATGTAATAACGATCGGAGCCTGGCTGGAGAAAAATGGAGAGGCGGGCGCGCCATACAAAACTTGGGAAAAAAACTCGAGACTGGGGATTGCAATACGCATGAAGCCATCACCGAACTGTGCGACGATTACTCCCTCATTGACAACGAGTATTTTTTTGATTTATAGGTTTGTACCGAGCATTGTTATATTTTTAAAACTCCCATTCGATAACGAGGGCAAGCAGGGAGATACAATTATTTCTTGCACATTTGCTCAGAAGTTCATGATATGAATCCTTTCTTCCCCCCTACCTTGGTCGACAAATATACAGGATGCCCCCGAGTTGTTCTCCCTCATCCTAAAATCGTCCAAATGGGAGTAAACAAGCAATTTTTTAAATTGAATTTTCATATTTTTTTCCAAGGATCTCAAATATTATACTTGCGCATCCCGCGCAACTGCGCAACCATGCCATGTCACTGCGCAAGTGACAGTAACTTTCTTATTTTATGGGAACCCGAATTTTGTATTGCAGATTCGGATTTTACTCAAAATTTCATGAACATTAGATCCTTATAACCTAAGGTTGCGTAACCCCAAAATTTTCAAATCTTAGATGATGGTGAACTTTAAAGGATGGCACATGAATTTTCATCGTTTTTCAACGCCGATTCACGTGATTCTACCCGTTTCCTAATTCAACTCAATTTTTGCGAAAAATTACGAAAATTTGTTCATTTTGCTTGAAAAAAATCTTATTTTTCAGCGCGGGAGTTTTCACATGAAATTTCATAGGTTTGTACGTTTTTTTAAATATATAATTTACTATTTCCTTCCCTCCTCCTTTCTCAACCAGATAGGGTACCGGTCGGGAACGGATGACAATGATGTCGCAGACAGAACTAGGTACAGCGAGCTGTGTCCAGTGGATGAGTGGACAAGGTGGAGTTTTATCGTTTTCATGATTTGGCTAGAAACATCAACTCGTATCATATGATTTTTGGTTGTGTGTACATCATGCACACTTACCTCGAACGGTTGTAACTGAAGGAACACGATACTTATCTGATTATTCAAAGGTCACTGTGACGGCAGCTCATTAAAGACGGCTTTCAACTCTCAGATTAAGATGATTTTTCACTTGATCACTGAAGAAGGTTTCAATCTAATACTTTTACATTTTTCAACCGGACCTCGAAAATTAATCCTCCTAAAAATCGGAAAACGGACGCCTAAAATAAAAAAAGGACGCGTAATAAACCAATTTCGGTCTTTATTCCGCAAAAATTGAGCCGAATCAAGAAACGGATAGCATCACGTGAATCATCGTTAAAAAACAATGAAAATTCATGTTCATTTTTGATGACCCCCATTTGAACGATTTTAGTGATTGGGGGAGGGGGAAGGGGGGGGGCAACTCATGGAACACCTATTATACAAGTAGATACCTGCTGAAAAATAATAGTGCTTGAATGTTTGTGTTTATACTCGTGAAATGAGATTTGAGATGAGTGCTTTTTGTTCCTTTGTCTGAAAGTAATTTTCATGGAAATTGCGGTTTACACAGATATGAAGTTCCACGGTTATATTTTGAAGGATTATGGATTCTTCCTAAAAAATGGTCTAACAGGGAAATGGACATTTTCTTTTATAAAAAACATTTCGGGCTTATGTTAACTAAAAAAGTCTGCTAAGTTAGGTATAGCACACAACTGGAAGGATAATATTAAAAATTTGTTTTGTTACAAATCACGGTCATCGACGGTCAGAATAAATTATTTGCCAGAAATGGTACGACTTAAGGTTCATATTTCTGTTTGCGTCTAACTATCGATCTATATCAAAAGAAATATAAGTGCAAAACGAAAGAACTATTATGGTAAATGTTATTCTGGGCAAAACACCTATAATCCCTGAAAAATGCAAATAAACTCATGTAAAATACAGGGATTTCAGTTCAGTAGGGAATAACAGTTTTTCAAGGAAACGAGTCAGATGGATGCATCTCGTATGAAGCTAATAGACCCCGGGTCTATTACAGGGCAAGCAGAACATTATGGTGAATGTAGAGTGGAAGCGGGTTGGGCAAAAGTATCGTTATAAAGTATGCAGATAACTTCCGCGAGATAAGGGTGAACAATAAATAGTTGAAAACCGGCGGGAAAAGTTATTTATAGCCTCCTTGAGGTGGGGTCGGGTTATAACCCTTGCGTGACACGACCCGAAGTGAAAGGTTTTCAAACGGCGGGTCCCCACCACGATTTGCATATTGTAAGAGACCCTTTGAGGGTGCGTAGTATTTTTTCCTTTTGTTTCCTTCTCTTTTTTGTTTTATTGATAGAGGTACTTCCAGGAGAATTTGTTTAGAAGGCTTCGGCGCGTTATTGCTCGATGTGAAAACGGCGTTTGTTTTGTACACGAAAGTAGAGTACAAAAATATATTATCATGTATTTCATGCTTTTCAAAAAATGATCCGCAAGAAATTGTGTAAATATTCTCCGTTCTCTAGTACAGGGTTCTTCAAAAATCTGACCTGAAGTCGAATAAAACTGATACACTGTTTGTATTCGATAGATTGGATTTTCGTTGCGTTTTCTTCATTTTTTATGACATTATCGAAAGGATGATTATGTGTTTCGCGGATATGAATGATGGCCGGGTAGTAATCTATGTCCAATCTAACTACGGAGTCTCTGGTGTAATGATGTGCTTCGAAATTGTAGTAGAATGAAAGTAAATATATAGAGTCACTTATAAATACAGACAATGTAGAGTTCCACCAACTGTATTCGTCACAGTCTGATCAGATTTATGAGGCGTTTTTCCAGTTACCGTGCTTTCAATATTTCGTGACAAATGGGGTTTTCATGGGCTCACATAATAGTTGACAAAATGGCAAAATCAATGGATTTTTCTGAAAAGATTCAACGGTGGATGAATAAATTGGAATCAGTTGGACACTTTGGAGCACTATTACCCATAATATTTTGGTTAACCGGAGACATAATCATGAATGGTGCAAAGCATTTTTGGAACATTTGGGAATGTACGACTAATTTGTTTTAAGGTTACCCAATTTTATTAGAATCACATTGGGGCTAGAGAATATTTGACTATCAAACACGCATAAGACATATTTATTATGAAAATAATTATTATCGTTACATACACCAGTGTGTTTGTAAACAGCTGTACAACGTAGAATGGATGACAGTAAGATCACAAAGAGGTTCAATTGGTTGAGAATTGCTCTCCTAACCTCCACCCTTATTTAAACAGGATTCAAAAGTTTCACCAGATTTACCAGATCTGCTCGATCATCTAAAAGTCAAGTTCTTCTTGGGTGTAAGGTCCTTGGGTACTCTTCACATTTCAGCTCCTTCCTTCTCTCATCCATCCATCATCCGTGTGAAAAACGTTTAATGTAAAAGAGGTGCTTGTTTGAGCTTAACAACAACTTATTGTTCTGAAATGGCAACAAACCGATAATGGTGCGTACCTATTTAGTTAGGATTGATGAAGGAAGAAGTGGTTTCACATTAAATTAATACAGCTAAACGTCGTTCAATTTCGAAACTGGATTTTAGCTTCTTATGTCATTTAGCCACAGAACACGCCATCCCTGATGAGCGTTTACCCTTCAACAGAGCTTAGCTCTCTCCACCAACTCATTAGGGCTTCATACACGGGATTGTCAGTAAACCCGTATACTAGGTTACATTTGTTCTCGAGAATTTATTATTTGAGAAACTTATATTTTGACCATTTTTTTGGCGGTTATGTAAGTCAATGTTTCTTTTGATTAGTTAGTTAGACGTAGGGAAAAATATGTGAGCCTAATTGTGTTTTATCAACTTGACTTGACTTAATTAATCATTCAACAAAAGTGAAATAGAACGAATAGGGATTGTTGGCTAGATTCGGTTTCACTCGTATGAGAACAGGAGTAGCGGTATGCCCAGCGTACTTATACAAGATCAACTTCCGTACATCTCCGGAGTGTTCGTTTTGCGATCGTCATGAATGCGATGTAGAACATTTAGCAGTGGAATGTCCATATTTTTGCCAACAGAGACAATTATTTTTCGATTATCTAACGCAAGTAATTCCAACGCCATTCAATTATGTAATTATTTTACAAAACAATTTATTTAATTTTATAAATAGTTGTGGTTTTAAGTTTTAAATGTTATTCTATTATTATTACAACATGGCTGTATTTTGAATAAAATGCCAAAAAAAAAAAAAAAAAAAAAAAAAATTAAAAAAAAACCTGCTTTGTGACAGCACACTGAGCAGAGTACCTCGAATCCAAAATGTGTTTCTACAAACTTAATTGCTTCCTGTAAACCAAAGATACCAGAGATAAACCAAATTTCTACAACTTTCGAACCCCGCAGCCACAATAATCAATATTCTAGAAACATTTTTGTATGTTGAAGCTCGACTAATGAACTGGTAATAGGAATTATATATATTTTTTTTTAATTTGTAGTAAAAGAAAATGTTATTTGAAGGAAACAATTGTGTATTTAAAGTGAATATTATCGGGAATAACATAAAAAATGAATAAGTTATTTTACCTGTACATTTTAACTCTCCAATTAAATTGCCAACCTTCTCCCGATCCACCATAATTTCATGTTTCCTGACAAGGTGGGTTCAACAAAGTCGACTTTCTGTCATCCGCAATGTACATGAGGCGCTTCAAACGCAATTTTCTTGTCATTTACCTAGAAAAGTGAAACGGAACATCTTACGAAGGCCATTTATCTAAGTGGTTTTACACCCTGCTGCAAACGTGAGGTACCTAACGGTGGAAGCAGGAACACTCAAGTTGCTACCTACTCCCAACTTCTTTGTTCAACCACTTTCTGTAATTAAGGCTTCGCTCGAGTCTTGAGAGGGAAATTGCTGTAGCGGCAAAATATTGAATTTCCGTTTATTTTCTTCTTAAAAGACAGTTCAGATTCCCTTGGCTCTGATGGTTTAAGCAAACACGTCAGTAGTTATTTAGCCAACCACAACCTAACTGGGAAACAAAACTTTAATTTGATTAAATTCTGTGCTACGTGTACATACTGTGTGTACCGTATTTGAGTCTGAGCAAATGAATTTTCATTAGGAATTTCATTAAACAAAGTTTAATTCAGTTAACATTCAATAAAAATTCATTGAAATGAGCGATTAATTTGAATGTGCACCAGACGTAGGTAATTGTAATGCCTCCATTACGTTTGAAACAACTTGTTCATAAAATAATGAAATACCAGGGCATGAATCACGCTGTAACGAGTTAGACTTCTGTTTTGAATAGAAAGGTAGTAGTGTAAATGATTGAAAATCGACGGCTTTCCTATCAATGCCAAACATTAAAGTGATATCAAACTAAAATGTGACGATGTATTGTTGATAATGTTATCGTACCTGTAAACCACCATCCTGTTGCGCTGCTATTCACCAACCAACTACCCACTATTGAATAAATCCAATTGATTCATGTCAGTTCTTTTCTTTTTCTTTCAGGACGGGGAAACTTCACCTAGTGGACGAAATGTGCGTTCTGGCCTTCAGCGACGATCTCGAGTATTGGGGCGTCGACGAGCTGTACCTCGAAAGCTGCTGTCAACATAAATACCATCAAAGAAAGGAGCACGTGCACGAAGAAATGCGGAAGGAGGCAGAGAGTTTGCGACAGAGAGACGAAGAGGAGTTTGGCGAGGGGAAATGCGCCTACTACCAGCAGTTTCTTTGGGACCTCCTCGAGAAACCGACCACATCCATTGCCGCCAGGGTGGGTAGCCCCTCGTTCTTTGTGCCTCAAGTCATTTTATGTGTGTCGGTACAACATTTTCATATCTATTCAACGCAGTCAGGGTATCCCAATAATCTCTTTATGTTGACAAAGTTCATACAATATTTTGTGAACCTCTTCTACGTTTACCTTCACATATTTTCAAATACGGCATTTTCAAATATGTTCGCAAATTGAACTAACCAACGAAGCCGGAGCCTGAGTCTACCTCATGACCATGGAGGGCTGTTCATGAACAAATCTCATCTTTATTACTTATAACGGTTCTCTTCCAACATATCTTGTTCAATTAATTATTCTCAAACAACATTTTTCTCCAGTAGCGCTTGAATCGTATTTATGTTCCAGTCCTCATTATGCCATTACCCCCTCCTTAAAATTACTAATCCTAACTGTAATTCAAACTCTTAAAGTTCTCAGCTCATTACTTTTCAATTTAGTCTTTGGTTTTAGGAACTACCTTTCAACTTTAAAGTATTTTTACAGTAATTTATCCTTAATGTTTTAATAAGTAATTGGTGTCGGTCCGCAGTGAAAATATATTGAAATACATCAAATAGGTACAACCAGATTTTACAAATAGGAACCACTAGCTAGCTCCTGCTAATATAAAAATTAATCGATCGGTCAACTTCATGTATCGTTTGTCATGTAACACTTTTCGCTTCGTTGTAACAAGTTTTCCTGGGCCCTAGCCATAACTTGTAAACACATAATGAATGCGGTTTTCCTACATAAAACCTAATAGTCACCTCGAGCGACGGAACAAACCTTTTCATCTACATGAATAATCGTTTTTTTAATCAGTTGTTTGTATCACTGTTTATGGATACCTACCTTAGCATGAACACTAATCTGAAAAATCGAAGAGAATTCCCATCTAGTTCTTCTTCTAAACTCTTCGATATAAACTGAATGGAACCCTCCAACATCCAAACGATCAGCTTAGAGACTGTAATTTGTGAACGAAAAAACAGTATCATTTATTATCACTCATACTACTCTATCAGAGATATTTTTCATATCAACTCAACGAGCTACTTCATTCTTGATCGTCTATTCACGTTGACAATCCAATATCCTCCTTTCCTTCACCACTACTGACATACCGTTGTCATCTGCAATGTGCAACCCAGTTTAAACTTCAAAACTTGTAGATAGGAACAATTAATACAGATTAAATTGAGAGACAATTGCATGGTTGTATTGTCATATTTGTTAGATGAGAGGATTTCGCAATACTTTTTGAAATTAGAAGTTGGATGCGGCTATTAATTCTTCAAAAATCACTCACGAGTATGTCGAGTAAACACTTGTTTTAATAATTGATTTGGATACATACATTAAACAGTCTTACCCAGTTTAGCGTTTTCTTAGGGTAATTTATAATTTTCTATTTTTCAGTTTAGCATTTTTGGAGTGTACGAATTACATTGTAAAGAAGAGTTGTTTAATTGTGGCATGAGATTATGAAGAAAATTTGCATGGGCCTGAGGTTTGCACAGTTGACGACTTCTCGAGGGTATATAGGAATTTGAGGCTCTAGAAATAGAACTGATTAGATGGTGTGGATCGAGCAATTCCTTCAAGCAAAATATTCAAGTCGTTGTGTCGTTTTACAAAGGGGTATATAAGCGATTTTTAGATATTTTTTTAAGGCAAGCTAGAGGCGGATTACGACAATTGACATCATCATTTTGCGGAAAAGTCTGTACATAATCATAATGAACGCTCTAACAGGGTACTGGTTATCTGAGAACAATGGTTAGTGAAAGTAAATCTTAAATTGCTAGTTTCGACAATAGCATAAGTGGTGGCAATCACATGTATGACTATTTGAAGTTCATGTTCAAGCGCCAAATATTCAAACAACGATTACTTTTGAGCCCTCTCCTGTTTTCTTTATAAAAATCGTTTAAACCAAATAAAAACTAGTATTCCATGCTTCTGAAAGTGATTTGAACGGAAAAACTTGAATTTTCTACCAGACTTATTCACTAAATTCAAAATTTTATGTTTGATTTATAGTAGTATGCAGTTTGGAACAATCAGTATTACAAAATAAACTACTATCACGTTCCCATTACAACTTACCCATTGAGATGAATTAGTGGGATGGTAATAAAACGGCTGAGGAAATATGGTCATAAATAACAAAATGATATACCGAATCGCTATTTTACAATATTGGAACATTATGCTGCATCTATGAAGAAATTGCTTGAATAATACCAAGACGATGGTGATTGTAGTTGATATTTGATTTTAATAGATAAAATGCTTTTCTACATTATCATACTTAACTGTGATTTAGCTTCTCATGTCTACTTAATACAAAACAATAAATTTAATATGGGATTAACGTCATCTCTTAGATCCCGAAGGTTCGAAACATTTCGAAAACTAGCATATTGTGTAACGACTGCGTTTTTCGAAAAGCATTTTATTAGGTGATTTGCTTTATTTATTAGTAGATTTCTGTACATACTATTCGACAAGGACAAAATGTCTTGAATTATTGTACTTTCTTCCGTAGAATTTGTAGAAAACTGTTTGTTTTTTGAGTCTCAGACCCCTTGAGATGTTGTGGTGGGAATGGGATGGGGCTCAGACGACCTGGGACGCCTTAGGTCGAGGGACCGTCGCTCAAGCCACTTTTAGAGCTCCCAGCGGCGATCTCCCGACTTCACAACGACCCAAACACTTGATACAGCGTGACCTTCAATATTGAATATTTCACTTGCTTGGTGACGAATGGATTTCGAGGTTTGGCTGTTTGAAGGGGTGAAAAAAACATTTAAAGCTTTTTTAAATGTCTGCACACATGAATTGTGATTAGTGATAAATGTACAATACAATAGGTGACGCTCTTGTCGGAAAACAAAAGTGAAGCACTATTTAGTTACCTGTGAGTCAACCCTTATTTTTTCACAGCTATGAATAAAAGGAGCTTGACACCGACCGTTCCACTAAAACTTCGTTGAATAATGAAACCAAGAAAATGACTAATTCACAGTTTGAAAACTCAAATAAAATTCGTATTGTATAACACTTCCAATAATAATTATATAAGTGTAATCAGTAAGAAAATAACTGTTCAATTGAAATTGATGGAATACAAAGACATACATAACTAGTTAGAAAGTTCCAATATCTAAATTGAACGGAATCATGTTTTAATGCGTTAAGCAATTGAAAATTTGACGTTATTCAAGTTTTAATTATTGTAACAATAAAATTAATAAGAATTAAAACATTGTCCATTCCTACTGACATTTAATTAAAACGATTCTGCGGTTAACGGTTTTAGATAACTAAGTAGTTATCCAGTTTCCACGAAGTTTAAGAGTATTGGGATTGCTTTAAACAGCGAAAGACAGTTTGAGATGTGGTCTGGCAAGGCTCACACATGCAGTAAAACCTGAACAGGCGTTTTGTAGTAAGCCAATTAACCATGATTTTCCGAGATGCTTTGTGACAATGATAACCACGCACGGTGATATTGCTATGCATCTGTATATCATTGGAATTTGAGCACGTGTAACACTAATATGATAGGATTTTTTAAATTTATTTATTTTAAAGATGTAATGTTGGGTTAATGTATTTGTGGGGGTTGCTCAAGGAAAGGCTTTTCTTCCTGTTCCGGAAAACGACATTTTTTTGTGGTTTCATTTTATATCTTTTTTAGCTGGTTTCCATATAACTTGGCTTCCAGGTTTTGCTTGGTTTTCCTATATGTATTTTAAGCCCTTACCCGCAAATTGCCATTTTCATTCTGATAAATATGCATGCTCAAGTAGAAATCGTGGCGTTGTCTTCACTTCAGCTATCTGGTAGCAAATCGTTTCAATCAATAATCTTATAGTAGCGAAATATATCAACTACCGTGCGTTCCGAAGTATTGGATGTATTTTAGGTATTTATTAAATATTTAATATTGGTTTTATCGTACCACCAGGTGAAATGTTATATTCATTCAACCTTTTGGCAATATCAAATTGAAAAAAAAAACCTCTCTCATGATATAAGTACTGACTACTGGACATAACTGTCCAACAACATTTTATTAAAACAAATCCTTCCATTAGTAAATGGGTAACCACCGTAAGTTTGTCGCCGAACTGGTTGGATGAATGATTGCGTAAGTACCATATAATCCCCCTTTATAATAGTGTTTGTGATAATTTTCTTTGCTAACTTACCCCAACTCTCAATAAACATTTCTTTATCCACGGTCCACGTCGAACCAAGGATGTAAGAACAAGGCATTAGCGCTGGACAAATGTTTACCTAACATGGGTACCATCTTAGTGTAACTCCCTAGTTTGCAAACTTATAGACCCATCGGGTGGGAACCGTGGTAGTGGAATGCAACAACTCCCTTAAAACCTAAATGAGCAAACGACACCAAACATTTTTCTGCCAATTTTCTTTTCGGTACTTCTAGGTTAGGATATCACCTAGTACCAACTGCTTTTAAAACCAACCTTAATAACGCATGACACAACAATTGTCATAGTGTGACTTTTGCATAACATTATTCTTTCGTCTCTTTTGGGATTTTTTCTTCTTTCAAAAGTGAGTAATTACATGCGTTGTGGGTAAGTAAACCTGATAGTACGAGTTCCAAAATAACTTCAGAATCCATAAAGCAAATGAACATGCATCATAAAGGTACTACTCAAATAGTTTTACCGATTGAGAGCTTTAGTTTCGTGGTGAAGAGATGGTCGATGATTGAGGATAGTATAGAGCCTGTAGACAGGCTAAATAGCCAAGGACTTTTGTTCTGAAAACCTGTACCCGAATTTAGGCTATTGGCCCTAGACAAAGATTGAGACAAGCTGAAAAGATAATGTGCACGACTCAAAATCAATAAATTATTTCTGTCGTATCCAGGAACTACAACGAGTAGTTTGCTCTCTAGGTCACGTAGTCAAACAGTCTAGAAGTCGGGAGATAGCTCTAGTATATCTTATCAACTCAAATCTCGGGAAGTGGAATAGAAAGACCTCTGATTCAATTCGGAACGGATATAGATAATAACTATGAATTAAGAACTTCAAAGTTGACAATTATTTCATTGTTATAAATAGCACATGATTATAGTTCCTTAGCTAAGCCCAATCGAAATAGTAATTTGATGAATGAGGGAATGATTCCAGCATGTACTTACGGCCGCTAAAGAGGGTTCATTCTCACGGCGATTAAAGGTAACGTTTTTCCCAATAGCTGCATCTCTAAGACTTGAAAATGATCACGAAAGGAGGAGAACTCAATAGATTCACTTAGATTCCTAAATTTGTCGAAGTCACAGATCCTCTCCTCCCACAAACATCAATTCTTGATAGCTCTTAGATAGTTGGATAATCCCAACGACTTTCTTCTAATTAGATTAAATGCTGATTGGCATGTACATAGATGAAAAGATTAGACACGTTAAAATTATGCTCTGATGTATTTAAAAAAGGCACGTGTTCAAGTAATAATTGGTGACATATTTTCAGTTTCACGCTTATGTAGTTCAAAGTGACGCTAAATTGTACGTTTGTTAATCTTCACCTACCTCAATCATAATTCATAATTAGACGGTTTAATTCCTATTTGAATATAGTTTTTTCTTTAATGCATCAACATAGTATGTAGTATTTCTAATAAGAAACGTCTGTTCAGGTTTGTCACGCCACACCTCCATTTGCCTAGTAGCTGGTATTAGTAATTCCGCGGACGGGTCAAAGCTTGACCACTCCTTTGATCGTAAGCTCAAGCCTCGTTTCTCTTCATCACATTACATTTGTCCACCGGAATGCACTTTATAAAGTCAGAATTTCCAAAAAGGACGTTCTAGAGATTAGAGTTCTACAGCAGTTGTTGAGATTTCAATAGAAAGAGAAGCGGGTATAAAGGTATTTGCATTGCTCAAATAAGTTATGTAAGAAATACCCCATGTTTATGTTTTTAGAAATTGGGCAGTAGGTGAATGTTTGTGTTTTTAACGCTGCAGGTGATAGCAGTGATATCGATTCTCTTCATAGTCCTGTCAACGATAGCATTGACCCTCAACACGATACCCCAAATGCAAGTAAACGATGGACAAGGGGCAGTTCAAGACAATCCCCAGCTCGCGATGGTTGAAGCCGTGTGCATCACCTGGTTCACTCTAGAGTACCTTCTCAGATTCAGCGCCTCCCCAAACAAATGGAAATTTTTCAAAGGCGGCCTCAACGTTATAGATCTCTTAGCGATCCTACCGTATTACGTATCTTTGTTTCTCGTTGAAACCAACAAAAATGCGAATGATCAGTTCCAAGACGTTCGGCGAGTGGTGCAGATCTTTCGAATCATGCGGATCCTCAGGATACTCAAACTGGCAAGGCATTCGACGGGCCTTCAGAGTTTGGGCTTTACCCTCAAAAACTCATACAAAGAGCTAGGCCTTTTGATGCTGTTCCTGGCCATGGGAGTCCTAATTTTCTCGAGTTTGGCCTATTTCGCGGAAAAGGAGGAACCTGGTACAAAGTTCATAAGTATACCCGAAACGTTCTGGTGGGCTGGGATCACTATGACAACGGTCGGATATGGCGACATCTACCCCACCACCCCTTTGGGGAAAGTGATCGGTAGTGTCTGTTGTATCTGTGGCGTACTTGTCGTCGCCCTCCCCATTCCCATCATAGTCAACAACTTCGCGGAGTTCTACAAGAATCAAATGAGACGAGAGAAGGCTCTTAAGCGTCGCGAAGCACTTGAGCGGGCCAAGAGAGAAGGTAGCATCGTCTCCTTCCACCATATCAACCTCCGAGACGCCTTCGCAAAGAGTATGGACCTTATTGACGTCATCGTCGACACAGGTAAGTCCGTCTCTGTCATCCAATTCAACATTCTGTCTGAGCTACGTAAGTAACGCTGTAAAACTTCAGACAATATTTTATTCAAAGGAAATTAGTTCCTATGTATTTTCAAAAGGAGCTTTGATCAAAGAGTTAACTAAAAGACCAAGTTTAAAACAATTAACTGGCTGAAGGTATCCCACAAGGACTTCTATCATTAAAATTATTTGTTACACCCTTAGTAACATTTTACAACAATGTGCTGACCATACAGCTTTGCCAACTTCGTGATACAATGTTTCGTTCGTTTGTTATAAACGGGAACATGGGAACTACTTGAGCTTTAATTGATAGTGGTTGAACTATCCTTGCGCATGAAACGAGTTTATGAAACAGCATGGTCATAAAACAACAAACAATATATTATTACAAAACTTGATAGGTTTTTAACTCATACTTCATACAAATAACAGAATCGTTGCTTATCAAGAGTAAATTTAATTTATTAAGCATGAATAGCACTAAATATCATGAAAAATAGTATGATGTTGATGTTAAACATTAACAAAAGCTGTCGATTTAGGTCCCAATATAATCATACCATACCAAGATAGACTGGGGCGTTTCATACTTTCCGGCATAACTACCAATCACCTGCAGTCGAACTTGTAATAGGTTACGCGTCAAGTGCACAGTGGTACACTACATCTTGTACGTGTGTATGCCTTACGTTACTTATACATCTGGAAATATCAACCCGATCTCGTCGTACCCCAATTAAAAGGCAGTAAACATCTTCCATTCCCTCAAAAAGAAAAAGTAGGTATTTGTAAAAGAAAGTTACATGCAACCATTGCTACATATTTTTTCAGCACCAATAACCTGAAAACAAGGAGATCACACCAGCGTCAGAACCAGCCCCTCTCCCCGCATGCATAATTTCTTCCGCTTATTTACAACTGCTGCACATAGGTATCAAAATGCATGATTTTAAAAATATATTTATTTATTATTTTCATTTCAATAGCCAAACTGGGATCAAACATATACTTGATTTTATTAGTGGCTCGATGTGGTTGGCTATATAGAAGTAGGTAGGTATTTTGAGTTTTTGGAGTATTAAATTGGTTTAATTGTGATTTTATTTTTCATAACATAAATTATGGTTTTGTACTGCATATTGTTGGTGACGGTATTTCATTCCTGGTAACCAAACAGTTAATTCATACTCTGAGATGTCAATCCATATTTATCAGTTTTCTGCTTGATCGATTCCATTGCTCCGTTTCGGTTGCACCTACAGCTTGTTTTTGTCAAACAACTAATGAACGAAGTAACACATTATTTCATTCAATTACTGAAGATATGATTTTGGTTTAATTTGCGCCACAACAATCGAGTTTTTACTGCCGCTTTGCTACCAGCTGCTTTCAATTTTTTTGCAATAACGTTCCCTTCTCCGCAGATCTCACAATTGACTGTCTTACATAATGAATTACCCTACAACGATTCGGATATTGTTTATGAATATTCGTTGAGTATACCGTTCCCTTTTTTATACGGTATTGATCCCGTGAGGGCTCATCATCATCCATCAGAAAGGGTTTATAGTAGTACATTTATTAACAGCGAGTTGGAAGTTGCGTTCTTGATCTTATGCTGGATGTCAGACAATTTTTCATTACTAGAACATTAAAAATAATGCAGAATCAGAAGCCTGCCGAATTGATCAAGTTCGACTTGAAAAGTATAATTTCGTGTCGCGACTCTTTCATTCTATTGAGCTTTCGCGGAACTGCGAGCCTTTCTAATACATCTGCGTCGCTCCAAAGTAACGTAATCTTCCTTGGCGTCAGTTTCATCATAACAACTGCGGTAACTCTCGGACTTGGTTTATAACAGCATGATTAAGTAAAGAACAAAACCTGTGGATTCACGAGGTCCTTAACCCGGAGATAACAATTTACGAGGAATGGTGCTAACAGTAACTCGAACACTAACTTGAAATAGACGGACCCGCACAAAGTTAGAAACTATATACAGATTTCCCCTCTATTTGGGGCTTGGTCTCTTAAACTCGTTATATGTAACCGAGTAATGTAAATCACATCATTTCATCATAGACATCATAACATTAAGGAATACAGTTGAAGAAAACGTGACGAAACAGTTGTCAATGGGTGTTCTAATGAAGAGTATATTATTATTCGTTGAACTATTGTTGAATTGATTCGTTATTCGTAAGAAAACTTGCAGTAAAATTAAGTGGGTGTTCTATGCGTTCATTTCCGACGAACTTGTGACTGGATGAAGTTGAGGTTTTATGAACCAATAGCTTATTTTCCTTGCAACTACATTGAGAAACCTACAATTTCGTTGGAAACATATTGACATTATTTCATTGGAACGGGAACAGTTACTTTCGCCAAAGTAGCTTTGAAGTATTTACTATGCGAATTACCCACGCATAATAAGAAAGTATTATTCAAGTAGGGTGAACTCCGTTTGATGATTTTCCGATTGGAAGACCCGAAGTACGAAATTCAGTCATAATTGTTTTTAAAATAATAGGGCAATAATGTTACCAAGGCTTTAATCCCAAAAATATAAATAGTAACCGGCTCAAATATTCTTCATGTGAACGATAAGGCTTACGTTACTGCAATTTATGACTAGCAGTTTTTGAAGTTGAATTCATCGCGATGTAAATGGTCAACTCCCTTCCTTCTTTTTAAAAAATAATAAAAAAGGTATAATGTGTTTTTAAATAATACTAATATTTTGAGAGAATATATATTTCAAATACTTATTTATGGTAATTTCTTTAGGATAGACTCAAAACAAATTAGCCTACCATATATGCGATTCGCGTTGACTTTCCCATCTATTGGCCTGTCCGATTGCCGACTAAATACCGGACTTGAAATGGTTATGGACGATTCCCTCTTCTTGGCGATTGGAGTAATTTGGGTAATAGAGGCCAATTAACTCAGCCCTTCAAAGGGGTAACTACTCAATTATCATGTACTTCAGAACTGTATTAGGAATTCACCTGATTATCTGTAATGAAATGTTCTCTGACAATCCCTCCAAGTTACCCCACAATTATAGGTTTTTTCCTACTTGTTGCCAGTTTATTTTATTGATAACAATTCAGTACCGCTGATATGCTGCGTGTCACTTCCTCTGTATGCATTCTCCATTATCGTTATTTTAATCGTTTTTCCCTCAGTCACCCCCAACTTGAATTTGATTTACGGCTTCATACACTGGCTGGAACAGCCACAAATACGGTTCCCGGTGGTAATTGACGTTAATAGACACACTTGAACATGAAAGTTTCTTTTCTACGACAACCACCATTGGGCGACGTTGTTGCCATAAAGGACACTGACATTTTCTCTCCTTCAAGCATCAGGGGAACAATTGATGGTTTTGTTTTCTGTCCACGTCAGGGCACAATCTGAGCGACGGAGGAGGAGGTGAATGTGAGGTGGTGCCTGGGCCAAAGCTGAAGCCCAGGACTCCTGTCAGCCAGCAGGTCGCACTACCGAGCATAGCTGCCCCGCCACCACCGCAACCACCGCAGCTTCTGGATCTCGAATCGCCACCACTACCATCTCAACAGAGTCAGCAAGAGTCCAATCCTGCACTCCCAACAAGTCCGGTAAGTTTTGAATTTTTGAATGGAACTGCCACGAATCGATTTTAATTTTTATTAATCCTAGTTAGCATTGATTAAACCATGCATATTCCGTCCTCCCTTGTTTTTCTATCATGGATATTGTTACACCACCAAAAGGGGAATCCTTAGTTTTATATAGTTGATCCATTGTTTATGTTAATTATGGATCAGGCTAAATTAACCGGAATGCGATCATTATTTAAACATAATCACAAAGTATTTTCACTTCTGAAAGTTAAACAAATGGTTATGGCAAGTAGGAACAGTTGTGGAGTTTTTATTTTCATCTCCCTGAACAGAAGGTTCGCACTGAGAAAAGTAACTAGACAAGTTCGGGATGGAATCATGCGAAGTTATTGATCCCTAATAACCAAATTTCAACGCCTTCACCAACTAATTTCAGTAAAGCTCTACCATATGGTACTTGTACAAATCCAAGTTTTTGAACTCAATTACAAGGCTAGTTTCATTAGTAATATTGTTGAAGACAAGATGAATTTTTTTCATCAGAATTCAGAATATGAAACTGAATATATTCTGATTGTGTCAAGTTACCGCATTCACCATGTTTTGGAAATGTACATCCCATCCCAAACAAATTTACATGTAGACCCAACATTTAAATATAGACAATGTTTTAGTTACTAATCCAAAAAATGAGAGTATGAACCATTATGGTTTTAATCGTTGTAGTATTTCTTTTTCGTTTAGGATTACACGAATTGATGAACCTAGTTTCATCAATGAGGCCTTTAGAATCGTTTACGAATGTGAATTCCTAACTTTTCATTTGTACGGATTCTATTAATACAAGCATACAGTCACGTAAGCATTGTTAATATTGACAGAATTAAATTCTGTGAATTGTGACCTACAGGATTGATCCTTAAACCGGTATTTGTTAGATTTTTTTCTGCTGACTATATATAAAAAGGAACGTTTTGACAATCTATCGGCAACCTCTAAAATCCTGATCTAGTTTTCATGATGAACTCAAAGTTATTAGCTAAAGTTTATCAAATACATACTTACCTATTCCTTATTTGTAGCAGTAATTCAATTTTACTACCAGTATTTTTGAAACCAGTATGGCATATAAAACAATGTTATGGTTACATTCCATTGAGGTGAACAACGTAAGCCCATTCCCCAAGAAAGATTAGGCACAACATAAAAAGTGTTCATGGCACTCCTGTTCATAGAAAAAGCTGAGTAAGTTGGCTTAGGTATTGCGAAAAATCAAACTCGACGAAGTCTCCCGGAAGGCACTAAGAATCCAATCTCAGTTACTTGATTGATAGATTTTTTCTTGAAATTCAAATTCCAAATTTCTGTTCTTTTTGTTTTTTTCGCTGCAACTTTATAGGGTCACGACAGCAAAAACGACTCGAACATCCTGTCAAAACTCGACGAGTTACCCAGTGAATTCGAATGTTGTTTTTGCAACACAAAGGTAGAAACTAAAAATTATTGAATTTGTATGTTAACAAGTTCGAAATTAAAACTGTGCACTTATAATTTTACTAACAAAAAATTAACCGTTTTGTTTGTTTGTCTAATGTTTATTTGGACTAAAACTACGTTTCATCAAATTAATTTCTTCATTTATTTCTTGGTTTTTTTAATTTTCACTGTCTTCTTGTATCAGAAGTTTTTCAAGTTCGTTCTGCATGTTGCAAAAGCCTTGTTTAGTTTTCATAATTATTTCTGCTTGGCTTTTGAGGAGAGGTTAATTAATAAATTTTAAATAATTTCTTTATTTTGTTGAGTTTATTAAATTTGTTTGTCAGCTTACATTTCGAAATTATCGAATTAGATGGCATGGGAGACTCATATCGGATCACATATTTATTGTAGTCCATTACTAGTCTCTTTGCATTTTTTTAATCACTTAAATTGTATCGCATTGGTGTTATTTCTAATTAGTACGTATTTTACAAAAGCTATTCCTCAATTTGTACATCACACTTCCATCAACTGGGCCATACATACAATAGAATCTACTTCACTATAGAGCTTGACTGGTATCAAATTAATCAAGCTAAATTGATTAGGCAATATGAATTCCAAACTCAAAATGTTGATAAATTACCGTTTGAATTCCTTAATACTGAAACATTTACCTAAAGAAACTTTAATTACTTTTAAAAACTAGTCCCAAATTTCAAGAGTATTGACTTAGTTTTTTCTCTTATCATACGTAGCAGATGACAATTTTCAGTGTCTTGCCTAAGGATTCCACTTCTTTTTTTAATTATGTGGCTAGTTTAAAACGCACCAATCGTGACGATTTTTTTTAGCCTGCGTCCATGAAACAATTATAGATATGCGAATAACTGAAGCCTTAAGAAAAAAATGAATTAATTGGATCAAACTCAAGGGTTTATATCATCGTGAAAGTTAATGAAAAAGTTGGCTTCTGCTTTGGATACGTTCATAGTGTTTTATCATCAAACGGGAATGAAGTATTCAGCTGCCAAAGTACTACCTTTAGACTTGGTTTAGTCCATTAGGTCATTCAAAATGCCGTTAAATATTTCAATCAGTTACGGGAAGATATTCAGTTATTTTGGGAAGAACAGAGCTTGGTGTTTTTGGTTCTGAGTAGTATACGAGGTTTCCGTACCTTTCGGTCCACTTTGGAATTCAATATTACTATAAATTTGCAATGGCTGGATCAAAGTCCAAAAAACTCTTACAAAAAATATTTTCTGAACAGGCATGTTATAAAAACGCCATAATTACCAATGAACCTCAAGGGTTCAATATTCTAAAAATGTTAGAAAGAAGGGAATTAGGATTTTTCATGTTAATTTAATGTTACGACCATGTTGCTGTTCATGGAGTGTTGAAGAATGCAGAAAGAGCATCTTGCTTTGAAGACTACATGGAACCTTTGTTTTTACTTTCGAGTGATGAGCAACTTTTTGAACCTAATTTCAAAATATCCACTCACAATTTAGGTTTTAATTAATTTTGAATTTATGTAAGTTTCTGGGCAATTTTCGTTTCGTGTCTCTCGGTATGGGTGCAACATTTTCCTATAACCCGTACTATTCCCACAGTATTCTCCTGTCAGTATGCTATGAAATTCATAGCGGTGCGGTAGATCCACCAAGCATAATTTTCTCAGGTGTTGGGGATCCGCTCTCTCGAATTGGAAGGGTGGTTGAAGAAAAACATTCTGATGATATCATTCAATTGCTACGCGGCCATACCATTAGTACCGGTTGCGTATGCACAAACATGGTAAAAAGTTCGATTCCAGCTATTTTTATCACATTTCGATGAAAATGTCAGGAAATTTACGGTTGGGATATGGATGGTCCCCCACGAACTCCATCGCTCTAAGAATATTAATACACTAAGCGCACACGCTACCAAACCTCGTTTTTCTGGTGCTAGTGGTACGATCGAGCACAAATTATTAAGGAAGTCGAGGTAGAACCGTTCAATATCCCGTAACAATTTAACAAGAAATTATCACTATCGTATCCGCTACAGAGTTGGCGTGTCAGATCCCAATTACACGCAGACTCATTAATTTGGAGGCATTGAACAACTTCCCCTGCATTTCTTTCCCGCGAATCGTTGTCGCAAGCTTATATTCAACATTCCAATTCTGTTAGAACTATTTATATCACTTTAGTGATCTATACGTTCTGATTACCGATACATGGAGTCTAGAGTCTATTTAGCGGACGCTTGATTTTCACTTCTTGGAAATGAAAACATTCATCTTCTCTATAATCAAACTTCCACACTCTTTTCGCGTTTTATACGATTCTGAGCAACTTCCGTTTAGTGTTTGTCTGTCCCTGCTAACGCAGATCCTTGTGACAAGCCTAATTCTTACAGTTTTCTTTGATATCGATGGGCTGCTCTAGGAATGTGCGGGTTAGATAGGTGGGGTTTCGTATCTCAGAAATCTATGAATCGATGTGAGCATGCGTAAACGTAAGATCCATTAAGTATAATTTTCACAGGTTCTACTTACCGATTGCTCTCAAATTTGTAGGGTGTTTCGGAAAAAACGTTTTAATAATCTCTCACCAATTTCAATCCGATAGTATGACCAATGGTTGCTGTGGATGAACAGTGCACAGTGTGCATACGTGACATCGTTGTAGCAAACCTAGTGCCTAGCGTTTTAGTTTGATATTGATGAAATCCTGACGGAATGCGTATGTCCCACTGGCCCCATACGGATGTTCAAACTTGAATTCGAACAAGTATAATTTTCTCGAGTTCTAGACGTCCGATCTCGCCCCAATTAAAAGGATACCTAGTAGGAGAAGAAAATTCCAATCGGCCCACAGCAATTTTAATCCTATCGTTCCATCATTATCTCAACAAATAAGTTAACAAATAATGTCTCACCCAGTTAAATCAATTTCGACGGTTAGTTCATCATCAGTAACAAACATGAACGCCTTCAAGTGCCAGCTGTTCCACGCCCTACTTGGCAGCCGTTTTTTCTTTTCAATTCAAAATCGGTTTTCCTATTCGTAAGGAGTTATTTCATGTTTTGTTTGGCAAGATGGAAAGCAATGAAATTTAAATACTAATAAGTATATAATGAACACTTGATTTTAAATCTTCCAAAATGAAGCGCTTAAAGCAATTTCGGTGTAATGTCAAATCCAAAACTATGGCTGATTGGTTTTGAGAAATGGTATTTCAATGGTATACGATTCGTATATGATTTTACCTATACAGAATTAATATTAGTTATACAATATAACAACAAACTCAAATTGTAGATTAACATATTCCGGGCCGATGGAGCTTACTTCAGCATTTAGAAAAAAAGGATTAATAAAAGGTTTCATCAATGTCACCAAATCCCCCCTGCAGTTTTTCCTTTTCTTTTAGGCATGGAACATGTATAATTTACGATTTCGCATTTCTTAAAAGAGTTCATTTATTCATGAAATATGTCGCTAAATCGAGTGAAAGAAATTAACCGTTTAAAAGTGTCAACTCAGCTGTGTCACATCACATTTCACATTCGATCTATCACGGGTTCATCTTTTTAGTTTTTCTTAGAACACTTACTCGTAACTTCGTACAAGATCCTCCTTGGTTTGTAAAAGCATGTTCCACGTTTTCCTTTGTTTATTTTTTACAGTACGATTGGGAAATAGTGACGGAGGCTGTCTGTGAGGATGATGAACAACAGCAAACGCTCTTGTAGTATAATGCTAATGACACCAGAGCCCAAATACCTCAGAATTATAAATCTCAAGGAATCGAAAAGCAATGAATGTAAAAATCTGAAACATAGTTGTAGAAAATTCACAAACCTCAACAGTAAATCAACAACATGAAAGCCTACATCGTAACTTAATGCCCAAATACGTCAAATTCCGAGTAAGTAAATAATGTAGGTTAGCCACGTGTGTGTTCCATTGAGTTTTTGTTGTGATGTTTTATCTGCCAATCGTCATTCCAGTAGTTTGATGGTTTTCTCTCTCACGTATAATAGCTCACGCTCGACTGGAAGCTCGAAACTATGGAATCATGTTTTTTCGAATTTCATTGTTTTTCAAATAAACTGATTCGTAGTTGTTAAATAACTCATCAACTCCTTACATACGTAGTTCACAACAGTCGGTGAAAATGCCCAGCTCATACCCACGTAACTGACTATTTCAAACTCATGTTACGTTCTTATAAACTCACTTAGCTATAAGTTCACACTGGAAAAAGTGGTCTTGTAGTTTCCTGTTTTACTTCAATCAGGATCCCAATTTACGATAATTCATCAACACGGATTGAGGATTGATAACAATTCACAGAAAAAACAAATATCGAGGAAAAAAGTTGAACCATCGAAAAAAATTTCGGATCACTGAATTTTCATCATCGCAATGAAAATGAAGAATGATGTACATTGCATAATTTGAGTTTTTTCGCCTTAAATCATCCTCAAAACAATGCGTCATAACGATTAAATTCCCAATTTTACGTTCATCTGAAGCAAAAAAAAAATTGTTTTTCAAGTATGGAAATATGAAGATATCACGATTCACGAAAATACCCCTTCCACTCACCTTATGGGCTATCAGCGTGAGATGTCCAAAGTTTGGTGCTCAAGAAGAATGAACTTTGGGACGAACAAATAGAAAATCAAATGAGAAGAGAGAATACATACCGATTAATATTATTAACGTTTTGTCATTCATCAAATTCCGTGACGATAATTGAAACTCTTGGGATACATAAAAAAACGCTAGCGGAATCTCATTAAGATCATAAAAATGGTTGATTGTAGCTTTGATAGCGCTGATTATCTTCCGACTGCAAATTAGAATTCTCCATGTTTTTTGTACTCGAGTAAATCGGCTAAAAACTGTTTCGTTTAAAACTTTAGTGACGTAAAATGTAACCAAAAACTCCTTATTATTGTGGCGTCATTCCTTCGTGTTCTCCCATCAGTCGTGAAATTCGAAATTTCCGAGTTTAGTGCACAAATATACACAAATTAGGATCGAAAAAGTAAAACAAAATTAATCACGAAAGTTGTTTCAGAACAGTAGCTTCGACGAAGGACGAAATCGGTCACATTTGTACGCACATACATGCGAGTTAATAAAGACTTGAGCTCATAATAGTCTGAAATTATTTTTATTCCGTTATATCTTCTCTCGTGATTTGGTGATCCCCAGATTAATTCTAACCGGACATTGACGAAGCATTGCCTGTTCAGCAAATGTTCAAAGCTTCGTACAAAAACACGAAATAAATAACAATAGCAATCATGAAATAAAAAAATGACGCTTACTGCCTTAAGAAGATTTAATCGATGATGAATGAGTTCTTTAACGAACAAACCTTGAAAAACTTGTAACCTTCCTTCCCGAACAAAGCATGCGTTATTGATAATTGCCGTTAACTCCTATCGGTCCGTTAACTTGCTATTCTTACGAAATCTAACTGTAGATCATACTTTAGTTTCAATAAATTATTTCTTTTGTAATACGTAGCACAGAAATAGTAGTTTTCTTATAAAGTGCATATTGGTTACGTTGAAGTTTTCCCTTTACGTGAAGTCCTGTTAACCCCGAAATTTGATATGGTACAAAATTATCTTTCTCCGCCAACTCACTAAGCTCTTTCTTCGCAACAAACTGTTTTGCAGATTCCGTTATTAATTTAATTTTCAAAAAATGAATAATTTTCATCATTAACTACTATAAAATAAAATAAGTCATTACTTTTGATTGAGTAACGAGTAGATATATTGATTCCGTGTAGATCAACCTTCCCTCTTCCATATTTTCTGTCAACTACGTTCTCCAAGTCTTCTGAGAAAGAATTTCGCCCTTACATGGACTTTTTATTGTAGGATCCTGATAAAAGATAAGATGTAGCTTTTATGTATTACTGTCTCAAAAAGAATGAACGATGAACGATCAGTAGTTACATACATGGTAGTATTTATAACATATAGAAATTAGTACTTGGGTTTTCGATTCGGAACTTTATCGCCTTAAATTCTTCTGTCATAAAATTTATGACAACTAATGTTGAACTAACAAGACACTTAACATGCTTAAAATTTGACATTTAATGTCAAATCAACTGCCCCGAAATTGTTGTAAATGTCAAAATCAACTGCTCCGAGGTTGTAGTATGCGTTTTTGAGTTAGAAATTTTGACGCTATATGCGTCAATATTAAGAAATAAATTCGGGACTGTGACATCAAGATTAAGAGAAATTCTCAACAGATACGATCTGGATGGAATATTCTAGTGGGAAAGTATTTCAGAAATTACACGTTTTGATCTCGAGAGATAGCTGTAAGTATTTCTAAAAATATCATCCTTCACTACCGTATTGTTAGGGACAATTCGGAATGTGGAACTTTGGTTCATTATTTTCAATGACCTGTAGTTTAACGTTTCAAGATGTATAGAATTAGAAAATAGATTTTGAACAATTTGTCCGTTCACCGTCAGCCGTATGCCATCTGGATGAATTCGGGCTTATCATCACATTATGGGTCGAGTTGGGACAGAATTTTTCAAATCACAGAAAAAAAGGGGGCAATGTTCAAAATCAGAATGTAGAAAACTCTTAGAATAACTCTATCGCATTCGTACGTATTTATGTACGAGTACGTTATTGGTAGACAGCCCTTCAACGGTTCGAATTAGCACACTCGGACCAAATTATGTTCTACCGTTCGCTTTCATTAACGTTGACTGAAAAGGGCCGTAACGTTGACGGGCCTTGATACGGATGAGATTGTCTCTGAACACAATCAAAATAGCCAAGTAACTCTCTTAACAGCTGACATAATTACATTAGAGTTTTGTTTTCCAGAGTTCTTTCTGATATCGAGTTTTTCAAAACTTAATTTAAATAAATATTAGAGGACAAGTGAGTCGTGGGTAGGTGTTTTATTTTATATCTTTAAATTTAAGTCGTTCAATCCGTGGATTTGTAATTCGTGTCGATTTACAGCACCATTGCATGTATTTTGAGATCAGCTTTTGTTTTGTACAGAATAACTACTAATGGTTGGTGTTAGCGGGATTATGTTTATGACGAAGCTATCCTTCCGTCTTTGGAACTTTTACAAGTCCATCACAAGGTTTGGGGATTCACATATCAAGAGAAGGAAACTTGTGCCCAAATTCTTTCCTTATTGATCTATCTCTCTGAAATAAAAGCAGAACGCTACTCACGGCATCTAGAATACAATTGCAAGATATGAATCTCGAGTTAAATGTTCTACATCCTACATTGTTAGTGATTTACGTAATTTTTGCAGCTGCTGTTTTACCAATAAAAGTTGTTAATAGAGAGGAAATTTTACCGAATGATAATCCATAATTGTTTTACAAAATACGTACTGCTATAAAGTCGTAGTCACCGAGCAAGCTGATGTTTTTTAGGCTAAAATGGGGTTGTTTTTCCTTCATAATTTAGGTATCTCTACCAATTAGCATTATCATTTTACACCAAAAAATCATTTTTCCGCCTTCGTTCAACAACAGGTCAAATTTGTATGTGTACTTACCTACATGAAAATTTCCAAATTTAAGTTCCGGAAATCTGACTGAAGTCTTTCCTGGGGTATCTCTAATAGAATATATCGCTGTTGGAACCAATTTAATTTTGTTTACACCCAAGAAACATTTTTTTTTTTTTTTTTTTCAATTTTTCCAATCGAAATGTTAAGTTTATGAAATTTAGATTGTGCCTGTCATTCAGTGTATCTGTTAAGACTCTTTCCCAATCTTGATGTCACCTCAGTATTACGTTTGACATTGATCTTGACATATATTCGATCAACATGAACAGGTTAAAAACTACTGATATGGGACCTACATTGCTACAACACCTCAAGTATTGAACAAGCGGGGTCAAAAGTATAAATTAAAATCATCAAGATGTTTTTTTTTTAATTTATATTTTATTGTTTTAATCTTTTTTTTCAACGTTACTACCTGAGTATATTCTCCCATTTCGATCTTGTACAACCTTCGAATGAGTACGATTTATTTAAATTAAAATGACCGCGGAGTTCCCAACTGCAAGGGTGCTTAGTTATTTTCGTGAGTAGGTACAATGAAACAAGCCATAACACAAGAAATGTAACATAAAAAAGTTTCACAAATGTCCTATTTAATACAATTCAATTCTAGTAACACCAGCACAATAAATACGCAATAATAACCACAACAATGTTGAAAATATTGACCTCGCAACTAGACATCAATCTCGTACGCAAAACTTTTGTAGTGGCGATTATGAAAATATGATCAATTCGTTTTTATTGGGACCACTGTACAAAATCATTGCATGATCAATCATCCATGAATAGACAGCTGGACTGCAAGCACTATTCTCAAATTTAGTACCTGTTTTCCTAGCAAAGCCTAAACACAGTAAGCCCTTCTGTTTTATTTTACTTCCTCTCCCCTCAATAATCATTCTTTTTGAGTTGTGGAGACACGATCTTCTCAAAAAGGATATGAGGAGGTTAACTATCAAATCACTCTTCCCATTTCCCCTGCCCAACCACTATGGGAGGGCTCTTTAAATATTGCTGTACCTGTTCTGGAATGATATCACCTGAACCTCATCTTTGTAACCTCTTTATTCGACTCTTCATTGCCCACCTCCTTTTATAATGTGAGTTTTGTCAGTTTACTTTTTTACCACAGATAGAGATTGCATGACACCTTGTAGAGAAGGCTGTATAAGTGGCACTTTGCAGGTAGAACACTCAGCACGGGTAACTGATGTTACCTCAATCAAGCCCCCTCTAGCATGAATTTTCTTCCTTTAGGTGAGTAGTACACTATTTATTTTGTTCTTTCATGGCTTCAAAACGTTTCAATCTATTTTCTAAATGAAAGTTTCGTAAAATTTCCAACACAGGGTGTCCTAGTTAAGGGTGGACATCCGGCTAGGGGTGGATT
This sequence comes from Creontiades dilutus, assembly GCA_031894815.1. Lineage (NCBI taxonomy): Eukaryota > Metazoa > Arthropoda > Insecta > Hemiptera > Miridae > Creontiades > Creontiades dilutus. Next base: position 704,502 of record JAVIWC010000944.1, read on the forward strand.
TTAAAACTAATTTGTGACAAAAAGTGCCTCTTACAGTTATTTTTTTAGAGCCTTCGTTTCCGAGTTTTTTACCGTATGAAATTGTTTTCGTGGTTTAGACTTTCCATCATAAAAACAGTCATAACTTCCTCGTTTTCCAATGAATCACAAATCTGAGGGTTTTCAATTTACTGAGGACAGTATGTGAGAACATCCCGTTTTCCAGTTGGGAAACGTGTTTTGATTTATTATTCAATAATAAACCATTGTAATCGCTCTTGAAAAGAAAATTCTAACCCCCCCTGAAAATTTCATGGTTTACGCTTCAAAGGGTGTAGAATCCAAATCTGCAATAAAAAATTTTCCGTCCGTCCGCCGTACGCCGTACACACGATTTCTCCCAAACGGCTGAAGCAGAAAATCTTAAATTTTCAGGAAAAATCCATGTTGGTCCAACGACGCCCCAATTGAGCCAGCTCTCTCACTTAATTTAAAGTGCCCTTTAAGGGTTGTCAAAGTTTTGTAAAATCCCTAAAAACCTCAAAAAAGTCAAGGCGGCCTAAATTTGGACTCTGAAGAACGTTCCACGAGGAATCGAATGAGCCCCTCCCCAGGACCGTAGGTCAAACCATTCCCGATGTATGGCCCGATTAATGGTGCCAACATTTGCGTTATTTGGTTTATTACTGTTTTTGTTTTGATTGCAGTAACCTAGTGAACGTGGATACTGGGATGAACTCCTAAAAGGGTTTATAGCCGATACACGTGTTAAAGTATTCTGATAACCATTAAAAAAACGATGCAAATTCTTTCACTGAAGTTTATCATTCAATTGGCTTGCTGCACATTTGTTCTCTGGGGTTTATTATTCAATTGGCTTAGAGCGATTCTTGAATTTCAGGAGGCACACAAATATGATCAACTCAAATAGGTATTTTGGTTGAGAAGAGATTTACGTGCTCTATGCATATCTCCTGAAATTCAATAATCGCTCTATCACCTGTGAAACACGCACACTCCGAAGCTTAGTACAAATTAAAATCATGAACGCAAGCCAACTGAATAATAAACCCCAGTGAAAGAATTTGCAATGTTTTTAAGGTGGACTTGATGGTACTAGAAATCTGTTGAGGGGAAAATGATTACCCAACGACGGAAGGTTTTTTCTCGCTAGGAGACCATTTCTTCGCGGATTTTAGTATGTGGATCTGAATGGACACACAACCAAGATCTCTCCGCTGCTTGAACAAAGGAAACCGGGGAGAATGAGACCTCTGAATGAATGCCAGGAAAGAAAGAGGATCTAACTACTAAACCAACTGTGCTAGGAGCTTGTTTTTGATTGTGGACCCAGCAAATGACACATTATTGTTAATTTAAACATTCAGAAGATTTTTTAATGTTCATACTGCTTTATGACTTTATAAGTTCGAAAAGGGGCATTCCCAGTGAGAAACAGCCGCTTCGCTGTGACATCAACAAACCTGAACCACGGTGTCTTTACCAAGTGAAAACACTTCCCGTCGTGAGGTAATCATCAACCACCCCCCCCCTCCCGGCGTCAACATTCCCAGACCCCTTATTTTGCCTAAAAAAGCACGTTTTCCGAAGGAGAAATGGGATTTTCTCCATTTATGACCGTTGGAAAACTGTGCTTTCTGGCCAACTCTTTAATAACGGTACAAAAAATTCATTAGAAAATTAGGTTTTAAAGGTGATTGAAAAAATCAGAAATTTTCCCGATTTGACAATTTTTTTACCCATTAAACCCAAAACATTTTTGGCATCACGAAGATAGGTGATTTACTGCTCTTCCCAACGGTATCCTCAGATTTCAGATTTGTTGGAAAATGAGGAAGTTATTGCTGTTTTTGAAATGAAAAGTCGAAAACGCGAAAAAAATCTCAAACCGTGAATAACTCGGAAACGAAGAATCTACAAAAATATTTCTAGGCAGCATTTTTTGTCTCATATTAGTTTTAGAATCCATCCGTAGCCGGATGCCCACCCTTAATTGGTACACCCTGTATACACAAAAACCCTAATAAATGTATGCCTATTATAATAAAGTACGTCTTCAATCCAAATCAACTTGATACAGGAAATTCCAATTATGTTCTACTTTCAGTAGAACGTTTCGGGACGTTTAAAATAAAATGCGAATCTGAAATTACTATTTAATGAATATTTACTTTCCATTGTATTCAGTTATAAATAATAGCTGTTTCGCATATAAACGACAAGTTGCTATAAATGTGTAAAGTAAAGGGATCATTTGCAAAATCATTCTTCCGAATGGTATCTATCCTGAGAATTCGCGAAAGATGCTTCTCATATTTTGGAACAATGAGATACAAATAAGGAGGGGTCACCATATTAATTAATGTACACTGTTTGGTCGGACGCCAAAAGAAAAAATATGTGGATTAATTAAGAATGGAGAGGAAAAGTGAGTTAAAAAATTAAAGTCTCGAAGCGACATGAAATTCATTAGAAAATTCGAAGTATACAACTGATTCATATTCATAACAGCAGCCTGGGTGAAATCCTTCAATATAGAGCCGTCTTTTAAAATGTCAATTATTTAAGTATTCGTCAATCTAACTGGTTGAAAAATACTACATTATTGTTCGGTTATGGTTGGTAGCTGATCTCGATGTTTTTAAATGATCTTTTGTAAAAAAAAAAGAAAAAATCAACTTCATCCTGCACCATGTAAGTAGCACGAACAAATAAAAATAAAAGTTAACCAAACGAAAACAAATTACAGTTTAATTAACTGGGTCTAAATAAATAAACAGGATAAAACAAGAATCAGTAAGTTAATGATCATATACTTAATTCATTTATTATCAAAGATGTTATGCATTTAATAGTCCTTAGATGTTCGTAATCATGTACACACCAAATATTTTGTTCTTCCCTCATATTTAATAGTCCGTAACATCTATACATTTTTTTCCAACTGTCGGAATTTCTCCTCACCTAAATTTCTTCCTATCAAACCTAAATTACCTAAAGGAAAAACTAGAATACAGTGCATGTCTGATAAATTCGATTTATATAACGTCCAGTGATAGTTGGTATCGTGCCCCCTCTTTTTCCCTCCCTTCAGCCTAAAGATCAAAATTTGTGAAAAGCATGTTTGCATGTTACCATTAGCCCGATGATACTCATATTCAATCCAACTTCTGTTTGTCATTACTGTATATTCCCCTCTTTCAGCAAGGACCTTCAGTGGATAAAATTGGACATTATTGAAGATAGTTTACAATAGAAAAAATGATTTTCCTCATTTTCAATTTTTGTGTTAAATTGTATGGGTTCGCAAAGAAGAAAAATAATGGGGGGTTGAGTGTTTTTATCCGTAATTTTGATTAAATTTTAGTAGAAGAAAATAAAATATCGGTTTATCCTGTTCTAATTGACACTGAATTGACTCAAACCACATTCATATGGTTTTTATTACACATGAACTCTTTTTTTTTTCATTTTCGATTCCTTATATTATTTTATTATTTAATTTCACAAGGATTATTGGTCACAATTAAGAATAATTTTTTATCCACACAAAGAAGATGGCTACAGAAGCCATGGATGAACATTTTTTGTACATTTTATTTCCATTTGGTGAAAGCAGAAAGGCAAGTCCTGCCTGTGAAGATCTCCTGGGACTTCTAATTTCAGTCATATTTTAGTTTCACTTTCATTCTGACACATAAAAGCTATAATATAGCTTAATTAATAAAATTTTATTTTTCGTGTGGCTCAGCGTAATAAATGGCATGGACATCATCATTGCCTAATTATGATATATTAACTTTGAGGCTCAAGATTGTTTAGTATGTAGGAAGCGGGTATTTCGATAACACTTTTGTGTAGGTTCAATGGTGCATGTCGTTATTGGGTTTGAATTGAGCTGGTGCGAGATCTGTGTGCCAAACGATCTGTGTGCCAAACGATCTGTTTCAGTTAGTATATCATCTAGTACCTCCAAAAACCCAAGCCCCTTGAAACACTCCACCTTCATGCAGATGCATCTAAGCTTCATCTTGAATCGCAATTCAAGTCCATTCAATTCTTCCCTCAACTCTTTTCAATTTTCTCCCAGTAAGTGGTTAAGTGGGCAGTGGAAAGAAGTGGATCTACGGTTTTCGTTTCTCGGCTATTCAACTATTCTGGAATGAAAGGAATAGTGCAGAAACACTTCGCCGGCGAGGTTTATACTTACATAGGTTTGTCTCAATCAATCTGTCTGGAACTTGATGTCATTCACAATCTCATAACGACCTATGATACAGATATTTCCAGATTTTTGTTGAGAATACGATTGTATTGAACCCTGGCTATTAACGACCCACATAGGATATGATTCTTTCATCCGCAAATTGGAATATTTTCAATGACTTTTGCAGGAGGGAGAAATGTGACGCGACACGAGACGAGGTTTGTTAGTCCCAGGTGGAAGATATACGAATGGTAGATGAATTAAGTTACTGATAGGAACGGATAACACGATGTATTTCCAAAGAAGTGAGAGTTCAGTTGTTGTTAAATGAGCAGAACTCTCCCACCAAACAAATGAATGATGCAGCTGCCAAAATATGCAGGGGGCCAGGCAGCATGAAGACGCACGATATTGCCTGTTTCCACTGCTCCGTTCGTCAGCCGCATGTGATAGTACATGCTTAGACTTTCTAGAGTTTACTCGATGGCACGATGATCTTGATGTCTATATCGGACGGTTATTTCTGATTTTCCCCGCTGAGCAATTGATTGTGTTGCCTGGGGTGATGTAATAGAAGCCAACGTCCAAGAATCGTATGAAGAAGAGAATCCATAAACAAACATATAAATGAATGATTCAATATATATTTTATTACTTGTGTTATACATTACACATACTAAAATAATTTATGAAAAAGTGAGTTAGTAATGTAGCTGTAAGCTCGTAAGTATATCATTCAAATAAAGGTGCAGTTCGATTCGAGCACTAAATGTCATTACCTTATATTTTACGTGTTACGAGTTCAGTAAACGAGTTATTGATTAGTAGCGGCATTTTTGTCATAAATGCTACCAAATTCACTGTTCTCCTTGCAGTTGATAAATTGTCATTTTCAGCCCATCTAATGAAAGAGCCAGTTGAATATCTTACGAGCAAGGGATTATTTCAAAAATCAAAATTTAAACGATTCTAAAATTCTTAATCATGCCGATCATTTATTGGGTAATTAAAAGAATGATGAAATTAATTTAGCAGTTTTAATTATTTTTCAGTTTATGAACATTTAATTTTTTCTTTTTAGATTTAATTATCTTTTAGTATAATTTTTTCTCATAGAAAAAAGTGGTTTGAGTCTTTTCTGCGGTTCTTCATCAAGACTAGGTAAATAATCGAATTATTCTTGAAAATTGTGACTGTAATCAACTGTGGTGGTATATATAGCAGGTATGTGTGTAACGATAAACCAAGCAACCTTCAAGTGGAAAGAATTACATATAATTGCCAACAATAAATTTAATGATTTTCCCAAAAAGTGGAAGTATTGGTCAATCGAATCGTAGTTTGCTTCATTGCGTGTTTTCTTTGGGTTTTTGAAGGCGCTGAATCCTAATGGGTGATTTCTACTTTTTATTCCAGTACTTTAAATACAATGAAATTATAAAATGGACTCCCCTCCCTTGATATTTGGTTAGAGTGGTTGAGATGCCTATGGCATGAAAATAAACTAATTTTCATTGATGATCGACACCTTCACAACTTTCTGTTCATCATTGGAAGTATAAAGATATCGAGGCTCTCAAGTGAATACTTAATCCTGGTACTTACCTTCTCAATCAAACTAAATATTTCAAGGAAAAATATTGAAATGTAATTGAGCTATAACGAATATATAAACTGAATAAGTTCTGATTATCGGAATATCATTATTTAGCAGGAAACACAAGACCTGATGAAGGAATCGCCAATTTTGATTTTGTTGGTATTTTATGAGCTCCGGTCAACAAAGAAACAATAAGCTGTAGCAACGTTGGAGAAATCAGTGTAGTTGCGATGTGTTGTAATGAAAACGTAAGACCTTGTTTAACTACTACAAACATCATCTTCAAGAATCATATGTATAAAAAAAAAAAAAATAAACCAGAAATAGTTTCTTTTCTAAATGGTATACTCTGTACTGAACGGGGAAAGTAACTATACTTTAAGCGCCTTCAATAATCCCAAGGTTGTTCAAAGATCTCTGAGAATCTCTGGTAATTTTCTGGTAATAAGCGACCATTCGCTATCAAAATTGAGTCGAGCGGAGATTTAAAAGCATGGTGTCGAATGCCCGTGGCAGGACTACAAAGAGCACACAGATCCTGAGAACCTAATGATGTTCCCAACGTCAGACTTCCGGAATCCAGTTTGCCTGGAAATGAAGCTCATCAGGACTGGCGAGGCGAGCGAACTGGCCGCAGCGGTCGCCGCTTCTGGTCCCATGGAGATGGGTTCAATCGACTCTTCGGACACCTACGCTTCTTGCAATACCCAGCCTTTTGCATCTCAGGTGTGTTCTGGTTTGAAAAACTGAACTCAATGAGGCATAGGTATGCTGTGATTTTAATGTTGAATGTATTCGATTGGTGTTCCACGTTGAAATAGTTTGGACAATAAAGTTTAAATCAATGGGGTCTACTAAATACAGTATATTTGTTGAACGATTTCAGAGCAAAAAAAATCAATTACTTTCTCCATTCTGAATATTCGTAAATAGCAGAGACGCTGAAGTAAAAAAGTGGTTGATTCAACTAATGGACAAATTAAGACTTGAAGTCATATCATACCAAATATATAATTTTTTCTCATTTATAATTTTCAAATGAGAAATACCGATAACTCCCTCAAAATTTGTATTTGTATGTCAGTTGTAAATTCAAAAAAATTGTGAGACTAAGAAAATTTTGTAGGTATTCAACGGTCTTGCTGCTGGTTACCCTTGGCATAATGAAACACTTGTTTTTTTTTTTTAGGTTTTGTATAAAAAAAAAACTAACAATTCATTAATTTATCACTCTTATAACTATTAGGTCACAGGCCAAATAATTAACCAAAATCAAAATCATTTTTAAAGAAGACCAAGAAAAGTTTACTCAACTGTTTTTCCGGTGCATAACCTGACACCATCAGCTCACGTATATGATGGAAAAAATGGTATTGTCATTTGGTTCTCCTATCTCATTAATCAAAGTCTAAGAACCATTGGAACCACTGGAATGTTGACTACAAAATACCTTTATTACTGTATGTTACGTGATTGTCCATATTAAAACAAGATTTGCTTCAACAACTTGAGTCGGTAAGTCTCAATAATGGGTACTTTGGAAAACAAACTCGGTATAAAATATAATTATGTACTCATTCCAATTGAGGAGTTCAAGTAGGGCCGTCGAATTCCTGGAGAGTTGCTTCGACGGGGATGAAACCCCCTAATTTCAAATGCATTAATAATTTTGTCATGGTAGAAGAAAGATCAATGGTATAAACAGCATTTCCACCTTTGGGGCTCACAACTACGCCCGTAGCACATTGCGGAATGTATTGCACTTCGCAGCTTCGGGCGTTGTTCAAAGAATTCCGGCCAAAGGCCCTATTGATAGGTGATGTATAGATCAAAACTGTTTTGGGTGTTTCAGTCGCGTATATTAATTGTCCAACCATCCAAATGTTACATTAAGCAGTAGATGTCACAATATAGTGACATGAAATCCCCAAACTTTGTGTTAGGTGGACGCCTTTGATGGGACAGGAAAGTTGTGGAAGATCGCGCGCCGCATTCATAATTCGGTTAACTAAACGCCAGCCGCTCACTCTTCCAGATTCCGTTTTCCAGATTATCGTCTTCCAAATCACCTGTTTCCACTCAGTCTTCATCCGGTGCCAGCGCTGCTGCATCATCTCTCCTTGCACTCTATCTTGACCCTATTTGACCAAACCTTTTTTCTTTCAGTTTAGAGCATGAGGCATACAGAGTGAGATTGTACAACGCTCACTGGTATTTTTTGAAGCTGTTGATTTGGAAGGTTGAATTCCTGAATTGTGATATTTAAGAGTTTAGTTCATAATTCATCTTCAGATTTTTTTTTTTTACATTTCTCTTTAGTTAATCCTAATTTGAATTCCTACTTCAACTACTACAAGAATTTTGGCTCTATTTCCAGATTGAATTAAAAAAAAAGCAATAACTACGCACTGCTAAGCTCATTTGCAATCCACTTAGCACACTGCAGTTTCCCCTAGTGTTGTTTTCAAATAGTTTCAATCATTTCAATCTTTCTCAAGATCATCATTGTTACCTTCAATTGATTTATGCCTTTTCTTGTTTTCACGCTTCCACCTGCACCTTTCCTGAAGACCGTTCAATGTATCGCACCCTAATATCACTTCAAAACCGAGGGGGTTGTGTGGTTATGTATTTGTGTCAGTCGGTGGTATAAATAAGTTAAATATCCTCCTGATATTGTTGATGATAGACAAAATCTCTTCACTTGTAGATATATCACTCAAAAATTTCTCAGCTACTATTGAAATTCAAGTAACTCAACAGCGGTTCTATTAATTACCAAGTGATCACACACAAGCACTTTATACAATTTTTGTTACAACTAAGTTTTTTGATTCCCAAAACACCAACTCTGTAACAGATTCAATAACTGCTCGGCAGTTTTGTCGCCTGCCATGAACAACGTGAGGGCACACCCATCTTCATGGAGTTCACTGTACCCTGTGAGTTGTCAGTTCTGTTTACGGATCGACACAGAACCTGTTATTGTGTTTAGCTTCACTTTGTGCTTAACTTTGAGCATGGGGGAGAGAGAGATCCCTTAGGAGGCCTCACACATCCCAACTGTATACATATCATACGATCTTTCGTGCATTTCAGCTTTTTGGGATGGGATACATATGTACGAGTATGATTCGATTTCATCAACTCACGTCCTAATAAATGTGACCGGCATGGTCACTCTGGGTTCTAAAAAGCACATGTCCGGTGAGGTTTTACGTAATGATTTCGTTCATAGACATAACTAGATGGTTGCCAAAACTATCATCGTCAATTATCCAGCACTTACCGGCTGCTCGATTGATTTGATGTGTAATCAGTCTGTTATTTACTGATTTACCTCGTACTACTGACCTTTTAGATTAGAAAATAAACACAAACCGCAAAATCCTCATCCATATTCAATTCCATTCATCCATGCCATTTATTCGAAATTCCAAATTGGACTTAGCAAATCAGGGTGATGAGTTAATAAATTCAAGTAAAGTTAATCATCATATTAATAACGATCTGCTGAAACTGATGACCAATCTGTCAAAGTTGCATCGGGCGAAATAGTAACGTTCAGACACTATATCTAACACTGATTGGGCCACAGCTCTCTGGAAAGCAGATACAGCTGGAGGAGAAGATTCCAGCCACATCTATTTAATAGCAGCTACTACGTATTTCAAACTTACACAGGTGGTATTTTGGAAGTAGATTTTAAAATTTACATTTTTTCTCTAAGATTTTGAGCATTGGGCATCCCATTAGAGTCGCAAAAGTGTATCTACAAGTAGAGTGCATGAGCTTCGTAAAACCCACGGCACCGTTTGAATCGAAATGTAATTTTAATGTTTACTAATTCCAAATATTTCGCACGCAATCATAGGTAAATAATTTCAACTCGTCAAAAGTTTAAAAGACTCGTGCAGTCAAGTGACTGATATTTTCATTTATAATTTCAAGAAAAAATTGCTAGTAGAGTTCATGCTAAGACAATAGAGTGCCTGAAACATAGGGGGGTAGTAAGATGAAAAGTAAATTTTGAGTTGAAACTAGTTGAATCGCATAGTTCTGTTGAAGAAACCAACATAATCCACATGCTACTTGTATTTTACAATCAGTATCAGTACTTGCATCAGTACTGTCTGAATTTTCAAGGTATGAGACTGGGATTGGAGCCCTTATTAGGCTGTGCTTAGTAAGTTCTTACTTCGAAGCAACTAAGCATTTGAATTTCTTAACGACCGTTCTAGTCAATAAGGACAAAAAAAGCAGTAAGTAAAGTAACCCAGTTGTTACTCATATGAAATTCAATAGGTTTCAGTGCTGTTCGATCAATAGATCTAATGGGAGCTTAGGTTGTCATTGTACCATTAGTCTAGGTATGAAAACCCAATCTCGAAATGAAAAATTTTAGCGAGACAAAACCAGCAGAAAAATGTTAGCTGCCAGGTACTTCTCCACTTATTCGCCGAATCTGAAAAAATCACAATTGTATAGACAGGGGGTAATCTTAAAACCGTTTATTTCAGCATGATTAGATACCTAAATTTATATTCTTAATTGATAGTGTTATAATTATTTCCCTCAATATGACTCTTCAGTTACTTCCAACAAGTAACACTTTTCCCGTCATGACATTATGTATTTGAAGAATGTGAATTATTTTGACGGGCATTTCATATACTTCATGACCATTGCGGGCTTCCGAGCGGTACCAAACTGACGATTTGACTGGGTGTGAAGCATTTGAACTATTAACACAATATTCGACAAAAAGTAATCCTTGTGTAGATTAAATGTGTACCAGTAGTACCATATTTTGATGGAGTTGATCCATATAAATGTGTTTCCTGTCTCTCGGAGAAGTTCATACGAGCTAGATAAAGCATAAAATTTCGGAGTATCATTAGGAATACAGATAATGGTTTTTCATTAATAATCTGTAAGTTTTGCAATTAATTTTTTTTAAATAACCACTAACATTTTTTGTAAATCTTGGCATGAAGTTACTTACCTCCACTCATTTGATGTAGATTATGCCGCTGACAAATTTTTTCTAAGTAATTCGTGGTTTTTAAAAGAATAGTCCATTCTGTATGGAGACAAAAATTCTGTATGACTATACCAATTTCAACGGTACTAATTGTCTCATCATTAAGAGTAACTCTTGTAAATTTGATCAAAATCACTGATTCTTAATGATAAAACAAGTGAAAAATTGGGCAAGCACCTTGTTCTTCATTTGCGATTTTTCCTTCCCTAATAAATTAATTTGAAGAGCAGGTTATTACTGTGGATTCTCCTTGTAGGTTTAGAATTGCGCAACCGACATATTATTAGATCATTTCAAACTGGAATGTTTCATTCTTTTAAACGAGTAAACTGTATATCTACGAATCCATATAGTATAATAGTTCAATTTTCTAATAAATCAACAACAATACAAGACTCACAGGGTTTAAAATAAAATGCCAGCATCATCAGAAAATGGACGAAATTAGCCAAATGACTCAAACAGTACATCGGGGATGTAGCTCATGGCAATCACCGGAAAGATTATTATATAAGAGTATTATTTGACCTAAATTAGTATTCATTAATAGACTAAACATGAAACAATTTTTTCGAATCATGACTTTTTTTTACTAGAGACATTTGAACACCCATCATAACGTCTAAACGATAAGTCCGATCTAGATAAGATAACTTGAAATTTACATTTACATAATCAACCTTAATTTTCAAACAATTTAAATGGACAAGGTATAATATCATGGTATCAGTATCACCTCTATTCGATTCCACCCGTATTCGACCTTGATGTTTTAAAAAAAACTGTTATTACCGCTGAACTGTTTTAGACAAATACATACGTATACACATATAATATATCGTCAATATTTATCGCAGCGAACCCGAAATAATGACGTTTATAGGCAACACCACACACCCTGGGTTATTGTTTTATATTAGATACTACTAGGTACTTAAAAATAGCTATAAGGCTACTAAATAAAGGTAGCTCTCTAATGAAGAAAGAATTTGTAAAGCTGTTCGAATAATTCTTAAGGAACCAATAATCAGACTTTTTCTTTATTTTTATAGCATTATTAAGAATGTAATTACGCTCTTGAATTTTCATGAACAAGATAGGGACTCCCTAAATGAGAAACCTAATTGTTCGCTCCAGATTTGAGATTGGAATTTAGAAGAAGTTCCTTCACCAAGAAAAGATTTAAAGATCCGGAAAAACACAAGAATCTAGGAATTTGGATTGAATTCCTGGGCGGATCCCGTTTCGGCGAATGGCCTCAAAATGACAGCCCGGTATAGCTCGTAGGCTTTTGCCGAAACGGGTCCCCGTTTCACACCACTGCCCCGGGCCATTTGCCCAAACGGGTTACGCTCGAATTCTTTGGTTCAATGTTCGATAGATTTCTATTTATGCGAACAAAAAATTACCTGCAGGCTCAGGCCTTAAATGCAGAATATCGAATTTTCAGAGTTGAACAATTTTAATGGAATAAATTACGCCTGTGGTTGTTTTTTGGAAACTGGAAAAAACAACAAGACAATGACTAGAATCATGTATTCCCTCAATAGTTTCCTCAACAGCGCAAATCACACTAAAGCTTTGTTGTTCTTTCAAGTGGGTGTATCGAAAATTATTAATTAATTTTGCTGAGGAGAGTCTTATCCAAACGGAACCAGATAATGTTTATTATACTTTTATGGAATTGAGTTCAATGAATCAACCACAACCGCAAGTCGGAAATCACCTACCTTTCGAGAGCTTGACGTTTGACAAAAGTGACCCTGAATCGACTGTGAATTGCAAAGCAACTTTCTTTGAACATCACTTAATTTGGATTGACCCTGTTCAGTTACTATGTTATTTTTGGTAACAGTGGTCGAATCGGTATTTTAATGAAGATATCATAGTTAATACTGATAATTTCACATACCTATCCAATAACATTCGATGACGAGATGTAAGAACTCATACTTTGTTGATATATGCGATAGTTCCAACTAATGTTTATCAATGTTTGATGCATTTCTCATGAATTCCACGTAACTCTGTCTAAAAACGTTTTTGATTTACTGACTATCACATCCTAACTGCTAAAATTAAAATAAGGCCAATCAACGCCATCTGATCCCATATTATTTTGTAATTTAGTCCTTTAGAGGATTGGCACATATCACCAAGAGGAGATGAATGGAAATTAAATGCAATCAATTTTCAATCTCAATATCCGTATAACCGTGATGTTATCAAGTTTAAATTTAATTACGTTTTGTATTTTAGTTCGGCTTAGTTCATGAATACGAGTATGTTATAGAATCAAAGCATCCCTCACAAATTAAAGCCACATGAATACCTATACCTTTACTTCTTTGTTTTCAACGTTGTAAATGATTATTACCTCTGTGAGCGACGATGAGTATGACGTTTCATAATTCATTTTAACTCACAGGGCGATTTGAGTGAAGAAGACTCTAATTTGTACATCAACCCAATGCTGATGGGTACGGGAACGAGGAGCGTGAAGAAATCTGCGTCCGGTGATACAGCGCTCCACGCACTTGGAGACGACGCTGATGACGTATTCCAGTCGCAGGACAGAGGTAGCAGGGGCAGCCTCAACGACACGCCTCTCCCCAAACACAGGAAAACGCGGTTCATGCAGGTAAGAGAAATGTCACACAAAAATTAAATCCTTGTTATTACCGAATATCCAACATTATTTTTCCTCCCCAACTGTAACTTGCCGTAGGACAATAATTTTTGATTACCTGCTCAGCATGTGGTGGAGCCCTTACCTAGATAGAAGGCCGAACTCCATAAAGAGCGGGAAATAATTATTATTGACACTAATCAACACAGTTATAATGACATCCGCAATCTAGTGAGTGATCGGCAGCGCATGCACGCTACCTAACCTACCCTAAATCACAATAAGCGGGACTTTTGTCCAAGTTTTTGTATGTGATTCACTCAGCTGCATATCTCAGAATATGATATTCCATCGAAGGGCATTCATTCCACAACCACTATATCACGAGGAATTCAAATGACAATTCCAGTGATTCGTTATAACTGATTGAGCGAATGGTACCAAGTTTAAGATGGGTAGAACATATGTTGTACGAAGAATATGTTAACTATCAACTTTATGGAAGAAACTTATTGGAATAATATCCTGCTCGTTATATAAAAAACTTAAGTATTAAGAATTTTTGTTGATTTGTAAATATTTTTTGGCCTATTGCAACAAAACTAAAGTACGTTTCACCTGTGTTCTGGTCATAGATTGTGGTTTATATAAATAGTACGTTTTTTAACATTTTACAAATTTACTCTGCTCAAAAAATCTTTTCTTACGTATTTGAACATTCGCAAGGAATGCTGGATTTTTTGGGGAAAATACGGAATTTTCATCTCAATTCTTTCGTATATAGAAGCGTTAAAATACTTCGGAATACTTCAAAGCAGATTTTGATGAAGATAATTCTTGTAAATGTCTGAGAAAAATCATTGAAAGAAACAAAGATACCCACGGGAAATGATCACCATGTATACAGTTATGTTGGACTAAAGCCAGGAGACAGCGCAACTTCGGCACTTGAGGAGTTTAAAAGCCCTGGACTCCTCGTATTGGAATATCGAAAAATATTGTACTACTACCTGGTTACCAGTCGGACGTTTGTGAAGAAACCTGATTTGGATATCGAGAACAACAAGTCTTTGACATCCGCTATGTACGCATGTATCATGAACGATGAAAAATGGAAAATTGAAAAAAAAGGTGAGGAACAACAGAGGCAGCCAGCTTTTTGTATGAAAACACTGACTGCTTTCCTCCCCTAGTGATCAGGGAAAATACCGGTCCAAGTACCTGGGCTTACTATTCAAACTCTTTATGAAATAGAGCGACATTGTTGAAGGGGGTTCTCATTCAAAGATTTTTTAATAATCGTCATGGATAGGTATATTTTCATTAAACCTTTTGGTTACTTGGCAAATTGGATAATCTTACGCCTAATACGTGGAAAATGGAATTAATTAGATATTCATATTTATTGATTATGTGAAAGTTTTAAACAATGGTTCAAGTTCAATACGGAATAAACTGTATTAAGTCGACAACATGAGACTGAAAGCTATTTACATAGCTTAGGTGTGGTAGGAATTAATATTTCAGAAGTCCCTTACTGCTGCTTGGAGCTCCTAGACCTGAGAAGAAGCATGAGAATTTTTCACCTCGGAGGTATCCCCTGGGTGTTGCTGGCTTATCGCCTCATCCTCAGTCCTTGGTAGGGGCAAATAGTCCGTTCCATCACTTCCTCGTTATAGTCCTAAGCTGACTAAAGCGGTAGTATGTTGGTGATGATCGAAAGGATACCAACTCTTTATTTCTTCGATATTTTCCTCATTCATTTCATCAATTTTCAATGAAACGAACCATTACTGATTTGTAACTGTGGTACTTACATTACAGTCAGCCAAGCTGAGTGAACCAATTCCATTAGGTGAGAGTTTCAACCGGGACTCCGAAGAGAGTTTGGATAATCTCAAGAAGAGAAGGCCGAGCTTTATGCCGGCCAAGCCTCTAGCCACAGCGACGCGGCTCATCAACCAGCACCTCTTCGGCCTACAAGCTCTCAGTAAGTCTGGGAGAGGTGAGTATAAATGTTGACGGGATTTAGTTGCCAAGTTGTACACGACCAAGTAATAAAACATATTATCAAGAAGACGGGTGTGCAGGTTTAGCCAGTGAGTTAATACATTTACCTACTACTAGCCCTATCTACAAGTGTTGGAAGTTAAGACTTACCACTATATGGCTCCTAATTATGGATCTTGAGTCACACCGAAACCAAGTTTATGTTAGTTGGAATTCTAGTCCCATTATGAACAATAAAATAATCGGCTCGACCCGAGGGGATTAGCAACCGGCTGTGTCAACACCCTGCATAGTATTTTCCCATCTTGTTCAACATTTTTAACCATGAATTTACCATTTTCACAAAGGACTCAACCATTTTCGAAAGAATATTTACAAATCGTTTCCTTCGTACAACCTTTTTCATGTTCAATAAAAAAAATGTTTCGTTGAAAATCCTTGTGAAAAAGCTGTATTGAATAGGAAAAATTAACCCTTAAAAAAAGTTAAATTCATTGCAAAAAGGCATGAATTCATTGTAGAAAAATTGAATTAGACATGAAAATACTAAGGAACATATAATGTTTTTTACGAATCTTGAGTTTCGTGAAAATCGAATCAAATTTTCATGAAGTTCAACAACACCATAATCACGAATCTGCTATTTGAACACCTGAGCGGCTAATACGCACATAAGAGGATATGATAGGTTCATAAAATGTTAGCATGAAAGGCATTTTTAAAAGAATTACGAACGTTATAAATATCAACATTGGTTTTTCCTGAACTGTCCTAACTTAGGAAATTATTTTCTCAAAAGGCTAGTATTGCAGATTCGCGTTTTTGGCATGGTGATGACTGTATGACCACCACTATAAATGGGCTCACACTCATGTTACGGTTGATCTAATTAGAAGAAAAACTTAAATTAGAGGCCGCCCAGGCTTTGAGGTAACAAGTTGATTCTCAAAATTACTATCACCTAAAAGTCAGTCTAACAGCGGCAAGACGTTATTTGTTTCGGCCCAAAATTGTACCTATTGTATTTCATTATTACCTGAATAGTACATAAGTGTTTGGAAGTTTCGTACTTCACGGCCCAAATAATAATGTGCTCACAACTGACCTGCCAGAACAAAACTTTTAATTGAGGAAATAAAACGATCCCGTATCAATTCAACGGATTGTTGAAAGATGATTCACACAAAGATGTTTGCACTTGGTCATACGAGAGTGAGCTTTCTTTGGTCCCAACTTCATTAGTAATTTGTCCCTAAATATTTAATACTGGGACTGACATCTACTCTTTTCTACTCCTCCTATTATGATGAAATTTGATCAGATTTTGAGCTATGACCTGCCATTGAAAGTTTTTCAAGGTTGATGAATCCTGAAGTTACAAGATTGGATATTGAAGATTTTCGTGTATTCTCATTGTGCCGCGATCCAAAGGTAGAAACAAATGGGAATTACCCTTTAAATTGAGGAAATGAAATTGTTAGGATAGTTTTGCGTAATCGTCCAAGATCTGAAACCGGCCGGGAATTTCGAGAAGGTTTAGATATTCAGTATACCTCTAACCATCAGGTGGAGAAGAAATGATTTTTTGTCTGTTTTGTGCTATTAAAATAATTGTTTGAATTAGTAATGAAACGTATTGAAGCCGTCATGAAGGCTGGATGCATTTGGTTTGATGATTTGACAAAGATGATTAGAATAATCAATTCCATAATTAATTTAATGTTTTGATTCGTTTTTACTGACCGATTAACCTTAATTACAAATCGCCACCTCTATTTCTGCATACTTACGGAAAACTTACCAAATGGGTAAATCTGTCATTATCGCTTGCTCCGGTTATAAAGAATTGACGTAATGTAGAACTACATAACTTTATATATACGTATTACAAATTTATACAGATTTCACTACATCATTAAATTATGATGAACCCAAAAATGTAAATTGTGTGCCTTATGTAATAATAGTTTCTGTAATAAGTAGGTGCATACTATTATCTCCATCTTTATTGAACTCTGAGTAGAATTGTTCACGAATTAGTAAAATTTGTTAAATGCAGATGATCGACAATTCACTAAATTTTTAAACAGGCCGTAACGGGGAAAGCCGGTCATCTCTGTCAGTAGACTCGATAGACAGCCGGATCTGCCCAACACCGGAAACGCACAGGCGGTCCAAGTCGATCCTCAAGAAGCACGAGTCGACAACTTGCGGTCTCAATCATCGCGGAAGCCGGGAGCGGGAAGATCCGGAAGCTGAGAAACTGATATCGGATGCAAGTGGTGGCGAATACTCCCCCACCAGAACGAAGGTGATATAAGCTTTTCTGAAAAACGATCCAATATTAAATTATTATAGCAATTATTAATTTCATCTTAGATTAGTTGAAACCGATTGACTGATCATGAGAAAAGCTGGAAATTCATGATACCTATTATATAGCTAGTTCACTACCACCACGAATCCAACCTCGGTCTGAGGGCAGGACTGTGAACCTTCGCCTTTCGGCAGTGCACCTGTAGCAGATAGAACGTTGCCGCCCTCCTTCGTGGAAATATGGTACCATTATGGCCGCCCTCCTAGCCGTGGTACCATTATGGATAGCACTAGCCTACAGACAATCCTGGTCACCCGGCCAATGGTCACACGTCCGACTGACTATACCGCTTTTCTTGACTGTCGATCTCAAAGGGGTGAAATTATCCCAATCCTCACACAGTAATGAGAAATTCGGTCCCTACCTAAAGGGCAGACTACTTGATAGTTGTCTATCCAATCCCAACCATCTAACCAGGCCAGACAGCTTCATATTCATTCCCTCCCTTATCTACCTAACCATGCATTCATTAAATTACATTCATTACATTCATCTAGAACACATATCAATAACATAATTATCGCAGTTAATGAGTATTACACACCTATTGTTGGGAATGAGATCCCACTCATACATCTTCCACACATGATGCACCTCTTTCACTCTAATCAGACACAATTTAACCCTAGCTAGATACGTAAGATACCGCTGAACCTCACCCCACCGTGAACAAGTCTCAGGCGAAAACAACATGGTGAATGTTACTCAAATCCTCAAATCTCGGGTTAAAACCATTTCAGTTTTTCTTAGAATTGCCCGTGCCCAGATTCATTCAGCATTCATTCTCTTCATTACATTCGGCAACCAATCATACATCCATCAACCCTTCATGTCCTAATCACATCTTTATTATCACTCATTCAACAACACATTCTCTAACGTCCGCTTCCTGTTTGATCCTACAATCACCCTACCCATCCATCCCACTTGCCCATTCACCCTTAGTCCATCATGAACTGTTGTTAAAAGGGAAGTTAGTTTCCAAAAGGGAAGGTTTGAACTTTTCTATTTCCAGCCAGGGCGGGGAAGGGTAGAGGCGTACACGCCACTATCGTAGCTCATAAGTTATCATAACTAAGGATGTCAATATCGGCAAATATATCGAATATCGATATTCTTAAAAAGTATCGTTTTAGTAAATCGATATATCCAAGGAAAATATCGATATTCGATATATCGGTCATCGATATTTTCTTCAAACTTTAATCCAAATTACGTATGAGTTCAGTGAATATTAAATGATTCATTATTGAATTTCATTCTACTACAGGTAAAGAATTCAACCACCAGGTTTCATCAATTGAACGACTCAAGTAAATCAATAAAAGTTGGAACCATTCGCTCTTGATAATCTGAGTTTCAATCCCAGTACCGTCCAACCAAGAGAGAACTCCAAGCACCAGTGCCTAATTGGTACGAGACGGCGAAGTGGGTATACAGTACCCGCACGACCGCCAGGTCTTGAAGGTGGGGTTGGTCTTGCCCCTTGATGTCCCCAATCGCCAAACCTAGTCCGTGGGTGGTATGAATCTATCTTTAGGGGAAGTAATGTTTTTAGATTCAGGAGACAAACTTTCTTGCACGGAATCAAAATTCCCACTAACAAACGGAGATTCAAACCATTCTGAATACCTTTCGGTATGCGCAAGTGTGGACGTGTCCACTGATCCTTGTAATAAACTGTATTTTTACAGCTTTCATATGATTTTGCATTATTGGTCTTCATTCTACTACAGGTAGAGAATTCAACCACTCAAAAATTCAATGAAATTATTCATTTCTGACAATAATTATGTACAGGATCCAGGGAAGTAAATTATCAATATTATGTAGGGTTGCAAAATCAATGTAAGTGAAGTAAGAATGAAAACTGAAAAAAATGCAATCAAACCAATACTGGTTGGGGATATTGGAGGTGAGGAAAACCCTCTGATTGATTACTGGAGAGCAAGTAAGGGTCGAACTGGCTAGAACCCAAGTCTCCAAGATGTCCCTACCTTTTTTTTACCTACGATTTCCCTACCTCATCTGATAAAATTCCCCTATTCTTCAATGGAAATTATAAAATTATTTTTGAGCAATAAGATTTTGGAGATGGTTGATATGATGGTTTACGGCTGAAAAATATTGGATCCGATGTTTGCCTTTAATGTCTATATATCTTGATCGACAAGAAGAATATCGATATTTTCCGGACATCCTTCATCATAATATTAGAAAGAATTCATTTTGTTGCTGATAAAGGCTGAACTTTTTTCTATGGTTCCTCCAATTTAGGTAAGATGGCATAACTTGATACGAGGGCTTTAAACGTTTGACGTTCTACAAGTTGAAACATTGGTCGTTAACGATTAATGATTTTGACAGATCTTATGCTGTAAATGAGCTTTATGGGATGAAGCCTTAGGGAGTTGTGAATCTTGTCTGAATAGCCACAGTCTTCTATTCTAATATCACTGTGGCATCAACTTCAACTGAACATGATTAAGTATAAGCTAGTAATTTTAAGCTTTCAGCTTAGTAACCTATTACTTTCCCTTTCTATATTCTTTATCAAGCCTTCGTTACATTTTCTAGGCGGTTCTCAAGTTTTCTCTCGACGCACAACCACCCTTGTACATCTGTCCGCCGCCACCGCCCATGGACCAGTCCCCAACGGAAGAGACCAAACTCCTCAGCCGTAGGCATCACAATCTAAACTCGTCTTAGCAATCAATGGTTGGTATTTGTTTTTCACAAAACAATAACTTGTGATTGAAAGCAAAAAACAGTAGGTACAACAAATGGAGTGCTATGAGTACCATTCAATACAGCAATAACATTTAAAAAAGCTTTGTTTTTACTCTATTTTAAACGTGAAACCTCCAACTTTCATCAGTTTACCTAAAAGGATCTATCCATTTTATTGTGATGCTTATACTTTTCCCCACGCAGGCAGATATCATCCAAGTGGGATCCTATTTGTTTGTTCTGATCGGAACTCGTCAGTCATATGATTTGATTTAAAAAAAAAAAAAACAAAAAAAACGGAAGCCTTTTCAACTCTTTCTTGCTATTTTCAACCACTGATAACATTCATTTACGAAACCGAAGGTTATTGTGGTGTAAGCTTCGGTATTGTACGAATTTCATTGCCATTGATTGTAGTGATGATGCAATTGAGAAAACCTGAAATAGATTCTTGCACACGTACTCTGAGACTAATTCTGAGATTTTTGTGAATTTGACTAGAATTGTGGGGTTTAGCTCCTATACAATTTTGGTTCAATAGTTGTGATTTGCGTACGGTAGTTCAGCTATATGTTCTATATTTTATATCATGTATCTCGCCACTATCCACAAAAAAAGACTTGAATTGGATGAATCAGATTCAATAGCCAGCTTTTCCGGTAGAGACAGAATGACACAGGTCTTCTGCGGTACAGGCATAGCGGATCAGCTAGTATCTGAATACTCGGAATACTGAATACACTGAGCAATTTAATGCACTGTAAGAGTCCAATCTAAAAGCCTTCAAGATATGAAGGGGGGTCCATTCTTTGAATGAATAGAATGATATAAGTTGATGGGCTGTTAGATGCTGGTGGACTAGATGGGATGCATGAATTCCTTGACATAATTAATAATTGCTAAGTATAATGGTACGCCTTAGAAGTATTTAAGTTAAGCCATCCTACGCATTGAAGTGGTTTACCGGTGGTCACGGGAGTTTTCGTCGCAGAGTTCTGCCTTCCAGCCACTGTTGAAGCGATTAAGAAACCGCGGGACGCGGGAATGAATGGCGCTCTGCATATAGGTATGTATAGAAGAGCGATGTGACATATGCCGATCCAGGATCTATGAAGAGAGTCTTGATGACTTGACCAGCAGTAATGAGAAAATTATCATTTTTGTGACTTTGTGATGGATATGGCTATTTGGCCCTTCCCGATTCGTGAATCCGTCGATTCGGGAGATGAATCATCTTCTGCGCGTGGCGGACAATACCGCATTCAGCTCAATGGAAGGGGCAACTATACCATATACTATACCATACTATATGCAACTATACCATACTATCTCACAACTAATTATAGAGAAGAAGGAATCAGTACACAGTCAAACGAAAATGTACTTCATTGCGTATCCATTCCGCTCCGCGGGTCTGTCTTGGGCACAGTGTTGTAGGAGGGCGCCATGGCAAAAAGGTGGAAGAATGTCACAGATGGGCAAAATTGAGAACATACAGAAATCAATCTCCCCTTTATCCTTGTTGAGCAATAATTTCAAATCTCGTAACTTTGTATTACAAGGGAAGTAATGGCCTAGAAACATCAAAAAGAGGGCGATCTGCATGGTAGCTCATAGTAAGTGATTGCATAGTTTGTACTATGAATGGTATTGGATTGATGGTAGGGTGTTCGCAAGGGACAAATATAAACTTTGCTCTAATTGATATTTGAATGTGTACACATAGTATCGTACTCCGTTCGTATACTAATTCGATAAGTTACTCGAATCAGTATACTACTCAGGAAGAATTCAGTATACTACTCGGCACGTAGGTAACAATTAGGTTGGAATCTATACTGCTCCCCCAAGTTGGCAAGCATTTCCGTTGTTATACAGGAACATAACATTTCTTTCACTGGTTTAAAAAAAA
The DNA here is from genome assembly GCA_031894815.1 of Creontiades dilutus. NCBI lineage: Eukaryota > Metazoa > Arthropoda > Insecta > Hemiptera > Miridae > Creontiades > Creontiades dilutus. The sequence goes on from JAVIWC010000944.1 coordinate 727,011, forward strand.
CCGAAAGGTAGGTATAACATAATAACTCAGGTAGGTATAACATAATAAAAGGTAGGTATAACATAATAACTCAGATATAATAATTTTATAATTACCTATATAATTTTCATTTTACAGATCCGACTGTGTTCACAATGATTAACCCCTTCTTCTGTTCTGAAAAGCCGAAGCTCTGTTCATCCCTCGACGCTTCTCGGAAATGTAAAAATAAAAGAAAAATTAATAATTATTTTATTACAATAACTAAAATTTAAAAAATATAAAAAAAATACAAAAAAATATATATAAATAAAGATAAGGTTGCTCAAGCACTTACGCGATCGGACTATGTTTAAGAAAATAAAAATAAAATAAAAACACAAAAAACACGTGTATGTAAGATGTTATAAAAATTCCAATTGTATAGTAAGACTTACGAAAGAAAGTTTCATAATTTTAATGACATACATCTTACATTGCTGAGAATTCAAAAAATAACTGAAGAAAAAAGAAGCCTAATCAGTAACTGTAGGCACAAACGATGGGGCAATCATGTTAATTTATCTTCCATTGTATAAATGGTTCATTTACTGTGATAGTCAACAAGTTGGCTTCCATGTTTTGTACGGGTGCGAGAATCGCATAACAATAATACTGATTGATTTATTTCTGGATGTTTAGAACCTGATGGAAATTACTGTTCTGTTTAGGAAACCTTGTTTGAAAATTATTTGTGAGAAAACACATTCAAGTTGACAATGAAAAATGTTTAGAGTACCAGAACATGGAAGTCAAATAAGTTCACTAAAATGGAGATTTGGAGATTATTGAGAGAGTTTTTAATACTGGACAATTCCTACAATACTTAACAATAAACTACATTTAGACATTTATAACGGAACATCAGTGCAAGTTAGTCATTCGATACGTCTGTGACTTCTCACTGACTGTACCCTAGGGGGTCGAAACATCAAGTCTCATTCTACCATCTATGTGTTTATAGTAGCAACACTCCTGGAGAAATGTTTCTTGAGATTCTGCGCGAGTTGAAGGTAAAAATATTTTAGATGTGCATTTACGTGTATATGATCAGTTTCGGTTGTCGTTTAGTGCAGTAGTAGTTTATCTGAAGGGTGAATATTAATAATCTCGGTTGTGACATACTTGAGTCGGAAACTGAAAAATTATATTTACCCCTCAAATACTCTCGTAAATAATATAAGTAATCAGTGTACGTAGAGCCGTTAAATCACTTATTGATAGACCAGTTGATTTGTGTCTTGTCCCATCACTAGGCTGGCCCTTTTTTTTAGTATTTTTCGAAATAAATATGTATTAACGAAGGAACGTCCAGTATTAATACAAGTAGAAATAACTGAAAAATCACCAGGTTTTTTTTTCATACCTTTAGTAGAATTAAAATATAATTTTATAAGTATAAATCATTCGGAAAATAGATAGGTACTTTTGCTGTTCTCAACATCATAAATCAGAGATGAAGTGTGAAGTTCTCCCGCATTTGAAGAAAACTGATACTGTGTTTTTTTTAACTTGAGAAACAAGAGCCAGCTTTGTATGACAACGTATTCATTGTAATGAAATACTTCGGATTATACAACGAAGCACGTAAAATACGGGATACATATTATGAAATTATAGTATCAGTTTTTGAATGTGACTGCAGAACATCATGGCTCATTCATTCAGCTGTATGACTACAAATGGGCAATAGACGGAAAGAAAAACAATAACAATAACGTTCAAAGTGACATATCCATCATGTTATGAAACAATAAGTAGATTCTTCTTATAGGTAAAATCACTGTACATATGATATTAAGTTGTGTACATTTCAAAATGTTGTGTACTTTGTTGCAATTGACATGATAATTAAAAACATTAAGTTCGATTTTCTGTGTATATTTAGTTATGAAGGAAAATTGTGATTGTTTTTTAATTGTTTTAATCAAGTTTCACTATACATTGCAACCACTCAGTTCAGCAAAATAATGAAATTGTTACTACAATTTTGGCCATTTATGTCGTGATGACGTTTTAAGTTACAACATAAATTTCATCAACTGTAATAATCATTGAATTTAGCGTTTAAAACATTGATGTGATGGTTTAGTGTTATGAAGCTACTGTTGGAAAGAAAGTCGCTTCTGCAAAAGTATACATGACAGATGGCAATTTGACTCCCTTTGAGGACCATAAACAAAATCGGATTTTCTTGCAATTGTTTTTTTTTTTTTTTAACTTCATCTTTTACATGATTTCCAATTTATAACTCATCAACTTCATAAGCTTAAGTTTTTAATATTTCATGACCTCGCTTATTGGAACCTTACCAGTTCTTTCATGAAGTAACACAAGATAAGTACGAAATGTACTCACAAACGTTTACGAACGCATTCCACTTGATTTGAAAGTAATTGACTGCCGCGATCTGAAACTTGAATAATATGTTGATTTTTTTATTCCCTACATCTAAACACTGTAAAAAGAAAACAGAAAATGGACACATTCTGATTGATGAGATCTTACTTGAACTACAAACTAATCAAGATACATTTTGTCAATCATCAATACATTCTTGAGGATAAGCTAGCTCAAAGTCAGCGCATTCATAATGTTTAGAAATCCTTTTTCCAAAGTGGTCTCGTCGGCTCATAGTAATGGCTGTATTTTATTTAAAGTTGGACGACATGAATGTACTTTTGCCATTTGACGATAAGATTCCTAACCAAATGCATCGTATGATAAATAATCTTGTGTTCTATAACAATTTTGAAAATGGCATGATGGTATTTGCTCTTTAAAACGATATGTATATCGCTCTAAAATTTGTATACATAACCGATTCAATTTCATCTGTGTCACGAATTCTGTTCGTATCGTAGTGTTATAACGGGATTAATGATTGCTTTGTTAGCGTGAAACTGCGGTTAGTAACAAATAATTATGGGAAAAAATTTTTGTGTAGTAGCTAGCATAGGAATCAAGGCTTCTATATGACTGCTAAGCTAATGTGCAAGCAACCAAGGATGAGGAAAATATTTTCAGTTGAGAAACCAAGATAGGAAAAAAAACTCAAGAAACCGATAAGTACTGAGGTTCGGTCAAAAACTAATACGTATAAATTATAACATGCAATGAACCCATTTTTTTTATAAGAAGTTAAATTTATTTCCTTTTTTTAATGCATTGTAATAGGTTTTTGAGATTTAGTGGTCGGTTCAACGGCCGTTCTTTGATGTAGTAGATTGAATAAATGAATAATATTATACAATGAGCATATTCAAAAGAATGATATACAGCTTTATTCATTGTTACGTTATGTTATTTTTGGTGAGTACGCATTTTTTGTCGAAGGTATTTTAAATTATGATCCTGAACATCTTATGTTAATGGGTTAAGGTAGACATTCATACCAGGTACTCCATTTTCCTTACATATCTCAAGCAACGCTGCAAATTGTTATAATAATCGATATAGCTTCATCCAAATAAATGCGATCTACCAGATTTCCATATGCCAGCTCTTTCGGATGTAGGTAAACAATTATTTCAAAGTTGCTTACAGATTCAGTGTCGGATTTTCCCGGAAAACAGTTACATTGAAAATTTGGCTTAACACAATCATCAAACAATATTGACAAAAAAGACAAATCAAATAATGAAATAAGAAATGAACTTGCAAATGTATTAAAATCCAACCAAGTATTCACTTGAATATATTACAACGTACCTACGATAGAATATTTAAAGGTAGAGTTACTTACCCAGCAAAAGACAAAAATCCTGCCTATTTTCGCTTAAAAATATCAATGTCGGCATCCATTTATGTGCCATACAAACGAATTTCACGCTTTTTTCAATTCAGGCACATGTCATTTTTAATTGACGAACAATTTCTAAAGAGATTAAAAATATGAAGAAGGATAAAATCCAATAAAATAATTCAAACGCTAAGAAAAAAAGAAACAAGTTAGTAATTAATGTTATTAACGATGGGAAAAAGTCTTTTTAATGAAAACATTCAACTGTTTTCTTTTCTGTAACGCAAAGCTTATTCTTATAGCTCCGGTTTCGATATTAAGTTTATTTTTAAATTTGAAAAAAATGGTTGACCAGTTCTATGGAATTGGAAAATTAAACTTGTGATTCTTTTAGTAATATATCGAAATATGATGATAATTTGTTATAGATGAAGAAAAGAGGAATTACACAATAAAAGTAATTTTATGTTGGAAACATTGAGTGTGATTAGTGACGATACCTATTCCCTAATGGTTTTCTCTGGAGATGGGGGAAAATGGTCTCTGATATGTACGTAATGTGTAATTTATGAAAGTTAAAGTAGCCAGCGAGATTAAGGACATTATCAATGACTTTCCTGATGAATGAAAATTGAATTATTAGGGAGACCCTGCTAGCAGACAGGGAAACTCAAACCCAGAGTGGGAGAATCTCGGCATTAATGCTATACGCTGAATTGCAGTTCCCATGAATTGTGGTGCTACGTCGTCTATTTTTCCGAGCGCAAGCAGAAATCCCATTATTGATTCGGGGTCGTCTGTGTTAAACCACGGTAATTTTTCAATTGCGTCTTCCACTTGTTTCGGAAGTTTTAACATTTCCGTTTTGTGCGTTTTTTGTTTATATCGCGAAATTTGTTGCGTTATGGATTCTACTATCATTTCATTTAATTTTCTTTGTTGTTCCATAAATGTCGTTATTAATTCGTTTGTTTCCGTTGGCGGTGTTTTTTGTTTCTCCTCGATTTGCGGTATCGGGGTGGGTATTTGCATCTGCTTTATTACTTCCGTTATTTGTGTAATGTTTTGATGCGTTTGTTGTTGAATAGATTTTAAATTTTCCGCCATCTGTTGTCGTATTTGAGTGAACATATCGTCCTGTCGTTTCTCTAAGTGTTTCCGAAGTTCCGACAACGGGTCTTCTGTCGTTCGCGGAAGTTGCGCGGTTTCTTGCTTACATTGACTGCATTTGAATACCGTCTTTCTTTCGGACGTTAATTTGCGGTAGTTTTGGGATGTATAATCCGCGCATTGTTCGTCTAACACTTTCTCGCTGTTGGTACAGAATATCGGATTGTTTATTTGGTTCTCCGGCAGAGGAGATCCGCAGTTCTGACAGGACGCGGGGTTATTTGATGCCATGGTCGGGTTGTTTGTTATAACGGGCGTCGGAGTCGTAGTCTAATTATCAGTTGACACGTCGTCCACGGTTCGATTTGCGTCGTTTGTGAAAGTGCGTATAAGGTTCGCAGTTGTTATCGGTCTGTAGACAGTTTTAAGGTGACCTTATGCTATTATTCATGCACAGAGGGGTACTGGAATATTCAGGTACTGGGGAATATTAGGGTTCAGGGATCTGCTGTTATCTCTTTTCTATTTTAAGCGAGTGGAAGCTCTTTTTTTTTGGGTTTTCTGGTTTAAGATTCGGATTTTATATTCGTGTGGCTGGTATTTTTCTGCTGGGCGATTAGGGTCCGTTTTAGAACGTTTTGCTCGCTACCATGTAATACTTGAAAGGAATTGTTATATCAATTCTACCTTTACTTGCTTACGATTTCTTGATATTATTCCCTTTTTTCACCTTATTAATTACTAAGGTTATTTTATAAACAGATATATTAGGTTCAAGAAATAATTATACGCAAGGTTTTGGTAATAGATATAGTTATTTATTCAATAAATGTATTTATTGCTCCAAGAATTACTACGGGGCTCCTATTAACCACGAGGTGGAAACGATTTACGTATTTCTTTACTATCGTTTATTTTTGTGAAATTGCACCGCAGGGTATTTGGTAAGGAGTTAGGTTAATAGGATGTATACTGGATATTAATATCAATTTGATTAGAATTCAAAGATAGATTGGAAAACGGGTTACCTGTGGAGGTGTCGGCTTTCTGGATCAGAGTGAAGGGAAGGCGTAGTTTTCGCCGGTTCGTTATCTCTCTTTCCCCCCAAGTCACTCCTCGCCACTCCTCTCGCGATTGTTCCGTTGATAGATGACAGGTGGTGTGGGCTATCACAAAAGGAGATATGCCTGAAGCCTTGGACTTCTCCCAACCAGTAGTATCGGTTTAACGATAGGATATTATCATGTAACTGGAATCTCCTCTGCCTCCAGATGCCTGACCTGGTAGCAGGTTTGAGTGAATAGATTTGTACCTGCCTTCTAACTGTAGATGAGACGTTAATAACGTAACCAGTAAAAATAACTAGTTATTATTATAACCAGTTTTTCGAAAGAGACGGTTTTCAGAATAATGTCTTAACGCAGACTTAATGGCTTAGAACATGGGGAAAGGGAAAAGTTTTCTTGACACTTTACTCTGAACTAGCCGACCCTGGATCGGGTTCGTAACTTAGGTCGAGTGTCTTTCGGCAACGGAAACAACCAAAAGCTTATGATAATGACTGAAATCACACGAAAATTTTAAACCCCATTTCACCATCATGAATAATCACAATTTTTTAATTTTTCTGCTGTTGGTCGTTTGTAATAGTAGACAAATACCGTTTAATGAAAACCGAAAGTCTCCGGGTGAACAAGGGGGGGGCATGTTGGTGGATCAGACGGATGGAAATGGTTTTCTAGAAACAATCTTAAAAAAATAAAGTCTGGGGAACGGGTTAAGACAATAAGATTAGTGGCGTTTGGCTTCATTTTTGTCTAAATTCATCTCATTTATTACATAATGTGCAGGACACCTGTATGGGTGACTCGTGAGGTTTTTGAAGGGTCATCGTCTATAACAAACCTTTATACCATGGAAAAAAATGTTTACCCTCCTAATGAAGCTCCTTACTTTATTCTCTAAGCTCCTCAGTCTCCTTAAAATATTATTTTTCCTCTTCTTCAGTTTTTCCATTTTCTCCCCATCTAAAACCCTTTAAAAAAATCCAGCACTTCAATCGCCCACCACTTTTTCAAAATGTACAACAAGCGTTTTTCCCAGGGCCCAAAGTTAAGCTGGTTTTACTTTCACGCTGAACGGTTAAATGCTTACATTGAGTTGGTTAAGTGACAAGGTTACCAAGGTCAACAACCTCTTACCCTAAAACTCATCTCTTTGTTTTACAGTTCACTGCTGCAAGGCTGCAACACCTTGAAGTTCAAGTTCTCTTGCGTCAAGGCCAGTGCCAGTTCTTTCAGTTCCATCCAAAACTTTATGTAATTATCTTTCCCTTTTCCAGTCAGGAGGGCATATACGACAGGGATGTGAAAACCGCTCACAGCAACGTGAATAACTAATTGTACCGTTTGCCATGGTTCGGTATTCGGAATATTTAAAATTATCGAGAACGACCGCTTTCTTCCCGCGATGAGTTGGAAAGGTAAGGGGTGATTCGTCGTTTTGCACGTCCATCATTGTAGCACTGACTGGCCAGCGATCGTCGGAACCGGACATTAATTTGTCGAGATAACGGCTTGAACCGTAACCCATCATGTTTACGATATCTCCTTCGCACTCCTGACCCCAAAACCACTGCATTTGTTGTTCCCAAGTCCATTGAAGTTGCGCGCGCCTATTCTCCCAAAACCATTACGCCCAAACGAGTTTTTGAACTGATTTTGACATTTCATTGTCAAACTACGGTTAACTAGCAACTTTTCCGTTATTCTTACCTTGGATATGAAAAGGGCGGGCAAATAGGTACCTTTCAAAAACCACATCGATTTTCATCGAAATTTCATGGAGCGAGTTTCCGAACCCTTAGCTCTTATAAGTTCTACTCCCGGAATAATGTGGGTACTTAATCGAAAAGGTCCTGTTATCCTACTATATAATCGTGGGACCCAAACGTCATTATGTGGATAGTAGGTTATTAAGACTAAGTGTTGTTTCTACTTCTAGGTAAGTACAATGGGTGATGACAACAATTATTACAATTAATTACATTGATACAGGATACGGAAACATGTATATTTCATAAATTGATGAATTGCTTTGTCTACGTTGTAATAAATGGTCCAATTGTGATTGATAAATACGTATCCTGAATCGCCTTAGACTACGAATCAGACTGAAGTGGATGGTGAAACACATGATGGCGCAGATGAGGGACACAACGCGCTTAAGCAGACATGGGTTTCATTTCAAGTGACTTTGAGAGGCTTGAACCGCATTTCCACTTTCCTCTTAGTTTTGGATATATCCCAAGTAGTCCAACGAAAGAGCAATGTAGGAAACTATTGCTCCGAAATACTGAAAAACATTTTGTAATTCATATCTAATTAACAAGCCATATACAAATAGTGTATAAGTGTATGACAATATGCTCCAAGGCAATAAGATGTTCCTAGTCCTATTGGACATTTTTAACACTCCATCAAAGTTGAACATAGAAGTAATGACATTGATAACAATCATTCGTTCTTTGCTACAGATTCGCTAAGGAAATTAATGAATATTATGGATAATATTTTCTCAAAATGAATCCACCATTCTCATGTCTGACCACCGTGTCATTTGATTGAGTATATACTTCTGAAACGTACGGTGTCCGATCATTAAGATTGTATTCAGATTTTTTTCCTCCTACACTAATAATTTCTAAACTCGAAATTTTAACTAGGTACTGAGCAAAAAAATATTAATAAGTATCAATCCGTTTAGTAGGTACTCGTTAGAAATTGCAATCACTAACAAGGAGTATCTATATTCAAAAATTAAATTTAAAAAAATCCTTATCCCAAACTTTCGAATATATTTTTCTATGATTTCAACAACTATTGTACTATTGAATCGACCACCTGGGTTGCGGAAATTCATCTGCTCTCCGTGAGAGGATGTATAAGTGGTATACATTCTATATAATTAATTTTAACACACAGTCTAGACTGCAGTTTTTGTGCTTACTTGAGTTAGGAAATTAGTTTCCAATACAATCAAACCTAGAGGCCTCAACTCCAAGTTCCCATAAAGATTTGAATGGTATCTAAACTGAAACAAAATACCTCGTTTAAACATGTTGGTAGGTAATGCATCGTCGGATCCTTAAATCCGGTTTTTATATTATCATACTAATAAACATAATTGTAAACACGTAATGAGTATTTTCAAAACTAGACCGAATTCTTAATGTAACGAAAACGCAGGAAAATTGGTTGGGAATATTAGTGGGTGTGAGGCAGTGGCGGCTCCTACCCTGAAACCCCGGAGGTGTACCGAGCCCGAAACGGACATGACATTCACTCGGAGGGAACGTGAGACAAAAATGAGCTTTTCTCGCTCAAATTCAAATTTCAACTACCAATTTGCAAAGGAGATCAACCTTGTCCGCTTTGTCGGCTTCACATCGTGAAACAAACGACTTAATCCTACCTTTAAAAGAAGTTCACTAATAGGTATGTAATACCTACAAAAAAAAAAAAAAAAAAAAAAAAGGAAATTGAGAAATTATTAACGAATTACAGAAAATCGAGTTTTGTAACAGTTGAAATTCATATCTGCCCAGCAAGAACCATCGTGGAGGTTCTTCATTCCTATAATTGCCGCAAAGAAGACAAAGGAACTAATCAAGTTTATTACTTTCCTCACGTCCGCAGAGCCAATCATAGCAATGAGGGTTGAACTTGCGAATCGTAAAACAGTTTATGCTTGACTTTGAGGTTTCTTGTAGTCAATTGTGGCATTTGACGCCCGGCACCGCGAATAGTCACTCTTGGCCCAAGAGTCTGTCCTCTGAACGGAAGAGGAATGCAGTGTTGATTGAGCCCGGGTCTAAAGAATGAAACGTAAAACGTAAAAGCGAACTCACGTTTTACAACAATTGCTGTATCCATAGCGTGTTTACAGCTAACAAAGTTCATTCCCAAGGGTTGGGGACAATTAACTCATAATAGATTGAGAGTGTGTTTTAGAAATTCTAATGCACTCTAGCGGGTGAGCGAACAACTATTTGTGCTCCTGTTAAGCTCTCTGACATTTTACGGACTTTATTTCGGCCCTCTCATAGTTTCATTCTTTAGACCCGGACTCAATCAACGCTGTATTCCTCTTCCATTCAGAGGACAGACTGGGTATAGCTCACGGACAGCTAACCCCTAACCCCCGCACCAAACTCTCAACTTCACCAACTTTTCAACCATCCTGTGGCTTTGTTTCGCGTGTGGATTGGAAAGCTCTTCAATAGGGAAAAGTTGGAAAACAGATTGCTAATATTATAATTATAATATTATTATTATCATGTATATTTTTCATATTGGCCAGGGGGCGCAGATGCGCCTGTGCTCCTGTCAGCAGCCGGCCCTGGTGTGAGGATCGCTTGAATGAATCGATCACACTCTTCTCGATATCAATTTCATAATGTCTGAGGTTTATTGCACAACAGAGATTTGCTAGAATTTAAAATATAAGACAACGATTGACCACTATGACTCCTCCATTCATCCACTTCCATAATTAAATAAGAAACATTCGAGATATGTTTCAAAACAAGGCCAAAGTTCTTAATCGAAGTAACAAGGATCAGGAAAATTAGCAGTATAGGCTGTACGAGATGAGCTTAAATGGTTTGCCTATTATCCCCTCCAATTCCCCAGCCAACAGAAAATGAAAAATTTCCGAGGTTTTTGCACAATTAAACAGAATTAGGGACGACAAAATAAAAAAACTTTTTAAATAAAAAAAATCTGATGAGAATATTGAAGAAATGACGATTTATCAATACTACGCCCTCTCTATCCCGTTTCGTTTTGAAAATTGAAAGTTTTCAAATATCAAAACAAAATTGTAACTGACCAAATAAAAATGGCTTCAGTCAGTAGAAAATTCTTGCCTGAACAGCGGCTGAAAGGATTGGTTGTTACCCCCTCCTGTCAGCAAAACCAAAATTTTCGATGTTTGTTACATAATTGAGCTGAAATTTGAATTGAAAAAATTAAAAATTATAAAAATCAGTTGAGGAATATAACTTGAGTAGCTTCGACAAAATTTGTATGGAAAAAACTCGTTCTTTGCCATTTTCCTCTCTATTTCCTTTCTTCCGTCGTGAAATTAGAAATTCCTGGAATTTTTTGCATAACTACAGTAAAACAGGGATCGAACAAAAAAATAATGATGAAAAACGGTTAAGAATTGTTTAGCGTCGTCAAAATTTGCCACGAGCACACAAAACACACACACATACACACATTGATTGTGCACGGATTCGGTAATAAAATGGTCCGAAACAGATTCGTACGCAGTTATATTCTTTCTCAAGTTTAGGCTGTGTCACATCCCCTGGGCAAACTCTAATAGGCGCCCCTCAACAGACGAAGCTTTACTTCAGAAAGACGTCCTAAAAAATGGATGTTGAAAGTTACTACTCACGACAATCCATAATGGCAATCCAATCATAACGTCGATCTGGTTTATGATGAGTCTATATGAGCAAGTGATGTAGTGAATGTCTTTATAGTCTGTGGAGGTAACCTACGGAATATTGACTAATTGATGAATATTGGAATACTTGACCCTAGGTACCTACATATTCTGAAACATCTTCCTACAAGAAGTGCAGCGAAATCAATGAGACAAGTTAAATTATGAATACACGTTTACATTAATAAGACGTATACTCACGATTTTCACTGAATTTGGATTTAAAGACATCAAACAGGTTTTGATCATGTGGCTGGTGACACGGTTAGACTGAAAAAGAAAAAAAATCATCCATTCCTTGCATCATTTTTATTCGGTTAGGAAGTGGACATAATGGCGATACATCATGATTTTAAACAAATTTTCTTTCTTCTTTTCCTTAGAAAAGTCCCTTTTCCATAAAATGAGTTGAGCATAAAAATGATCTCTCAGGAATTCCGGAGTTATTTCACAATCTCGAAATCCCTTTTGAAATAGTCGTTGCCTTCATTCAATCAAAGATTGAAACATGGGGGGGGGGGGGGGGGTTGGCAGCTTGCTCTCAAGGGCTCGAGGGTAGACTGTTCTGGAAGGAGACCTTGATTAATAAGTTGCCTTAGGAGACTTTGAGAAAAGTGGGGACTATACTTTGGAAATAAAAATTTGGATTGCAACCATTGGGAATGGAATAACAAGAGAAATGAGCCTGGAACCAGTAGGCACTATATTAATTATAAGTACTGCTGATTTCACATCATTCACAATGGATGCAATCCAAATTCAATTGTTCAATAAAGGGACGGGAAAGAAAAAAAAAATTACGAAGTTCCAATATTTACCATTGTAAGTATTTACATAACAAGGGATTATTGAGGGTTCCTCCTGAAGACCCTCGGGGCCTATGCTCAGCTTGGTACAGTCTGCAAAAACTTCGTGAATTGAATTACTGAATTATAAATTATAGCAGACCCATGCTCAAATTACAATTCGACGAATCTAAGACAAAGGCGTTGCCAAATTAGACTTTTCGGTAGACAATCGTGACATTATTGTGCATTGATGACGGTGTAGAAGCCTTCATTAAATATGCGGGTTAACGTTATCCCTGCTGCTGCTTTAAATGAACAAGCAAGGAGCGTCCGACAGCACGATCGGTTGTGGGGGGGTTCTTAATCATTCAAGCATTAATGTGACCAAAGGAAAAATTTGATCCAAAAATTCTCATAAGATCAGAAATATACTACACCATCTTTCATAATTACCTAAAGAATATAGTGAGTTCTGTATTTGGCATGTGTGAAGTGATGGAATTGTATAGTTGCCCCTTCCGAGGAGTGGGACGCATTATTATGCTCCGCTACGCTCAGAGGATGACCCTGACGCTTGCAGGCGTCCGATTCATCTCCCAAGGTGACAGATTCTAAAACCGGGAAGGGGCCAACTAACCATATCCATCACACATATTTGAAAAATAGTACATTATCCTAGTATATTCTTGATTCCAAGTTTTAGGACTTTTACCAAACTCCTAAACACAACAAACTGAGAACAGTCATTGTTTATCAAGAATATTGGTGAACAACAATTAACGTAAACACATATTTAGCCTTCTAAAACCCAAAGTGTACTCCTAACTAAATGTTTTACCCATTTACTAGTATCAATTTAAGTTGTTGAAGTTTCCAGTAATATGGTGCATGTTATATGTTTAAAATGACATCTAAACAGGGGAATTACTTCCAACTGAAGAATTTCAAGATTCTTCATCAGGCCTTTTAATTGGATAAGATTTGGTTTTCTCAACATTAGTTTGCTTCGAACGCTCCATTTCTAAATCATTACTTTATTACGGTGGTACAGCAGTGTCAACTATCACCTACCTATTATGTCTATCAACTTCATCTACTGTTGATTACAATAGCGTGTTTTTGATTTACTTCTACAATTAATCCTTATCTATCAGTGGAATGACGTTCGGATGAGCCACCACCGCATTATACAGCTATTAAAAGCAATGAGATAAAAATTAACTTACTCCGTTTAGTACACTCGAGCACGATCCCACGATGACCTCACATACTAAAAATGCATAATAAGTGAGGTAGCAACTTGATACGGTGAACTGATACCAATATTGTTTTTTGTTACCCAATATGTACAGCAAGTTTGAGCTGAGGTAAATTCCTGAAACCATCATGACACCAAGGAGCGGCATTGAATACATCTTGATGACTGTTTTTGACGCTTTGTACAGAATGGCGTGCCGTCGAGAGATCTCAGAAGGACTCGAGTTCAGATTGATGCTGTTAAATCTATCTCCGATGAAAAACAAAACTCTGCGATAATATGACAGCGTGAAGTAAACGATGAGGTTCATCATTAAATTTGTAAAAATTTTCACATGTCCTTTGGCCCCCGAGTGATTTCCCACCTCTTGCATCCCCACGGCAATCAGCATTATGAGCAAAAATAAACAGTCTATTTTGGTCCGCCACCTGGAATGTGGTGTCCTCATTGATGAATCAAACCAGAAAGTTCTGTTCAGGGTGCTGAGCATCCTTTTGGCAGTATATTTCATATCAATGATGGGGATGTAAGACAGCAGTATCGTAATAACAAATGCCAATCGTCGAGCCATGTAAATGATATACAACGTCACTTTTTCTTGTCTGAAATGCATGATTTCATTATCAAGGAGTACATGGCATGTTTACATTGTAAGGTGATAGAGGTGAAAAACTGTTAATAAAATAGTCAATATTACACATTCGGTGCTTTTTCTACTACCTCGTCGTCTCGGATATCGTCCTAAGGGAGTATCAGATTTTGTAACATGATTTTGCTCACTACCGCGTCTCCATACAATACAGAAAAGTGAAAATTATTCTGAATGGTTCCATGTAAGTACTCCGCGCTCAGTACTGGTTACATTCAGTAATCGCGTGTGAAACTGAAGGTGAGGTTGTAGGTACGATTTTGAAGTTTATTCAAACAATTGTAATGGTCAGTAATCGTAATGTAAATCCTACGGTTCGAGTTTAATAAGAGAACATTTTCCATATGTAGCGTGGCATTTTATTCAATTAACCGCGCAATGGAAAGGATTTCCTACCGCAAAGTCGAGGATCATATACATTTTTCGTATTCACCTCTTTTGGAATATAAATTTCTCAACATTACTAAAATTCATGAAACTTAACATATATTCGCTTTCCAACACCATCTTCCATATATTCACTTACATTAAGGGGAAATAAAGTTACTCGTTAATTCTTAGTTTGACTTACTCAAGAATAACAAGCGAGTCCACGAACGTTATCACTGTGGCTGATGTACATGCGAACAGTAAGACGACAGTTTGATAAACAAGTCGTTTTTTGTTGTAAGAGACTATTCCATGGCTGGAAATCTCATATGGGAAGATGTCGTAAAATTTCGGTAAGAGGCCCATTATTAACTGAAATATTCCATAAGAAAACTGAACATATATATTATGACATATGCCATCATCAGGTTGTTGGAAGTTATTTTTACCTAACCATACAAAAATATAATCAAATTTTGATGATGGACGACGGCTCTTTCACTCATATTGGTGTAAAGTCATGCACTACGTGGACGTCAGTAATTCCGATTCATATATGATTTTGTGAAAGGAGCTGTGAAACGTACACTGTAAAATAAATAACAAAGACATTTTTTAGCGCTCTTCTGTCACTACCATCGTGGTATTTGAACCGTGTTTACCATGCAAATCCAAATGAAGAAAATTCACAATTTTACAAGGAATGATTTTTTCAAATGTTAAAGCAATAGAAAGTCACGAAAATCAATTCAAAATGATGCAAATTTAGATAGGAAAATTCATATCCTCATCTATTTCCCGTCCTCATAAACGATCGGCCATTCAAAATGTCAATATCATTTAAAGGTATCGTCGATGTTTCACCAATTGACAACATACATAAAAATGAGAACAATAAATCGTTCAAACCACCACCTTCTCATTAAGGATATTGATATTCAAAACCTAAACCGAGTTATTAATTTAAAAAAAATAAAAACGGAATCAAATTGTTATGAAAAATCAAATACCGTTCATACAGAAAACGAAGAAGAATACAGCTAACTAGCATTATTGAATACAAAAAACTATAATTACAATCAAATAATAGAATCGATGTTATTGATTAAAGTTAGATTGATTAGAGAGAATTAGAATTGATTGATTGTGAAATTAGGAAGTTTGATAAATGTTTAAAAACTAGGCCAAATCCCAAATGGAACAAAAAAGAATAAACTCAAAATATAAATGACGAAGGCATGCCAACAATTCTTGAAGGATTTCGATTCTGTTACTTCCCATAAAACCTTTCCTTGACAAAGTATGTTTGTATTGTGAACTTCTTTCCCGTCCCAGCCGTTTTCGAAACAAGAAACTTTTAGAATGTAAAATTATGGGATTTCAAGACCAGTCAAATAATTTTATAATTGCAACTCGTATTAGGCAAAATTAACACAAAAAACTTCACAGTTCGTCAATGATTACAATTAATTCAATTTGTTTTCTTATGTACGCCTTCATAATACAGCATCATACGTTCCATGTAGGTTACTGGGATTCTCATCATATGTATTACATTTATGTAGGCGCAACTGTATCTAGCAGGATAGGTCCGCGCTCTTTCATGTTTACCTGAGCTTAAACCTGAAACATTTTTTCATTTGGAACTGAAAAACCTAATCATCGAGGGATGATGGAATGGTGATGATGGTATTTGTCCAACTAACAGCATTGAAATAATATTAGCAAATCATTATTACTGTTACTCCTCAATAACGGTGCCCTAAATGGACGATACTGTAGAATCTAACAAGTAGGTACTTGCATCTGCAGCGCAGTTGATACAATATCGCAGGACAACGTCTAAATGTATTTGATATCACAACCAAAAAGGTATGAGCCGCGGCACCCAATCAGCGATTGTTTTGTTAGGACAGTCAATACCCGCCCTGAATAAGTAATCATGCAACGAACCACAACTTGAGACTGGCATGCAGATTTATACTTGCCTGATACTCCTTCTTCTCCACGAGAATTCCTCTAATCGATTTTATGAGAAAAACAGTCAGTTTGCTTGGAAGCGAAACCCTCAGGTGGCAGCACGTCATTGACGTACACTATATTTAAAGCATGAACAACAAATCGTTATTTGCTTGCAACGCTGTCGCCAAAGTCACTCATATTTCTGAGCCATTCCACGTTATGAAAGCCGTAGCTCTTAGTAGGATAGGTAGGTACATCGACAGATAGTTTCAGCTTTTGAAAGCAAGAAAGGGCATTTGAACTGGTCATCATTGTGTAAGAACTACAATTTTTTCACCTTCATTTTGAATAGGTACGCTTTTTAAACGGGACAATCTAATTTTTAGTAATCGTGAGATTGACAAATGCAGAATAGAAAGAAAAATCAATAAAATAAGGTGGAAATCACAATAGCAGAAAAAAGTGCAGAGAATCAAAGAATAGTTTCAACCGATTCGTTTCCACCGACAAATTCAATATGCCAATCCGATTGTGGTAATCCTAGACGGTGAGGTTTTCTTCATTTCAACTTACTCGCTTTCCATTTTGGATTAATTCAGAAAAACACATTCCGTGCGCTTGGGTGAATGATTTGAATGTGGAGTTGTATAAATGGACTCCAGTCCCAATATTAATAACCAAATTAATTGTCCTTTGTTACTTGTTGTTGGCTACCGTGAGAGTTCAAACAAGTATATTATGCATAGTTTTTCTCTGCAAGCAAACACAGAAATATTACACAAATAGTAAACCGACAAGCTGAGCTCTGCGACATGAAAATCATGGATTGTGAACGATGAAAACCATGGGGGACCCTCCACAGCTCAACCAGCACATTTTCTGAAAGTTTCATTGGAATTGGAATTTCATAATTGGATGGAAATTTTGGCAGGAAAACTTGTTACCGCTGTTCGCGGAGACAAGAACAGACACGAAACGAAACGTAAACGAGTTGTTTAAAATGGTCTGATTCCGAAATAGGAGGGGAAACTTCGATTTTGCCGAGAAAAAATCTTCTATCCCCCGAATGTAAGAATAACGTTTGTGTTACCAACCTTTAGTTTCAAATACGTTGCAAATTACCACACAAAGTTTAATATTTCTGTACCTGATAGCTCTTCCATGTCTATTGTTAACAGATGCAGACTATGGTAGATTATCTCAACTCATCGCCATCTTACAGTTCAATTCTTTACTAAGTAGATTTTCTCAAGGAGCTCGATTTAAAAATCCTCTACTTGCTCGAATAGAAAAGTTATTCTTGAAAATAGCAATTGTCGTAAACCTTTCGGGAGCTTTAATTAAAATGTAATTTTGTGGCGAGTTAAACATAACTCCTTAATCACCACCACTTTAATAGCCCCTCTTTACTTAACCAAAGCATGCAGTCCAAAATATGCAAACCGACATCGACGAAGAAAATCACGAATAAAACCAATGAAATTTAACGAGATGTTACAAAACACCTTCATGGACCTTCAAAGTGTAACAAAAGTAACGAACCGAACTCTTGAAAACAGATTTCCATTGCAATTATACCGATTGATTTGATCATAACAATTAACCAGGGAATTTTCACAATTTTGATGTTTAAAAAAGTTCACATTCTGATGCGTGTTATTGTTTTCTAACGTTCTAATCTTCAGTAAGAGGAAACGGATGAACATTTAAACATTGAAGGAGTTCCAATCAGTCAACAACATGAAAAATTCAAACGTTTAGAATTACTGGTAAATCGAAAGTTTTTGATATTCTGATTTTTTGATATTTCAGCCTTTAGGATTGATAGAAAGTAGTGCCTAGGCATCAGTCGAAACTTTTTTTTAAATCTTTGAGCCAAGTTTTATTAACTCTTGACATAAACAGGTCTTTTTGAAAAGATTGTGTTGTTAATGAGGGGGGGTGCAAAAATGAAATTGTTTAGATCTCATACTAACCCGCACAACCGCTCGGTCTTGAGTGAGTGAATACTCTTAGCGCCGTCACAAAGCATGGTCCGAACTCAGGTTGCTAGGTGGGTTCTGCTGTGAAGCTGAGCACTTACAAATAGCACTTGGGTAGCAAACCACTCCTTCTACTCGCAACCCAAATCATCTTCGCCTCGCTGTTTCCACAGTGCGCATTTCCTCCCATGCAAGGGTAAGTAAGAGCGCGCAGGTGATTCAGTCTTGTTCAAACGACGGGAGTGAACAGAACGAAAACTGACCGTCGACGGTTCACAACGAGTTTCCTCAGGGTGAGTAGCCTCACGGTGAGGAGACTTCTTTACACGATGCAAGGGACTGGAAGCGAAGATAGTTTGCGAGTAGGTGCGCTTCGTCTAAAACCACCTCAACATATGTGAAGTTGTAACTGTGAGAGGTCATTAGTTGAACCTGGGTGAATTAGATGTTACTCAATATAGGTACAAAATAGGTGGCAGCTTCTGTCAGTTAAAAACTAGTTTCATTGAACCATAAAAAATTGAAAAAGAGGAAAGTCTAAACATTCTTGTTGGAGCTTTAAACTATAAAAAAAAGCTGGTACAACTAAGCATTATAGTCTGGCCTCCAGAACACAGAAGTGTAACACTATGCATTTGCCGGCGTCGCAAATAAATAATTAGGATTATCTTGGCCACGGTCATTCCATCGAAGATAGAAAAACCGGAACCGGTGCGAAAAATATAACTGTGTAATACAAAGAAGAAACAACTAAGCAGTTTCATCAACAGACTTTTTGAATCATCAACAGTATTAATTAGGAACATCATTGCGATTTCCCCACTGCGTTTTCTTTTACACATTAGATTCCTCTTAAGACAGGTTTCACAGGGATGTCCAGTTTATTTGAACTATGGTTTTAGTAACACTGTAGTTTATACAGGGTGTTCCAGGAGTTCCAGGGTGAACTCCAACTCTTTACATGAACTCGATGTAAACCCCAATATCTTACCATTGTCGTACAACTGGATAAAATGTTTGAGGCAACAAACATTTCAATGAAACTGAATTTGATCATAAACAACAAATTATCAACATTGCAACACCCTATGCTACGGCTAAACTAGATTGGGGTTGATAATACACGGCGCACAAAGCAACCCCTCCTTCAAGACCTCGGGGTCATGCGGGTCATTGCATATCTAGCCCCTGACCAAGACAATGCCTCCTCCGTAGCTTCCCCGATTTTCAAACATTAGGTCTTTTTTAGTTATACACGGTGTCCCAGGAGTTATGCACAATCTGACTCCTACGTGTTGTACAACTCATTTTCGAACGAAAATGCTTCCTGAGTGAGTTATGACAGTTTTAATCACATAAGATAGAAAACACGAAAAAAATCTGAAACCGAAAATGTGGCAAACAATTTCTGGGAGGCATTTTTGTTCGGAAATGAGTAGTAAAACACGTAGGAATCGGATTGTCCATAACTCCCGGGGCACCCTGTGTACTTGACATTCCACTGTGGTATGACTCCCAGCGAACAATTACTTTCCTACCTTGCAAAGATATTTCGAATTCCAAACGTTGCTACCAATCCAGTCAAAATCTATTTTAGTCGAAACTAACGTCATCAGGATCTTTTGTGAAATGTGGAAAGAAGAAAGTTCAGTGCATTCTTCTATTGTGAAGAGCCATTTCGCGTCGGAAAGGCTTGATTTTGAGGTAAAATGAGAATTTCGATATTTACGGAACCATGAGTGTGGAGTACGGAACAAGCGCCAGTTTGAGCAGCGAAGCAAGTGTGTTGCTGTTTTTCACTAATCTAATATATATGTCATATTACACATACTATAAGTTATATTATAACTGTCCACCCTGGAATTCTGAAATATTTACCAAGCTAAAAAGATTAAATGGGCTTTAATTTGACATAGTAAAAATTAAAATCGGCAACATACAGCTCGAATTACGAAAAGTTAACATTTTCCACGGCTTACGAATTTGTCTTCCACATAAATTCGGTCATCTGAGGAATGTTCTGTCCAATTCATATCTTTTATTTTTCATTTTGTTCAAAATTAGAATCTCCACCGAACCTCGGAAGCCATTTTTTCTCTTTCATGGCAGCTTTTCCTCGGCATTCGAGAATACACACTATAAACTCGGATTTTACAAGAACTATATACCTACTTCTGTGGAAAAAACTGATCGGGAAAACTAGCTCAAAGTTGGGTAGAAAATTTCATTGTGGAAAAAAAAAGGATTTTGACCAACAATTTTTTGGTAATTTACTTTTTTGTAACACGCAGGTCTATTTTTCGCTCCGGTTTCGATTTCAAGTTAATTTTTAAATGAATCAGACAATGAAAAGTATTACATGTTGGAATCATTGAGTAAATTTTCGTTCCGAATATATTATTTTTCAAGATAAGAAGAGATTTTTATTTAAGAATGAAGAGAGTCGGTTTCTGAAGAACGTTCCTATGTTAGTAGTTTAATGTTAAAGTAAAATTTGTCATAATAAATACGATCCTACTGTCTAAACCGTGTACAGACGTGGATTATAGATGTTAGAATTCGAGTTGATCACAAGATAGGTACTGTCCATAATATGATAATATTATTATCATATACAATATTGTGTAAAGGGGGTGGAATTACTTGCACAGTAAGTGCTTTTCACTGAATATTAAGTTTTATTTCAATTTTTTGTTACAATAGTGATAATAATGAGCAGTTACATTATAGACGAATCCATATTATGTGTATTTCGCCAATAGAAAAAATGTGACTTCTATGTTGATTTGAGTGGTCCGATTGAGTGGTGAAATGGATGCTTAATGCTTCTGAGTGAACGGCAGGCTGCAGCAGTGGGTGAAGTACTCGAGGGTGCATGTGAGAGACACAATGATGTGTATCCATACTCGAGCTTCAGGTATCTAAGAAGGTGGTATATAGACTTTTCCTTTGTACTTCAGTTTTGAATGTAACCCAAGTAGTCCAATGAAATCGCAACGTAGGAAATTATAGCGCCAAAGTACTGGAAAATAATCGTAAACCATATTTAACAACTAGTAAAATACGTACTGCATGAACGAACCTGCATGAAAAGCTCCTGCCTATATGAATTTACACGGAACGCTCCATGAAACCCATCATTTTCACTCTTTCAAAGTTGACCATACTAATGGTGATAATAATTGACATATTTTCTTCATTAATCAACTGGAATTATTCGAAAGCATTTTTAGAAGAATCAATCTAGCACACCGTTTAATGTCAATTGGTTTTTTACTCATTTTAAAACGAATAGCTTACGAAGAAAAAGAAGAGGAACATTCAAATCTATTGAGTTCGATTGATTTTTCTTCTGCGACTATCAAGTTTTCAAACGTATTGTTCTATGTAGTAATTTTAAAAACTTAAGTACCCATATTCAATCTATTTCTCAGCTATTCTCTTACAGTTCTTGGAGCCACCGAATATCACGACGTACTAGTGTTGATACACACTGTTTGATGTGCACTGCGAGATATTGCACAAGTACAGCTGAACCAATAGCTGCATGGGCAAACAAGTGGCGAATGAAGATCAGCGCTAATAAATCTGCCATAGTTGCATTTACATATCGACGTAACTTCACCCCCCCCCCCCCCCCCAGCCAGTCTACATTGCTAACTCTTCAATCCACGAGCAATCCTCAGTCAAGTACCTGGGACTTGCCCTGGACCACCGATTGACATGGAGTGATCACATAACAGCCATATCTGGCAGGATAAGGCAGCGAACCAGGCAACTGTACCCACTCTTGAAGAGCCATAAAATATCCATTCACCTAAAATTGATGGTGTGCAAAGTGCTCATCCGTCCTATATGGCTGTATGGTGGTGAACTGTGGTGCTCAACGTCGGACACTCAAATTAAACGCATTCAGGTCCTACAGAATCGCGTCCTACGTATTATCACCAATGCAGACTGGTATGTTCGCAACGACGATCTAACAAAGACCTTGAAATTCCCGCAGTTCAAGACATGCTCATCTGTAGTTACCACAACATGATTATCGAGGCACACGCACATCCCAACCAGCTAGTCAGAAACATACCAGAACAACGCCCATTGCCACGACATCGCCGTTTCAAGCGGAAACACCATAGCGACCACGCCAATGGCTTCAGCTGAAGATGTGAATGAATAATTAATTCAATTCTAGCCTATGTCCCTACAGTAACCTCAAGCAGTACTGAGAATTCAATAATATTGTTAATATTCCTATATATTTTATCCTCTACTAAATAATATACTTATTGTTGATAATACTAACGGCCCTCCTTGGTCAGAACAACCAGTTGTTCTCGTAATTGGCACTTAGGCTTCGATTACTGTATTGAGTCCTCTTGTTATTATAATTGTTATACCACATGAATCATGTCAAACATGTTATACTCTATATTTTTCATACTAAATAGTGCTAAGCACAAAAATGGTAATAAAGTTTAACCCTTAAATGGAGGTAAGAGTACCCTCCTACAAACACCCCTAGGAGGTAATTAACCCCTTTCCGCTCTTTAGTTTGTCTATACCTGTCTTCGAGAGCGTGCTTTTGTGTTCAAAGTTGTTCTGGTGAACTCCGTGCAGGACCCCGCTACTCGTGTCCCGAAAAATTGTAGCCCCCTGAGGACTATTCCCGCGTCCTGGATGAGCTTAATGATGAACAGGACACTGATCCCGGAGACCTAGCTTCAGATTGAGTTGAAACTGAGAATTTTTCATATTCTGAACACGACACAGCCCCAGAAACCGAAGTTGAACGTCCAGAATCAGCTCAAATTTTGTCTTTGCCGCTTCCCAATTCCCTGACACGTCCTCTGCCGTCCACTCCTGGATCATCTACCGATGTTGAAGATGAATTGATCGATTTTGAGGAAAGTGTAGATGCTGATGAAGTTTACTAAATTTTAGTTTGTAAAATACGTTACTTTTTTCTCGAGTTTTTTGTCAGTTTTGTATTCACATTTTTAGATTGATAACATCACTAAGTTTTGACTTGGATATGTCTCATGGCCAGGAGGGAGGGGTTGCCATTCTGAGAAATGTCACGTCTACTGGGAGGAGTCATGGACGAGGAAGAGTAAGTTAAAATTAGAAGCATAAGCTGTGGAATTTTGTTAAGAGGACACGTTCAGACTTATTTGAAATTTGATATTACACACTTCGTCAGCAGACCCATTCCCGTAGTCTCACTCCTGAGATAATATCTGAACGTGTTCAAATATTAAATTAGGGGAAATGACTTGTTTTTGGAAGTAGAACCACCAAAAACAGGTGTGGTGAACTAAGTGCTCCATTATTGTAACAGGTGTTAACCCCTCCACTTGAGAGTTACAAAAACTAGTGTTGATAAGGAATAAAATACAGCTTATACGGCTTCTTACTTGAGTAAGAAAATTAGTTTCCAGCACGACTAAACCTAGAGGTCTCAATTGTAAGTTCCCATAGAGAATCGAATGGTATCTGAACTGAAACAAAAAACAAAAGGGTTTAGCGAAACGCGAGCAGCTGCAGAATGTAAGTTCGTTATACAGCAGTTCTATTGAATTAAAAGATGTTTCTTATTTGGATTTTATAAAAGTGAGAACTTTTCTGAAAAGACCGTCATTGTGCCTAAGGGGTAGGTTGCACGTGGATGAATTGAAGTACTAGTGCTAATTTTCTGAATTCTTGAAAAAATGCCTCCACTTATTGGGTGGAAGTGAATCATTGAAACGAATTGGGCACTGAACTGTTTAAACCGCATGTCTTGGTATTCTTTCAAGCAAATGAAGAAGATTAGTACAATTTTTCTCCACAGCACAACAAACTTTCAGAAAACAACTCGAAACCATCGTAGCTCTGATTTACTGATAAGACTTTCGCAATCCATTCGCAAATGCTATCTCTTAAAAATCTAGTTCTTTGAATTGCTATCTTAAACAAAAAATCATTTTAAAATAATAAGATATTCATTATACTTAATCCATTGCTTGCTATTCTAAAGTTTTCTACACCCATTTCTATCCACCTGAGGTTTCAGGAAATAACTCGAAATTCTTTACTTTACTTTGTCCTGGCCTGGACCCTCGGATCATTTTCTCTAAGAGCCTATAGCTGGAATTCAAGAAACATGGAACATCCTCTAGTAACGCTAGAGTGGCAGTGTTATATAAATGAGGCCTCACTACTACCAACCTTGAAAGGGTGTATTTTCTCTACACCGCGAAAGTTGTTTGCAGTTCTTGTAACTATGTGGTACATTTCAGCTTCTCTTATGTTTACAGCGGGTTTGACAGTATACAACTGGATTTTTGTACGATCACAAATGGGACGATAAAGTTCCGTAGCAACTAAACTATACTACAACTATACTTGGGTACGCTGGTTGTAAGTAGAAATCAATGTAATATTTTGTGCACATTTTTTGACGAGTTATTCAATACTTTTTCAATGCTAAAAATTGTTTAGCTTCTAACGCTCATTCAAACTTTCACCAGATTCCAAAAAATTATATCCATCTCGTACCCGGGGTATAAAATATGTTGAGAGTAGTTGTTCCTCACTGCCATTAACGTTGGAGCGCGATAATAGAGATGTTTGTCTAGGGTTTGAACCAATTTCAGAACATCCAATTTCCACCAAAGAAGGGGGTGGATTGTCATCTGATTTAATTGATATTTTAGAATTTATTTGTTCTACGCCAATTTCAGTCATTTGACAATGAATGCATTATTAAACAATCTCTTCAACCGCTGCTCTTACACTTATACTGTCAAAAATCCTGCATCTTCATTGTTCAACTTTATTCTGAAATTTGGTCTAGTTCTGATATATTTCAGAATCTTGATTGTGGGAGGGTGAATGGAGGGTTTAGTAGTAATAGAACGTTATTTCTTCTTATTTTTATCTGATTTTGTTTAAGGAACATCTCTTATGTAGAGCTAGACTAGTTCAATGAAAGTCGAAATGTTTGAATTTGCCGTCTATAAGGAAGATAGAACGAATAATGGTCTAAGCATTTAAGCGTTGCTCACAGGTACATACTACGATTCTTAGACAATTTTCGTGATTTTCTTCTGAAGATTGAAAAATTGGTCTAAATTTAAGATATATTCATGTTTGAAATTATGTTTATAATGGTGATTCTATACGAACCAAACATATGGACTTGGGTATGTGTAATGCGTCCAATACTTACCAATAGTTTTTGTTGCATTTCTACTAAAAAATACAACCAAATCAAAGTGATTCATAACATTTATGTATCCAAATTTAAATACGTAATGAGGTACTCACAATCTTTACCGTGTTCGGATTCACGGACATCAGACAAGTGTTGATCATGTGACGGGTAACCCGGTTCGACTATGAAACATCATACACAATCATTTCCAAAGGAAGTTTTTAAATGGCGAGATACTTTTTATAGTTAAGCTATTAACATTTCCAGAGTAGATATAATGGAGTCATTACATTACAAACAATACATATGGCCCACCTTCAAAATTTATTTGAGGATGAAGTGAACTTCTTTCACACATAAAACACACGAATCTCAACACGGTTTTTTAAAATCTAATTTTGTTTTGCTCATTCATACTTCCTTCTGAACAAATATGATTTGGATTTCAGTCAAGAGCATATCCGTTATGAATAACCGATAATGGAATTAGTTAGATCGGAGTTGAAAAAAAAACTCTCATCAATTTTTATCTAGGTACCTGACCAATTAGGGCCATTTTCCAGATTCGAATATATATATGTACTCGTAGGTTTTAGTTTCAATATTGGTTCTTTATCAAGATTGGACAAGATAATTCAGATAAGGCAAGACGGGTTACCGACTTATAAATCGAATACTGTAGCGGAAGAAAACTACATTTAATGGGTGATAATTATTATCCAATTAAAGTAGTTTTCTCCAATTACAGTTATACACAATTTCTGAAATGGAAATCAGTTCCGAATCAATTAACTCTAAAAGAAAGCCGTAAACCAAATAAACTACGAAAAACGTTCCACTTTGAAATTGTTCATCTGCCTGTGTCTGGATCACAATGAGACAATTTCACCCTTTACTTGCTAAATAAAATACCTACTTCATAATTGCAAATACACATTTATGTACTTTTAAATCATTTTAGCTTATTATAACTTACTCTTCATTTTCTTCGATCGTCACTTATCGCATACACATGAATTGCATTTGGCAGTGTAATAGTTCCCTTTTCTTGCATTATTACACATGTGAATGATTTTCGTCGCATTCTATTTTTCTGGCATCGATAAAAATGAAAACCACTAGTTTGGTTTGGTCCCTTCTGACCCCGAAACAAAAAGGCAATAGAAGAAACTGATGATAAAAGACGAAGCTCATATACCCCCGAGATGTGGTGGCTCCTGCTAGACTACCTGAACAGGTACTCGAGACCTCAAATTGTTTCTAGCTGGTTATGAAGGCGGGCCTCAAAAATAAGCACCTTCGGGTCAGAATGAACTGCCATAGAAGTACCGCAAGGTTAAACATCATTGGAATGAACCACTTCTTAATGATACGAGTAAAAGTACAATAAAAAAATGCATGAGGACTTACTCCATTTAGTGCACACGAACAAGATCCAATGATGACCTCGCATACCAAAAATGAGTAGTATGCGAGATAACAGCTTGATACGGCGAACTGCACCCAATATCGCTTTTTGTTGCCCAATATGTACAGCAAGTTTGAGCTCAAGTAAATTCCTGCAACCGTCATAATGCCAAGAACTGGCAGTGAATACATCTTGATAACGGTTTTTGTCGCTTTGTACAAAATCGCGTGCCGTCGAGAGATTTCTTTATGGCTTGAGTATAGGTTGATACTGCTAAAACTATCGCCTATGTACAACAAAACCCGGCGGTAATAAGACAGTGTGAAGTAAACAAGTAGGTTCATGAGGAAGTTCGTTAAAATTTTCACGTGTCCTTTGATTCCCGAATGGTTTCCCAACTCTTGCACCCCAACTGCAGCCAGCATTATAAGCAAAAATGAACAGTCTATTCTGCTCCTCCACCTCGAATGTGGCGTCTTCACTGATGAGTCGAATCGGGAAGTTCTATTCAAGATGGTTAGCATTCGCCGTGCAGTGTATTTCATATCAATTATGGGGATGTAAGACAGCAGTATTGTAATAACAAATGCCAATCGCCGAGCCAGGTAAATTATATACAAAGTTATGCTTCCTTGTCTGAAAAACATAATTTCACGATCAACGTCATACAGAACTGATTAAGACAACACATTGCTACTGTACACAGCATGTTGATAAAAAGTTCAAAGACTGAATGCGTGAACGTCATAAGTAATTGTTCATTGCTAATCATTAGAAGACCTTTGCAAGGATTAATCTATATTTAGGTTTGTGATTTATAGATAAAAATGGATGTACAATATACATCTAACAGGCCTATGAACACGCGGAGGCAATAGGCGTTGCAATGATCCCTTTCATTCCAGAAAATTTCAGATTTTTTGCTCCAGCCGTTTGGGAGAAATAGTGCGTACGGCGTACGGCGGACGGACGGAAACATTTTTATAGCAGATTTGGATTCTACACCCTTTGAAACGTAAACCATAAAATTTTCAGGAGGGGTTTAAACTTTTTTTTTTTTCAAGAGCGATTACAATGTTTTATTATTGAATAATAAATTATGATTCTTATGCGATTCGCGAAGTTAAGCAACGTCCAGTTGTTGAGCACTTGGTTATCACACCCTACACCGAAGAATTGGGCAAGCTCTAGGATCCTTTTGCTCTCCTCCATACTAACAGTGGAGATGGGGTGGGGGCCTAAGGGCTCGCGAATACATATAATGGATGTCACTCCGCTTTACCATAAAACTGTTTAATTTAATTTATTGAAGGGCTGCTGAGTAGTCGAAGGGAACGGAGGAAGGAGAGGGTTGAATCAATAGCAATCAGGATATAATAACGCATATTACAAACTGTACTTAGGTCTTGCACCCACGGACGGTTCAGAACGTGGGGAGTATGGCCTTCTCTTGATGATGGTGATCACCAGTAATTGACACTCAACCTGATCTTAACCTTAAAGTTGAATATTCAAACTAATCCCAAAATGCGGTGCTTAATCAGCGATGATAATCAATGATCTTCCAGTCAATGACCCTGTAGGATTTTCAGATCCAAATGGGATCTGATCTGATCAAATCTGATCAGATGCAAATAATGTTGGGTTTTTTGGGTATAGGATGCTGCTAATTACTCCTACTACTGAGAAAAGATGGGGTCAGGCAGTTCCTTTTTTCTATTCTAGAAATACAGGTTTTCAGTGTGTAAGGACGCTCCCCCCAATCAAAGGGGAATGACTGGACTAGCTTCTTCTGAACTTCAATGATAGAAGTATTCCCCGATCCACAGGATGTTTTTAGAAGGAAATTAGACGCACTGTAACAAGTCGTCACTACTAAATGCATGCACGTGAGGAAAAAAGCCTGCTATGTAGTTTAAATTCCAATTTTTCAGAACTCCACGTGTTTCACGTCGTAAAAAGATCCTGCAAAGCAGCATGAGTTCCTTACATGAGCGACGGGGAACCACTGGACTTACGTGTGGCCACATTGGAAAAATAGGAGAAGAGAAGCCCGGATAAAGTGGGTGTGTGTTACCAAGATTGAGATTGAACTTGACAATAAACTTGATTTCAACCGATAAGTGGCATTATTACTAAAGATAAATCTATCAATTTGATAAAGTTGATAAATTTACTTGCGAACTTCTCATTTCACTCACCGCAGAATAACGTAAGAGTCGACAAACGTTATCACTGTGGCTGATGTACATGCCGACAGTAAGATGACTGTTTGGAAAAAAAGACGCCTTTTGTTGAAAGCAACTACTCCAAATTGCGAATGCTCATATGGGAAGATTTCGTAAAACCTC
Source organism: Creontiades dilutus (assembly GCA_031894815.1). Taxonomy (NCBI): domain Eukaryota; kingdom Metazoa; phylum Arthropoda; class Insecta; order Hemiptera; family Miridae; genus Creontiades; species Creontiades dilutus. The sequence continues at coordinate 756,362 of JAVIWC010000944.1, forward strand.
GGCAAGTGGCTCATCGTCAGCTGAAATATTCCGTCAGAAAACTATAAAAATGCATTAGGACTAATTGTTGAACATGAACACGTTACCTAATCGTAATATTCTAAATGTGATTTTCAAGTACTCAAAAGTGGTTTCAAAACATTTCTGGTTGCGGGAAGATCTTGAAAAAACTATGAAAACGATAGTAGAGCCGATGCATCATTTTGAGTTGGTTGAAAATGATGACACCAAGTTTCCAAGGACATAATCTGATTATGCATGATTATAGAGCAGTTTTGTGGCTTACATAGAGCCATTCGGTAGGAGGGGGTTGATTGAATTACTTCTATCCCCCGCACTTAATATTACTATTTATTTTTGAAAATAATAAACCAAAATTTGAGTAATAAGATTCAACAGGTTTTTAAAATGTATTTAACTTCATAAATAATCTACTTCTGAACGACTAATGGTCTTCTTCATATTATATAGGAGTGTGAGTATAGTCGGTCGGTTACTATTTCAAATACTAATGCTTTTCACGATATAAAAGGGAATAATGCGATATCGAGATCGTTGTGAATGGCGTTGAAAACAGACCAATCTGGATAGTCGGAGTATTCAGTTCTACTTGATCTGTGTTTTCTTCATATGAAATTAACCTGTCCGAGACAAGGCAGACCTTGTCACCTCAAGAACCTCGCAATATTGACTTAATAACAATTAATCAACGTCCTCATAGATACACTAATCGCGCGTACAAGAGTTGTTCAAGTAGTTAGGTGTCATATTTCACTTTATTACTCACTTAATTTTACCAACGTTTTCTCAAATGAGGCGTCGAGATTTGAGAAACCCTGTTTGAAAATAGAGTCTGATTGGCAGATTCGTTTTTTATGAGAGATCAAATGGTTTAAAAAGAAGCAACCTTCTTTATGTGAATGCCAACCAAGTTCTGGAATATCAGTATGAATTCAATGACGCCTGTCAGAATGTAATTATTCAGACCACTTCGAGGAGTTGTCTGTACGGAATTGAGAGATAATCCCCAGTACCACATCTATTAGACCTTGTCTGAAATAAAAAAATATCATATTTCCGAACAAAGCTGGGAAACAAGGGTAGCTATAGCATTTGGATCCACAACTATAATATTCCACACAGAATCATTCATTTACCTTTCGTTCCAGCGAAGACGCGATCCTTGATTAAAAATATTTTATGAGGAGATTGGTCAATCTAATATAAATTACCGAGAAGGCAAAACGTTTCGTTGGTTTTTGAGAATAGTACCTACCTTCAGCAGATAAAATGTGTGAACGAATAAAAACTTGGGACTAATAAAAGTTACTGTGTAGAAGGACTTCTTTCTAGGAAACATAAATGTACACTTGGCTTCCAAACCAGATTGCTGCTGACGTTGGAAAACATCAACATCAGTCGTGTTGTACGTGACATTTGCTTGAAAATTTACCATGAAAAGTCAATCCGAGTTCTTATGAGTTCTAATGATTTGATACAAATCAAGTTATAATAGTAATAACAAGTCATTTCCTAATTTCTCAACATCTTGTTTGCAAGGACTTGAGTCGCATGTTTTTTCACTACCCCATTACGTAGAAAACTAAATTAATCTGTGATTAAAGGAATCACAGCCATGCGGAGCGAGCTTTCAAAAAATTGAACTAGACCTTTTCTATATTATTTTTACTCTGCTTGAAGGTGGTGGAACTCGTTTTTTTTTTTTTTTTTTTTTTTTCATTCATTTATTCATTTTTCGATGTTTTAGTGCCTCAAATCTTTGATTGAAACTTGAGGATACCCCTTGACCCGCCTTTTTTATTTTAGTTTTCGATTCTATGTTAAGTTTGGAAGAGAAAACGCATCGTTGAAAATTGTTTTTTGAAACTTCGTTTCAGAGTTATTTTACTTTTCGCGAACAACAAAAATCGACGAATTCTTTTACAAAAAAAGCTTTTCTCCAATTATCTTCAATATTTCCTAGATTTTTGCCAGATCAGCATCAAATTTCCTATCAACAGAAGCCAGTTTCCATCATCAACAATCATCATAAGAGGATTGACATCTCAGTTCTTGCATCAAGTGGCAGTAAATAGGTAGTACCTAGACATACTACACATTTTACTAGACAAGTTATATTGGCACTAAAACATCGACAAATGAAAAACGGGTTCCACCACCTTCAAGCAGAGTGAAAATAATATAGAAAAGGTCCAGTTAAAATTTTTGATAGCTTCACCGTACGGCTATGATTTCTTAATAGGCCCATATAGATAGGACACCCTGATAGGAGGTTTACTTTACAGACGGTTATCGTCGGTAATCATGTTAAGAATGAATCATTTATCTCATGAAAAAGAATGAATAAATAAGAACAATTATTATTCTTCATATAATTCCTGTACCTTCTGCTAGAGTGTGCTTTATGTACGATGAGAAATCCTCAGATTCGCATGTAAAAGAAAGGGTGCAAAAGCAAAAAAAAAAAGTGAAGTAACAATAACAATGGCTATTTAGTACACTTAATTGACTTTTCAACAACTAATTACATTACCACCAAAAGACCGTATGGCAATCTCCGGAGAATGTTACGTTAAGAATGAATAATTTATCTCATGAAAAAAAAATAATAATAAAAAATAAGAATAATTATTATTCTTCATTAATTCCTGTAGAATCTTTATGTATAAAGTTCCTCAATTCACACAAGAAATTTCGCTTTTCTTAATTAAATTTTCAACAGCTAATTACATGTACCCCAACCACTCTTACGTTTTCAACTTATTAAATCAAACCAATCCCAATATTTATGATTATCATCAACAAAGCGATATTTTTATGATTAATCATTTTGTGTACATCAGTCAATTTTTCTTTAATTTCGATTGTAATAAACTTGTTTAGGTCCCCCCTCCCCTCCGCTGTTGCATTGTACCTACTAGATTAAATAGTTAATTGTATTTAATTATTTGCATTTATTTAATTGTGTTGTATCGATTTGTACTTTGTAATTGGGCTTGCTCGTTTTCTCATAAATAAGTGAGAAAAACCATCCCATACTAGAAAAATAACTTTTACTTACATTAATTTTTTCAATCGATACAATGAGGTTGTAATCTGAGTGAGGAATAGGAACCCGTATATCAGTAGTGCAAATGACACCAAAATACCATACATCAATCTTGATTCACAACCAAAACTTGTAAAGGAAGTAATGGATGATGAAAGTTTGTTTCGGTCCAACTGTCAACTCCTAACTGTTCAAGTAATCATATTACAAATAGCCTTATAGCTTTCTACGACCCCTTCCCTCATTTCATGAGATCTATCGATTTTATGTGAAATGGACAATTTAATTGTGGTTCGGAACCCTTGAAAGAAAGGAAAACGAAATAAATATAGGTTGACACTCTTGTTGGCACAATCGCCTTCAGAACAACGTTTTTCACGGAGCATTCACGACAGTAAGTAATTGAAGTACTTTCAACGACCGAACCAATAAGAATGGTTCTGGTTCTCTATTCAGTACTTGTTAACATCGGTCGTGAAGTTATTCATGTTTTCCTGTCAATTCACTACTGAAAACTCGTAGCTTTCATATTTTAACATCAATGAGGAGTTTTTAGATGATAGAATGTAGAGAGATGAACACGTTTTAATATAAGACTGAAGTGTTCTGTAGAAAACTCGGGACAATAGTTTTCCCTCTCGTTGGGTAAGCACGTCAATTTCTCAGACGGTAAAGTTAAGATTACCAACGTAACATTGAACGAATACAAAATGGACAAATAATCGATAAGCGATCGAATACACACAAATTTGAGATGGTATTGTTTGAAACTAGAACCCAATGGATACTCCCTATTCGTCACTAAAATTTCCGCTTCCCATCAAATATAAGTACTAATTATAGGTTTTGTCACTAATAATCAGTATTTTATCAATTTTTAGAATACAATTACTAGATATGGAGGCAAATCAGACTGAATTCTATAATTAAAGATCAGTGATATGTTGAAAGGATATGTAATACAGAATGATGAACCTTTGTATAATAATTAGCATAGCCTTGAAGATCCAGCTGAATACTTTTGTTGTAAAATAATTTTAACATGTAAAAACAATTATGATTTATAATTTAGACTCATGTTATGGTGTGGATGTAATATTATGGCACGGGAAACGAGCAGTTTGGAATACCGGCTGGTGGATCGAATATTGTGATTATAACGTAAGGGGGATTGAGCAAGGAGGGAAAGTGCGTTTGAAGATTAAGGCACAGTTTTCCCATTCCACCGCGACCGAGGTGGTTCGTTCGAAGGTTTCCCTTCTAAGAAGAGGATGGAAAAAGGGATATTGGAACACGGGAGTGCTGATAGGGCTCTCTTGAGATAAAGAGAAGGGCAAACACGAAAAAACAGAAGCAGGCATATGGTGCTTTTCCTTTGCAGTACATCTGGGAAAATTTTTTTTCTCAGCATAAATGTATCTTTGTTGAATTACTCCGGGCCTCTTCTTGGAAGATCAGAATGATATTCTTCTACCAACTTATTTTACTTGCAGTTCGTGGAAGAATCAAATACCGTCACCTTGTACTTTTCTGGAAACCATTCTGTTGACCAAGTTCCTTTATCATAATACTTCGCAGAAAGATTACTCTTTTTCAGTGCAAAGTAGGAGAGGCCATTTTGTAAAAAAAATGTTAGGAAATAAGACACAAATCAGTGTATTATTCGAAAGTTAACATCAAGAGGAAATGTAAGATTGAGACAGCAATCTGCCTGGCCAGGTCGGCAGTAAAAATGACTTATTGAATTAATTGAAGTGCGAATTACTCACGAGTCCAAGTTATATACACGCTGAACTAGGAAGCTTTAAAGCCCACCCAACTTCATCAATAAAACTCTACTGTCCAGAAATTTTTTTCGTCAAGGTCGAAATAGATTACTACAGTATTTTTGTAGTTAACTACAGATTCTTGTATTCAGTATACTTGTACAAGAAGATGAATATCGTCATAGGTACCTAATAAATTTTTATGTTACCCAATTTTGAAACACCCCAACCTAGCTACTCAAAAATATGGGAGAATCCAGTACACTGCCTGGATGTACATGGTGAAACGTCACTGTTTAGTTGATGGGGAAGAAAAAACACTAAGGCGCAACACTTGTTGATCTGCAGCTGTTGATGAAAATAACAAAACGCCGATCTTCTCTTCCTTAAGGGCTGCTATGCTGAGAACTACGATCTCGCAATCCCCAGCATGATCACGGCTACCAAGCCACCCTTTTCGGTGTGTTGTCCTTGATCATCAGTTGCTCTGAGATGTGGTCCGTCATGTTGACTTTTTGTTTAATTACCTGTTGTTGGTTTTATGCTCTAGAAACCCTGTTCACTTCTGAAATGCATCCTAAAAGCAATGAATGGAGGCATTGGAAAATGCATAAACTGAATGGCGGTATTAATACAGCCGCAGTCTCAACCCCTGCCATACGATCTTGACTGATCCATGGCAATACTGCTACAAAAAAAAAAAAAAAAAAAAAAAAAATCAATGATGTCTAGTAACAGCAAGAGGGAGACGGACACCGAGCATAGAATGGAGGGAAGAATTAAAACCATAACAGTGTGCCAGAGGTTATAAGTAAGTAACCTTCTACAATCAACCCTTGTCTCTAATTAAACTTAGATCGTTATTACGTATACTTTTAGAGAAAAAGTTGGATTGTACACGACACCTTTGCTAAATATATCTGTCATAAACAAATTTTCCCTACATATTTGTTGTATTTACTCAATTATTAGTTTTCCTGTACATTTGCGATTTTACCTAGTTTCTACTCATTTTACCAGGTACAGTTTCTACCTTTCTGGTTTCGTTAATATTTTATTGTAAATCATTTGGCATAAAAATTACAGGACTAACGAAAACAAAATAAAAATGAAGTCTTGTAAAAAAAAGTGAAAAAACTTATAATACGAAAATAGGATAAATTGAAAATCCCTCATCAAAACTTTTAGTTCGAATCAAATTTTCATTAGACTATATAGAACATGAACTAAATTACCAGTAATTATTACTGGGAAAAATGTGTTGAAAGTCATTTCGATCGATGCAGAATATTTTCACTAGATGAAAAGTGACAATGTTAAATTTATACCGTCGATATGAATTTTTGTTTATCAAGGTTAATTAAACAGGTTGATGTGAGTTCTGTCAGATTGCTTGTCCGTGCACTTCGCAACTCATCTCCGACAAAAGTGTCTCATGTAGATTTTTTCTTTGAGGTTTTATTTCCGAGTTATTTCACATTTTAGATTTTACCATCGTTTTATATAGTACTCCTCTCAAATTTCCATAACTCCCTCAATTTGAACTAAAAATTTTATTTTGAGAATACCTTTAAAAACAACGTTAAATGTTTTGTCTCTTGAGCGCCTGATTCATCAATCAGACTAAATTGTTAGATGATGTGCGCTGCATCCTAACGTAGATATCTCACTGTAAATATTAGGACATTTATTTGTTGTTTATGCTTGGAAATGCGTTAGTACACATTAGCATGTTAGTGAAACGAATCAATCAGACACGACCAAAAACTGTTGAGAAAGTACGAGTTGAATCATTTTTGTCAACAAATCATTGGTCATGAAAATATCCGTCTAGTACTTGTTTTTGAAGGAACTTCTGGTTTTTAAATTGATTTCGATAAATTATGTTCAGTAATTAAACTTTTTAATGGATCGATAAATACTATTCTCTGTTACAGCCAGTTTTCCAATAACGTCTGTAATCAATTTCTGGAAATGATTGAATCTCTTTTGGCAGAGATCGCCTGAGCTTCAAGAATACCCATTTCAGTAATAATTTCCCCCTCTCCTCATCACCGTAACCTCCAAAACAGGCACAGACTCGATTGCCGACGTTAGAAATCACCCTAACTCCTCCCGTGGACTGATACTTGCGGATGCTATAAAAAAGATTGGTAGCGAGGGAAAGGATTTGAACGCCCGCACCTCACCTCATTCCCGGCCCGATAATAAATTTGGCAACCTTACAGAAAAAACTGGGACGTTATCCTGTTTCAACTGTTCCTGTTAGGGCGTAGCACCGTCTACCAAGACTTTCCGTGAATCTGCATCCATATTTCAAACCGTGACTGTCGACCGAGGAATAATTTCTGGTTGTGGGTGCCTCTTGTGAATTCGTATGCCTACATTGCTTTATTGAGGTAACCAAAACTGCTCCACGTTGAAACTTTTATGCCCCAATTTCATTCTAGAATGATTGATTTATTTACGTTACTATAGACTTAACAATCTTGACAGATGCAAAGATTTATGCTGAAGAAGTGACACTTTCTGGTGGCTGTCACCCTTTTATCGCCTCCACATAACTTTTATCACATCAGATGTATGAGCTTAACATGTGTCATACGGTTCATAGTTTTATTGGAGTCTCCTCACTTGACACGTCTGCTTTCTGTATCGGACTAGTCGTCCGCTGAGACCGGAAAGCTGCGAACTGAAAAGCAATGCATCGGTGCGAACGCCATTCGTCCGATACCGTGCGTCAGCATCACTCAGTATGTTCATGTGCGTAGATTCTCATTGCAATAGTATTTTCAATGACTCTAAGGTCGCGGCTCCACTGGCCGTAGCTGATCGCGCTACAAAGTGCAGTTGGTAAGTCAGAGAAATGAGAAGGCAGAAAACGAACGGAGGTGGCTTCACTAGCGACAGTCTGCAGCGTGAAACATTTGACGGCGCTCCACAGAATGTAGAGTCACGCGCAAATGGAACCGGTCCTTTTTGAGTCTTCCGGAAATGGAAGACGAGTTTTGAGCGTTGGAATGGACAACTTTGATTTAATTTCGACGAAAGCAATTTAGAAGACAAATATGAGAAACGTGGGTGAGTCATATTTTCGAAAAACGAAAAGAGCCCATTGAATTTTCTCTTTTGTGGTGTGGAAATCACTATTTCTCCTGATTTCGAAAGTAAAATGAATGAATGGACACACACACTTTTGAAATATTTACTCAAAACTCGAAAAATTCAGTTATTTCCTTGCAAAAGCAGAATGAGCTTTTCAGCGCCCATGTTTTTATCTTTTCTCGCTTGTTTTTAAAAAAAAAAAAAAAAAAAAAAAAAAAAAAAAAAAACGGAAAAGTGATCCGGGCGTAATGGACGCGCCCCTCCCCAAAAAATGTTTGGTTCCCAGAAGAAAGGATTTGTGCGTGTTTGAACGAAAACGGAAAAGTGATCCGGGCGTGGTTCTCAGGTTTTCGCTGGGTGAGTGGGTGAGAGGCCTTATTAGAACCTGTGTGTTGCACTATATTTTTACAGCTGTCATAAGTACAAATATTGTTCCCAACAACTACTATGTTCGTTTAAGCTTCTATAAGTCGCACTCCTTATCTCAGGAAGAAATGATGTGACTTATGTTAACAAAGCAATTACAAAAAATTATATTATAATATAAAATTAAATCATGCAAAAACTGCTTATTCAGCATCGAAAAATGTAAAAACAATAGAACAAAAACCATTTGTTTCGTAAACGTGACTAGGACGGCGGAGTTCGATTATTTCAAATAAAATCCTTGAGTTCGTTCTTACTACCTCTACAGTTCTGCAAAAATAAAATTAAAAACAATGAAACTGTTGTATTTTGCAGACTAGAAAACACGGTCGAAGTCGGTTACAACGTGATTATAACCCAAAGGTCATCCGCCCAAGTAATTTAGGCCTGTGGACTCTCTTCCCACTCAATGGGGCGTGCCGTGGTCCAGGATCGCCAAAAAGCTCGTAAGATTTGATATCTCTAGTAGTTTTTGAACTAGAAACCTGCGCTTTTTCACATTTACTAGATAAGCTACTAACATAAAAGTATCCATGGTATCTAATTTCTTGAAAAGTCCAGTTTGTTTTGGTACCAATTATTCGTACAGCCTGTTTATTAAATGACGGACCCACTGTTTTATCTACGATAGTCGAAGTTATAAAATAACTTCAAGCAGTAACGAATTTCTTGCGCTGCGCAAATGAGCGACTGTGGACAAACAGTACCTTTGTTTCTCCCTTTTCAATGTATGGTAAGCGATTTTGCCAAGTCCAAGTAGCGAATTTTAATTTCTCATCTCACGAAAAATTTGTGTTCACACAGATAGATGGTGTACATAGTCGTATTTAGTATGTTATGCACAGATGTACCTGACACAAAAAGCGAGCTAATGTATTTGAGTCTATTTATACATTACTAAAATTTGTGATGAGCTCCCACTTTTAAAGTAATGGTAGGACTTACTTGATAAACGTCCACGATCAGTATCCGCCATATTGTTCCCTTTCATAGAAGACAATCCCAAACTTCATTATCATTTGATCGTCCTCATTCGGCATCATGCGCATGATCGTCTGAATGCACAACTCGAGAAGATAATTGGATTCATCTTCCAATTAAATACAACTGAAAATTTGGTCCATTTTCGGATATTGGACCAAAAGAAAGTTTGCCAGTTTTTGATCACTCATTTTTCCGATACGAATATTTAGTAACAACATTTTTTTCAACCTCTTATTGGGCTCCACCAAAAAGAGCATCGTCATAATCATCTAAGCAGTCAGGAACAAAATTCTGAGAAACATAGTAAATGTCCCATGGTATATTCAAACGAGTAATCTGCATTGCGATCGCAAGGTTGAGATGGTCGACGAGGTTATAGGAAAAAGAGCTGTTGATCAAGAAAATCGGCTAGACAATCACAACAACGTCGATGCCATTTCACTCCTAGACAACAGATATGAAGTGCGACGGCTGAAGAGGACCAAACCCTTGGACCTAGTTTCGAATCGCTAGTAGTAGTGAGCTCTTTCGTGGAGGAACTCTTTCGTGGAGGTAGATAGTGATCATGAGCCACCAAAAGTGAACCAAGGTAATTAATGGAAAGTTAATAGATGTAATAAGTATATCCATCACAGTTGTAACAATAAAAATATTTTTAAAAAAATTTTCAACGTTTCAACATCAAGTAGCATGAAGAAAAAATTGCGAAAAAAGCAAACATGAATAAAATAACAAGCATTGAGTACCTCTATCCAAATTGCTAGACTGAATTCTGATCTTCCATTGTAAAACAGCTGATGGCATTTTCAAGGCAGAACTACTTGGACGAAAACACCTATCTCGGAACGGTTGTTCAATTTACATTGGATGAAACATTCAGGAGTACTGATATATTGTTTCTTATGACCTGGATTTATGCAAGTAAACGTCTGGATAAGTTATTTCAACATTTCGGAATTACCAAAATTGCCTGTTTTGTCACATGGAGATGTGATAATCTTGTAGAAAATCTTGTCTTGGTTGAGGACAATGTCGTCAGCAGTTTCGATATCAGGAGAAGGAAATCAACGAGCCTGTGACGGAGACGCCTCCATCAGAATCCATCCGCGCCTCCTATCTCATTCAACACCCTCCCGACATCTCCGCTCTTCTCTGGCTACGTCTGCCCCCTCGAATGAAACTGTGTCGGTCTGTCTGCGACCCTTCGCCTCCCACACCAGCCCCCGAGGTCCGCCCCCTCAGTTTACCGCCAGCTTCCACCGGGTCCACTCGCCTTGTGTAGGACCTCCTCCGCGCCGCCCGTGTGTCGTACGTAACCACATGTAACGAACTCGTCCCCAATCACGCGGATTTCAATCGACCGATTTCAGATCCGTTCATATCCTTGAACTTTCAATTTAGAACCCACCAAACGGTTCACTCGGTGATTATCAGAGATGCCTTGAAACTAGGTCACACCAGTCTTACCACAAAGCTAATTAACTATTACATTGAAAGAAGAAATCGTGTCTCATTACACGTAAATCCCTGGGAATACCGATTTGACTTACATATAGTCAAATCTGTGATGTGACAGCTTCCAGCAATGTCAGCACTACTGGTCGCCACGCTTTTCCTCATCGCGTTGACCAAAGGTAAATCAAATAAAACCATTCGTACTCGTATTACAGTTATATTCCAGTTACATAATTCATCACGATGACAAGGAAATATTCATATTCAAATTAGCTGAAATTATTCGTTCAACAACTTTAATATTAATTGGCACAGATAGATTGGAAAAGTTCTCGTAGTGACTACGTACGGTTGTAAAAAATTCAGGCTGGTTTACCCATCGTTGTACAGGTTAGGGTAGGTGATAAATCAGGTGCTCGCATTCATCATTATCACACAAAAGTCCAACTGTAGTTCTGTTAAAATTGTTTTTCTTTTCTTTGTTATTTCCACAGTTTGGCAGTTTATCGTACAAATGCAAACTATAAAACAACAAGTTTCTGTACAATCTCCGAAAAAAACGATAGTATCTTCAGTGAATCGGAAAGGAATTGACAACAGGGCTCACGCAGTCGATTGGGGATACTCAGGAGCTCATGATTATTGCACAGAAGCTGGAAGGAATTTCATCACTGCTGAAAGAAATGACGAGAATCAATTTGAAAACGTTTATTTAATATAACTACGTTAATCAGTATTTGCAATTGACTGAACGTAAGCTAGCTTGTTTAAAACCGTGGCATTTTCCAGGTATAGAAAATTTTTAGAACCGTCATCACGGTCCGATCCGTATAATTTATAGTGGAGCTTACACACATCAGCCTATAAAATCATTTGAATAGATAACGATCAATATCATGATACCAACATCACCAATAATCGGTTCCACCGATATTTCAGTTTTATGATTTAAAGAAAAGTTATACTTGAGAACTAGACAGTCAGACATAAAGCATTGCGGTCTTTTATATCGACTTTCACACGCAATTTTTTTTTTTTTTTTTTGGTTAAATTTTTCATTTATATCTGGGGATCATTAATTTTGTTGAATTATATAATATATCCTATAATACTATAACCGATGTTACTCAGTCAAGACTAAGATTTTAATGGTGAACGATTTTTTTTAATCGGTTGAGTTGAATCTTAACTACAAACAAACAAATCTTTACTCCTTATGAGATTATTTCAGTACCCACCGACCACTGTGAGCTATGTACTAATAGATAATTTTGTCGGCCGATCACACATCAACACAACACGTGTAACATGAATGGGTAGATTTCTTGAATTATGTACATCAGTTGACAAACTTTGGCATATGTGAATCGAATGATATTTTCTACTCAAGATGAATAATTTAGAAATAATATTATTCATCTTATGGAAATCCAAATAACTTATCACACATTTGAACTTTTACGTCTACCATCTAGTTAACAAAGAAAATTCAATATTACCCTCAAAGCAATGAAGCCTAATCATTTCGTGATTTGTAAGCCGAGTTGGATTTATAATGTAAGTAAATCCGGTATATATACTATATGTAGAGAATGGTTCTGGCAAATGGATGTCACTAATCACATCCATATTGCCCAATATGTTTAATTATTGACATTGTCGTGTTTTGGATAGAAATACCTAAATCGTTGTGTTACGTAGTGAGTTGTTTGATTTTAGTTCACAATTTACAGTAATAAACATTGGTATTTCTCCCTTGAAACCCCCACCAAAAAAATTGTACGAAGACACGTAGACATTCAAGACACGTAGAATCCAAATATCGAATGAAAAACCCGTCTATCGACCAACCGCCGTGCGACGACCACCGATAAATTTCGAACTCGTGCCGATCGCTTGGTAACTTGTTAACTTGGTATGCAAGTCGATTGGTGTTCGTTGAAGGTCAGAATTTCATGGCGGTCTAATCGTGGCAGATATTCTTAGGCAATATACTCTCTCTCTCTCTCTCTCTCTCTCTCTCTCTCTCTCTCTCTCTCTCTCTCTCTCTCTCTCTCTCTCTCTCTCTCTCTCTCTCTCTCTCTCTCTCTCTCTCTCTCTCTCTCTCTCTCTCTCTCTCTCTCTCTCTCTCTCTCTCTCTCTCTCTCTCTCTCTCTCTCTCTCTCTCTCTCTCTCTAAGACTGGCTCTCTCTCTCTCTCTCTCTTGGTCTGACGGCTCGGTTTTTCTAATTCCTTGTTTTAATTATATAACTCGTCTTCCCCCTAGCTGGGCTGGAACGGTTTTTATATAAAGCTCAATTCGTATGGATAATTCGTGCGCATTACAAAGGAGCGTTGTTAATGGATCGCGGTTATAGCAATAATGATTATGTTTAAATGTAAATACAAATATAAATTGAAATAAATAATTAGTATATTGAATGAATACAATCGTTATCAATGAATCTTATAGGGTAGAGTAATGGCTAAAGTATGGAAATAGAACAATGTTTATTGGTTAGTATATGGATTTGTTGAAGATACATGATAATACCTAGTAGTAGTATATTAATTTTAATTGTTATTTAGGCTAAAATTAGATTAATAGGGTGTCATACATGGCTGTTGTTTCTACAAGGTTTTCAGAATTCAGACAGATTTTGGTTTATTATTCAATAATAAACCATTGTAATCGCTCTTGACAAAAAAAACAAATTCTATTCTCCCCCCCCCCCCTGAAAATTTCATGGTTTACGTTTCAAAGGGTGTAGAATCCGAATCTGCAATACAAATTTTTGCGTCCTGCCGCCGTACGTCGTACGCCTTACGCACGATTTCTCCCAAACGGCTGGAGCAAAATATCTGAAATTTTCAGGAAAAATCAACATTGGTCCGACAACGCCCCGATTCTTTAGCCAGCAATCTCACTTAATTTAAAGTGCCCTTTAAGGGTTGTCGAAGTTCGGTAAAACCCCTAAAAACCTCAAAAACAGTAGAAGCGGCCTAAATTTGGACTCTTCTTGAAGAACATTCCATGAGGAATCGAATGAGCTCTTCCCCAGGTTCGTAGCTCAAAGCATTCCCGATTTATGGTGCCAAAATTTGCGTTTTTTTGGTTCATTATTGTTTATGTTTTCATCGCAGTAACCTAGTGATGTAGTAATGTGGATACTGGAATGAACTCCTAAAAGGCTTTGTAGCCGATACACAGGTTGAAGCATTCTGATACGCATGAAACGCTGCAAATTCTTTCACTGGGGTTGATTATTCAATTGGCTTGCGTTCATGATTTGAATTTCTGCTAAGCTTTGGAGTGTGCGTGTTTCACAGGTGATAAAGTGATTATTGAATTTCAGGAGGCACACACATATGATCAACTGATCAATCCAAATAGGTATATTGGTTGAGAACAGATTTACGTGCTCTCAATCGATCGCTCAATCACCTGTGAAACACGCACACTCCAAAGCTTAGTAGAAATTCAAATCATGAACGCAAGTCAATTGAATAATAAACCCCAGTGAAAGAATTTGCTGCGTTTTTCTCTTGATTCGGTAATATTCAATGGCATTGGTGGCTACAAATTGGAAATGACTATTAAGTAGAGCAATATTGTCCAGAAGATGGGTATTGAGTTCTGTTTGAAGTTCCAACTAGGTACAGGACGTATCACTTGCAGGTTAACATTTCTTAGGTTCAGGTCTTTTATTTAAATTTCTTTTGTTGGCTTTTGAGGTTCCGTAAGAACTATAGGGAGATCAGCTATTATTTTGGGTTCTCTAGCTAGAATGTTGCGTGGTGCAAAGAGAGTTTGATTGTGGTGGAGGGTTTGATGTATTGGTTTATTTCCTCTATTAGTTTGAGGTGGTTGCTATCAGCGGTGATTTTTACAAATTGGCATTTAGTCGTTGAACCGGAAGTCAGGAATTCCAATTCGCAGTTTGGTCGGGATGGTGATGTTAAATAATTTGGGCATAAGTACATGTGGTTAAAGTTGCAGGACTCAGTTAAGGGGTGTATTTCATTCTTTTATCTCAAAAAATATTTAAGGGATGGAATTATGGTCACATATTCTGATTCTATTTTTGAAGGTATAGGTTGGAGGATGTTCATTTCGTAATTTTCGGGGTCATCTAATGGGACGTCTAAGAAGCAGATTATCTCTTCGATGCCTATATAACATTTGACCCTAATATGAGTTTGGATTTCGAATAGGTATTTGCTTTCGAAGTCAACGATTTCATTGCCATAATATTTTTTTAATTTCTCTAGTTCAGGGTGTAATAAATGGGGTTTTATTATGCGGGGGTGAACAGTTTCCAATTTGCACACTGTGAGCGAATTTTCGATGTCCTGAATCATATCGGAGATCATCCCTAATATTATATGGTAATGTTCTAGCGTGGACCTGGTAGCTTCTGAAGTGCTAAATGTGGGGTCCACATGTAGTAGTGAGGTCATTTCTCCTCTCAGTTTCCATTGTTTTGATTTAGGGTGTTTATTATACGAGTATCTTTGGAATTTTCTTGTACAGCGTTGTTGAAGGAGTATCGATTTTCTAACTGAATCCGATAGTCATCTTGTATCTTTTGAATTTGTTGCAGATTGTTGTTAAAATTTTTTTCATCCTGCGCAACTAAGTTTCCGGTCACAAATTTGATTAGGGACCGTTTGCGTCTGTTGTTAGTCCAAGGGACGTGTAAATCATTCAATCTTTGTTTTACTAATTCTATTGTTGAGTTTACGGTATGTGTCAATAATCGGACATTAGTATGGTCTAAAGATGACTTGGTAATGTTTCGTATGGTTTCTTGGTACGTGAGCTCTATTGATTGGATTCTGGAGATTAATTCTATTATGTCATAATGGTGGGCTAGTGTGTGGTAGCCGTTTACTATTTTTGCTTGCCCCAATTTGATTCCGAGGAGTCCAGGGTTGATCGTTATATTTTGATGCTTGATCCGACTGCGTAAGTTATTAGCAGCAGGAAGGGTCTGAAATCAGATTTTGAATATACAAAATAGTTAAATGTTCGACGAGCGATCTGAGAAGCGGAGTCGGCCCGAATTATTGGAAGGAGGATTGAGGGTTCCTGCTATCTGAGAAGTAATATGAGAATATGAAAAGGGTGATAAGGAGGCTTGTATGTCGAGCCAACGGCGAAGGTTTAAAGCACTTTAAATTACTTCGTTAGAATAGCTGTATTCCATTCGAAATTGGGAAAGTTGAACTTGTCGAACTTTCCGGTTAAAGGATAGGTATTGAGCCTATTCTGGAGTACGTAGAAATTCTGAGAGTAGAGTAGACTGTGAAGTTTGAAGAGTTTCTTCTACATGCTATTCAAATTGCAAATAACAATTTTCGCTGAATTCAATTCAATATTGGGGTTACTCACGTAAAGGTACTCAGCATTTCCGTGAGGAGTCTTCTTTTCGTGAAATTTTGCGCGTTCTGGCTCTGCTGTGATGGCTGAAGTTCTTGTCGTGTTCCGCCGAAAATCTCGACGTGCTTTCGTGAATTTTCGGTCTTGGATGACACCCTAATTTGACTGCGCTAGTAGTAAGTGGCTAAACTCCGTTTCAGTTTTATAAAAAACAATTTAATCGAAACTGTACAGCAAGAGCATAGTGCGCACGGGTTTAGGCGAAAAGTAGGACTGGCGGCACTCGGCTCGTCGAGGTCTACATATAGCTATGATAGTGCTGACGGCAGATAGTCTGTTCAGTTTTTCTAATTCCTTGTTTTAATTACATATAACTTAAATACCTATATATTTAAATGCCTGAACGTTGAAACGTTGGAATCGATTTTGCCTTTCCATGCGACTTCAATATCCTTTGCGAGTAATAGAAACACAAAATATCATCAGGACTGCATTAGTCGCTTTGTAATACTGGCGCTTTCATATAAGGCTTCAAATAGAATTTATATCTGTTGGAATAATTTCTCTCACAAGAGAATTTACAACTGATGTGCAATTGATTTCAATTCACGGGAGGGTAAAACATTTATATTTCAAAGGCTGCGGATTAATATCTGAATGATTATAAGTTTAAACCGATATCTACGAATCTATTTTTTAAGATTTTACTTTCACATTCGATCATGCAACGAAATCATGAATAATTTTTTAGATCTTTCATAAACCCCTCAGCACTCATCAGATTTAGTCCAATCTGTCGAAGGTAGCACGAATACAGGTTATTTTCCAATTTTATTGTACTATGGATGAGGCCGTATCCTCAACGTAAACTTTTCTAAACGCTGTGTTAGAGCTATTATCACAATATTTAATGTATTGAAATATTTAATAGGTATCATTCCACATTTTCTTCTAGTCAACTAAGAAATGACCTATATTTCACACTTTAGACCATTCTGAAATTTTAACAAGACGATATCTACAGTTCTCATCAGATTGTGATGAAGCTTACGGAGAACGTGCGGTATAACAGTAAACGGTAGAATGTGAGTTTCATTGCTCATGAACCACTTCATCTTTATGTGCATGCATAAATGTAAAATCCAACCATAATTTTCTCTCTTCCTAATCGTGCGATTTTGTTCAAATTTTGATTGGGAAACGACGGATAAATCATAGCATGTATACTTCAAAACGATCATATCATTGCGGTACATGCTATTCAATTAGCGCCGGAGACTCGCATTACGAGACTCGTATGGTGATTTCTATGGTAAAATGTCCTGGGACTGTTGCTCCACAACCGTTTCAACAAGCTTAATTGCTACGGTAAAATAAAATTTGTAGGAATAGTTGATTTCGTTGTTTTCTACAATCATGTTAACATCTGAGGAAGCTTTGTGCTACACCCAGCTTGCAGAATTTTAATTTTAATTTTAAGCAACATGAAATGTGAGTCAACTATTTTGAAGGAAGTGGGACATAGAGGGGAGGGTGGCAAATTGTTCAATGTCAATATTTTCACCTACGAATGATAGATTGGTTATTTTATAGGCAGCTACATAGTAGCTAGATGAATCTATTACTTCAATAACGATCTAAGGGCTTTTTTAAGTCTACACAGTTCGTAATCCAGAAACATCGTATCTACCAATGCTATTTCAAACCGCTATAATCGCTTTCCGATTGTCGATACTTTTCTTTCTATCTTGCCCAGCATACATACCAAACGAGTATTCATTGTTCTCAATCACTAAATCAAATAACAACGTACATTTTAAGAATAACTAGATAGGTGTCCCTCCAACTTTGTTATAGACAATCTCATTTAACGATTGAAATTTTTCGTAGGTTTATCTCGAGACTATAATTTACACAAAGAACACTTGGAATCGCTGGTGCCGTCGGATATTATAGCCTTCCCAGTTTTAATTAGTATTTTACAGTTCAGGGAAGTGAGATAAGGAAAAAAGAAAGATTTTAATGATACTTTTTAGCTTCGAAGAACGTTTTAATTGTTAGAACTGGAACGACTGCGAATCGCGAATTCCCAGTGGAGCGCTATTGACCCCTCGACCCACCGCAACCCCATGGTGTTGCAGTAACAAATAATGCAATATCCCACCTCATTTTCTCCTCTTCCTGCCGTCGTTCCGTTCTTCTCTTTAAAACGTAGTTGGGAAAAAGAAAGAAATAATTGGCTATTTCAGAAGTTTCCTAAAGGGGAAGAGATCTGTAGATTGGAAAAACCGCTTGGACTAACGTAACTATGGAACATTGTAATATTGCGAGATGTGTACAACAGTAGTTTGAAAGTTGTACTAGCACGAAATATACCACGAATCGACAAACACATCCATATCACGAGGTCGCAGGCGTAGCCTTCATTGGTAACACCGTGATATATTTCGATGCGTCCAACATCCCGGCCCATCGATATGTCAACTGATTTCGCTCTGATAACAAACGAAATGGTTCTGTAACCTTGTTGAAATTCCGAAGGGAGATTAGATTTGTTTGCTTATCAATCCTGAACGGTTTGGAATAGACCACGCCTCCTCATGAGCGTTCGCTCATTCTCACAACTCGTTTAACAGTAGTAGGTAGGCATTTTTCAAAATCTGGCGCAGTTGAGGATAAACTTTTCATTCCTCTACCCTTTATCATGATATTGATTCAAGTTTTTATGTCATTTTACATACCACTCATTCATTTTACCCCATTGCTGGCACACCCTCTGTGAGTAAATAAAATAGCACGTGATAGATCAATCAGAGGAATCAAGAATCCCTTCTCAGTCTCACAGTTTAATAAGGAAAAAAAAAATTCTTTCACTGGGGTTTATTATTCAATTGGCTTGCGTTCATAATTTGAATTTCTACTAAGCTTTGGAGTGTGCGCGTTTCACAGGATAGAGCGATTATTGAATTTCAGGAGATATGCATGGAGCACGTAAATCTGTTCTCAACCAAAATACCTATTTGGGTTGATCAGTTGATCATATTTGTGTGCCTTCTGAAATTCAATAATCGCTCTATCCTGTGAAACGCGCACACTCCAAAGCGTAGTACAGATTATGCTCTTCTATATCAGTGAGAATAAATGTAATATAGTACTCAAGTGAGTTCATCAAATGAAAGTTAAGCAACTTGTAGCTAGGATCCCCCTTCATTATCAAGTAGTGTCTTAAAAATATCATTTCAAGTTGGATGGCTTAGAAAACATTTCAAAACAACCGCTAGGACTGTATTTCAGCTTGGCTCAGGGATGTGTACTGCCAGAAGGACCAACAAGGATAGCTTTTTACTTAGGATATAAATCAGGTCTTCCCGCTCTACAGCTCGGAATATTTCGAGTGCCTTGGAGCCTTTAATCAACAGGCGAGAGAGAACTATAAATTTCCTGTGCTAAGTAGCGTGGGTTCGCTAGAAGGTGTGGGGAGTATTGAGTGATTACTTTTACAGTTTTATCCTAATAAACAACTTTAGAGGGCCTGTTTTTGTTTACACAGTCTTTTATGTTCCTCATCCTATCCTGGTATTTATTTTATTCCGAAACATCAATCATGATAAATGTGCCAGATGGATAGTTTTATCGCCTGATTTATACCAGAGTTATGAAGATTCTGTTTTGTATGTCACAATACTAACTGTGTTCTATGATGACGAAATTTCGCTGAAGAGAGGGGTTCAAGAAATATTAGGTTGACTTGATATGGGATAATGTTTAGGATATGAACAGTTTCCAGATACCGCCAAGCCTGAACATCAACCCATTATACCTCTGTAGCTGTCTACGTGGATGGAATCCAACTGAAAAATATCATCCAAGAACGGCAGAGATGGAGAAGACAGGACATGAACCGAGAGTACAGGACGAATCATTAAACATTCGGCTTAAAGTAATGTGTAAAACAGTTCCAGGCCAAGTTCCATGCTGTGGAAAGGAAGGTGATGTTTCCATGAGTTTACACCAGACATAAACAGGAGTGTGGTTTATTCGAGTATCTCAAAATATCCGACCTCCAAGATTTCCCCACCTGCATACGTCAAAGAAAGTTCTCCGTTTCCATTTCGTGAAACAGTTGTACACGAGCATAAACCTGAAATATTTTTATTTAGGGGTAGCTTATGAGTGTAACAGGTTCATCGCCTCTGCCCTAGAAAAGGGGCAACTAGTCCGTACCATCACCTTCTCGTTATCGATATTTTGAGATAAGATCGAATAAAGAAACAAATGTGTATTCATTAATGGATATTCCTCCCTCCCGTTGATTCAAAATAGACAGGAAATCGTTTATCTAAAATACCACTTTACCTAAAAATTTGACCCTTTATGTGCTGATATGGAACATCTCCCAACAAAAGTTGAGTAGCTTTTTGTTCCTTCTTGTTGCACAGACGACCTATTGCCTATCAGGTCTACCAGGAAGGGTATTAACATTTGAAAGCCCCCCCTCCCCCCCCCCTCACTTTTATAACATTGTTGGCCAAGAGCGCATTAATGATTCCGAATATTTACAGCCCAAAACCCATTAACTAGATGATTTCTAGAATCACGAACGAAGTTATTTCTATTTTCTGTAATGATTTTGCTAGGATTACGTATTAGGTTCACCGAGTACCTACCTCTCAAACAGTATGCAACTTTAATTGCAATTTATGGTATGATCTGGAAACCGCGAGCTCGAGGACAGTAATTCGATAGCAACTCATCTCTGTCGTAGGAATTTCATTAACGCCAATGATGCGAATGTAGTCCATAGATTGTCAATACGACGAATCCAACGGATGCTTACTTGTGATTTAAATCGTCAATCATACACTTGATCCAACATGGCGTAAATCGATAGCGTAATCTACTAAAGAATGATGGACATTTCTACCTCGGACAGATGAAAATTGAATTGTTGCTTCCAAACTACCAGAAGACCTATATTTGAGCAGGACATTGAGCAATTTTGGCAATAACCTAACACGCTTGCGCAGTTTTAATTAAAAATTCCGAAACCAAACGCGGTATCTAACCACTAATGATCGGAGTAGGTTGTGATATGCTCATGAAGTTTTTTAAAGATTCATTCACACTACGAAGCCGTTTCTGGGGAAATATAACGCCAAACTCCCATGAAAAAACTTACTCTATGTCATGATTGATTTAAAAACTTATTTATCATTTTATATATACATTGTTAGCATTTGTAATACGGCAAGTTATCTTATCTAGCAATCGATTCTTTCTAAAAACTGTAATTTTTGTTTATTTTAATACAAACCTACTGGTTTATTATACAATAATAAACCATTGTAATCGCTCTCGAAAAAAAAATTCTGACCCCCTGAAAATTTCATGGTTTACGTAGAATCCGAATCTGCAATAAGTAAAAATTTTCCGTCCGTCCGTCGTACGCTGTACGCACGATTTCTCCCAAACGGCTGAAGCAAAAAGCTGAAATTTTCAGGAAAAATCCACGTTGGTCCGGCGACGCCCCAGTTCTTGAGCCAGCTCTCTCACTTAATTTAAAGTGCCCTTTAAGGGTTGTCAAAGTTTTGTAAAAAGCTCAAAAAAAGTCAGGGCGGCTTAAATTTGTACTTTTTTTGAAGAACACTCCACGAGAAATCGAATGAGCCCCTCCCCAGGTCCGTAGGTCAAACCATTCCCGATGAATGGCCCGATTTATGGTTCCAACATTCGTGTTATTTATTTAGTTTTTGTGTTGATATTAGTAACCTATTGACGTAGTGATGTAGTAATGTGGATACAGGAGTGAACTCCTAAAAGGCTTTGTAGCCGATACACGGGATGAAGCATTCTGATAATTTTCAGGAAAAATCAATATCAATATTGGTCCGACAACGTCCCAATTCTTTAGCCAGCACTCTCACTCATTTTAAAGTGCCCTTTAAGGGTTGTCAAAGTTTCGTAAAATCCCTAAAAACCTCAGAAAACGCTGCAAATTCTTTCACTGGGTTCACTGGGGTTGTTTCACTGGGTTGCGTTCATGATTTGAATTTCTACTAAGTTTTGGAGTGTGCGTGTTTCACAAGTGGTAGAGCGATTATGAATTTCAGGAGGCACACAAAAATGATCAACTGATCAATCCAAATAGGTATTTTGGTTGAGAACAGATTTACGTGCTCTATGCATACCTCCTGAAATTCAATAATCGCTCTATCACCTGTGAAACACGCACACTCCAAAGCTTAGTATAAATTCAAATCATGAACGCAAGCCAATTGAATAATAAACCCCAGTGAAAGAATTTGCGTCGTTTTTTAAATTTTTTCATCGTGATTATATTGTAGCATGTGTGTAAACTAGTATATGGGTGAAGGGAGGTTATTTTAACTGTGCTATGTAAAAAAGGTACAAATAAAAGAACAAATTAAATTATAACCTTTGAAATTATCATTTTTAATTTTCTCCTCCCCAGCATCTGTTTAAAATAAAGTAATGATGGTCCTAATTTATGCTATCGTTATTGAAGAACCTAGAATTAAATTATAATTCAAATCAGACCATTTATTCAGCCGAAAAAAATGTTTTGGGAAAAAAACGTCGGGTGAGAGAAAATCTCACGTATCTCACATGTCACCTCTCGCGTGTTAATTTATACCGCACCAACTAATAATCGACTCTAAACAATTCTGGTTTGGTAGAAACTTTATTCTGTGTATAGACTTATTAATTGAGCCGAATTTCGCTTATTGTTTAAAGCCGAGTTTGAAATAGAACACAACGTAGTTGGTAGTACCTATGAACAGAAGTTTAATTATGTTTCGTCATTTTCCGATATAGTCCTGAACAAGTATGTGACACCTCCTCTAAATTTATAATTCCCAATGTTGAATTTGTATTTTATACCTAACCGAGGTCTTTTTGTACCTCACAAGACATGAGTAAATACGGGGTTAGCTATTCAATTTGTAGGGATTTTTTGTTTGTTTTCCTGTTGGATTATTATTCGTCATCATATATTAGTGGAGTTGACAAAAACATTAAGTTCTCAATACTTCTAAACGTTTTTCGACTACGTTTCAAAGACTCGACTTTATGAGATAATACTTCTGTGAGTTCATTCTTGGCCGGACTCAACGAGACTTCGAGAGCCATGGAAAGTATCAAATAACCCTTCTACTCAAATCATTGATTTATACCTATACACAATTTTCGGTGTCTGAATTATCTAAACTCCGCTCTTGAATACCTTGTAATTTTTATTCTAGATGCCTTAATGGGAGCTCAATTTATATTTCACCTGCGCAGGTCGATCAACAAAAAATGTAGTCACAAGATGTTAGAAAGATGATGTGATTTCGTCATAGATATAATTCCGTGAACATATGAATATCTATACCAGTTTAATAGACTGTTACATAAACGTAGAAACCTTAGAATAAAGCAACTGAAATTTACCGAGATATGATATAACACCTTACTACGCTTCACTTGTCCACAAATGTACAACAAAGATTATAAAATTTCAGATTTCAGGTATTTCAAAATATCAAAAAAACAAAATTGTACTGCAATTACACCAGCTGGTTAGATAGCACAATTTATGAAGTGATTTTTACTGTTATGTTCAAACTAAAAGAAAGAAAAAGTTCCTCAAGTACCTCAAGGAAATAGAAAGGACGATGAGAAAGCGATCCGAACGGGGTCATTCCATTCATTGATGGGCTGATGCCTATCCAGAACGATCTTCGTAACATTTGCGCTCTTTTAAGACGCTTGGTATTCAGATTTGGGAATAATTCAGTACTTTATTTTCAACTTTTAGGATTGGTCAAGAATAATTCCTGTGATTCAGAAGACCACCTCTAGCTTAATTGAGATTTTCGATACAAGTTTCATAAAGTTTGATAGATAGTTTTGGAGAAAAGCGTGTATGGTTCGTTGTATGGAGTAGGCCTAAAACCTCCTAATAGCTCCAAAATCAAGTTGTTCAGGAGGTTAAAAAATCTGACACATTCTATTCTTGGAGGCCCAAGGAACTTGAAAACCAAATTTTTATTTAAAAAAAAAATCATATTTCCAACATGCAGCTACAGGAGAATGAAATTGGTTGGTATGAGAGAATCTGCTTAGTTTGGACAGCTGTTTTTTTTTTTTTTTTCGATAGTTCACACAGTTAGATTAGGTATTTCTACATGTAGAGGAAATTGATCGTATAACTTTATTTTAATGAAGTGTTACATAAATAATAGTGTTAAATCTTCGTGCTTCTGAAGGGAATTTATTTGAGTTTGCTTTCGTCTATTTCTTATCATCTGAAAACGGTGGTAGTTTGTTAGGGAGTGTGTTCGACGCAAGCAAGAACGTAAACTTTCTGCAGAGTTTGTGGAGAACTAAGTTGAACAAACTGACACAAATGCTGAGAGAAATTTAAAGCAATAAGTAAAATTGAAAGGACAAAAATACGTTAAAACGCCGTAAATTCTTTCACTGGGGTTTATTATTCAATTGGCTTGCGTTCATGATTTGAATTTCTACTAAGCTTTGGAGTGTGCGTGTTTCACAGGATAGAGCGATTATTGAATTTCAGGAGGCACACAAATATGATCAACTGATCAATCCAAATAGGTATTTTGGTTGAGAACAGATTTACGTGCTCCATGCATATCTCCTGAAATTCAATAATCGCTCTATAATGTGAAACACGCACACTCCAAAGCTTAGTGGAAATTCAAATCATGAACGCAAGCCAATTGAATGATAAACCCCAGTGAAAGAATTTGCAGCGTTTTTCTTGGTCGATTAAAAATTCTTATGAGTTTTGATGATAAACGAAAACAATTTTACAACATTCTGCTCAGACAAACCTTCTCTACCTTTGGTAGTAAGCAAATGAGATTTGGAACAAGCACGATGCGAAAATAGGACAACTTCTCTCCGAATCTCCAAGAAATATCCTCTTGGTAATATTGCATTTAGAATCAGATCACCATACACTTGGAGCTCTTGTTTTCTAAATTGCTTTGTAGATACAATCCCTTCCTGGGGTTATCGGATCAAGGTAGGGGTTTTCGAACCCCCGCCGTATTTGCAAGTGATGCCGAATGGTAAAATGAGTTCCGATACCTCCTTGTATACCAGCTCAGGATAACTATCATATTATACATGAGACTGAAAAGTCATTAATGATTCGATAGAATACAGGAATAACTCTCGAAATTCTAGATCGCATCACATACTACCAAGAACTATCCTGTTAATTTACTACACAAATTTCGTTCATTATTACCCTTCATTCATTTTGAATAACTAGGCAAAAACTAGCTAATAAATGTTTGTAAAGTTGAATGCTTATTATTATAAAATATTGGCACATTAGAACATTACTAGCAAGACCAATCACAACTGAATGAAATCTGCTAATGGCATAGCTACTGAAGCACATACCTTCTTCGTATTAGTAACACCATTTAGCGGATCATTGAAATATTTCAATAGCAATGGCATTCGTAGATGACAGCCTAACTCGCACACTCATAGCAAATGGCATAAGAATCGGATGAAAATTACATTTTAAAATCCGTATATTTCAATAACAAAATAAAAAAATCAGTCGATTTCCTGGACCAAAGTTTACTAAATTTGGCTGAAAAATCCAACATCGATCCGGGTTGTGACAGTAATCGGTCATCTTTGGACAGGAATCTTTGGTCATTTTTGGTCGTGCTGGAGAGCTGGTGTACATTGTCGTTCAACAGGAGATCTGGGCTACTTCTATCAAGATTTTGGTTTAGTATTTAAACATATTCCGAAACTATCAAATTTCATTCGGTCCTTCAACTATCAAACTATCAAATACTTTTGTCTTCAGCACTTTCATCTCATTTTATTCATCTCATTGACCTGGGAAATGTCGAATTTTCTGCCTGGTGGGGTGATGTAGGAGCCAAGTCATTAAAGCGCTGCTGACACAGCTTATGCTGCCGATTTTTTTCTCCTTTGTTTGATCGATCATGATTGTTGATCAAGGTTTGAGACATATTAGAGGACTTTAAAATTTAACTAAGAAAGGGGGTTGAATGGGGGAGGGGGTGGTAGTATTGAGCAGTGAAAAATCATATCATCACTGTGTTATTGTCAATTTTTGTTATTAATTTTAGTTCGATTGATGACTTGGTCTACTTGTTTAACTCATTTCAGTTTCAAATCTTCTATAAACGAAGGTTAAAGAAGGGGGTAATTTGATGTATTAGGTCAATCAATGATTTATAAACGAATAAATATAAGTATAAGCGTAATTTCATAGAAACTGGACGTCCCTGTAATGGATGCATTACACACCAATATGTTTCTACTTGAAAAACAGTGACTCATAATTGGAATGTCATATCTAAAAAGGAAAAGACTACCTATACGTCTTAGTGGATGGATGATCTCAATTGTTTGGTATGACAGATAAAAAATAAACCCGTCAGAATTTCAATGAATTTACTTTAATCAAATATGGGAAGTTTTTTATATACCCAAGTACCTCATATAGGAAATGCTTAATATAAAAAAAAGATAAAATATAACTGGAGGGACCAAATGATAAGACAATTCCTGCAGCGACCAGCGCCTTCAAACAAATGCGGGGTTTATCGAGATAGTTATATCTGTCATGATGAAGATAAAATCGAGACAAAATTGATTTGATATCTGCCTCCTCCACCTATCCTCCGAATCGTAACAAGATCGGACCTCTATAACCCACGGGATGATGCATGGGCAGAGTGAAGTATCAATCGTTGACCTTGAAACCAACCTTGAGAGGACCACCACATCAAAACCCGCACATTCCTCTTGAGTTTGCCCAAAATTTGGTGAAAACTGAATAGTTTAGGGTTGCAATCGAACCTCCAACAATTTTACTTCTGCACAAGTGTTGGTTATAAATGATACGATCATGGTAAAATTGGTATGAGATTATCCGACCGTTCTTTCCCTGCTACCTTTCCAATTTCACCGAGAACGGATGAGTAGAACCTGAAGCGTCGTGGGTTCCACGTAAGCTCACACTGAAATACTGATTTTTGAGTGATGAGGTTCATAGAGACCACTCCCAGCATAACTGGCAATTTCAATGAACATTTTATTAAAATTAAATGAAAACTGAAATCAAGTTTTTTACAATGATCTGCGGACACACGACCGTCAAAGACGAGCAAAATGCGAATGGGAATTTCGATTTTGGGGACAAACAATTATCCATCTTCCGAAAGAGAAAACAACGCCTCTGTAGGTGGACACGAAAAAAACCTTCTGTACGAAGATATCCCAAATGTTTCATTAGTGCACCAAAATTATGTATTGTATTGATAAACACAACTCCGATAAGTGAGATAAAAGAACCAAAAACAAAGGCTCTAGCAGAGTATGAAGAAAGAGAATTTCCTTTTTTAATTAACTCTGTGATTTATTTCTTGGCAGAGTGCAAACACGGTAGGTAGGTATTAAATTTAGGAAAACTTTGGTAGTAATTATACCGGGGATCGTTGAATGTTCACAATGAGTCTTTGAAAAGTTTGCTGATTCACTTAAGAAAACCTGACCTTATCTTCCCCTCCGTGCAATGACCTTAGGAGGGTACTGAACCTTTGCCAACAGGTCTGACAGATATCATCTACAATTGTTCCCTCAACTCACTCGTGTTGATTGGAGATATTGTAGATTTAGTGATAGAACTGTGATGGTTGTTAGTCATAATTTTTCTTTGCCTCTACTGTAACGAACTCCTTAGTATATCAGAAACATGGTTGATACATCAAAAATCACATGCAGAAAGGTGATACAGCTTATGAGATACTATAAACTGACGTTCTCAATGATCATACAAACTGGATTATGATTGAAAATGGGTGTGACTCAGAGAATGAAGTATTCCCAGCGCATACCGAGGAATGCGAAAACACCCAAACGGATTAGTAAAATTTTCCAATCAAATCAAATCTAATTATAAACTGTACTCATAAATTGAAAAGTTCCTGTTAGATATTACACAAATCATTCAACTTTCCGCCTCAAAATTGGGCGTAGTAAATAACTTTTCATCACCAAATCTAACCACCACAAAACCACTTAACAATCACATTAACTTTCATCCGCTCATTTTCTTTCAAGGAAGAGAAATGAAGGGGAACACACGTGTTAACATGGACGGGTGATCAGACTCTAAAAAGCGTTTGTTATAATAAACGATCAAATCACCAGTAAACGCAACGGAATTTGGCTTTTTGTACTAGGAAATAAATTCGTTATCATCCTGCTGCACTGGAATTTCATAGTTTCATAACTAGGAATAATTTTTATAGTGTTGCTCAGGAATATAATGATGAACACCCTAGAGAATTATGATGTTATGGATGTATAAAAAAGTTTAATAACCACCGATATTTCTGGGAGTAGACATGCCCAATTTCATTGAGATTTGTAGGAGTGTTCGATTCGGACAATGAATGTTCTCCCATACATTACTCTACATCAGGACTGGTTCTGCCACTTGCGAGTGCAAAATCTTTGAATTCTAGATACATTTAGATCTCGTTGAGGAAATTTTCAGGGAATGATTCTGAATAGATCCTTATGGGTCAGTTTCACCATGGATGGGTAAACGGGAGGTAAACTATATTGGTGGCATCCCTCGAAACAGTACCCATATATACGACAAAATATGTATTATATCAGTATAACAATTTTGTTATCACTCAGATATATACTCGTACTACGTAAGCTGGTATAAAATAACTAGTAAAAAGTAGTTGTTTTAAAACTGGAAATACTAACGCCCGAGGTAGGTATATCCTGATGGAATTAGTGGGAAACAAGATTGTATTTACTAAAGTACAAATTTATTTTTGTCGATTGTTTGCAGCTCTTCAAACTTAATGTACAGTCTGAAATCAGTATGAATTGACACCAGTACAACAAAAATTAGTAATAATCATCCGGCTTACTTTTCGATGAAACCAGATCAAATTGTCAGACGCTATGGTGAGAAAAAGCGAAAGACATAAAACTGAAACAATCTGGAATTCCAGGAACCGTATTGAAAAGCGTGGAACGAGCTGACGTAAGACCGCATAAACATGCTTGTGGTCACTCAGCTGCCCGTAATCACACCATCAGCTGAATCCTTCGGGAGTTAAACAGGTTGATTTGCATGTGATTAAACCGTTCGTCATGGGTGCACAATTATTTGGTTTCATTCGATTCAGTCCGCATTAGGCTTGCTCAGGGTGGCGCCATTGCTCCAAACCCCGTCCGGTGGGAATAGAATCCATGCGATTTCAATATTGCGGAATACTGACTGAAAGATAATCATGTAAGCAATCACGTTCATTTATGAATGTAGGCACATTCATGAATGTAGTATTCATAGGTATGTATACCTATAATGTTATGATCACTCCTCTACAAAACTTTGATACGAAATAATCCTCCCCCACCCTACCAACCCTCTTCACTGGTTGGACTTTTCGTTCATTTATCTTCTTTTCAAGATGATGATGGCTCCCCCTGTACTTCAAAGAACGGTCCCGAAATGACGATATTGTTTGTGGTTTCTAGATCTCAAAAATAAGGTCTAATCTTTACCAATATTTTTTGAGCTTAATTACATTCCGATTTATACATAATCGAATTTCGACATTCATCTTCTCATCTAAGATTTACAGGTTAAAATTTCGATTTAGGAAAATACAATTGGACTTCAAACAAGTGAAACGCATGGGTATTTTCAAGAATCTGAGCCGTCCATATCAAGTAAATACAAAGCAAAGAGGTAATGTAGTATTTCACCAAGCTTTATACTTAACATCATCAATGAACTCATTTTTATGTGGTTCATAATAATTATTCAGTACCTAGATACCCCTTATTCCTGGAATGATTTCAATGAAACGACATTATTCACTTTTAGGGTAGTTACATCAACATACCTATACTAGCAGCAATAATTTGAAGATTAAAGATTCGATCATTTGTTACCATTTGATTGGAAGACATGCCGATTTTGAAAATTCCTTGGACACGGGAAAGCGGCATTTTTGATGAGTAGCATAGTCTTTATTACGATTTTGAAAATTGCAGATCCCTATCGAAAATAGACAACTGTGAACCAAGGAATGAAAATGTTGCCTCTAATACTCATTACTCCGCGTGCGCTACGAAGAGTATTGACGGTATATCAAAATTCTCTAGATACGAAAAGAGTCACGTTTTGAACAAACAATCCGTAAGTTTGTCTAGTTCAGTATGCAGAAATAATAATTTACATATTCAGATTAAAGGGTGGTTTTTAAATCTCAAAATCACTCTTTCAGCAATGATGAAATTGATAGTCCTACGGGCAATGAGATAATGGTCATGGCCATTTTATTTGGTGCCTGTGGGTATTTAGTTATTGCTGTTTTATTGTTTACATTTACTCAGGCTTGTTCTCGATTACGGAAATTTTACAGAAGAAAAGAGAAAATTAACAACGGAGTTTCAACAGAACTTTAGCGCGATAATGATAAATATGAACCCCTCACCTATTTAATATCCCTAACCCTGGCAACCCCATATATATCTACATCAGTAAAATGTTCTCACTGGAGGGGTCCTGTCTTGACGCCTAACGGTAATCCTGCAGGATAGTACGTTTTTTGGAATTCTTTGATCGTTCACCTTCCTTTCAATCACTCTGTTACTCAGTACTGGAAAGATCGTCAACTTGTACTTGAAAAAAGGGGTTCCTACGAATGTGTGACTTAGTTGAAGCTTTCAAAAACTTGGAATGGTTTTGAAAAATATTAGGTATAATTTGTTTATCTCAAAATGTGATTTGATTTGAGTTTTTATTTTTCACGTCAAAAAGAATTTGAAATGGGTGCAATGCTAATTTTTGATTTAAAAGTTTTTTTTTAGGAGATATTTACCTGTAGTGGTCCTATTTGTCCACCAACATCATAGTTACTAACGATTTTGCTATTTCCTTACCCACAATTATTCGGCACTTCGGTACCAATATTGGACTGATAATGTTGAAAATAAGGTCCTATCACTGTTCAAACTATGACGCTTTTTAGAAGTAAGAAAAGTTACACTTCGAAGGAAATTCATTACATTTTGTGGTTGAGAGCAAAATTTTCCAAATTTTTCCAAAATTTTCAAAATATTAAGAATCGTCTTACTTTGAATCAATTTCGTTGCACGAAAGAAACGCGACTTTTTGATAACAAATCCAATGCCTGTTACAAGCAGCTCCGAGCGCGGCGCGATCCTGGTCGTGTGAATCCCTAAAGCGCGACCGGTTGTGGGTTAAAAAGATTATATTAGTTATTATTCATTATAGAAATTTACCTTTAAATTGAATATTTATTTCAACCATTCATCTATGTAAGTCATGCTAATTACTCAGAATCAGTATATCGTGATTATTTCCCGCTTAGAAAGTTGCTTCAACGTTGCAGAATTATTCCGGGTCGTATTCCATTGAACCTCATCTAAAATATATGTATAACGACTGAATAAGTAACCACGAACCGATGCAGATGACAGTGGATTTATCAATATTAGAACAAGTGAAAGTAATGTTAATAGGTCAGGGAGAAACCCGCCCTCCAATCGCAACTGATAAAAAATGTACTGGAACTGTCAATCTGGAAGAAAGGAGCCCGCGAATAGGACCTCACCAACAGTTCTCCAAGTCCTCAGGGGAAATGGAGAAGTAAATTTTAAATGAACCAATTGATTCTAGTTATACCGTCTAGTAGAGAACAACACAATTTGACCTCGAGCACGTGGGTGGTTATCTGATGGAGAATGCAGTTCATGGGCAAAAACTACCAATTTATTCGTTTCTTTCTTGTTTTTCAAACGATTCCCTAAGAAAAAACGTGATAGCCCGATTGGTATGAACTTTCCTTGGTTGGGCGGGCTTGCCCTTTGCCGTATTTCCATCATTTTAGCTCCTTCGGCTTTCGCTCACGCAAGGTGAATTATTAATACACCGATTTCTCACAACGAAGGTGGAGGTCCAATTTTGTTCAAACTAGGAGAGAGTTAGTTAGCGCCCTAAAATACAAGTGCGTTCAGCTCGCTGATGCATTTCAACGCAAGTTGGCTGACGTATGCCAGAAATTGTGATGTATAAATACAACGTATAACTTACATAATATTTGTTATCGTTTCGTTTTTAAATTTATCGTTTAGTTTACAAATAAATGTAGGGCGGACAGTCTCCATAGATGAAAAAACGATTATGATAAAACAAAATAAATGAAATCGAAGAACATAAGTATATACTTATACGATGGACCCCTACAATTCAAAGTTTAGATAATAATTTATATTTTTTAAATCATTAATGAACACATTACGGGGACGCACTCCGAAACTAGCTAGACGAAAATTCAATTTCTGAGTTGAAATATATGGGCTCAGCAGGTTTTGACACGCATTTTAATAGGTCCAGGCTAGTGGAACGTGATCAAACTATCAATTGTTCACGACCTGACTTCTCAGTGACGGCTGGAGAAAGTGGAAAAACGATTAATTACAACTTGTTACCAGTTTGCTCCGAGATATTGAATATTCCCTCCCCATTCAGTTCATTGATTGACGCTTGAATTTTCAAAATGATTTATTTGAACAAAGCTGAGCTAAAAATTGTTTGGTTGGGTACGTGGGTATCACTTTAAACAAGAAAATAAGTTAATTTATGGATGTTTATAATATTAAAGTACGAGTTACTCAAAGTTATTCAGATCTAAAACAATGTATATGTAGGTGAGATGCATACAAAGAGTGTCACATCAAAGTTGTTGCCCTCTTTTTGCCCTTAGTGAGCTTATGCATTTTTTGGTAAGAGAACAACTCACAGTTAACTCCTGGGCTTGTTTGGGCTGTTCCAGAGCAACTGGTCATCGATGCCGACCTTCAAAAAGGGGACAAGTTCAACGGTTAAATACATTTTAAAACATTTGAAAATCGAAATTTTGGTATAAAAGACGGAGAAAAGCTGCTCCGATCAACCCTTAAAAACTGATGTGACATACAAGCAACCATTTGTGGACCCATGCAGTTACATGAGTTTTCATGTTAATTTATTTCCCTTTGGTGCATAGTTTTTCATGTGTTAAGTACTCTTTTTTTCAACTGATAACGAAGAAAATTGTGATTATGCCGCAGTGAATTTCCAACATAGTAAACTTTTCTTAATCAAAATCACGGGAATTTTTTTCCCAAAATGATTTTTTCGCAACTCCAACGAGTATATATCAACCACTACAGCTTTTCACGGAAAACCAGTTTCAAAATGGAATTCAGATTCCTTGAAAACCACTACAACTATTGCTCATTCTTTTGCGATCAGGATCTTTTTTTTTTCTAGCTAGATTGGGATTTTGTACTACAGTACTACGTCAATCTGCAATGACAAGGGCATCGAGGATGTAAGGGAACATTGAGAATACTACTTCACATTGCCCGAATATACCTATTGAGGGAAAAGTACAAGCAGCCCTTGAGTGAACCCATCATCAGCCTAGAACTGTGCAGCAAAAACAAGCTGGGTATGAACTACGTCTTTCTGAGCTGTAGTATGAGAACAGAAACGTTGGAAGTCAACTTGTACTTATTAATATTTCCTGGTTAAACCGTTGATCTGCATCTTGGCATGTTACAGAAGAATGTGTAATGGAACAGGAAGGACGTTGATGGCTGATCAAAAGGACATAACATAAGAAGATTATGTTGCGGGTCTCCAAACAGTTGCTCACACAAACTCCTGTCAATTGAAAAAGGGGGGTTAGGGGAAGGTTGGCTAGTTCTCTGAGAAGAGCAGCACTGCGAGTCATATTAGATACAGCCCTACCAGAACACCAAAACAAAATCGGTTTGGACAGCAATTTGGGAAATTGAGCTGCAAAATGGGCACCTGAAACCTCCTGAAACAGCGGTTCAGTATGCTACAAACAGGAGGTAGCTTTATTACTCACAAGGACCATCTTTACATCAGTCCGAACAATCCCTGAAAATTTCATCCTTCAGTCTTTTATACATGGAATGAGGCTTAACGAAATTGTGATTGATACTCATCTAAAAAATATGCAAAAGCCATTAACCACAGTGCAGGTAATGCAATGTCACCAACCCTCATCAACCCATGAAGTTAAGTACTTACATAAAGTGCAGGTAATGTACAATTGATCAAGTTTTCAATTATCTTTGGCACATTTAAAGCCTACACAAGTAGATTGGGCTTATTACTTTATATTTAGTTAATGACCATATCCTCCATTTAATAATTATCTAAAGTTCAGTTTCAGAACAGCTTTCTGAAAATAATAAACCCATGCATTAGAATTAGCGGCGTTTTTCACTAGATTCTCCCAAATGCAGACACCCATCTCCTAATCAATGGTACAATTTAGAAGAGTGAAACGTTATTTTCACAACAGCCAACTCGGTGATTAAAAGAGTACTTGCTGAACAAAATACAAAGACTACAATCTTTGGTGGAACATTGAAACTTGAGTCGTTTGCCTCTTATTAACTGTTCAAGTTCTTAAGTTTAATTACCTCCAGTAATGAGACCCTGTGCTTTTCGACTGGTACTTTCAACGTTGAGGTTCGTTACGGCCTCGTAATCCTTCGTAATCCTACGTAATTACAGTAACGAAGTTGCTCCACAATGCACCTCCGAAGTTAACACAGGTGCAGTAATTGTAAATGCACTGGGATCATCCTTCGTATGGATAATCTGCTATGTCCAGTATCAATGCACCCAGATTCGTGAGAGTTTTACGTCATTTCATTCAGCACAAACTAATTCAATTGGTGACTTGAGTGAATACATAAAATCGGAGTTTTATTCGTAGTTGCTTATTACATCACATAGTTACGTAGGATCGTAACTATTTCTAATTCCTTGAGTTTGGGTTTTCTGTATTGTAATCGTATGCGAATCACGTGATCATCAGCAACTCGGTGATAAAAATAATTATCTAAAGTTCAGTGATCTGCGTAAAACGGCTCCTCCCAACAAACGATGCCGTTTTGACGGTTTGAACTTGATTTTCCAGCAACTAACTCGGTGATAAAAATAACACGAACTGAAGGAGAAACTCGGACTACAATCTTTGAGGGAACGTTGAAACTTGAGCCGTTTGCCGCTTTTTATCGGTTTCAGTTCTACAGTTAATCACATTCAGTAATGAAACTCCTTCGTGCCTTTTGGTGGGTGCTCTCAACATGATGATTGAGGTTTGTTGCAACTCCTCCTTAGTTTCCATTGGGCTAACACACAATCTACTGTTTCCTCCTTGAATGGAGATACTCAAAACTCTTTGTAGCATTCTCTTCTTGTAGCATTTCTTTAATTAAAATAACAGTTTCCCTTCCTCATATGAATAACGTCACTCAGTTGGTCTCAACCCTTGTTTTGTTCCATTGGTCATTGCTCAGTCGGTCCACGGTACTCTCCTCATTATGGTAGGTATGCAAACCTTCTTCTCCATTAGTATTTCTGGCAGCAGAGCCTTACTAGGAAGGTGGTTGTTTTGGACACACCAGTATTGCAATAAAATGGTTTGTACTTTAATTACTTGTTTGTACCTGTCGGACTTTTATTCTGAAGCGGAGACCTAAGACAGTTCCAACAACTTTACACCCAGGTATTTTTTATTCAGGTATTGTGAATCCGTTAGATTGTGTTTCAAACTCCATTGACAGAATGAGCTATCTGACACTTTAGTTGTGCCAGGAAAAAGAATTGAGGGCTAAAAATGGAAAATGGCTTTTGTATTTTATTGATTTTGAAAAAAAAAACCAACAAACTTCAGGGGAAAATCCATTTATTCTCGGTCAATCATCAAAGTTCACTAGTAAAACAATAACCAAAGAATTGCTTATTTGGCAACAAACACTATGGTGTCGAACGCATAGCATTCAACGATTTTTGTTATGTAAGGAAGTTATCGTTTTATTAACATTCCCGCACTCTACATTTGACTTTAAAGATGGAATTCAGAAATTCGAAAGCATTTAGCGATTCTACAGTTACTACTGTTTGTTAGTAAGAAATGGATACCCTCAAGACGAGACTAAAAGCCCAATGAAAGTACATGCACAGTTCAACAAGATTTCTACAGTTTCTGCTTAAAAGGTGTCATTTTACATAGATGTAGCTACGTGCAGAAATTTAGATGATCTCGAAGTTCTAATACCCTCTTACTCAAACTATAGAGCGTTATCATTTGTCATGGTTCTATAAAAAAATCTTGCACACTTGCTGCTACTTCACCTTCTAAATAACACATAAAACCTCATTCATGAGCCTACAGAAATAGTTTCGGGGAGTGCACTGGCGCTTCAAAGACTCACGAACAACAAATGACTGAATAATGAATGCATTTCAGGGACGTTCCGAGTCCGGCTTTTTATTAGATCATACTTACATATGATCGGCTTTTAAATCTTATATAAAAAACGGAATACCCCTCTCATTCACCTTTTTTACGATGAAATTCGAAACCTAAATGAGTTCCACGACTAGAAAAAGTTATTATTTGAACCGATAAAGGATAACAAAAACCGGCTTTAACTTAATAAAGGTAAAACCGATGATGTATCACGACTACCTCCTCCATTCTCGCCCTTCTCCAAGTAATTTAAAAGTTCCGAAATAAACTTTAAAACTAGACTAAATTCTTGATTGAAGAAGAAAGGAGTAAGAAAATTTCCTTTATGTGGAGCGCTAGAAGTCGAGTCTTTTTAGCACGAGTTGGTGCCCCACGAAGGTCCACATGGCTTGCAGGAATGGTGGCAACAACTATGAAGTCAACCCAAAGGTACGGCCAAACCTCCAGCACTGATCGGACGGGGATGGCAGCCTTCCTAAGACAAAACAATCCTCATTCTCCGCATTGATCTACTGTAAAATACTTCTAAACACCAATTTTTTACGTGCCACGATTCTGAAGTAATTACATCTTGGAAACATGTCAGTAATGGGACAACCTGTTTCACCAGGTTTCAGTGGTGGGTCACTTGAAATAAATGTAGTAATGAAGTAAAATCTATCGTTATTTTGACTTGCTCTCCCAGAAAAAGTGCCACTTTTGTCAGAACAACATTCAATCAATAAGAAACACGAAAATATATTGAATCGTGCCTTAAAATCTGTAGAGGGAATCCTTACCCAAAAGTCAGCAGACACCCATGTTCTTGTGTGCACAGTGTTGTCCCTACTTTCTTTAATTTTTCAGGAGGTAAATATCAAACCGGGCCATGTACCACTACTGGTGTGGTTACCCTTCACCTTACGCTGCCGACCTAACCCACCAACCCACATTGACCTGGGTTGACACCGAGCTACCAACCCACTTTGACCTGGGTTGACACCGAGCTACCTGCTCAGCAAATACGTTGGTGGAAAGGCTTAATTTTACTTTCTAATTGAACCCTTTTCTGCAATATGGTGTTAACCTTTTCATCCTGCCTTAAGTTGGCTTTCAGTACACGTTACAAGTTTGAGTGACTGAGTTCGGAGGCTAACTGCGGCCTCGCGATCGTCAATGCAACATTTTGAACCGTGCAACCATTTTAATTTTTAGGTATCATTTCGTAATTGGTCCATTGTTTCTTCTAGCAATTTGATTATACAGGGTGATTCCCTCGTAGTGTACGAAATTTTTTTGGGTAAAACTAGACCGAAAATGGAGCAAAACGCCGCCAACCGCACTGTTCTATTTCAAATAACGGATTCCTTAAGCACTTGATTGACAGATTTTCTTTATTTTCTATCAACAATACTTTTCTTTTCTCTTCCGCTGAAGAGTTTGTTCTGTATAAAATACAGATTTTAATAATGGGAATATCATAATACCAGGTACCAGTATCACAATATCAGGTACTAAGTAGGTACCTGATTTTCATACCAAAATAATACACCATGTTTTTCGGATTTAAAATGTGAATTTCTCTACGAAATCGGACCGAAATCATAAATGTGACTATATCATTCGAAAGCTGGTTAAATGCGCTACTTTTTATGGAATTTGCAGTTTTGTGGGTGGTCTTTTAGTAAATTGATGAGCGATAATGAAAAATAAGAAAATGTAACTTTCCTACATAAGTTAAAGTTTGAGCTGTTCATTCGATGCAAAGTTGGTGGCTTTTATGGTAACCTGTACTACCATCTTATTGGAAATGTAATGCTGAATTCAAAAATGTACTAAAAAATTGAAAAACATTGGCGCAAAGTGCACATAACACAGCTTTTATGGAAAAAAACGTGGTCTCTTCGAAAAAATCTTTGAAAAATCATATCTCCGGAACGGGTTGAGGTAGAACAGTGCGGTTGGCGGCGTTTTGCTCCATTTTCGGTCTAGTTTTACCCAAAAAAAATGTCGTACACTACGAGGGAATCACCCTGTATATCTTCTAATGAAGAAAAATCTGACTTATTGAAGAGAACATGATAGTTTAATCACAAGGCAATATCATTTACTTTATTTGTTTCTTAACAGTCTATAACTAAATGTATAAACTCACTCACTTACAAGGTGACCAATCAAAAATCTAGCTGTTATCAAGTTAAAGTACAAAAAAAAAAAAAAAACCCAGTTGAAATAGGAAAAAACATGACCGCCTCGCGATCGCTAGTGTAGATTTAACAGGGGTGAGCAGATCAATATTAATGGAACTTGGGTCAAAAATCACATTTGCAGTCCAGTTAGGACTGAATTACGCTGAAACAATAAAGAGGAATAACACATGTTTGCATCATGTTTTGTGGCGAATCTTTTTTCTGCATCGACACCGTTGGACGGTTGGAAAATGTTATGATGTTAAACAGTAAGATCAGTAAATTGCTTTGTAGTTTTTAATGAAACTGTGATGATTACATTCAAGGCCACACCACAATTAAGCATACGGTGTATAATTTAACATGTATTCAAGTGGGGAAGCACTTCAGAATAATTAAAAGAAAAATGTTTTGATTCCCTCAATAAGATGGTATTAGCACCAGTTTTTGAGTTAGGCGGAACGTATTTAACCCAGAGCCCTGTGGGTTGGAGAGCAAACAGTTCTCGTTTCAACGTCTCCAAGGGCTGAACGACGCAGCCACCCACTCGGGGCTTGTCTATCATTTAGAGGCATTAGTCCCGGTAGAAACTTTCGGTCATAAATCCCAGGATGAGGCGAGCCGATAGGAAGACATACTGAAAATGGGGATGTTTCCCCGTCAAATCCCAGTAAACGCATCGCAGGAACATCAATTATTACGGATAAGACTCTAAGACCCTTTCTACCCGCGGAATCAATACTTAAAACTCTGGCGCTCTGCCATTCTCTTACTTATCCCCGAAAAGGGAGCAATTTATATAACCGTAATTCTAGTTTCATGCTTCGCCTGTGATGGATTAATTTGTTTTTTTCGGGACGTGACTTACACCAGGAGAAATAATATTTCGATACCACACAAGAAAACTCTTTACTTTGGGTCGGTACAGAGTCGAAATGACAAAGTTGAATGAAAGATCACCTTCGTGATCATGAGTTATTTCTGTTGACTCATTCATTTCTAATCATATTTAGATAGAATTATCAACATTTGATTTGTATTCAACTATCGGGAAACCTGTTCATCACACGAAATGTGACATTCCAGTCCAAGGCTTCCACAGTTGTCGCGATTTTCCTCCTCCAACAAACTGCTTGCTAGCGATAATAAAGCGGTGAAAAAGTTTGTTGATGGTGTATCCCACTTTATTGATTTTTCATTTACTTCCGTTGCTAAATAAATAAACGAAAAAACGTAAATGTTGGCACCATAAATCGGGCCATACATCGGGAATGGTTTGACCTACGGACGTGGGGAAGGGCTCATTCGATTCCTAATGGTATGTTCTTCAAATAGGGAAATATTTAGGCCGATTCGACTAGTTTTGAGGTTTTCAGGGATTTTACAAAACTTAAAGGGCACTTTAAATTGAGTGAGGGAGCTGGCTCAAGAATTGAGGCGTCGTCGGACCAAGATGGATTTTTCCTGAAAATTTCAGATTTTTTGGTCCAGCCGTTTCGGAGATATGCGTGCGTACGGCGGACGGACGGAAAATTTGTTATTGCATATTCGGATTCTACACCCTTTGAAACGTAAACCATGAAATTTCCAGGGGGTTAGAATTTTTTTCCAGAGCGATTACAATGGTTTATTATTGAATAATAAACCAAAATTGATTCATCGTGCGCGTTATTATGAGGAAATCGCTCGATTTACGTATGTTGCTGGCTCCAACAACAAAGTGACTGGCACCATGTTGATACCGATTCTAGAGCCCATGTGTGATCGGAGTTACCCTCAATATTTTTTTACTTCCTACTTTTGACAGTAACTCACTAAAATGATCATAACTCCATCACTTTTCTCAGTCGCTCAAAGATCTCAGTGATCCAAATGTGGATTTTTACGCGCCAGCCACGATATTACCCAAAAATATTTTACGCTGGAAGTTAGAGGAAAACTTGGAATTTATTTACTTATCACACGGCAGTCGCCAATTACAAAAAGAAAGTATACTACCACATAATACAACGCAGATCGAAATTAATGTAGTTCTAGAGTTAGATATTAAAGATAAACACATTCAGTGTGTGGAAAAAATATAGATACTAAAGAAAGTTTATTTAGTCTCTTTAACTGCTGCAGGAACGATGCGAGACACCTACTAAGATGCGAAAGGCGATCACAAAAAAATCGATGTCCGTAGATTGGATAAGCGCATGAGCTTGACGAGGCATTCGAATCATAGGACGATGAAGGAGGTAATTGAAAGCAGCAAATGGCACAACCCAACCTTTTGTGGCCCGTCGCCCCTTTCTGGAGGTTGACTAACACCCCCCCCCCCCCTTTAATTTTTCCTTGTATGCCTAATTTTAATTTGAAGTGAAATGTAATAATAAAGTAATTTTATTATTTTAAAGAATTTTATTACTGTCTATAAACACAACCAAAGCCGTGTTATCCGGTCACTCCTAAATAAAATAGAAAATAAAAAATTAAAATGTATACACTTTTTTTATACATTTTTTTTTTAAGAACAAAGAAGATAAATTAAGAAAATTCACAGTTAAAAGGTGAAAAAAAATGAAAGTTTGAAAACTGTGTTATTTTGCCTTTTCAATGGGTGCCCGGCAACTTCAACTGAACAATAATATTTTAATTTTTTATTATTAAAATTATTTATCGCCGCCCTGATAACCCGAATTTCCCACTTGGGGGCGATCGCCCCCATGTTGGGAACCACTGATCTAGAACATAAACTATACAGAACACTGAATCCTTAAGAATTGGGGCTTTTGAGCTCCGATTGATCCACTTAGTAGCACGAATAATTGTAGCCAATGACATATTTATATCGTCGGACTAATGACAGAGTAGTGGTAACGCTCGTGTTTGACCTCCTACACTGTGCCATAACTTTTTTCATGCTCCTCAAAAAATTTACTTCAGCGATTTATAGCTTATAAGCGTATTTACAGTACCGGCGAAACCGTCGTATTATATGTATTCAATAAATATTTTGCTCTTTATTGATGAGAAAGTGATGATGAGATGCAGTCTGAACCAAGCCCAGTACCAGTATAGATAATATCAAGTTTCATAAACAATATGATTAATGTTTCGGACTCCGCAAATGCTGTGTCCTGATCTTCCTATCAGCTTGGACAGTGAAACCAGCTAATTCAATTACGATCGGGTTCCCTTCCCAGGAAATGGAGATCATAACTTTGTTAATGTATTGAAAGACTAGTGATGTGATGAGCAGTGTTTCACTTAATTAATTTCCAATCTGTATTTGCCCATGTAAACGTTGATTCACTTAGAAATGAAATTCCGTGAAAGTTGAAACAATAGCTTTTGTTATATATCGAACTGTGGGAGTTATTTTCATTTAAAATTTAAAATTTATTTTGGAGATTTCGTTTAATATTATCTATTAACCAGTGATTTGCGTTCTCAATAAATATGAACACTTGAATTGAGAAACATTTAGTGAAAGTGATAGTTAGTACTCTACTTTATCATATTATCCGTGAGTATAGTGATAACAGAAGCCACTGACACAGTTTGGGATTTTTCGATCAAGTGAAGAGCATTTTTTAATTTGAAAGAAAATTCTAATTTTTAAAGTGGGCCCCCTTCGAGCCAAGGTCTCCAGGGAGTATGTCCCCCCCTCCTTGCCCTAGGCTGAGTATATTAGTAAATTGATATCAGTTAATCTTGAAAAACGCTCACTGAATGTAGCTCGCAATAAAAAGCTTTCCCGACGATGCATTACATTTCATATCACGTGGGCTCCCACCCGAATGATCAAGTTTTTCAGGAAAAGGAAACCATAATGATTATAGAAACAACGGAATATGTTCTCTCTATTATACGTAGAAGTTCAGCTATTGGTAATACCTGTAGAAGAGCCGATACCATCTTAATAACACGATTTGATAAGAAACAATGAGAGTCCTCCAATAAGAACTCTCTCTTGGGAAACAAACAAACAATACTTTTTTAAATAACGTGCCTACTTCCACAAGGAACATTCGGAAACATCCATAACAAGTTTTTTTTTCCGCGAAGAACATGGAATTGGATTTCATTAAACAAATTTTGCAAAATCGGGAGTATCAAACAAAATTTCAGTCACGGACTAAATACGGACTAAATCACTCGCGACGAAGTTGTGGAAAACCATTTCAAATAAAACGGAGTAAGATAGAACGTTGTCTATGTTCATGTTTGTTACTGATGATGACCTAACCATCGAAATCGATTTAACAGTTCAACTCTTTACTTTCGTGGAAATATAGACAACTTTCTATCTTACTCCGTTTTTATTTAAAATTTCAGTCAGTACGTACTTCAGAATTTTGTCTACAATTTTCTTTCGTATTATGACATCTATGTATTGAGCATGTGCTGATCATATTGTCAGCTTCGCG
Source organism: Creontiades dilutus (assembly GCA_031894815.1). Lineage (NCBI taxonomy): Eukaryota > Metazoa > Arthropoda > Insecta > Hemiptera > Miridae > Creontiades > Creontiades dilutus. The sequence continues at coordinate 799,554 of JAVIWC010000944.1, forward strand.
GATCCTGGTGGATGCTGACACTTTTTGGTTCTCTAGAAATAATTGCTGAAATCATCGCTGCAGTTTAACAACGTCGCTATGAAACGAAGCTTCCTCAGTAGAAGGCCGCCCATTAGAATTGTTCAAGGGTGAGGAACAACCCATATATGAGAAACAAATCTGAATACGAATTCGTTTCAGATCATTCCAAGACCTAATCCGTAAAAAAAACCAAAACGATGGAAATGTTAATGTGTATGACCGTATGTGTGTGTCGACACTGCTCAGCCTTCAATTCTTAATCCTTCTTTGGTCGCTTCGGGTCTATATGACCCGATCCTCTACATTTGTGTGAATCCCAAAAGTTCTCGGTCTAGTCTTCTAGGGTGCGTCCGTATGATTTTTGACCTTGTGCGAGGTTCCTATGTTTTGTTTTCTGCATTCAGACCCGACGTGACCATTCAAATTTGTATGGTGACCCGAAGCTACCAAAATCAGGTGCGTTTTCCTGAACTTCGTGTAGCACTCAAGTTTTTTTTTCTCGTTCAATTATAAACTTGGTCTAGTTGTTTAACTCATTTTTAATTTCAAATTTCATCAAGAAAGAAAATGGATGGAGGGGGTAATTCGGTTTCTTGTTTCAAGTAAGCGGATGGTTTCTAAAAATGTGGTCACATAAAAACGGACATAGGGACGACACTGGAATGCTTGTAATAAGGTACTTTCCAATATGTTTTTCCTTGGTTCCAAGTGAAATATCCATTAAAAAGTTGATATCGTTGGAATCTTGATACAGCTATTTTCGTTCAGAAGAAACCTATTAACATTACGCTTCCAGACTTCCGAATTTGAAAAATGTCTCTCGATTACCCAAGAATCTTGGTAACCTTCGGTCCGTCGTCCCTTTCTACATACAACGGATTCCGTACCGCCTTCTCGTAGTCCAATTCGTCACTGCCCTAGTCCCGTCTCTCTCTCTAGCTTTGAATATTCCCTTACAGAATAATTTTAGTCCTCTCTAGTTTTACAATTCTAGTACTTAGTACTATTGTATTTAAAATACTCCGGGTAACTGTTGTCTTCTGCAACTGTCTGTACTGTCCACGCTATCCGGTAGTACCTACCTTGCGGGAGTAATAGTACCAAGCCCTGAGAGGTGCAGTTAATTCCCATACATTATTTAGTCTACATTTATTTTTCTCATTTCCTTATCGAAAATTATTCCTACTCTTCGTGCGTTCAACCCCTCCAAGTATTGGAAATTTTGATTTATTTTAGTTGTACTAAAATATAGCCGCACAACTTTCAAGAATAAAATAAGTAGTACCTTCTTAAAACAAATGTTTGGTAACAAAAGATGAGATAGGTTACCCTCAACATAATTTGAGTAGAAAATAAGCACTGCCTTCCTTAGGGTGCTTAAAGACTGGAGCTGCGATAAGAGCCAGGAAACCAAGCCAGTTTGTTTTTGTCGCTCTTATGGCTCAAATGAAACATGAATCCTGATGATTTAATTGGTGTCGTGTTCAGGAAAAAACCTTTATGGGATATTCTTTTTACTGTATTTACAGTGTTTTATTCCCGTGTAAACCGAAGTGGTCTCCTTTGAATATTCACGTTATCAATTCAACGTTTATTACGGTACGAAGCTGTTGTAAAAACGTGTAGGTACTTACCTCACGGTAACAGCGAAACGTTCAACAGGCAAAATTGGTTTTGAAATGAATTTTGACCACCTCTTTAGCAATTTGCCCTGTATTTTATCCAGCGAGTAGTCGAATGTCGTCGTATTCATCCGAAAATACTCATAAAACCTCTTGGAATCTTCTCGAAGTTCATCTTAAAAATGATGAAATTCCCCGTGAACATTTCGTGATTGATTAATTGCGTGAATCCCTTCTATAACGCAATGACTCTCGCAGTATCGCTCCACTCTGAATTGACTAACTCTGCTCTCTTAGCTTCTCTCTTTGCTCTCTCTCCTCGCTCTTATCGCAGCTCCAGTCTGTAAGCACCCTAAGACACACCGTTTCTCTAAACAGTCACATACCTGCTCCTTAACACTCTTTTGAGAAGGGACTCACTACCCAGTAAACATTAATTATTAGCAAATCAATCAGTGAAATTATTATTATGAGAAATCGCTCATTTTGGTTATGCTATATGATTGACATTTTTCTGGCAGTAGATTTTGGAATTGACTATTACGCGTCGATGCACTCGATACCTTATCCAATTAATTTGCCTTCCCTCGCATCCACTCTCTCTTTGATTTTCTCATCCGGCTAAAATTTTCCTCGTTTGAAACTCGCACACCCGGTAATTTAGTTCCTGTTACGAGGTTGCACTCGAAGTTCTCGAACTACTCGGTTTTAATGAAAAGGTAGCCAGTGCGTCAATGTATGTAGCTTTCGTTCCCTAAACCCATTCGAGGAGCGGGTAGTAGGTTTCGCATCCACTGAAGTCAAACATCGGGTAAACTTTCTGAAGACGTTCTCATAAAGCCCTCACGAACTCCTTTGATCGACGTTAAACATTAATCATGAGATTTCGTCACACACCGGTCATGGAACATTATTTCCCCCAACAAACATCTAGTTGTGTAACAAACTTCAACGATCGCCCTTGCTTTATCGATCTTTATGTCGGGTATAACCTCTGCACTTCGACTTTCTAACACGTTCTGTTTCCTGTAGACGAAAAATTGAAAAATAAATAGGTAGGAAATGTATTTAATGCCATTAATTTTCTTCCAATGGATGCTACGTGAATGTACCTTAGCCCCCATTTAGTTTTTCTCTGCAGATAGGTAGATTGGGAGTATGGCGATTTAATACATAAATAATAAACCTCCTTGTAAAATTCACATTTTTTTAAATCCATTTCCTGTTTTTTCTAGTGTACAGATTTTATTAAACAACTGTTCGAAACCTCTCTATTCCAAAGGAGAGAAGAAGAAGAAGAAAAAAAATGTTTATTGCAAAACACGCATAATAACAAAATAGAATATATAAACATAATTTCGACATGGCATAATGCCGTCTGTCTAGTTGGCCACAGTGTAGATTAACTACATACATATAAATGTGTATATATAATACAGGCGTTACATTTCATACGCATTAAGTAAATTAACAGAAAGTGTTTCATTATCAAATTCAGGATACCAAGGGTTAGAAGAAATTACAACGGGGCACTATAGTCTATCTACATATTATATCTTAAATCCCCTATACCTAGATGCAGCCCTCACATATTCTATTAGATATACCCCAATTTATGCGCCACTCCACAAACATCCCAAATTGATCACTTGCGTCTCAGAAATAATTAAATTCCCTCAGCAGTTCCAACCTATACCTTTGTGTGCTTACAATATAGAGGTGCAGCCCCTGCCAATCCCTCCCATTCAGGACCTCCACGAGTTCCCCATCCGACAAATATGGCTTCTTCAGATACCTGACCCTAAACTCAGCAGAGGCAATAGACATTCGGACATGTTTAAAAAAAAATTAACTGGTTGGTAAAAAAAAAAAAACCTCGGAAATATGTCTGGTAAAACAACACTCTCAGCGATGTTGGCTTTGACTTGACATTGATTGATGTGAAACTGCGATTTTTGGTAGCCCTCCAAGGGCCTCGAGCGACGGAATCAATCAGATCATTTTGTAAAGGATGTGGGTAGTTTTCTAATTTCTTGTTTCTGGAAATGCCCGCCCTTGGGCTCTTAAAGCTGAAAGACATCCTCCTCTGGGTGTTGCTATGTAAAAAGCCTCAATTCTTGGAAAGGGTAACCATTCTACTTCATTACCTCCCGGCATCTCACACATCACGTCTTGCATCAATGAGGTAATGAAGGTTTGGTGTGCAGAACTTCTCATAGTGGCATCCTTACCTCTTACTTGCTGCTAACCCTTGAGATTAATGACACCTCTTGAACTAATGGCCCTTAGGGAGAAGAAAGGGGTGACGATCATGCAACACAACAGAACAAGAGAGGGATACACCTGATGCCTATGTCGGGCTACTGGTCTCATCATATGCTTTTTGAAGTTTAGCTTGGATAGTAAAGATGACGATAGACTGGTCATTTGTATGTACCGTCTCATTCATCAAGAAATTTAGATTGTCTTGGCGCGTCGTACAACCATTGAGTTCTATACCGTTCAGTACCATCATGCTCACTTTAAGAGGATAATGAAGCAATAAGTAAGTAAAAATGGGAAGATAGTATTTGTTCTACTGTTTCGGTCGTTCTAATCAATCGTTAATGATTGAGTTGTCTGGAATTTGCAGCTATTTTTCTTTGAGTGTCGACGTCGTGCCAGTTTTGCGGTTGGTTATGGATTGTTACTATTTTCGCGATTTGATCGCATTCTTAATTGTTTAGTTTTTTTTGTCTAATACGAGAATGAAGGCGAAGTGAACTCTTTTACTATTCGTTCACCAGGGTTCCCAACATAGATGTACTCCAATAAAACACAAGAACATTATGGATCATTGATTTATTCATTCATTAACAACAAATTATGAAGCAACAACGAAAAGGAATGTAAACGTATGACGGTTCTTTGTATAAATGACTAGGGCTTAACTGCTAGTTTGACAATATTCAAATTCTGTCATTCAGTTTTCATGGCGGTCGGTCTTTTCGCTAAATGGGTCAATGTGGTCGGGCAAAGGTGAAACAATGGGGTTCCTTCTCCTTTCCGCCGCCATAGTAATAGTTATGCATTATTCATGAAAAATCAGAATTGCAAATTGCCGAGAGGAGATATACTGGTGGCTTACAAGAAATAGCCGAATAAAATGTGAAGAAGCGAGACAAGTTTTTTTTTAAGTGCAAAGATTATGTGTGAGAAACTTGCCGGTGTTTCAATCGATATTTGTCTGTAGCCGAAACAGGGCAGAAACAGCAGCCGTCAAAGTCTAGTTCAGAAACTCCGGTGATCCGCGTAGGAGGGCTCCCTAATATAGAAATAAAAAAGCTTTGTGTGGTACTTATTAAATTGAATAGCTGTCCCTTTTCACAGAGCCCAAAACACAGCAGTATTAGCAACGGTAGAAATGAACAAGACCATATCAATGGACGAACTCCTCCGTTTCTCCTAAGATCTCTCCAGCCACTCTTCGTCAACAATTCAAAGAACGGAAACGCGAATTTAACCCATTGAATTGAGAGAGTAATACTCGCACTCAATGCCGGAATGCTAGGAAACCTAACAAAACCTGAAGAAATAAATTCAAACCACAAGATCATGTAGGTACCTGATGGTTTTTGTAAACAATTTATTTTATCAAAAAGTATATTGTGAGTACGGTTTTTTCTCTCCTGCTCTTCCTGTGAATGATTCATAGAATTCATGGTGAGCATTTTCATACCTCCTTTAACCTACTGTAAGATAACTTCAATAAAAATGCCAAATGTGCCAAACCGAAATAGGTGATTAGGTGAAATAGCTGTAACTTGCAACATGGGCCTAACTGACAGCACCATGTTTCCAAGTTATTTCACAAAATTGCGTTTCTGTGTCTGTAACTACTATAATACTACTTTCTCTGGGAACATATTCTAAATTACAATCCCATTTTGATTGACTTCAGTAGCTACTACAGAAATTTATATCGTAAAAATGTTCATTATTCCTTTTCAATTGCTGACAGATGTTCAATATGTATTTTCGTAGTTGCAAATTCAAGATTCAACTAAAACTATATTTACAAATAAACATTTATTTTGATGAGTTTATTAATATTTTGCAAAACACCACAGTAAGTAGTTGTGAATGGAAGTTGTAAAAATTAGTAGTTTTACTTCGATTAAATAGAGAAATAAAGTGTATAAGTTTTCTTGTTCAGAATGGTGCTACAAAAAGTTATGTCAAGCACAAAACTCACACAATTTTAACACACCAGGGCTTCACGGTTTGTCATTTTTGTGGGGCCTTGTTTTCTTATTTGTTTAAAAGTATGGGGGGGTTTTTAAAAATTTGTTTGTTGTCTAACGTTTGATAGAAAGTTATTAGAATCCAAAAATTACACAAAAAACCTCCATTCGTCCGCCAACCAGAGTTTTTTCCAAAACTCCAGGGCCAAAGTTGATTAAACTGGTATAAAATATCACGGATGGGCCGAGGTTGTTCCAGATTAACTGGCATCAATCTAGACCAACACTAAACGGTAAAATCAAGTAGCCTACTTATGCGAAATCGGAATATCAAGAATTTTCGAAATAATCCAAATATTTTTGTTTGTTTCGAAGTTGAACAAAATTGTCCCTTCAATGAATCGAATGAGCCCACTCGAATCGCTTTACGCTCATCCTTCCGCTCACCTGAAGGGTTTGGCAGAGCGAAAATTGACAGGAAAAAAGATCATCAGCACGAATTTGAATTACAACGTGTCTCAGCCTAGTTCATTTTTGATGATCTAGTCATATGATACAATGAAATTTTGATTTCAAGAGTTCCTTTTGTGATCGAGTTTTTTGTAGCGTTAGTGGGTAAATATTGGCGGACGGTTTTGATACATGTTTCATTTTATCGAGTGAAATAACTATTATAGTTATTCCATTGGCAGATTTCAATGTCATAGTCGACAGGGCAGCATGTGAAAACCAACGTAGGTTCTTGGATGTCAGCTTGTGTTACCCACTGAGGTCCTAGAAAAGCGAGTTCCAAGTCCAGTCATGTTGGGTATATCTGGAAGTCAGTACAAAGTGTGGATACTGAAGGGCACGTACGGCTAATTTGTTCCCTTGAACTATGTACTTAAGGATGATAAGAAGAAAACGCTGAATGTTGATAATCTACCTCATACAATGTCTAACGAACTTAGATCAGTGATTTTTAGTAGTGTTACATAGTACATACATAATAAACTTTTGTTCACTAAGTTGCATTATTTTATTCTATTTAATCAATAATTTTGTTTAAAACTATGTTATCATCCTATTTATTTTGTATTGAATAGTAGTTATATTGTTTACAGGAATTTGGAATGTATTCCATAATAGGGACGTAAATGGTATATATACTTTTGTTTTGGTTTATTATTCAATAATAAACCATTGTAATCGATCTTGAAAGAAAAAAAAATGCTAACCCTCCCTGATAATTTCGTGGTTTACGTTTCAAAGGGTGTAGAATCCGAATCTGAAATAAAAATTTTTCCGTCCGTCCGCCGTACGCACGATTTCTCCCAAACGGCTGAAGCAAAAAAACTGAAATTTTCAGGGAAAATCCATGTTGGTCCGACGACGCCCCAATTCTTGAGCCAGCTCTCTCACCTAATTTAAAGTGCCCTTTAAGGGTTGTCAAAGTTTTGTAAAATCCCTAAAAACCTCATAAAAAAGTCAAGGCGGCCTAAATGTGTACTCTTTTTGAAGAACACTCCACGAGGAATCGAATGAGCCCTTCCCCAGTTGATCATATTTGTGTGCCTCCTGAAATTCAATAATCGCTCTATCACCTGTGAAACACGCACACTCCAAAGCTTAGCATAAATTCAAATCATGAACGCAAGGCAATTGAATAATAAACCCCAGTGAAAGAATTTACAGCGTTTTTGAAAATAATTGCGAACACAGAAAGAAAAAATATGTTTTTGATATTCCGATTGATATCTTGATCACAATGTAAGAGGAAAATGAAAAAAATTGGTTGACTGTATATAGGATATGTATATATAGGAACTGTAAGAGAAGCTTCATGCGATGACCCTAATATTCCCATACCAAAAGGTTCTGGGGGTCAATCGATGTATAGGAATTTCTTTCGTATGGAACGCCGTCTTTGGAATTTCAATTAATTTATTGTGTTGGATGCTAACGCTGGGTTTGGCTCTCCTTCTTTCAGCCGATAAAAATTGCTATTCATATCAAGATCAAGGGAGCAGTATATAGGTCATCCGAACTTTTAAAATGACGAAAGCTAACTGTGAGTTCGTTCAGCACTGCCTCGTGTAAATACAAAGTACAGTACCTGCTGTCCGTCACATACACATAGGCAAAATCCCATTCTGTAACATACTTATTAATAAGTAAATGGCATTTTAATAAAAATGAGACGACTTCCTTCAGGAAATCTTTCAGGGAGTTTTGTATCTCGTAATTTACTTCTAGAACTAAAGAAAACTAGTTAATTGAGATTATTCAGACTTCTTCTTAAATATTACTCTGTACATAAAACACTTTGTCAATTCCTGTGTACTCAAAAGAAAAGAAGGTGATATCTGAATACCTACGACGGTACCATGTGCCTAATATCGGCAATACGAACATATCCACCAATAGAACGACCAACATCTAACGAGATAAAATTTTGATCTCATTAGATGTTTTATTTAATAAAACATCTACTTACGCTTTTAAGTTATGTTTCGAGTTGAAACTTTTTCGCGAATGTGGGTGACATAAGTTATGAAAAACTTGTTTTAAAAAGAACCGTTGAAAAATAAATTTAATTGCAGTTCAACTGATTCTTTCTATACAATTCATTAGGCGATTTTGACTGTGTTCAGAAACGGCCTAATTTTCCTTGTGTAGAAGTACATTTCAGAAGTTTGAATTCTACCCCCTAAGATGAGCGAACGGTTGAAAGTAAAGCGGACCGAATGTGCTAACTCGATTCATTGATGTATGCATCTATTAATGGCAACCTTCAAAACATAAGTGATATTCGGAAAGTCACATATTTTGAGTTTTGTAAATTTCAGCCCTTCAACTTCACCTCTTACAATTGATAAAAACTCTTGCCAAAAATTTAGACACGACATACTATTTTTGACCAGTTTCTTGAATAGGTCCTGTAGGTTAAGAGAAAAGCTCAGGTCAGCTAACGGACAGCATTTTTCTCATTCACACATCGAATTCAACTCATCTTGAAACGTAAAACGGCAAATCTCAAGTGGTAAAAAAAACATCTTGTCGATAAAAAACGCTGCAAATTCTTTCACTGGGGTTTATTATTCAAATGATTTGAATTTCTACTAAGCTTTGGAGTGTGCATGTTTCACAGGTGGTAGAGCGATTATTGAATTTCAGGAGCATATGCATAGAGCGCGTAAAAACAAAATACCTATTTGGATTGTTCAGTTGATTTGTGTGCCTCTGAAATTATAATCACTCTATTTGCACACTCCAAAACTTAGTGGAAATTCAAATCATGAATGCAAGCAAACCCCAGTGAAAGAATTTGCAGCTTTTCATGCGTATCAGAATGCTTCAACCCGTCTATCGGCTACAACGCCTTTAAGGAGTCACTCCAGTATCCACATTACTACATCACTAGGTTACTACGATTAAAACATAAACAATAATAAACCAAAAAAACGCAAATGTTGGCACCATAAATCGGACCGTATATCGAGAATGATTTGAGCTACGAACATGGGGAAGGGCTCGTTTGATTTCTCACGGAAAGTTCTTAGAAGAGTCCAAATTTAGGCCGCTTCGACTTTTTTTGAGGTTTTCAGGGATTTTACAAAACTTTGACAACCCTTAAAGGGCACTTTAAATTAAGTGAGAGTGCTAGCTAAAGAATTGGGGCGTTGTCGGACCAATATTGATTGTTCCTGAAAATTTGAGATATTTTGCTCCAGCCGTTTGGGAAAAACCGTGCGTACGGCGTACGACGTACGGCGGACGGACGGAAAAATGTTAATTGCAGATTCGGATTCTACACCCTTCGAAAGTTAAACCATGAAATTTTCAAGGGGCGGTTACACACATCGGTTAGTACACCGATAAACATTTGGTACATTTCTTAAACGTTTTCATAGACCATGAAAACTAGAGCTCCCAGGACCCCCTGATGCTTAGACCCCATGACTAAAATTTAAAAAACATCAAACATGTTTTATTAATTTTAGCCTTGGTGATTTGAAAAGCAACAAATGAGATTATATACTAACCATTTATAACATCGAAATACGGGATTATATCTTAAACAAATATAAGACTTCAATATAACAATGTGTGATAATCCGAGCATCCCAACGTATGACCAACGATTTCTAAGAGATAAAAATTGTGGAATTTTCAGTTCCCTGTGCGTTGTACGCAGAAACCATTGTAAAACATTTCCTTCCACTTTTTTCACTGCTTTTTCTTTGGTCAAGTTTTTAGGCAGTTAGGACATGTTTCATGCTGAAATAATGACGGTCAATGAGAGATCCATCCACCAGCAATCTTGATGGACATGGGATTTTTCTCATGAACGGTCCAGGATTGTTACTCGTTCCAGTCTCGTATTCTGTAAGGGATGTAATTATTCGTCACTGATGACTTAACCAGGTTTAGAATGTAATTGAATTCTGTAAATTACATGAGTTATTTATGTCAAATTAGCATAGTGTCTGTTAGTGGGTTGTTAGGGAATCAGTTGAGGGAGATCCTATCTGTCCTGGAGGTTATCATGCAATGAAGATCAAACGGTGTTGACCGAATTCACTATTATTGATTCAAAGATCAATCATCACTGAACACACCTGGTGACGTAACTAACTGTTTATTTTGTTAATTTCCGCTGTTGGGTATTTCTCTAGTAGTACATCCATTTAGTATATATCTAATTGCATACTCTCGTTAGGGTGATATTGTATAAACATTCAGAACAATTATCTATTTGAATGAAATACTGTAACTCGCATAGCAGTTCTATACCCCAACGGATAAACAATTTTCCGCATGTCTCATTCAATACTCAAGCTTTCTTCTTGCACTCGTGTGTTGATGAAATTGCAAGTCTTACCCAGTTTTATTCCGACCGATGTTCATAAACAATCCCAACCTCTGGAACTTTTTATGGATGCTTGTCGAAGTTTTGATCTACATCCGAGAGTTCTTACCGAGTATCGCGAATTTCCGAATGTGGGCCACACTGAGCGAGGTTCGAAGTTTGAGTTTTCCCATTAGTTGTGGAAGATAATGTCAGAGCTGAAATACACAAGTATATATGGCGAAGAAGAATGAATCATTGAAATTAATACCATTCCCTCTCCGCAGTACGTAATGTTGAGGTGAATATGAAAATGTACTTAATTAGGTTCCTCCAAGTTCGTCATATCAAATCCATTTCTAGAACGTCACATCAAAGAACATTTCTTGTTGTATTATTAAACTGTAAATACTAGAACCTCTACTAAATATCATTAAATTTCATGACTGGAAATAATAAACTTGTAATTGGTACAAAATTATTAAAAAGTTATTTTATAACTTTTGATCGCGACCTACAAATATTATATTATTCGCAATCCACTAGAATTGAATAATATTGAAAACATCACTGTTGGATTAAGTTTTACAGGCTGACCTGTTCCCATATGGTTGGGAGGTGAACATTTTTAAATTTGAAAAATCAAGAGTGTGTTTTATCAGGTTAGTACTAACTGATTTTACATCCTCCTCCTCTCTTTTCCTTTTCCCGCCAAGCATTGGAGTAAGTATTGCGAGAATATGCAGGAATTCCGTCCATGTGTCTGGTAACTGACCTGCTTCAAATCGTGAAATAAACGACTCAATCTTACCTTTCAAACTTCATCAATGAGTATTAATGATGACCTTAAAAAAAAAAAAAAAAAATGAAAATTTTGAAAAAAAAAATGTTGAATTTCATAAAACCTTGTTTTGCAACAGTTGAAATTCATACCTGTCCAGCAAGAATAATCTTAGAGGTGAAAACCCAACTAAATCTTTAACCCAAGCTTCATTCCTATTATTGCAGCAAAGGCAAAGGAAGCAAACATTTATTACATACCTCACATCCGCAGAACGAATCAACCTTTCCGTAGCAATGAGGGTTGCACTTGCGAATCGTGAAACGATTTATGTTTGCCTTACAATGGCATTGGGCATTCGCAAATACGCATTCTTTCCTCCACTGACAATTCACTGAAAACACGTTTCATTTCACTTACTGTATTCATCGCTTATTTACAGCTAACACAGTTCAGTAACAAGGGTTGTGGACAATCACCTGATGATATGATAAGAGTTTGTTTTGGTGATTCTGGCACACTCTAGTGGGTGAGAAGACAAGTATGTGTGCTCCTGTGTAAGCTCTCTGAAATTTTGCGCGCTATATTTCGAGGCCCAAACTCGGATCCAAACAACGCTGGTTCCCCTTCCATTCAGAGCACTGACGGGGTTTCGCCCCTAACGCCCCCCTCCCTCTCATAAAACTCACGACTCCACTATCCTCCCTCCCCCAACCTGAGGCTCTGTTTGGTGCGTGGATTTGAAACTCTTCTTATGTGGATTCATGGGGAATAGTTAGAAAACGGTATGATAAAATTACACTCATAATATTATTATCATTAGGTTTCTTTTTTATTTTGGCCAGGTGGTGCAAATGCGCCTGATGCTTCTGATGCCTATTTGACTATTTAATATTGATTACTACACATGAACAAATATTTTCATGTAATAAAGAATAAAAGGCGCTTTTTCATATTCAATGATACATATAATAGTGTGTAGGCTTGTTATTCTGACTTACCAACTCACATTATTATAGACATTAGGTACCATACAATTGAGGTTTTATATATCTGGTCGGACTATTCAACAATTCCCGATAACCCAGGTAGTTTTGAATCTTACTGAAATTTGCTCAATATTTTAGCAAATGTAACTTTGATTCCTTAAAACCTGCGTGAACGAATTTATTTACGGACTTGCGTGACAATTATTGTACAATGGAAAACAAGGAGGAGGTGATTCGATTCATAGTCAGAATCGAAAATATAACACAGCCTTGGTTGAAGGACGGCTTCAAACAGTTTGGGGATAGGCTTTCTGGAAGGTGGGAACTATTCGTATCCATCACTCGTAAGTCACGGATGAAACATTAATTACCTCCCAGCCTACTATGAACTTATCCCGAAGATACCACAAAGCACCGGCGTTCAAGACTGCGTAACAACCTTCCGTAACCGTCCACTGATCTTCTAAGTAGGTTGGTAACTAAGTTTCGTAAGCCACGAACAACCACTTCGCAGTTCTCGTGGAATTCTGTGGTGATTCCCTGAAGAACGAAAAGTTTTCCGGCCCGTCTAATTCTCCAATTTATAACATCCTCGGTGAGGTCACTTCTTACCAACCCCGTAAGATTGGCCAGTAATTTAATCCTGCAGGATTTGTTTTTGTATATAGTTTATTATTAATTTCAAGATATACATACGAAATTATTTCGAATCTCCTTCGTTCAAAGATGAGCCCTGTTGGAAAAACGGACATACGTTCATGGTTAGTATTTTTATTGGACAATACTAAATCTTCAAGTAATATATCGCCGAGTTTCCCTAGAACCTACGAAGCTTCTTCTCTCTGTTCTTGGGCGAGGCATACCGCATTCCGACTCGCCCAGCGCTACATCAAACTGACAGCTCCCCAAAAAGCTGAAGTGGGACCCTCAAGTGGGTCTCTCCGGTTGACAACTTCGCCGAGTGGAGGACGCATCTCCCTTATCCAAGCCAAAAGTGGAGGGGGAAACTCTTACACCAAATAATAGATTCGTTTCCACCCCAGTCGAGATAGCATGGGCCTGCCCGTGGTCTATCTTGACAGTTTGACCCGGTTTTCTGAGCAAAACTACGATAGTAGATTGCCACTTTTGCATGTCACCAGATGTCTAGTGTAATTATTATAACATCAAATCTGTTACACCAAAAGCCCAAAACTCAGAGTACCATTAGGTAAATACTTATCATTTGTCTAGGAACACTTCGTTTCATACTTCTGTATAATAACACGTTCTTAGTTATTCTAAACTCATTTCTTCTTCATTTGATTAGATTTCTATCTGAGATGGGCCAGCTAGCAATGTGTTGACTATAGGAACCGATTTGCGATTACGATACCAACATATTGTGGAACATTATCGAAGCTCCACACCAGAACCTTACAGTACATAACAATATTATCATTGAATACGCCCAGATGTCGATAGTTTCTAGATTTGAGAGTGAAATTCTATGTGACATTCATGTAGCAAAAGTAAATGCATACCTTGAATTTGATTTGAGTTAATAGTGGTACACTAGAATAAAGAGAAAAACAGTACGTAATATCTTGTAAATATCTGGACAATCAAGGAAGTACTAGAGCACTGGCAAGACAATTGATCGGAGATTCAAAGCGAATTAACAGGTGAAGGCAAACATGAAAATTCGAAATCATGACCAAAAAAACCATTTGGATCAGCCGTTCTGGCAGGCGTAGTGTGCTGATGTGGTGTGCGATGTTGGTCTGTCGACAGATAGTCCTGTAGATAGATTATTGATTGACCTATTAAAATATATTATTATGCCTGCCAATTATTAGTATACTATTATTTACTGGAAATGAATTCCGCCGTTGTCTAGAACTGTATCCAATAAAGGTTGGTATAACTGTCCCAAAAAGAGGATGGTCAGGAATAATGGTTTGCTCGGAACTGTCCAGAATTGAACAGTAAATTTCAATAGCTAATCAGTATCAGGTGTCAACTGCATTGTATAACGATGAAGTATGGAACAGCTACACATAGATTTTGTACGAACAAAATCTATAAAGCATGAAAGCTATAGGTAGGCAATGCACTCTCCCGATGAATTGGAGTGATTGGTTCGGGTTTCATCCTAATTAGCATTTTAAATGACCCGTCAAACATCGAAGTAGATGGGTTTCATGTCTAGAAAAACTTGGAATCAACGAGGAAAAACCATTGCGCTCTAATTGAGTCTTTCTGATGATTCAGGAAATGGAAATTGTTAGGCAATTGAGTTGATACGGGCAGTAGGTAGGAAAAAAGTTTTCCAACCGGTTGTGGCCAATCTGCTTCTTCCTATCATCAACTTTCTCGCTTGGACCGTTGGATGAATCAATAAAAACACCGCAAATTACTGAACAAGCATCTATTATTGGCGGTTTTGACCTGACCCAATGTCGCTGATGTTTTTCTGGTATTAATTTTCTTGCAACCGGTACCAAAGAGAATCTTGCGTCTTTTAGTATCCCAAACGAAATGGGATTGTTTAATCAATGTCGTATATCAGTGTGACAGTGCGGAAGTGAATATCGAACCAAATGTATCTTCAGTGGTACTTTCCTAAATGGGTTTTGTGTTCCGGTTCGTTTCGAGTTCATTTGTGTTGCATATTTTGATTGATGAAAACCTGTAAAAATTGCATTTTTGTGGGATGTGTCCACGATTATAATTTGAGTTCTCACGTCGATAGGGGTATGGATTTTTATGTTTTTGGGGTTCCTGAGATCGAATTTGAACTTCCAAGAGTCCGTAGACGCCTCTTCTTCCCTTAATAACCTCCTTCTAGTTCGATTTTTCGCGCCAAGTCGAATAAGGTAAGGATTTCTGTGTTCCCAGGTTCGCTGAAATTGAATATGGTTCTTGAGAAGGCTTTCAAACTTTGTTGGGGTCTCCTCCAATGTGTTATTTTCGAATATCACAGATACATCACAAGAAAAGAGAATAAAATCCCAAAGAAAATCACACAGATATCACAAGAAAAGATAATGCAATACGAAAGATTACTAGTCTACTTCACGGATCTTGACTTTTTTGTGGGGTTTTGTTATAGGGCGAAATCAACCAATTATCTAATTTGCAGAAATCTAGGGTAGTAATGAAAAATGGTTTTGCAAAAGAATGATGCAAAATTATGGTTAAGTCCATTTCCTACAATTTTCCTTTTACTGCCTACGGTAGATACATTGGAAATTTATATCCTTTGGGACATTTAGAAGGCAAAAAAGAATATATGGAGGCGCACTGATCAGCTGAGGTTTCTCTTGCTACTTCTTCCTTTAATAATGGATCTACGACTCCAAAATTCATTTAATGAAGCTTTTTAAAGTCATATTGAATACAGATAGTCGAGTTTAGACGGCGTGCAGTTGACTACATCTAGTAGATACAATACAGAAGGAATATCTAATACAGATATAATAAACCCTCGTGTAATAATTTACAGAGTTTACCGACTGATTTCGCTAGGAATTCAGCCTGTTTGAAAGATTGAGATGCATATGTCTGCGTTTAATTATATCGGTCAGTCCCACTAAATCAGTTTTTTTTCCGGTGGCAGGTGAGGAAATCTTTGAGATCCTTAGGTGGAAATCGGATCTCCTAAGATACCCAAAAGGGACCGCACTTTGGGTTATGTGGGAATCAAACCCACTAAAACCTCACCTTCCATTTCCCACGACGAAACTCAGCTGGAACTGTTTGACACATTACATCAGGCTGGTTCTAGGGAGGGATTTGTTACTCCTCTCGGTCCGTGTTCTCTCTGCTCTGCCTCTCCCATTCCTTCATAGCCTTTATTTTCAGGATCTTTTCAGAAAAGGATGCTACGGCGGTCCAGTTCTGTTCACGCTCAAGCATTTTACTTAAGATACATTCTGGTGTCATGTCCTGAGGTGATAGCTCCAGTGTCTGCTGAAGCCAACTTCTGTTGGCAGCCCAGTATTCAAATTTGAAGAAAGTATGGAACACATCGTCATCATCCTCTTCCTTGCAATTCGGGCATGCTGGGTAATCCACTTTCCGCATTCTATGCAAGTAGGCGTAGAAGAGTCCATGGCCTGAGAGGAACTGCGTCAGGAAAAAGTTCACCTCCCCATGTGGTCTGTTCATCCATCCTCGGTGTTCTCCTATCCACATCTCCTGACAGTTAGCCATCGTGCGCTGCCTCTCTTCCTTGGCGACTGTATTTTATTTTTATTTTTTTTTGTTTCCACCTTTCTATCGAACTTGCGTTTCCGTTCTGCTGGAATAAGTTGTATTGGGATGACTCCCGCAATAACAAGTATGGCTGGTTTCGACCCCACTAAATCAGTAGTGGAAACGAATAAGCCAATCATTGGCTTTCCGTCGTAATTATACCCTGTCCATCAGTGTCCACCTGAGTATTTAGTCATGATGTTAGCAACAGATAAAGGTTACTACCTTAAGATAGAAACCATTTGCAAGCAAGAGCGACCATTCAGCCTGCTTCCAGTTTGAATTTGTAATCAGACATGAGTGGTATTGTCATTTCGTTGGTATAAATGGTACAAAAAATCCTAATGAATTAAATAATAAAAGAGAGTTTCATTAAATCTATGATAAAAACGATATCGATATTGATATGGATAAATCTTCATTATTTCCAAAGTAAACTCCTCTGGCTGTCCTGAAGGCTATTCAGTGAGTGACGTTCGTGGCAATGGCTCTGGAAATGACGATCGGTCAAAGCGGGAAACGTTGTGGTGGTTTTCGAAAAATTCAAATTTCATCGAACTGATTTTGTGAAGTCCTTGCTTCTCCTTGATTACTCGAGCCTGGTGGCTAAAAATTAAGGGATTAGGTCCTGCTGGGAAGTACAAAGAGGAGGGGGGGGGGGGAGAGGTACGATGGTGATTAAAGTTAGTCCTTGGGCTAAACTTCGTTACTCTTGACGATGTTTGAGACTGTTTCGTTGAGTTATTGTCGGTAATACTCGAAGACGGCCGAATACCTTGTGGAAATGCATATTGACGTTGAACCTGATTGTTCTCCATACCTGGAGCTCCTGAAATAACCTTTAAACGCTTCGACACAAGCTAAAACCACAAATAACTATTCGTTCAAAGAGGCTATCTCCAAGCTCATTGCTTACCATACCTCGGAAAAACTCACATCCGTGGATTTCCTGCGTAGCGTTTCTCACCAGTGCGCACCAGCAAAGTCTAATTGGCCCATTTTGAACGTCTTTCACTGTCTTAAGGAACAGCTACCTAAATGCAGGGTGTATCAGATAAGGTGCGCCATACGTCACGCTCGTATTCTACAACTAATTTCCAACGAAAAGTGCCTCGTAGCGATTTTTTAATTCTCGCTTAGTTTTTGAGTTATTCCACTTATTCCACCAGAGGTAATTGTCCACCTGACTGGTCCACAATGACCGATCTGCTTACAAGAAATTTGAAAGTTGAATAAATGCTTTGAAACAAAATCGTTCAACGTATTTTTCCCTGTGTTGAGTTGAAAATTATTTTTCTTTTAATGCCCATTATGACGAACAGGGGTTTCAGCTTCCAACCTGTTTTCAAAGTTGGTGTTCATCCATTACCTTACAGCTCGAGTTCTGTGGGCCTAAAATGCCCACTTATTTGAAACCAGAGATTCATTCTCTCCACCAGAGGCATGTCATCAGGATTGAGTCGAGAGATCATCTCATTCAAAGAATAATGGATTGTGGGGATCAAATGAAACAAAACCGACGAAGGCTTAGAAGTGCTGTTGATGCAATGCACCAAAGAACACATTTTTGCATTCAACAAAATGGAGGCCATTTTAAAATTTATCTGTAGGTAATTACGTATTAGAAAATGCTAGCAAAAAATTTAACACTGCTCTTTAGAAGGTAAAACAGATTAATTTTGTTAGAAAAAATGCCTACTTGTTAGAAACCCTTTACCAAGCGTCAAAAACCCCGACTTGCTTCGCTGCTTTTTCCATTCAAACGACGTTTTCTTGTAAAAATTGTTTTTTATATAACATTCAAATGCTGAACTTTTGGCCCATATTTTAAGCTACAGGCAACTGATAAAACGCAGATTAGGGTGGAACACTGAACGTTTGAAAAACCTACTTTTTCCAATTTTCTTGAAGTTTGCTTTATAGTGATTTTTAGCCAACTTGATGTGAGCGGAAACAATCGATTTGGCGCTTGAAAGACAGGAAATTTAATGCACTTTCCAACGGTATCCTCAATATTTACTTTACATAATACTGAATGCGAGTTATACAATTTGCCGAGACAAGGTCGAAGACATGAAAAAAATCATGGAAGTGAAATAACTCAAAAACTAAGCGAGATGAAAAAATCGGTAGAAGGCACCTTTTGATGGAAAGTGGTTGTAGAATACGTGCGTGTAGTACTGCGCACCTTACGTGATACAACCTGCATTATATTCTGATGGGGCGGAAACACGTTAATAATTAACAAGTAAAACTTTGAGGCCGGAGGAGTTTACCATACTCCCTCCCCCGGTTGGAAAAATACGGAGGAGCTCATCATCAATCGAGCGGAGTTGGCCAGCTCCTCTCGCGAAAGTAGCTTAATACGGCATTTCTGCTAGGTGATTCTATTAGGAAAGAAGTTAGCCGAATCGACCCCTCGGAGTTCAGCTGAGCTCACTAGGGCTAATAATTTCCTTCCAATTATAACTGAATAGAGCTCAATTCGATTATTTTGCGTCTTTGCGTCAATGAAAAATTGTAGTTCCAACTTAATGTGTACTCTCATCTCGGATGCGAACTGATCCTATTTAATTTATTAGGTAGCTGTTCTTTGAAGTGCTGTCCTTTTTAAACTGGTACGAAAATTCGAAATTAGTTGGTATAGTTCAGATTAAACTATGAAGAAATGTGAGTAGTGTGATGGACATGGTTAGTTGGCCTCTTCCCGATTTTAGAATACAACGCCTTCGGAGATGAGTCAGACGTTTTCAAGCATCTGGTTCATCCCCTGAGCGTAGCGGAGCATTATCAATGCATCCAGATCATTGAAAGGGGCAACTAAACATTCCATCACCTCACAGTAGTGAAACGAAATAATTGGAAACTACTTGGAACATCTCATATTAAACTGTCAAGAAATGTGAATAATAAAACGAATGTGTCAACTGACAATCATCAAAAGTTAGAGAAGTTTGTCTTTTGCAGTTCTGCAACTAATCCAAATACAGCAGTGAGATGAATGAATTTGGTCTGGATCAATTTCTGAACCTCTTTGCTGGAACGGATAGATAATAGGTTGTTACTTCGAATTTCGGGGATAGACAGAATATGGTTGGAGAGGACTTAAATTAAAGCGGAGATCGCGAGAGGAACCACACCGCTTTGGTAGGGCTCGACAAGAGGGCCGTAAGGACGGAGGGCGGCTGGGAGCTCCTAACCAGACGTATGCTGAGTAAAAATACCTCCCTTTGTGACAATAATCGAGAATAGTGTGAAAACATAGGATTAGTATTGGAATTAGGAGTCAAACAAGAAGATAAAGTAACATTAAGATGTCAAATTGAACTCGTTACTAAAACGTCTATTTAACCGAACCTAAATTGTTTAAATTTTCTAACATTTACAACTGTTTCGAGGGAGATGAGTAGTAATTTGTAGGATAAAAAGCTGCGAATGACATTAAAGTTTATTGTTTGTGAACCGTATCAGTGGACTATGGATAATTAAACTAAGCCGATTGTAGAGTCCACGGGATGCGGCTCTCTTGTTCTTGTAGATTCCCAAAAAAGCTTTGAACCGTTCCAGGGTGGGTGAACGGATTTTTCATGTTGTTCACTTTTTAAAATCTAGTTATCTTGAAATGTAAACCAAAAAATTTAAAGGGGAATCGCAATCTTTTTAAAATTAGGTACAAAGGATTATTAAAGGAAATGATGAAACTAAAACAATAAGCTCTTGCCTGCCGCACCCGAGATGCCATTTCAGGAAGCTATCAAAATCAGCAGCTCAAAAAATCATCCCAAAATACTCCAATCAACCACAATAGTTTTAGAGTTTTTGCCGGAAAAGAGGATTGCGGACTAAAGCTTCCTTTTGTTCCATTCAAACTGCTACTCAAAGGAATTGAAGCCTGGGAAACAGCGTTGAGGATAATCCATTCGTTTAGAACCTAACACCGTGCTCAAAGGGCTGTCGCCATCATCTGCTGATCTTTGCATAGTTCTCCTGATGAAGTAACTGATTAAATTGCATTAGTTTAACTACAGAGGGGTTGAATGACACTTAAGCACTTAACCTTCATCCGATCGCGTACCCTTGTGCCACGGCAGCGCTCGCGAGGCGGCACTATGCCGTTCCTCACATTTTTTCAAACAACAAGTTGTCTTTCCTCATTAACAAGTTGTTTTCGCTCTTTTAACACCATGGACGATTGTGGTTAGAGTTTATGAAGAAAAACTTCATTAAAATATTATAATATTTATTAAATTTTCAAAACAAAAAAATAGGTAGGAAGGAATTTTTATAACTTTTCAAAAAACTTATTTGACGTATTTAAAAACTAAAAAAACTACGTAGGAAGGAATTTACATGACTTATTTTACGTTTTTATAAAACTAGTATTGCAGACTAGTACCTTCTTCAGATTCATTGACACATGAAAAAATGTAGGCAAGAAAAAATATCCCTACCAGTCTTATTATACGAGGTTACTGTTACGTTACGTGGGTAAGGGAAGTAATGTCATGTTCCTCACTTGACATGTTTTATGCCCAAAACAAAATATAATTTCAATGTAAGGTGTTACATTGAAATTATATTCTATTGTTGGGCATAAAACATGACACAAACAACAATTAGTGAGTAGGCAAAACTCAATCACAATAGGATAATAAGTTAAATTACAGGTCTTTTTTAATATCCTACTCAAAAACACAGAACTACTTCATTATCTATCAATAAAAATGCTGAAAAAAAATCGAAAAGTACTTAAATTTTTTTGTCGGAGCTCAACAAATGAATTAACGGCGGCGATCGCGGGGCGGCAAGGTGCCGAGATCCACCAGTTGTCAGCTTTGGAGACGTACTGACGCCCGAAAACACGATGTACGAGTTGAAAGCGATTGTCATCTACCGGAAATATGTGCAATTAGAGAATTCAGCCGACTCCTGACTGTCTATCGCCCGTCAGCTATGTCTTACACGTTTTTTATATGAAGGGCGGCATGGCGCCGCCCACGCGATCGGATGAAGGTTAAAGGTTTCATTCAATTCTTGGAACTAAATCCCATCTCAATCAAACAAAAAATTACTCTCATACAATGAAAGTTTAGAGATTTCTATTTTTAAATATTTCGACTGTTGAATAGATTGAACTTGTTAGGAGTGATTGAACGTGGTGTCTAAATAACTTGATCGTTTCTAATCGAAGGATAGTTTTTTAACCCGATATTCTAAACTTTTATCAAGCAGTTTCAGAGCATCAAACTATTCTCTTTTAATAAAATTTTGTACATTTCGGTCCAGTAGTTTAGGGAAATGCTTGATGTCAGACGGAGTACGGACGGATTTTTTGAAATTCGATCTTTGAGATCTATGAATCTTGTTTTATAACAATTAATCTTGAGGGAGTTGAAATTTATTATTTCTTTCTCGATTTACAAATGGTCATTATCAAAAATGATACACCAAAATGTGACTCCAAACTATTAATATACAATAATAAACTTTTCCCTCTTATTCAATATACGAAATACTATCACTTTTTAAACATGAACCATGGTAGTAGAAGATGTTTGATTTTCAAATTAAATGGGTCACTTGCGACTTTATAGGAACACCGACCCTTCTCTCACCCCTATGATGGGTTGCGAATAAAACAAAGCAAAAAAAAGGGTTTATGTGGTGGTGCGGGTAGGAGGAGGATTGGGGGGCTTCAATTTGTCAGACGTCAAGTGAGGGAATCCTTAAGGAGAAAAAGGGTGATTTATTGCTACGATTTTATTACTTCGGAAAGTTTCAACTTCAGGCTCTTGGGAGTTTGGTAGCGCTTGTTACCTTGGAAAATTATTCAGCGTCTTTACCGATATTTCGTCGTTTGTCACTCGAGCACAGAGTCATTCCATTCACTGAGCTCAAGACCATAACTCCATTGAATATTCTAGTGTAGAGTTGTTCAGAGATAAATCGGTCCAGAATCACCGGCATCAATCCAACGCTGAATGGCGAAAACAAAGGCCATTGTTTTGTTGAAACACTGTGAAACCAGAAAATCAAAACTCTCAAAATAACACTAATGTTTTTCACGTTCTTTATAGAGAGGATCGCTTCAAAGTATTGAATAAAACTTTAACGAAAAAACGTCAACACGAATGTGAATATGTCTGAACATGGCGAAAATCGTCCCGTTTATTATGGTGATTGTCGGGCTGATAAAATTGCTGTAGAAATGATTTTTTCAATTGTTACTTAACTGGAAATAAGTGGGACAAGCTAAACGTAGGTAGGAGTATTAATTTAATATATCTCGTTATTCACAGCTGTACATACTCTTTTCTTAGCCTACCTATTGAATGTCGACGGCCGGTTTTCGAAACAGCAAATCCTCATAACTGTCCTATGGCCTGTAGTTGTGTTGGTACTGTAGCTCTTGCTCCTTCAATCCCTTGGAATGAGGATGATGCAGGTTAATAACAGTAAAAATACGAATTTCCAAAGAAAAACGTACACGGTCCTTTCCTTACGGTTCTCTATGTTTTTTGGGTCACAGATACAATTTCCAGATTCGTCTCCTAGCCAAAAGTAAGATGACTTCAAGAAACACAAAAAATCCATCAAAGATTAAGGCCTTTTTTCAGTTTTTTCAAATTTATCTTGAAAACCGTATGTTTTAGCGAATAAACTACTATGTACGAAACTAAAGTAGGGCGCATTTCCTACAAGATTATATCATCAAGTCTTTTTCTCTCTTCAATAAGACCGGCGCTGGGGCGCTCTGAAAATAGACCATTTTTCGACTGAAAGTGAAAATTGCAGGAAACTTGAGTCTAATGTTGCTCAAAAAAATTAACCATACGTCCTGAGCTTTTTTACATAATGATTGACCCGGGGATAATGGAACGTGGCTCAAAAATCACAAATGGTTTGTCTTTTGCATTGGGTTCCAGGCCAAAACTCTACGACTGTTTTTTGCATCATCTGTTTCACGGTTGGAGTATGGAACACCAGCGATCAGCTCTCCAATACCCGGTCTGTATACGGATATGGATAAATTCGACGTAAGTCTATTAAGAGAGAAAGAGGGTATTTTCAAATGCCATTGTTTTGAACGTGTGTAGGGGTGTCCAACGAACCAACCGTTTAGTCTGGGGCTAGTCATCAGTTCCAGTCCATCGTAGAAAATGAAACCAACTGACTGACGTACTCGGATATCAAGATATAGAAAAGGTCAAAGTAACACCAGGGGTGAATTTGTACTTGAAAGACATCTCTTCAAAGAATCAATTGAGCCCACTTTGACTGCTCTGCAAGCTCGACCCCAAGAACCTATTAACTTGACAGAAGGAAAATGACGTCAACAACCTTGAAAATAGTGAAAATCGTCTTTGAACTAATGGACCCCATGGATCCACCTTGTTTCCACAATCACAGCTGTACATACTCTTTTCTAAGACTATTAAATGTTGCCGCCCGGCTTCGAAACAGCAAATCCTCATAATTGTCGTATGAACAACAGTCCGACGGCGCTAAAGTTATACAGTACCCGCACGACATACCGGTCGTGATGGTACTGTAGCTCTTGCTCCTTCAATCCCTTCCTTCCTTCCTTGAGGATGATGCAGGTTTATTGAGGATGAGCGCCAGAGCGCTATGGAAATAGGCCATTTTCTGACTGCAAGTGAAAATGCAGGAAACTCGTGTCTACTATTGCGCAGTAAAATTAACCTTACGTCCTGTGATTGTTTCCATATTTATTGGACCGGAGATAATGGAACTTGGGTCTCAAATCACAAATGGTTTTTAGTTTCTTTTGTGTTCCAGGCCAAAATTATATTATTGTCATTAAAACCATCTGATTCACGGGTAGAGTATGGAACACCAGCGATTAGTTCTCAGATACCTGGTCCGTATGCGGATATGGTTAAATTCGAAGTAACTCTATTAGGTGAGAAAGGATATTTTCAAATGCCACTGTCCGAACGCGTGTAGGGGTATCCAACAAACCACCCCTTTAGTCTGGGGCTAGTCATCAGTTCCTGTTCATACTAAATGAAATCAACTGACTGAGGCACCAACTCAGATATTAAGATGCAGAAAATGTCGAGGTAACACCAGCGGTAAATTTTTACTTGAAAGAATCAAATGAGCCCACTTTGACCGCAGAAGGAAAATAACGTCAACAACTTTGAACATAGTGAAAATCGTCTTGCAACCAATGGACCCCATGGATCCACGTTGTTTCCACAACAACAGCTGTACTTACATACTCTTTTCTAAGCCCATTAATGTGCCAGCCGGTTTTAGAAACAGCAAATCCTCATTCAGAGATATTCAGAAATGTGAGAAAAAACTACTCTTTTCATCGACTGGTAGCTAATACTGTATATCCAAATTCTACCAAAGGCCATCTATTTCCCATTTAATTGGAAGTGTTTTTGGTTTAAAAAAAACAACGACGAATGACCTTGGAATGATTGGATTTGGTAGTCTAAGGTATATGGAGTCAGAATTAGTAGAATGGTCGATTGAGATCAGAGTCGCCAAAACTACGGTGATATTCGACATGCAGTCGATTCCACCGTGAGAACAGGAGTAATATTGAACATTTAACATAGTATACCTAGAGTTCTGTGAGTGCATCGTACAAAATTAAGTTTCCTAAATGAATATCATTGACTTGCTACACGCTGAAATGGAAATATTGTGACTGAAAACTTATGTTAGTTTTTTTCCGATACCAATTTTGTCCATATAACCTCACTTGTCAAATGAACGACTGAATGGTTTAATTTGCTATTGGGAAGGGGGGTGGATAGGGTGATGGAAGATCCTTTCTGGCGATTTCACACCAATTTCGGGCCATTTTCCGAGATTTTTTTGTTCAATCTGAATGTTTTCTGAGTTTTTGTTTAAACATTTGAGTGTTTATAATTATGCGCATAACTGTGATTATGAAAATCGAACACGGACGTCCCTGTAATACTTGCATTACTTACAAGTACGTTTGAGGGTTTGTGATCACTGTGGCCGTCCTCCTTTGGGTTGGTTGATGTTGTTGGAAGGGAGGCGGAGGAGTCGATGAGGGCCATGAAGAGCCGAAAACGGAACACGGCTGGAAACGTGAAGCTTATAATTTCGAATAATAGCGTTTGATAACAGACATGCTAGGGTCCAGCTAATACTTACACCTCTCATACATATTAATCATCAAGAAATATACAATTTGAATTCCGTAACGTACAATCTGAGTTTAGTTAATATTGACAGTGTGAGCGAAGCTCATGATAATACCCAACGATAAGTATTCAAACTACCTACAATTATGAATGATTTATGATAGTTGATTTGTAAACTCAAGTACCAATCACCATGCTATTGCCAGAAGAGGAATGTGCCTGCGAAGAGTCAACGACCAGTGTAATATAAATATACTTTCGATTTGCACTTGTACGGTCAGTTGCTATTTATGATGTAACTCCCGTTATATTTTACGTACATAGGTAGAGTAAAGCGTAATACCTATGGGACTTTGGGGCGACATCTGAAATGTATTGTTATGATGGGAGTTGTAACGGAATGTGAAAAGTCTAACTTGTTCATAGTTTTGACGAATAATCCGGATTGGATGAAATTAAAATCGTTCACCTACTGAACTTTCGACAACATTGATTTCTCGATATTTAATATTTTAAACGTATTTTCGTTGACGTTGGCACTCCTGATGAAGAGTACGTTCTGACGCAACGTAGAGAAACTCACGCAAAATCTCTTACTGTATGCTTGTGTAGAACTTTATGCTCCATCCTCTGGTCCACACTGATCTTGTTTGACTAATTGGAAACGCGTTTTGTTCACGAGAGACTAGAATTATACTCTGCAAGAAATGCTGCTGTAAATAAATGAGAGTAGGCATATCATTAAGATAATAGCGAAACACTTTCGAGCGATGGATCATTTTTTTCAACAAAATCAGAATTTCTACTCCCATTTCACGTTTTAGATAATAAACTAAACGGTTTAGGCCTAAAACTGTTTTATTTCTGTTTTTGTGTGTGTCGATCATGTCTCAATTCTTCTAACAAGATGAAATTTTACGATTTTAATTTTTTTTTTTTTCTAATTGGGAGAATGGTCACTGAGACCGCTAGGATCTATTGTGACGATTTTAATTTAGATTTTGCTGTTTTTTTTTTTCGAGACTGTAGATGTATTTGATGAACTTCTTCCTTCACAATTCAATTCATCACTCTGTATTGCCCTCATATTATACTCCACACTCTCCAGTCACCCGATCTAGCTAAAATGTCGAGGTTAGTAAGGAAAGCCGTAGGGAGAGACCGGTTCAATTTGGTACAGTTTCAGGTTTTTAAATTTTCCAATTTTTCCAAAGGTGATTTCAATTATTGAGCAGTATGGTGCTGTTAGTTTCCTTGGCTACAAAATCTGGTAGGACACGTAATTGAAAAAAATATTTTAATACCCATAAAAAACATTTTTCCTGAGTGCCTCAACCATGCCAATCTGCTCTTGGGGTGAGTGGGCATAGACTTTTCAAGGAGTAGCTAGATAGGCAAGGAATAGTTGTTGGAATGAAAAAATCGAATTTACTGGACGAAATGAAAAAACTTAACAGGAACTTTTTCCAAAACTAAAAAAAAAAAACATGTCGTTTTCTTGCTTAGCTTTCTTTGTTGTCATCTTCCCGTCTTTTTTGGGCATCTTCCTATCAGCTATTTCCCCTGCGAAGGCGTTTCTATTCGGAGCAAGCATGGCATGCTTAGCATGTCTTCTTTTCCTGCTTCGACTGGATTTTTTCCTCGGTCCGGCCTTCTGGAAGGGATGAACTTCTTCAGGGGTTACGCGTCGGGAGGATTTTGGTGTGCTGACAATGAATTTTGCCAACTTGCCCCACACGAATTTTTCAACAAATATTGCTTCCCCTTAGCTTCTTGAGTAGGAAACCCTGAACTTTTACACACCATTCCGTTCACAGACTCTACTCTACCACAAATGACTATTGGAATTGGCTCACTTTGGTTTTATAGCTATCCAAAAAGAGAACTTTTGAAAAATAAATTTACTTGCAAGTCGGAAAACCACTTGTTGCGTCACCTTCCCTGTACCGTGATTCTAAGCACTCTGAAACTTTTTTGGAAGGTTCACCACATCGAACTGCAACTACGATCGCGATAGTAGCGCTCTCAAGTGTCCCGGTCTCCCCTATTATAACTTTATGTAATTTAAACATACCCATACCATTTCTAACTGCTGCCCATGACCTAATGTGAAATGGTTGTACTAAGCCCAATTTTTACAGTGTCATCAAATGTTGATGACAATTGCAGGGAATGTGGGTTAGGATGTAGCGGGTCCCCAATGAGTTTCATTGCTCACAAATCAACACAACACTCTGTCCGTGAATAAACGTACAATCCGTTGAGCATCTTCCGATCTAACTAAAATTTGAGAACACGCAAGGAAAGCCGATTTCATTTCCTTTTCAACGGAATCGCTGTTTTGTGTCCGCTGTTGAATATCGACAGACTCAACCATTCGAACTCATTAATGTCGGCGGGCATGTACCGAGGCAGTTTTGATCCATGAACTGTTGTACAGAGCTCATGTTCGACATATTTCATGGTTCTTCTTAGAAATATTTAAATTTACTCATATCGACGCATTATTTTCAAAACCTTCCAAATGTCCAATAAACCTTCGACTCTCAATCTATTCAGATCGCTATATTTTGAAAATGAAATCTTTTAGAAGTCCGTAAATAAATAAAATTTGGCGGCTAAGGATAAATACATTGCTATTGACCAACAGAACTAAAAAACCATTATTGGTTATTACCTTCGCTAAGGAACAGAGGAACCTGATTAGGATTTACTGGATCGATAAACCAAAATTCTTCATGTTGATTTATTCAGAACTAACAAAACCTGTAAATGTTGTGTACTTCACCATTTTTGTGAACACTAGGTTAGCATTCATTCAGCACTCATGTTCAGCAATGGGTCAAAATATACTCATATATATGCTCCAGTAAGATATGCGTTGTTTGGCGTTGCTAAAACTACTTACAATAGAACGAGCTACCTCAGATAACATCTTCGTTCAATATAGAAGTAACTGCAATTTTGGAAGCGACCACGAACAAAGTTGCCTCACAAGTTAAAAGCGAGTTCCGTCTTACGTGCACTGACTGACAAAGCACTTTACAGCTCCTAAGAACGTTCTACATTCAGAGAGTGAAACTTTGATAGTTTCAACTTTTAACCAATGTCGTGAGTTTATTTTTGAAGTGGTTTTTTCAGTAATGAGGGGGAGGATAGATTCGAAAAACAAGGGGCACAGAAAACGGGATCATCGCAGAAGAGCTGAGCACTTCCATCAACCATTGGAAATATACGGAAAAATAGAATCGTTGGTTCATAAAACGGAGACCTTGACAAGAGGATCCAACCCAATCTACCATCTGTACCTTGATTTAAGGATCAACTGCTAAGTATGTTACTCAAACCTCAATAACATCAATTATTTCAACTCTGTGACAATCCATGGGATAGTCGTGATTGAATTTCTTAGTTTTCTGCAGTATATATTTATATTGGTTTAGGGTAAAGGTTAACAAACGAAATTAAAAAATGTTGTAATTGGAAATTTCAATACCAACTTATTTAAATGTTGATACAAGCAAAGTATTGAAGCGAGGATTCTTTGTGTAATCTGTTGTGAATTCAACATCAGGTACGAAGATGCCGCAGAGGTAAGGGTAGGGTAAGAATAGCAATGTTTAATATATACATATGAATGAGGGAAATGAGAATACCAGACGGTGTTTTTCTTGACATAATTGACGAGCATTCTTTGTACAACGAGATAAGCCACAATGAAATTTGTTTATGGCGGATTCGGAAGATGAATTCCTCGCATCTAGAGAGAAGACGACATAAATGTGGAAGGGGTTTATAGACGATCTTGTCCTCATATGGCCACATGATGAGGAGGAACTCGAGTTGTTTCTGAGGTCTATAAATTCCCGATTTTCAGTGACAATCTCTTGGTCATATTTAAGATCAATGGCTACATTCCTTGATGTAGATAATTCGTTTGATAATGGAAGCCTCTCAACTAGTGTGCATGAACAGTCCACAAATAAACAACTATTCCTTCATTACGACAGTTGCCATCCTCCACACACACAATCATTGTTCATTAGAGGCTCTGAAATATGCAGCGATCGTGATACGTTGGGTGAGGTGATTATTTCCTTACTCGGAAATAACTCGAAAGATAGCGAATACCCAAGACGAGTTATGCGAGACAGAGTCGTTCCAGCTTATGTAACCTATTATCGAAGAACTCGACCATCATCCGATAAAGTTCCTCTAGTCCCCAAATTCTTCTTCGGAATCCGAAAAATAAATGGAATTCCGCGGGAACTTCAACCGATATGGACATCCTACCCGCCGATCCGTGACTTTTTCAAGGATTCGCCTAAAGTTACTTACCGACAAGGGCAGAATCTAAGAGGACTGCCGTCTCACAGGCATCCATGCCTTCAGCCTTCAGAAGTACAGCAGCCTGGTTTGCATCCTTGTGGGCGTCCAAGGTGTAAGCTAGTGTAGTGAGAAGATTCTCTCTTCACCTCCCCGAACACTTCCCACACCTGCAGGTGCAGAGGATCTGCTGAGAGTCATACCCGGATATGTACTTACCAGCTGATCTGTAAGCAGTGTGCAGATCAAAGCAGAGGTTCCTATGTCCAAGGATCGGGCACTGCTAATGAAGCTGAATGCGACGCATCAATAGCCCACCATCACATTCAATGAAGGTTTTAAAGAACATGCCACAGACAACCAACGACAGGTTGATGAAACAGACGGAACGGGCTCATCGGTGGGCTGGGATCAATACGAGCTCCTGGTCTCGACCTCAATGATTTAGCAAGACATGAACCAATATCATGGTTACAAAGTTACCATCACCCATGGTTCATCCTCGCCTACTATTCAGAAAAACCAATTTCTCTCTTAATTTTCTCAGGGATTTCATTCGAAATATAAAACCATTCTATCCTTTTATTATCTGTTAAATGTCTATCAAATTAACATCGTTAAATGTAAATGTTTATACAGCTGTATTTTGATAGTGTACATCGACACAGACTTAAGAACCCACGAATAGAAAACTATACGCTAATAGATGAAATGATGAAGATACCAATGCTCCATTTGTTCGAAAATAAATAACAAAAGTTATTGTAAATGCATTTCAAAAAGGAACTCAAGGCAGGATAGTTCCACTGCAATTAAATCAACTGATTATGTCCATACACAGGCAGATTCACAATCACGTTGGATTTCTTTTTTTCTGTCGAAGTGGTCATCAAACCAAATGGTCTCATTGTAAAAAGGGTGTCCATCAATGACAAACATGAAAACAATGTTTCAGCCCAAAGACTGCACACTACAGGGTTGGTCGAATGTGTTGCCGATATCTCAGTTTGAACTAGACCCCATTAGTGTTTTTTGCATCACAGTTCCATAACAGTTGATCTTGTGATTTTGTAAAAATGCTCTGTACGCCGTGTAGCAGAAGAGCGGATTTCATTATTTCGATTTTTGGAACCAAAGACAAGGACTTTGAGGGAGTCGTAAACCTTTTTTTCCTAATTGATTGCAAACATGCACTGATGGAAATAATAAACCAAAATACCTTATTTTATTTTGTGAACATGACTACTTACTGGGTTATTCGTTTGTTGTTTTCAGTAGACTCCTAGATTCTCCCAGCTAAAGATAAAAAGTTTTGGAAAAGAGTCTCTTGGCATATCACCAACCAAACTTACATCATTTACGGCTAACGCTGCTCTTGTCGAACTCTCGTGGGACCCATGAGCGGTCTAACATCTTCCAAATAAGGTCTTAGATGAAACATACGCCCCCGTTTTTGTCTTATCTTGGCATTGCAGCATCCAAGAGACCAAAGGTACAAGAAACTCCATAACATTTTGACGTTCATAAAACTGTCATTAACATTTCATCTTGAATGTTAACAATGTCAGTAGGTTGAACCCATGACCTATATCCGAGTTTTTTTTAACTATCAGCAATAAGATTTATCGACTTCTACCGCGAGAGTACTCGAGAGTTGGCGAAGTTTTTTTTTTTTTTTTTTTGAACTTATAAATCGTGAGTTCAACAAAATTCCTACATTCTACCTGAAAACCGACTTCAAGACATTTCTGAGCTGGAGTAAGAGTGATTAATCATTTTGAAAGTTGATTTTGATTTTGTGATGTGAGCAATACCCACTTGAGAAATGACTTTATCATAGAACAATATATACAATATAATCATATGTAAATTTCCTCTGTTAACTACCATCCATCCTCCATCCATGAGAAGATAAGTTTTTGTATTAAGCGAACATCTGACCATTTGTTCGGGCTATCTCCATAATATGGAGATTACAATACATAGGTCATCACATTATGATAGCGATTGTAATTTTTCCCTGCTCTTCATTGTTTGTAATTCCACTACCCGCTTACATGTTTAATTGAATTATTCTTTCGTAATATTGTCTCGCGTGAAGTTTCGAACTTCCTTTTTGATTTTTCGTAAATAAACGATACATCTTTCGAGTTCGCAAGTGTACATAATTGGAATTACTTTGAGGAAACTTATAAATCAAAAACTTCCTGTACTTTCGCGAGATGAGTGAAAGAAAAGCACACTTTCGAATTACGGTAGGTTCCTCCACCATAGATCCGAAAAACTCGACTCATCTGGTTACATCCTACCAGTTGTTAGGAAACGATGAGATCTATCTATTTTCTGCCACAACCGCTCCTTTATCGCTTCATACAGGTGTGAGTGAATGAAGAATGAATGAAGAATATTATAAAGATACGTGGTTTTCGTAGGGTAAGTGTTTCATTACAGGGTGGTCTACGAGATACCTACTTGGACCAGGATAGAAATGTTATTTTTCAAGATGAATCCCGTGGACTGTGAATGAGCGATCCCCCCAAAATCCTGGTAAAGATCAGGATGCGTTAGTTTGGCTAAAGTCCTTTGATATGGAGTGCGAGCGTCTGCATGTTCCTCGAAACAAGCGTGTAGAAGCGCTACATTCATTCTTGGAGGGAACTCGCGCAGCTTGGTTTGAATCTAATTGGACGCTTATCAGAATCAGCACAAGGGACCAATGAACGGCGATGTTCTCGGAGTCATTTGGAGGTATGAGTTGGTACGATATCTGGTTTGTAGTACAGCACAGATGGACAAAAAACAGTTCATACTCGAGTATGAGATCAAGAAATATTGCACATACAAATGAAGTATATATCATACAAATAAAATATTAATAATAAAAACGGTTAGAATAACTATGTCCCTCTCAAAGTTTTCTAACAAAATCAAAATTGTTTGTCGTAAATGTCTATCCTTGAAATAATCTTCACTCTGTGCATGTGCAAACTTACGATCCACCAAACACATTTTTCACAGGTTCTAGTGGTCTGGTAGTAAGGGAACAACTTTCTAATTATCTCAAATACATTTGAAGATAGTATCAAATCATCATAGCTGCTGTGCATTAGCGACCGCGCAATGAGTGTAACAAGCCTGCCTTCGACATATTTTGAAGATGTATTCAATGAATGGGTTTTGGAATGAGTGTTTCACCTTGAGCGTTTCAATGCTAACAGACGTCTTACATTCCTTGAGAAATTGAATCACTTCCTAGCAGTCCGATGTTTTTCTCATTTGGATGGTAGTTTGAGGAAGCCTGTTTATTCATCTCAAAGCAGTTTTCATTCACTGTAGCCTGTAAAAAATAATGGCTGAATGCCTGAATACATGTCGACTCTCCTTTCGAAGACTCGCGGTCCCGTGAAACGTTATAATCTCAATTTCTACATCTTTCGAGGTTACATAACACATTTCAATGATCTATACAAAAATGAAACCTGTACGGGGCAGCTATATGTCAAATCCCATTCGACCGACGAGTTTTTCAATAGTTTGAAAGGATAAATGAGAAGGTAATTAAATTTCAAAGCGTCATCATCCGTGCTGAAGGTCTTGAGTTCGTGGAAAAATTGGAAAAGTAGGATGAGACTGGAAATCTTGAAAAGTCGTGTAATGTTTTATTAACGCGATTAAGTTTCAAAAGCGACCTTCAGTAAGCCGGTGAAGTGAACTGGTCACGTCCTGAGGAGGTCCAAAGAGATCCTTCTTTTATGGGGAGTTTCCTTCAAAATGTTGTTCCTTCCGAGGCGTGCTTCGCATTCCAGCTGGCGGTTTCAGCTCCGACTCCAAAAAATCATTCCGGAACCTTTTTCCAGTTAATAGTAACGTTTCAAGCGTTTGGATAACTCCTTTATTTCCATATCTTTGACTGTCCCGTTTTTATTTCTTTTTCAATCGATATTTCTTTATGGAGTGCTGAAAATGAGTTCATAGCTTTAATCTATCACAATTAGAGTAAATAAATTTGGTTCACAAGTATAAGAAGAAGATGACGGATTGGACTATTTGTCCCTTCCAAGGGATAAAGCTATAAGCCTGCCACACCGAAGGACCGTGGAAGCTTCAGGTCTATACCCAGGATTAGCAGTTTAAAAAAGGGGAGAGGGGGGCATGTATGTTGATTTTCGAACTTTAGTCTAAAACTGAAAAGCTAACACATGATTATTTAGTTGAACAAGAAAAAGCAAAGAAGAAGAAAATACTTACCCTTTTTCTGAGGCATTATAATGTTGACGTGGAGTCTTCATCAACTCTCACGCAATGCTAACCTCTTGTTGGCTGCAAGCCCTATTTTCAATTCCAATAATTCTGGTTTCTAACTTTGTCTTGTCTTTTTGAATTCTTCTAACTAAACTTTACATGGTCAATTTTTGTGGTAGATATAGATAATAGATTTATAGATAATGAACAATAGTCTAGAAATGAAAACACTCATTTGTACTGCACTTTAACTTGAAATTTTTTCACTATAATTTAAAATAAAATCGTGATAATTCGAAACACACTTTTCTAAACATAATGAATAAAAGGCCACTCAAACGTTTGTACTTATAAGTACATATTTGTGTGTACCAACGTGTACTGCTCCAAGCAGAGGAAATGATTGGAAACTACTTTTATCATTGATGTAAATTATATATTCGTGTCTTGATCGTATTGTAGAATCTTCATTTTACTTAATTTAAATGGTAAACTGGAAGTTTCTCTAATGAACTGTTGACACAATCCTTCTTTACCGAAGCGCGGTCTTTTTTCACTATTGGTGTTTGTCTACCCTCATTCCAGTTTTTAGATTTTTTGATTAATTCCTTAATGATATTGGTTATAAAATCACTAGTTCAAGCATTTCTACCTGTGAAATCTCATGAAATTTTATTCACAACCCCCCATATGACAAGAATGAAATTTGAACAAGATGGACATTAAATTATATGATAGAACTGAAACAGTCTAGAGGAACCATTTTCATTTACCATTGTTCACAACTGCACTGATAAATACAATCATCATGATTATTCTTTCACATAAAACCGAAATGAGACGGTTTGATGAATAATTCCATTAGGAAGATCAAAAGAATCCATCAACTAATACATCACCGAATCGTTTCGGACACTTGAGCTCTCATTTCATGGAAACCAAAACGCTGGACATTATCAAACGAAGGTTTATCATTTCTGTGTCAGCTAACCCGTTTAAGTCATATATGTTTATTTGGACGTAATCTGTGGTACATTATCTAAACACGGCGCGCCCCGGAATTCATAATTTGCAATTGTTTTCTGGATGCCTTGGAAACAACATTTTTATGGAAATAGGATTAGGAAATAAATTAGCCACCAGAATTCTTTAGCTGATCAGTGTATCTCTACATTTTGTAATTTACTTCTATACGTTCCAAGTGGGACGGCATTGTCATAGGAATGGAGTCATGAAAACCAACCTGCAATTGCCATTCTTCAATTGCAGCACATCTGATAGGACAACTGAATTTTAACGAAATGAAATAAAACACCTAATTACGGTTCACTTCTCCGCTCATGGAAAGCGAACGGTAGAACGTGGGTTGTCCAAACGGCCTCATTCCATTCATTGAAGGAATTTCCATAAATGACAAATTTAAGCACACTACCGCTATTTTAAATTTCCCCGATTTCCAAGTTTGCGATTTTTGTTTTCCTTCTAGTTTTACCCTTTAGGGTGGACATAAAGGGATTTCGAGAATTCAGTGCCAGCTAGAACCGAAATGTGTTGCTTGATCCAAGTTTCATCAGTCTTGGTTCAGTGATTTTTAGAAAAACTCCTGATAATTTTTGTTTGTAATTTGATTTTTGGATAACGTCTCAAAATGTTGACTAACAAATTTTGAGGGAGGGCTAAGAATGTTTTTCCTGGTCAATTACAAAGCATAAGACATCTTAAATCTGAAGTCAAAATAGTATTAAATCCCTTAAGGGTCAAAATAGCAAAAAGATCGACTTCCAGTTGGTAGAATGGGCAAAGATGAAGGTAAACTGGGATCTAACTCGCACGTGTATACTGAACTGGGACCTTCACCCCTTCATGTCACAAAAAATAAATACATTTAAAAATAAAAAAAAAATAGAAAAATATCGTCCAACATTTATAATATTACGATGAGTCATTTTTATAACTGGTTCTTCCACGGTCGAAGGTAGGTTCGGTGCAGTCAATGTCTTTCGCTTTGTTGGACGGAGGGAAAATATGATTGGGGACGTCTGTAGATGGTTGGGAGTGGCGTAGGGGGTTCAGACCGTGAAAATCCGTCCCTAATACATTTCCCTAACTCTTGTACAAATCCAAAATGCCTCGACTAAACTACACTATGAAAGATTTATTAGGAAAATGAAATCTATAGAAAAATAATAAGCCCCAATTCATCAATCTTCCGAACCTGTTTCTCATGGTCCAAAATAAGTCACATCCATGTTAGAAATTTTTTACAAATTAACCTGTTGGTTCGTTTTCTATGGCCTAGTTTACTAATTTGCCATGTCGTTAGCACAGATTGATGGCAGTTTGAGAAATACAGCACTACCAGTTTCCTCCGCTTTGACCACCGAGCATACATAAATCCATCTAGAATCCACCTCTTCTTGATTCACTGCAGAGTATCTACTTCTTCAGCTTCATTTTGTCAAATGCTTTGAGAGCACTGGGGTAATAACTCAATCGGAACAGGTGTTCGTCAGGGTTGTTGTTGAGTCCATTATTGTTTGCTCTCTACCTGAATGATCTTGAAAACATACTTCCTAGGGGCGTCCAGGTTGGAGCAAATAAGTTCAAACTCCTTATGATGGCTGAAAGTGTCAGCGACCTCCAGGAGAGCATCGATTCCCTTTACCGGTAGTGTGAGAGGTGGGATCTTCAGGTAAAACTGGAAAAGTGCAAGATCATGATGTTTCATAAGGGTGGAAGACTATCTGAATCAAGCTATCTGAATCGTGGAAATTTAATTATGTCCCAGTTAAGATAGTAGCATACAAATTTCTGGGGATGACTCTGACTTCTGTACTCCCATTCGCTTCTCACCTCAAGGAGAAGGTTACTTCAGCCAAATGCAGCATAGCGAAAATGTACACCTCCTTGCTAAATCGTCCTCAGGTTCCCCTCAACGTAAAACACGAGGTTTTTCTGGTATCTACCCGCTCCATAGTATGTTACTGCGCTCAGGTGTGGGGTTTTCAGCAGTACAGAGTGATCGAGCAGTTGTTTAAACTCTTTATTAAGCGAATTTTTTATCTTCCCCGGAATACCCCAGACTATTTCCTACACTTGGAGGCGGGAGTCGAACCACAGTATGCCTACAATCTTTCCCTTTACTGTAGATATTTGCAAAAAGTGGCGAATATGCGTGCTGGCCGATACCCCCGCATTTTGGCAAAGGAGACGGCCAAACGCAAGGGTTTTTTTTTTAAATAAAGATTCGATTATCTTCGAATGAAAATCAGGGATTGTTGGTTGGAAAACAGCAGATCCAGTGCACCAGCGTCACGAGACCGTATTTACCGTCTTCTAGACCATGGAGTTAAATGCATGGACCTGACAGCGAAGTCTCAGCGGGCATTTATGTATGTTTGTACTTCGATGGGTGAGTAAGGCTCGTGGAGATCTGGAGAATGGTATTAGACAGGTTTACGAAGATGGGGATGTATCAAGGCAAAACTGTGCGTTTTGTAATATGATGGTACGTGAAGACGTCATTCATTTCTTGGCAGTCTGTCTGGTTCTTGGGGAATTCAGGATGATGCACTTTGGTTTGGCAAGGCTTACACATGATGATGTCATTGTAACACTGAAAGGGGTTAATTGGCTGCCTCTTGCAAAGTTTTGTAGTTCGGCATGGGCCTATCGTACCGAACTTGTGAGCCACTTTAATTGGGAGTAACAAATTGAATGTAATAATTAATTTAATCTGAATTTAATTCAATTATCGAATCTGTTCACCTAGTTATTCTGTTGTAATGTTATTGTTGTCTCTAGTTATTAGTTTTCATTCTTCTTCTAGTCTTACTAATTATATGCAGACTCTGACAGACGGGCAAAGCCCACAGTCATCTCATGTTTGTACTATAAAACTTGGTTTCTTTTCCTGTATCTTTCAAATACATGTATTTTCTTCTTTTTCTTCTTCTTCTTCTTCTACTAATCACAAATTATATGAAAATACTTATGAGCTGATCTGAAAACCTAATTTAGTAAGTAATCTCAAAAAGTTACAATGATCAATTACGAAATGGAAATCATCAATCGATCTCTTGTACCATTCAAAAATCATTTGGTATCAACCGTGTCTCTTTTTAATGGGAGGATGGAATTGCTTACAATAAAATGCTTGGTTGCTTCTGACCCGCCAATGCCGTATGGGTTAGACGCTGCAATGAAACATTCCTCGTACGATCAGCGAAATACGGGAATGTCGATCGTGGGGATTACATGGATGAGTGAGTGCGGTAAGTTCCCTCGTCCAAGTAGTATTCACACTTGTGTACAGTGAATCTTTCTCCACTCAAAAAAACGAGGCAATGAGTTGCTTCAAGCAAAATCTCCAGAGCGAATCGATCGTCCCTAAGGAGAAAATAGTCACAATCTACAATAGTTGTTGCGTTATTTTACTTTTTTATTTCACAATTCAACATTTAACATCATCACTTAAGAAAAAATTCACTAGGTAAGTACATCAAGATAAAGAAAATAAAGCTTGAAGATTAGGAAATGCGAAAGCGGGTTGTCCATCAATCCGGATGTTTGCTGAAGCGAACGCGTCACGGGATCCGACTTGTCATGTAGGTCCTTAGTCATTTGTTCAACGTTCCGCGTTAATGAACGTGAGAATCCCCACACTGTCGATAGGCATTGAACGACTCATCATTCTCTTTCAAGCGATGGAGGCCCTGTGGGAAATCATTAATATAATCCTCCAGAGAAGAGAGATATAAGGCGAATCTAAGCATCATTGCCCAAAATATCATTTATTTTCATTCAAGGTGAGGAAGGGGCTCTAAGTTCTGATGGGGTTTTTGTTCCAAGTTCCCCACTCTCACCGTCTCTTCGGCGTTCGATGGTTATTAAGGGGGAAATGGCAGTAGGAGGGACTGCGTTTAATAAAGGAGTGATAAGGGGCCGCCCCATGGCATACTTACCTCATAAATTCCGACGATAAAACCCGTGAAAAGTCTTGGTTGGGTCGCTTCGAGCTGGAAGGGCGAGGGAAAAACTCCAATTGGAATGATAGAAAGACAATAATGCCCTCGTTTGGAGCCTTGGCAAATGGGAAAACTATCGTCTTTCACCAGTTCTATCACAGAGTATTCTTTCCAAACGGGTGAGATCGGTGACTAACAATCACCATCCCCCATTATTTCGTACTGTGTACGCTTTAGCGAATCATTCCATGCATAGCGCTTTCTAGTTTTCTATCTCTATTGTCATGTTAAGTGCTTGATGTGATGACCTCAAAGTCTTTGCTGTTTTCATGGCTAGTGTACTTCAACTTACCAAGCCACCATCAAAGCAACAATCTTCTACCGAATTTCCAAATGTCAATTTCCACCCTCTTGACCTCTTGTGATGTTATAACCATCGTTTGCCGCCTCCACATGACCTGTGAATTACTCCTTGAAGGCTATTCTCCGAATTTTCCGCTGAAAACTATACTCTTTATACCTATATCACCAAATCATCACTGAACACATTGCGTACCTACATCTATACAGTAACGAATTTAAAAATATTGCGTACATCTTAGTGTATAATTAAGTGGTAATGTGAATTTTAATGTGGGTTGTTAAAATCCCCGAATTCTCCTGTCGTTAGGTAATTTAGTTAGTCTGCTTTATTCTTTCTCCAAATTTCATGACTAGGGGAGCATTGTAAGTTACACAATTTTTCCAGCTGATACATGAGTTTTGACTTGACTTTTAGGTCATTTAAGGGACTCGTTTAGGTTGAGGGGAAGGGTGGTGTCAAACTACAGTGTTTTCGCATCACCACCCCAAACTAGAATCCTGATTTCTGGAATAAATTTTTTTTCGCTTTTGATTTTTCGTTATAAACTTTTCTACACAATCAAGAAAACATATATAACTCCCCCTCTTCAAGATTGACTTGCCTAAGAGTTTCAAGATGTTTACCTGCTTTAAAGAAATCGAAACAAATAATCGTAGTATGGATGTAGCCTTCCTTTCATACTAATGGACCCAAGGTCATGCGATTAGAAACAAGATTTACTTTACATTTTGATGGTATTGAGAAGAATCAATATCGCAATGACAGATTTAACCCACGAAGGCATGATGTAATAGAACATTTATAAAATTTCTTTGTCATTCAGATATTACCCTAACACAATACCAATGATCAACCGTTTTACACTCTACGTATACGTACTTCTAATATTTCATATTTTTAAGAATGTAATTTTAATCAATTACTGATGTATGCATATGTTTTCTGTTACAGGTACGGTGTTTAGTAATCTTCGATTTCGTTTTTTAGAAGAGAAGATAGGTATGCTGGTATTGTCATAAAATGCTACCGTATTCTAGCCGAGTATAAGATTCAACTTCACGGGTATTCCTTACCTTCTTGGGTGGTTCCCATTCGGAGAAGCCTTTTCTGCTTTCATGGAGGTGTCCGTATCTTAATCACGATCTCGTTGATGGTGCGTTCCGTTGAATGCAAACCGACAGCTTTGCTTCACGTACATTGAGGTCTCTTTTACCACACGCGCTACCCCCCAGCTTAATTTACTGTCCCAGCACTTTTGGAGCATTCTATACATGATTCCTTCTCCCTATAAAACATGAATAACAATAACTATTTCATTATCTCGTTCTAACTCCTTTCGTTATCTATGGCGGTTTTATTCTAGGCCTCTGTGTACCTGTTAAGAGCAGGAACTGAATCACTAATTTAATTTGTAGATGCACAAACCTGTAGATTGTAAACCTTCTTTTTAAATGCAATCAAGTAAGTTTACATCAGCCGGTGATGCCAGATGATTTATGTACACCATTTCTATGAGGAATGCAACTTTTTCCAAGTATTTTAAAGCAAAGTAAGAAAAAATACGTAAATATCTGATAGTAAGTTTTTATTAAATTACAGTTGATTCAATTGATAAGCACTGAATTCATCAGAAGTATCTTCAAAATGCAGTCAGAAATTGGAGAAAATGTTGAAGAAATAAAATATATAGAGAATAAGGATCCATTCCCTTTGGGAAAAGTTTCGATTGAAAAGTTTTTTTTTCCTTTCACTCCGGGGCGGATCATAGGGCCTCAATGAATGTTTTCCATTCTGAACGATTTCCAGCCAGGCGCTTCACCTCCCTCCAGGACTTTCCCATTCGGCTGGCCTCTGCTTCTACAGACTGCCTCCAAGTTGCTCTTGGTCGTCCTCGTCGTCGAAATCCTTGTGGGTTCCAGTCCAAGGCTGACTTCTCCACAGCTCCTTCGGCCTTTCTCAGGGTGTGGCCTATCCAGCTCCATTTTCTCTTTTTTATCTCAAGAGAGATTGGTTTCTGCTGAGTACGACTCAGCAGTTCATCATTAGAGATGACTTCTGGCCACCAGATCCCTAGGATTCGCCTCAGACAGCGGTTCACAAAAACCTGGAGCTTTTTGGTTAGAGCCCTAGTAGCTTTCCACGTTTCACACCCGTAGAGGAGGACTGATTTGACGTTCGTATTGAAGAGGTGGATCTTGGTCCCTTGCGAGATACTTCTATTTCGCCAAACTGAGAACAGCTGCGCAAATGCGCCATTAGCCTTTCGATTGAAAAGGAAACGGTTTTATTTGATAAGGAAAGGAATCATTTGGTCCGGAAAAGGTTTCATAAAACAAGTTCAGCTCAGCTCTTGCTACACATTCATGTCAAGGGACTCTAAAGATTTAGGTTTCTAATTCGATTTTTAGGATGTCCCTTTGAAACAATGAGCAACTTCAATTAGAACTGATCAATGCTGGTGCGGGACGACCAAACATTAAAAAAAATAAAATTACTGAATACAAACCCTTTTTATCATAAATGAATGTCTGTGTGTGGTTAGTAGGGTGTGGAGATTGTTCGGTTTGATGTGTAGATGATCCCCTATATGTTGTATGACCCCCTCTGCGCATCCGCAAACGTGAAATCCTTGTTTCACGCATAACTCCGGGAGTTCATGACTGATTTCGATGAAATTTTCAGGTTTTGTTCGGACTGATGTAAAGATGGTCCTCGTGAGTAATTGGAAGAGAAAATAAAGTTTTAGTCTCGAGCTTGAAGTTTTTTCTGGACTCTATACAGCCGCTGTGCGGTGGGATGACGGCAGTTGGGTACTTTGCAACGACGCTGCAGTCAACCCAACATTATTTGATCCGTCATTGAACGATGCTTATATTTTATTTTTAGAAATGTCATAATAATTATTTATCACTTCAATCATCTATCCATTTAGCGTCAATGTCAATTTTTATTATTAGGTATATTTTATAGTTTGTTCAATAGTTGAACATGCCTACCTTTATTTTCTCAAGTTATGCTCCTGCATAACAATAAATTTACCCTAATTCAATATTTACTTCGCCTAATTGAACGAATTTCTTTAGTCAATAATAATTTTCAATGATCTATACAGTCACTTTATGGATACGAGGAAGATATGTGCCACACCCACTTGGCAGACGTTTTTTTCGTTTCCTTTCCGAAGTAGCTTAGGTATGTCTAGATGAAGTGCAACGGGCTACGTACCAACAAAACAAAATTTTCCGTGGAAGAAGTGAATAGAAAATGAAATTTATAGATATACAACCTTCTCGCCATAGGCATACATTCTTCCAGAAAAAAGTTCTTCTAAGTACACACTTCGAGTAGTTAACATCGCGACTCCTACTATTTGTTCTTAATGGGCTGCAAAGGAGATGGGAGAAGCAACTACTCCATTATATCGACCCCTTGCTGGAAGTCACAATCGAATTAGCGCACAAAATTACGTAGAAAACGGTACCCCTACAGAAATATGGTCTACAAACATTAGCATTTGTTTGAGAATCACCTTAATCAATTCATCGTCCCAGAAAACATAATGTGAATAATAAGAATCGCATTATGAGTTCTTCCTCTTCAGAGACTGATTCGAGCGATGTAAAATGTTCCGAAATCGGCCATTTGGCACCATTTTGCGGAAGGAACTTAGTAAGGTGAATTGAGCCGTTAAGCTATTTTTAAGGACACGTCTTAAAAATATATGTGTTATTTAAAAATTTACGTTGACCGAAGTATATTACCACTAAAATTGTCAAGCTCTTGTATTATTGCCCGCTCTAATCGCCCAACAGAAAATTAATATCAGAAGATCAGTATCGCCCGCACTGCTTTTACCCGTCTATGAGTTGCCCGCTGTCGGCTCTCCCAGTTCATTCGTGCTTTCACCCCCTCATAGCCTCGATTTCCTGAATAAACCCCGAGCCTCTATCAACCGAAATTGGGATTGTTCAAAGAATCAATATGGGGAGCGATCGTCGTTGTAGTATTCCATTTCCTCATTCCCGCCCTTACCTGCTGGCATTCTGGGGCAACCCAAATATTAGAAAACATAATTGAATACAACTGCTTCCAGACTATTTCAATATCTGATCCGTTCAAAAACTATAGCCGTACGTCTCTGTGTATATATGTATGCATGCGCTTGACCAATTATTCGACGCCTGCAATTCCTAACGGATTTTCATGCTTCTTATTTTGTTAAACCCCAGTTTTATTTTTTACCCATTTTTGGGATCCTCATATTGTTCTACCCCGATGTTAGTCTTCTTATACTGCTACCCTCGGATGATAATACTTATAAATAATGGCAAACATATTTGAGAACTCCCAATATTCATTGAGATCGATGGTGAATGGAACGAGTTAAGCATGTTTATAAAATCACGGTTTTAATTCGACTTTATTAATTTTTTTAAATCTAAAGTTTAGTGTAGTTGTGCAGCAAATTTTCTTTCTGTTCGGAAATTTGTTGACGGGAAGGGGGAGGGAGCGAACGATAGACAATTAATTCAATAACAGCTGTTTTGCTTCCTTTCTTGTTCGATTAAGAACTTCAGTCTAGGCTTCAACCGTCATTTGCAACTTTAAAATTTACTTATAGAAGAGGGTCAACATTGATGAATCGTAATATCTTCACCATTTCATTCTGATTCTAATTATTGATATTCGTTTGACCCCTCCTTAAGTTTAGTATTACATCGGAACTCGGAAACTTAGTATTTGTTGTCGACAGAGAAGGGGAAGATATTCGTCCGAAAACGAGAACTAGTG
This sequence comes from Creontiades dilutus, assembly GCA_031894815.1. Lineage (NCBI taxonomy): Eukaryota > Metazoa > Arthropoda > Insecta > Hemiptera > Miridae > Creontiades > Creontiades dilutus. Next base: position 844,105 of record JAVIWC010000944.1, read on the forward strand.
TATTAAAGTCCTAACTACCTAATTAGCCATTAAACTCCTGATTTTGAGAACATCTATCAATTTGTTTATTAGATATAGGTTTACTTGAGCAATATATATCAGAAACCAAATTTAGAAAAATTATAGACTTGAAAAATTTACAAATAAACTAGCTGACCCGGCAAACGTTGTTTCGCCTTTTAAATAATTTCTAGTTTAAATGGCGAATCCATACCGAAATGAGTGAGTGATGAGTAAAGTAGTTGGTAATGACAATGCTAAGATTCTCAATAGCAATCAATGCTTAGCTGATCGTACATAGCATCGCTGAATGTTATCGTTAGATCGTTGCACCGTGTACGATGTTGATGGAATATATCTCAGTCATTGAATCTTCGTGATTATCCCACAATATCTGGCTCGAGCTGGCAAACATGTAGTGACACCGATATAGTGTGGCATTTCACTCACCAGTAAAGGCGCTGTAAATTTTAAGAATCTAAGATTGATAACAATAAGCATATATCAGGACTAAACTTTATTAATAAAAATCCTAAATGTTTATTTTCATAAAAACAATTTTAGATTTGTCATAAGCTAAGGAAAACTTTAACTGAAGTACTATTAAAAACGCTATAATTCATCAGTTATCGAGCGGGATGATAATGATTAAATTACTAACATGGCTATAAAAAATAGGGGTTGGTGATAAAAAAGTAAAAATTTAGAGTTGTATGTATTTTTAATGCCACATTATACAAAAATAAAAACCAAAAAATTCGTCCAAAAATTGAAAAAAAAAATGTTAAGGGAGAACAAACCTTATCACTTAGGGGTGTGAAAAATAGATAGTAGCCGATTCTCAGACCTACTGAATACGCATACAAAATTTGGTAAAAATTGGTAAAGCCGTTTCGGAGGAGTCCGGTGACTTACACTGTGATATGGAAATTTTAAATATTAGATATTGGCTACAGGTAATTAATCAAATAGTTCATCTTTAGTATTAATTTGAGGTATTTCGATCTTCTAGTCATTACAATAATAACATCAACTAAGTATTTATCCACACATATGGACATTCCTGTGATGCATGCATTACTTTTCTATATTTTTTTGTGAATCACCTAGCCCCCCTCGTCGCTTGGTAGCTCTAAGTATTTATTGTAACCTAAATTTTTCCCTGAAAACATAATAACAATAATTGTTGTTTTTATGGACTTTATTGCGAAATTTAATTCAGAACATTTTAAAAATGTCTTTCAAGTTGGGTACGACCCGGCAGGGATTGATTAACATTTATGCTGTCAAATCCACCAACGAGAAACAATATAAACTGAATAACATGACTTCTGCTGGACTCATATGTGATAATAATGAGTAAGAACTTCCCACTTATTCTACTACCCTAACCAAGCAACGCCTGGTAAACCATTAGCGTTATAGCCAAGATAATTAAGAAAATTTGGAACCAAAACAAATCTTTCTACCGTCCTATCTATATTCGTACATGTTTTGTATAAGTATATTCACTCTCAGTAGACGCTCAAGAGATTAATAAGAAAAAGGAACGCGCGGAACAGAGGCATAGAAAACGGGATTCTGAGACTTTAATCTTAATTGTAATAACTTAAGGCGGCAAAGAAGGGGTTCTGGGAGGGGGCGGGGACTTCATCACGGCAAAAACTTTAATCAAAAGACGACCCACTTCGAAAAAGTATAACTTTTTCGGTCTTTTCATCGACCCCCTGCTTCATTTTTCGGAAGGATACGGTCCTCTCAAATGCAAATTAGAGTAAGGGAGTAGGTTTGACCGTACACATTTCTCTTTACTTCAAGACGGCAGCTCTCCACGAAAATCACAGTGTTAATTATGTAGATTCCCTCTCCATGACTCCTTGTTCCACAATTAGGTCTGTAACTGTGGAATAAAATTCAAGTTTTTCCAGTGGAATCTCTTTAAGAAGTATAATATTATTACCTACACTAGTTTTTATCCAGTTTAAACATGTTCTAATCATCTACTGAAGACAGGAGTAAGGTTGAGAATGACCTACGTTTGAAAATTTGCCGGTTGAACATGAACTTCAACTAGTGGTACTCGGGAGTAGCACTAGGTTAGTATATTCTGGTCAACAAGGGGCCAGACCTACCCTACCATCACGACCTCAAGGTCTTCCGGGTCAGGTATAACCATTGCGCCGTCCCGAACTAGGCCGATCACTATTGTTTCCAAGTCTCCCGTAGGAAGCAGAAGCATTGCTCTCGCTTACGGCAGATGAGCTTATTTGTGGATAAAATCCAAGTTTTGTATCGAATTATACACCACTCCAAACTATTTTTGTTCTGTGGTGAGTATGTGTGTGTGGGTAAAGAAATACCTAATTTTCCATTGGGTACTTGTCATAAATAATACCTTTCGACCAAAGGATTTATTCAACCAAAATGTTGTTGAAATGTTTAAAGGATAATGAATGAGGGTTAATGAAACTAAGGAGATAGCGTACTTAGCAATGGGCTGGAGATAACGCATAATACGACATCCCCCCCCCCCTTCATTTTCTTCTAGGCTGCATAGTTCTGTGGGATCTTCTGACTTCAACAAGTAGTACTGGGGATCGTCACCATACATGCTGGTTTCGAACTTATGGATCCGATGATGATTTGTGTTCAATCACAAGTGACCCATTTATTTACTAATTCAACATGTTGCCCTCGTGTTTTCAATTGTTTTGACTGTTGACAGATATTCAACTAATAAAATAGTTACTTCTAACAGTTGCTAAGAATCTTGAAAATTTCAAGACAGGGTTCTCATTGCGGCATAAGAGGTCAGTGCCCGCAGGCGAAAATTCAAATCCAAAGATATCGTTAAGCACCTGACGGATAAAACGGGACTTTCACCGCGAAATGATGACGTCTTAGCTTTTAATAACAAAGATTTAAAAAATGCTTATATATTATTTATAACTACCCCATTCTACATAAATTAATTATTAGTTGAATTTTATAATAGTTTGAAGTAGTTTGATACTTACTAAGAGGGTTGGAGGCTTTCTAACCTACATTTTATCAGCAATGTAAAGCTTGCTTTGACGTTTGCTATAATTATTAATGTACGAATAAAATCATACTTTATTTAAAACGTGTAAGTAAAGGCACCCTATTATTCTAAACCTCCTTCATTTCCGTGTTCAATACCAATAACGGCTGCTCTAGTAAAATATCTTACTTTAACTTATTATTTTCAAATATAACCCATTTTAATCGTCCAAGATAGAAGAAATTTTTACCCCCACCCCCACTTATAGGTCTACTAACTTAACGTATTGAAGAGTTTATAAAAACTCGAACAACAACATTAACATTAGGAATTTTGTATGTTTTCATTCGTTTATCCCGAAATTACAATCATTGGCAACACATGAAACCCCCCAGTGATCCAACAACAACGCTTGTTATAGGTAATTATGATCTTACATCTCCCATTCTTGGAAAATCACACTTCATGTGTCCACTCGATTTGGATTAATAACACCCACCATGTTGTCAGTTTTCTTGCCGTCGGCCCATCAGTGATTTCTGAGCTCTCGAAAAGTCTACTAATTGCAATTGACAAAGGTCGAAGCATCGATATATTTCTTCGAATGACTCCCCCTCCCCCCTCTGGTGATGACGGTAAAGATCGGGTGCCGTTTAATGGGTGATGGTCCCCTCTTCTTTTCTGTCTGGAATGTAAACATTGAAGCTAATGTCCAAATTAGTTTCCTCGCTTGTACATCACCTTCACGAAAACGAAGATGATCAATTTTCACAGGTTGAAGCTCACTGGGCAAAATCGGAACTCCAGTTCTTAGTTTCCTTATTATCAGACGTTTTGTAGGACCGTTGATACAATTGAAATTGAAGTTCCAAAATCCAGTTTTCTTGACCTAACCAATCTGAACGGGACCTCAAATATCCTGGTTTGCACATCCTCACGCTAGGTAGCAATTTCCAACATCTTGAAAGTATCAGACAGCCCATGTCACTCGGGAAAGATGCATCCCCCAAGGATGTAAGAACCCCATAAGTGGTTGGAGCAGTTCCTGAGTCAAATCGCAACTAACAAACAAAAACAAAAATCCTTCCTCCGAAACCATGTGGGTGGTGCCTATCGTGTTAGGAGGTGGAACGTTCACGTATACAGACCTATCGACAGCAGAAAACTCTCTTATGAGGTAAAAAATCAGTGCTGGTCTACTGGAGTCCACTTAGACCGCTAAGTTTCTGTATAAGGGTCAACAAGGGGCCAGACCTACCCCGCCATCACGACCTCACGGTCTTGCGGGTCAGGTATAACCGTTGCGCCGTCCCGAACTAGGGTGATGAGTATTGTTTCCATCTCCTCCTCCAGGAAGCGAAACCATTGCTCTCGCTCTCGGAAGATGAGCTTCTTTGTCCATAAAATCCAGGTTTTCTCTCGGATTCTAGATCATTCCAAACTATTTTTGTTCTGTTTGTGTGTGTGGGTAAAGAAATACTTACTATTCCTCTGGGTACTATTTCCGTGCTTCGTACAGTTTTAATATTTCGTCGGGACTTACCTCATCTGAGTGATTGATGGATCTTACGCCATATCATCGGCATTCTCACATTGAATATAAATGAGGATTGTAGAATTGTGGTGGTACTATAGAATCAGACATCAATTTAGATTCCAATTCAAATGTTGAGACGGAAATTTCAAAAGAAATTTTGACTACTTTATAACTGCATTCCACATCGCGAGACGGAGTTTCTGGTTTGGTAACTACTCCAAATTCGTTAATTAAAAGTTTAGGTCAAGTTTCATTTCATGAGTGGAATTGGCTTGCGTTCATGATTTGAATTCAAATTTTCACAGGATAGAGCTATTATTAAATTTCAGGAGATATGCATGGAGCACGTAAATCTGTTCTTAACCAAAATACCTATTTGGATTGATCAGTTGATCATATTTGATCCTGAAATTCAATAATCGCTCTATACTGTGAAACACGCACACTCCAAAGCTTAGTAGAAATTCAAATCATGAACGCAAGCCAATTGAATAATAAACCCCAGTGAAAGAATTTGCAGCTTTTTTTTTATTGAACCTCAATACCCCCCCCCACAATAAAAACATCCATAATTTATCAAGTCCTTTAGCGCTCGTATTGCGTTAAAACTTCCCCAAACCCAAATTTAAACGATGTAGCCAAAGGTAGACTGATGTAGAGGAGGCACACAAATATGATCAACTGATCAATCCAAATAGGTACTTTGGTTGAGAACAGATTTACGTGCTCTATGCATTTCTCCTGAAATTCAATAATCGCTCTATCACCTGTGAAACACGCACATCCAAAGCTTAGTACAGATTCAAATCATGAACGCAAGCCAATTGAATAATAAACCCGAGTGAAAGAATACTTATTTACCCCAGTAATAATATTTACCTATATATTATCAGCGTTTCATACATATCAGAATGCTTCAACCCGTGTATCGCCTATAAACTACAAGTATCCACATCGGCTATCACTCCAGTAACCACATTCACTACAACTCGACGCTATCAGCATCCCTAGGTTACAAACAAACAATAATAAACCAAAAAACGCAAATTTTGGCACCATAAATCGGGCCATACATAGTTTGACCTAGTTAGGGGCTCATTCGATGGTATGTTCTCCAAATAGGTAAATATTTAGGCCGATTCGACTTGTTTTGAGGATTTTAGGGATTTTACAAAACCTTGACAGCCCTTAAAAGGCATTTTAAATTGAGGTTGAAGTCGGGACAAATGGATTTTTCTGAAAACAACAACGTTTCGGGAAATCAGTACGGCGTACGGCGTACGTCGGACGGACGGAAAATTTCTTATTGCAGATTCGGGTTCTACACCCTTTGAAACGTAAATCATGAAATTTTCAGGGGGGGTAACAATTTTTTTTCCAGAGCGATTACAATGGTTTATTATTGAATAATAAACCAAAAATGGAGGTCAAATTTTATCGCATGAGTGGGATTAATGAATTTTGATTCAAATCGTCGACACCTGAATCTTAATAATGATTTCCAGACAGGGATTCAACTGCCTTTATTATCGCCTTCTGATTCGGAATCAGAAACAGTCACTTCAAGGAACAGATCGACCTTCTTTATATCGAATATTAATAGAAAAATGCATCTAGTAACGCAACCGGTGGAGAGCCCAATAGTTTGGTCGTTACTAGAAAGGATTTTTGAAGTGAATGGCAGTCTGTCACAAACAACCTTTCAAATCAGTATTGGCATGACTCTTATAAACCAGGTACAGAGGAACATTAATTCATCACATGCTACATCATTGAATCAATATCGTCCGGACACACATACCACTGGTATCACCGCAGAGATTTCAATTTGATAAACCATAATATGGTATTAATAATATACCAGTAAGCATAATAACATATTATGTTATGTCCCATATCGTCGTAATGACCTCTGCAGGTAAATGAAACAGAAAACGTCAATTGACAGTGGACATCCCTGATGTAGTAGCAGTAAGTGACCAGCAAAATGACTTACTAGCTGAGAAAAATCATAGAATCGTTGGAATTCTGAATAGTCACGTTTTGACAATCCTCAACAAAAATAATAGTGTTTTTTCAGTTTTCCAATACAAATTAGTGGTGTTTTGTGGTATCAGTGATTACTAATGTCATGTTATATTAGGTAATGAAGTAAAATCTTAAAAATTTCAAGTTCGTCCAATTACCGGACCCCCGTCGTCAGTACAGGCATGCTTTTAAGACGAGAGAAGCATTTTTCAAGTCCTCGCATATGAGAAACTAAAATGTGCACGGGGTGGGAGTGAAAACACTTTCAAAAAACACATGCAAAAATGATAGGGCGGTAGAAATGAACCGATATAAGTTTTCGTTCTACATTTTACAATAAATCGTGGAAATGACTCCTTGTTCCGCTTTTGGGGATGTAAGTGTGGTAAAAAATTCAAGTTTTCCAGTAGAATCTCTTTTAGAAGGAAGTATAATATTATTATATCCAGTTTAAATAAGTTACAATCCTCTTCTTGGAGTAGCACCAAGTTGGTATATTCTGGTCAACAAGGGGCCAGACCTACCCCACCATCACGACCTCACGGTCTTCCGGGTCAGGTATAACCACCGCGCCGTCCCGAACTAGGGTGATGAGTATTGTTTCCTGATCTCCCTATAGGAAGCGGAGGAATTGCTCTCGCTCACAGCAGATGAGCTTATTTGTGGACAAAATCATTAATTTTATGATAGAGATAGAGATGAATTGATTTAAGTTTTCGTTCTATAGTAAATCATATACATATCAATAAAACAAACACATAAGTATGTAACTTCAAATTTGATTATGCAGTTGGAAAGAACGCTAAATATCATAACTTCTTGATGGAAAACCAAGTTTTTTTTAATAAGCCAAATTGATGAAAAATATACTTTTGAAGAAGAAAAATCGTAAGATCTAGAAAATGTCCACTTTTCCAGGAGTTCTGTCCTTCTGCTGGATAAATGTCCACCGGTATAACAATAATATAAAAAAATTAACCTAGCAGTTAGTGGAAAAATTAATTTTGAATGCGGATAAACGTGGTCTTACGGTTAAATCCACAATCACCCAAAATACTACAAAAATTAGTTTGCTTCATTTAAAAAAATCAACCTTTAGTGGAAAAAATGTGAATAATAAACGTGGGTTTTTACGATTAAATCCACATTTTTCACCCAAAACCCATTTACTATAAAAATTAGTTTTGCTTCGGATTTTTTGTATTAATTTTTGATGAATTTAATGGTATCCCTCTGAATCAACAGTTCAACGTTATAATTGGTAAAATACTATTCGCTTAGAACATCTGACCAAAGGAAAGGGGCTGAAAATCCCTTATTTGTAATGCGAGGAGGCCCAAGAGCCATTCGATTCATAACCACTAACTTCAAGCGTAAAATATTTTTTGATAATACCGTCGGATTCATATTTATACATAATTACTGTAGACTGGAATTCATCTCTGGATCACAGAGACCTGTAAGGGATTGAAAAGTGGACATTTTCATTATTTGAAAACCCTTCTTGGAGTTCATTTTCATTCCGTGAATCCCAAAGCTTATTCGAAAAACGTTGGTTTTCCATCAGAGAGATAATAAATTTAACTTTTTCCAACATTATACTCAATTTAAGGTTATTCTCTCTATTGAGAAGTTATGACCATTATTTACCAGTTGATATAACTGAAAACTAAGTTATGTAAAACATGTTTTTACTTTTTTTGCAAATAAATTGTGTACTGTATCCCTGCCCTGTTGCAGTTACAGAAGGTTAACACTTCTATGTATCACTACATCACTATTTATTTTCCGAATGATCATTAAGATCAACAAATACAACGGTGGATATTTATTCGGAGAATAAATTGTTACGATTTTTGTGTATGATTATTTAACTTGCCTGTACTAGATCTCTTATCGTTCCCAGGCTTCATCTTATACGTTTCAACGTACTTTGCATATCCTGGTATTTTATCCAACTAGAGATCCAAACTAATCAGGCTGGCATACCTTCACTACCCTTAGCGTAATTAGATTCGCCGTCTTAATTGCAACCGGAGTGTCAGAAGTGAAGTGTAGACGCGCACAATAAATAGCTGCCACGCGTTTGAATGCGAAGGCTCGTACGATAAGGCACGTACTCCCGTCTGAAAGCCGTTAGGGTAATTAGGGATTACTGAGATCCCTGCTACGGAGATTACATTTATGTCAAACTGTTAATGGAAGCCTCAATGCATGCAAACGAAGAAAAGAGAAGATCTTTTAGAATAGATCAACCTACTAACTTTTGTTTTCTACTGCAAGCTGTTATGGTTATATAATGATGATAACATCATACCAAAGTATAATGCAATACATTTATATAATTGGCCATTGATATGAGAAATTAATTGAGATAGCGTAGATGTTGGTAGGGGGCATATTGATGTACGTCTCAATGGCCTGTACGTAGATCGTCACTCACACTGCTGCCCCTGTAAAGGCGATAAACCGAAAAAACTCCCGATGATTGAATTATCTAGAGGATTTTATATAATTTATGAAGATATAGTAACTATAGGGACAACTTTGTCACTCAGTCGTAGGTAACTGTAAGCTTTTGGCAATGAGCAACCCCAACTCACTAAAGCAGAAAGTGTTAGAACCAAACAGTTTAGTTTAGTGATGGCTTAGGAGACAATATTAATCTTCAACGAAAAATTATTCGACTATAGCATCCCTCGAATAGGACATTTGCTTCAAACTTGATGGCGCCTCCACGATGCGTTTCTTCTGATTCGGTGTGTGTATTTGACTTTAAACCTTGAGGATTTGTGTAACCAACTGGTGGCCTGGTGGGGCCTGGCTTAGACAGATCAACAGGATATCGATAAAGTCAAGTTCAGGAACGAGATTGCATTTTCCGTCGTCCATCGTCAGTAGTTGAGAGCGTGGGACTTTCAGTTTCGCGATAAAAACCATTTGCACCGATTTCAACCGTTGATATCAAATGTCCATCTTCTCAAACAGTTCTGTTCATTTCCAGCGAATGCCGCAGCTGAAGAAATAATTTTCTCCGATAATGAGGTGTGTTTGGTTTGATAATCCAACTGATGGCCGTCGGATTGAAGTTTTTCTGTGCGCAATAGGTAGTAAGTAAGAGGGATGACATTTTTTTATTACAACTATTTTGTCCAAAAGTAGATCACAATGTACGAGACAACCAAAATAATTGATTGTGAGTCATGAAATTGATTTGCACAGTGTTGCAAAAAAGTTAGAAATAAGAGAGTTGATTGTCGAATCTTTGCTCCTAGTTTCCGTAACTGAGGTAGAAAATACTTGAGTAACAAGCTTCAGCTTCTTTCGCAACTTACTCTCGAACAAGCTGCTTAACTTTCCCTTGAGCCTTAAGATCAATTTCTTCCCAGGAAATGGATCTCAAACATGAATACATAGCTCTCTCCAGGTTCCAGATGGCAGGGGTTACCACGAAATCCTACGCAAGTAATAATTCTCAAGGGTGATAAAAGAGAACGTGTAGTCATGACTGGCTCTGAAGCTTGGCAGAACTTTTTTGTTTGGAAGACCGAGTGTGTCAAGTGTTCGGGACATTATATCTGCTATGGCTTAACCCAGGCCACATCATATACCTTCCAGAGATACTTGACGTTCTGGAGCAAGTTTGTCTAATCACCTAATCACTGTTCTACGGATGTCACTGTTAATATGGGCTAGGTTTTATACGGAGACTGCGTCATACTTGGTCATTTTCACCGCGCTAGTTGTATCAAAGATTCCAATCTATTGGTCCAACTGATCTACAGATTGCTATATGAACAATGAAATAAATTTACAAACAATTGATGTAACGATTTGTGATGTTTCCATACTTTTTGGTGATGCGAGTACAGCAAACAGTTTATCCGACCTCCGGATAAACAGTGGACTCCGTAAAAAGTGGTCTAGGAGGTTATGGCCGGGGTACAAACAAACTCTTGTACGGCAAGTACCAGCGATTTCCGCGAGGAGAACAGGCATCGCTGATGACACGTTTTTAGCAACGGGACAGGTGACTATTCAAATCTTCAACAAGCTCTAATATGCGAGTGTGACTTGGCGAAATTTTTCGTCACCCCTTTCCTCAAAACTTTTATTCGTAAATTTGTCACCCGTTTCTTCAAAACTTTTATTCATAAATTGGTCACCTCTTTCCTCAAAACTCATATTCATAAACGAATACTTTCGGCCCTAAGTCATAGGAAAAATGAAATGATGCACAAATAAAATTTGATATTAATGTTTCCAACCGGCCATGGGAAACGATCGACCAGACACGATGTGAAGAAGGGGACGAATCTCCTTAGTGGGGGATTTTTCTCCGGAATATGAAGGAAGAGGAGGCAAATCGGGTTGGGAAACGAAGGAAGGAGACCAGGGATCTTTTGCGTCGTCTACTGCTGGAAATAAATCCCTTGGTCGTGATTTCCTCTAAACCAGTAGGTAGGTTCGCTTTTAATCCTCCTAGCCCCCAATAGTAGTAAATATGATAAACTTTATAAAAATTCAAAGGAAACCAAAGTTATTCTTACATAAACTCTTAAATTTACTTCTTAGTATCGATCTATAACTCATTTATTCAGAGTTATGTCCCCGAATCAACCTTACAGCATCAATCCTCTTTCGAAAATTGACATCTTTATAGAAGAAGCCAAGACCTACAAAATAACGTCTTTGTGGTTGATATCATCGTTCAAAATTAAATTGTATAAGTCAAACTTTTTTCCAAGTGTTACAGTGCTGATAAAACATAATAGAAATCAAATGGTTGTCTGAGCAATCTAGTTCTTTCACTTTGTCCTTATTTCAAAATAAAACTTTCTTTATTGTGTAACTTGAATCATTAATCCTCCATTTTCTTTTTCTTGGAAAACCCGGAATTTTCACACCTGCAAAGTTTAATTGAAACAGCAGAACTCATTTTAATGTCTAATGAGCTTGAACTCAAATCTACGGTATTTTTCAAAATTAATTAAAATGATGTATAGTTGTTTCCTCTTGATTGAAAACAAAAGGTTGTTAATATTTTTTTTAATGTGGCTACCAGGAATTTGAACACACCTCACATGATAGGTAGGCTTTTGGAGGATCCGGCCAGGATTCTGTCAAAAGGAACTGATATTAAGATTTAAAATGTTTGATTTCCTATCCTTTTCACAGTTTCCAAATTATTCTTTGTCTAGCTCAAAGCCTTGTTAAATATGAGTTTAATTTGAGTCAATTATCAAAATTTTCGTTTAAGTCATATGAGTTGTCGTTTTGTCTCCTCTCCAGCTTGCCTGCTAATTTCCAAGGGAAGGTGGATGAAATCAGAAAGGGGTTCTGGTTTTGGTGGAGGGAGAAGGAACTTCACTATCAAGATTTGGAAATGGTGTTAATAAATTAAATTAAATTTTGAGGATGATCACACAAATCCACTATCGTGTTTGCGGTCTATGATTGCTAAACATATGATTTCTACCCTGTTTGTTCCCTTCGGAAAGATAAGTTTACCAGGTATAGTTTTCTTAATGTTGGCATCCGTTCAACAAAAAAACGTAAAGTCAAAGGTTTTGTAACCCCCCACGCCACCTTCCGTGAAATTATATCCTGTTCCCATTGGGACGTGGAAAAAATGAATTCAAATGTGCATAAATCGACCGTGCTTCGGAAGTGAGTTCCAGTTCATGAATCGTAAGCAGGTTTTATAACCCGGAATACGAAAACACCACAGCTGGTTTTATGTGACCTGAAGGGTCCTAAGTGAGATTTCCGAAGGAAAGCTTGAACGATAAAAGTTGCTTGACTCTAGGGCGATATATTTTTGCATTCATTCCTTTCTTCATTCCTTCTTCCTAGAATCGCTGAAAAGTTTTATGGTTCGAACGAAGAAATCGGGAACAACGGGTCCGCGTTAATTATTTCGGGAGCTTAGAAGTCCTATCACATTTTCGTTTGAATGGCCTTCCAAGTTTCCTGATCATTCATTCTACACTGCACAATCTCAATAGTGTTTTCTTCGTCTGGTAGCGTGGATTTATTTTCAAAAATGTTTTTGACAGGTAGAATAAAAATAGCGCGAACACAGTCAGGGAAAGATTTTTGTGCATTGTGCGAACAGCACACGAGTAAGAGGAACGGAACTTCAGCCTGAAACCAAATAAACTGCCCGGTAAGGACTAAGATACCAAAACTTTTACATAAGAGTCATTTCTCTCCCCTCCCTCTCAGAGGTTGAAAGTTGGAAAAGATGCTCAAGGGAACTACTCCCTACAATACCGGCTTTCGGTGAATCACTATATGACCAAATATATGTCCCTGAATTTCGAGGATGTTGTTAACGAGGTAACCAGGGGAATATTGTAAGATCTAAAATTTCCTTACCTATTTCGATTCCTTGAAAATCTAAATTTAAAGTTTTCCAACCCATTGTTGTTGGAATTTTTTACTAAATAAGGGCGTTGGTTAACAAATTATCAGGTCCTTACATCCCCGAACCTTTCTAAACCTTTCTCCGAACCTTTCTTCATCTTCGAACTATCAACAGATAATAAAATTGCCCTTTTTACTATCAAGAAGTGATATCTTATTTCCTATTTTTGTGTTATGATGAACTTGACTCCACAAAACATACTTCACAGTAGTGGACACCTAAGAGGAATGTGCCACCGTCATACCTGCTTTTTGCCGTATTCAACATAAAATTTTGAGGCTCGGTTTTAGTATAATTTAGTCCTAAATTTCGAAATTACCTTTAAAAAACTTCAATTTTCGGAATCCACGAAATATGAAACAACAAACCATGAGGGGAATTAAACTAGGATCCCGAAATCCATCAAAAATCCGTTCCTATTATGCTTTCTATGTATTTCCCCCTAACTATAGGACCTATGTTCATAAGAATTGGGTCAATTTCGATTCAAGTGGCCACGACAACGGATAGTTCAGAAATCTCATCATCTCTTTTGGCCTAAAGAGTAAAATTGCGGCGTTGAAATATTACAATTCGATCTACACTTAACTTCACAGAATCAAGATTTATAGGATTATAGGGTGGGTAAGAAAATTCTAATAGGGGTAAGTTGGTTGGGTTTATCTATCTAGAAAGACATATCAAGTTGAAAATGAAGCTTACCTAAAATGTATTCAGCCTCAACCTAAGCCCCCCCTAGGCCTCCAATATCAGTAATGTCATCAAAGGAGGAAGTTACGTCAACCTCATCTGCATTTCCAGGCCCTTAGGAACGTACCATTTATTCATCAGGTTAGTTGAGCTAGTTGATACCTTACTTGACCTCTTTTCCGTATATTGAGATAGATGGCATTTGCTTAACAACAGAATTCACCATATAATAAATACACGCTACGTTCACGTTACGTTATATATACACATGTTTCGTATTAAATGCACGGAAACACGTTAAAAACACGGTACATGCTGTATTAGTACCTTTTCTAGCTAATCTGTCTCGTTATTTGTGCTGATTTCAAACATAAATTATTTTTCGCCATATTAATATAAAATAGTGTAATATCTTGCAACGTATTTCTACAAGTGAAATTGAGCCGACTCAATCGGCATGTGTATTTTTTTCAACGGAATAACGATTAAATAAAATATAAACTTTTTTTAAACTGATACCGCTCAAATTCTGATGTCTGTTGAGTAAGTACGAATCGATTACTACACTCTAGTTAGACTTAATAATAATTTATTGTTTCCCTCAACTATAAGACTATGGCGTGGAATGTAATGAGAATATTGAACACATTTCAATGATTTAGGTTCCTACACAACTATTTGTGAGCGAATATATTCTTAATTGTATATATTAAAATAGTATGGGTGTAATAATGGTTCGACATTAACTGGGTAAAAATTAATGTGATTTTTGACATTAAGAGCGAACTATGTGATGAGATTTAATTAGTGTTCGTATTTAATTTAAGACTGAATTAGTAGTACCTTCTCATTTTATGAAATGAACATGAATCCAACATCGGAGAGATATGTAGAGGGAGAGAGATATAATAAAAAAAAAAAAAATAAAAATAAAAAAAAAAAGAGAGAGAGAGAGAGAGAGAGAGAGAGAGAGAGAGAGAGAGGGGAAAAAAGAAAGAAATAGATGAAAAGAAGAGATGGAGAGATGACTCTCAAAGACGGAGCAGCGAAGAGATGTAAAACTGAACTCAAAAGCACTAATTATCACCCTAACTAGTTTAAAATGATCCAATGAAACACCTATACTACTGAATTCCAGATCAGCTTAACATTAGGAAAAAAGTCAAAGCTGAGTTTCACTACAGATTGCCTTATCTACTTAAAAACTGAACAAAGTATACCTAAGGTAACGGCACCGGTAGTGGCCACTGCTCCAGTAGTGGCCATTTTAAAGTTTATATTTGAGAAATAAGGATTCCCGGTCTCCTAGTGGCTTCAAACTTGCAGGAGCTCATGTCATCTTGTAGTCAGAGGTTGAACTAGGAGTGCGCAGAGCATCATTGGAAATTGTGGTAAACTTCTCAATATGACCGTCCCTAGTTTCCTCGTTTGTTGGGCTGTATCCTAGAGCTTCTACTGAATAGAATCAATTTTGTTCATCTGGTATTGAATTTAATGATATTAAACACGTAAGGAGGGCAAAATGTCAAGTGGCCACTACTGAGACATGCACGTGGCCACTACTGGAAATTTCGTAATTTGATGTGGCCACTACTAGATCAAAATAAAGGTGTGAGAAAAAATTAATAAAAAATAGAAAAATTGTTCTTTTGATAGTTTTAGGCAATGGATATGTTAGGGAAGAGTCGGGCTATATTCTAATTGAGTCCTGAAGAAAGTCAGTACTACTGTTGGCCCACAATTGTCAAAACTAAAGAAAAAAATTCTTAACTGTGGCCACTACCGGTACAATGGTAGTGGTAACGACCTTACTTACTTCCACTTTCATGTGAACGTAATCTGTAACTTACGGAGTAAAAATTCTTTCATAGGTAGATATATTTTTGTTTTTCACAGTGTACAACCTCTCCATTAATTTTCTAAATTTCTCTATTTTGAACATCTTTACGATTCACTTAGATTCGACTATGCATCATTACAATAGTGGACCTAAATAATATATGTTCTATTGTTCATTAGTTAGTCCATTGATTATGAGTGAAACTTTTGTCCGGAATATTATGATTTGAAGTGAACCTGTACATCTAGTCTTACACAAGTGATAAGTTTTTCGCCTGAAGTCCTTCACACATCCAATCTGCGATGCGATCTAGCTTCTTTGGATTCCTGTCTATTCTGTGGTAAGCACATTTACCATTATACTTTGGGAAAGTACTTGATGCGTACCATTATCGTGAACAATTCTCTCGTGTAGTCCTTGTCTCAGGCTATCTGAGGCGAAACGTCCTGTATTGTTACCATTGTAATTCATAAAAACTACTGCTCGCATCTTTCATTGTGATAACAATGAGCCGCGAAATTGAATTTCGAACAAGGTGTGTGAGTTTTGATCAGAAAATGTGTTAACCACACATATTGTTGAAATGGTTCCAGAACAAGTTATGTACACAAAACTAGTCATAATAAACTATTGATAAACTAATCCCTCAATTCACCCATTAACTCTAAAAACGATTTGCTTATAAAATTATGATCAGAAATAAATACCTCACTCAGCGCAAGAGCAATAATAAAATTCACCTATCATCACTTTCTCAGGTTTTAGTTGCTCGATCTTGCTACAACTGGTAAGGTTTACTGTTTATTGGTAACATAAGCAATACAATATAATATAGAAGAAATGGCCGTTTACTTCAGTAAGCCGCTTATTTATTAAAAATATTATTCCTAGAAAATGTATGCCAAAATCAATTAGACCGGTAAATATAATTAATGTCACGCCGCTCGAAACGAGCATCAAGTGTCCGCAAGCGCTTTGAAAATGTTATTGGTATCATCATTATTTTAAGCAGAAATTCCCTTGACAAAAACTGTAGGGAATAAAACATACCGGTCAAAATCATTCATTTTGATACTCAAAGCTTGAATACTTTCCTCCAACTTGATATTTTCTCTCTCAATGACGAAATTCTTAGCAACAACATCCTCCATCGAATTTGTCATAGTAGACAAGTCCTTATTCATTTCATCGAATGATTAATCGAAAAACGACATCGAGTTCTCAACTGAATTAATCTTCTCACTGAGTGAACTAAATCTATTTAATAACTAACTCATTTTGATATTTATTAATGACAATGCAGATTTGTTTGGAGATACCACAATATCAGAATCCCCATTTTCATCTACGATGCTCCCCTCCAGATCAACACTCTTACGACGTTCCCATTTGTCACGTAGGACTTCCGTAGCTTCAACTTTTTGAAATTCTCAATAAATGTCAACTGTGTACAACCGGAATGGTAATAGGAGTAACAAACCGATCAATCGGCTGTATTTTAGGCGAGAATAAATAACGTTTAATATCACGTCTGCACCATTTGGAGTACTGGGGAAATGAACCGATTGAATCGTCCCATATCAATTTCAACTCGATTGTATTATTATTCGATCTGCTATTGAATTTGTGCGTGAGATACGCAATATATTTCGACTTAGACAATTGAAGACTTCTCATAAATCATTGTGATAACCCTATATTTGGCATGATTTAAGATAAGAATCTTTCTTGTGTATTTACAATGTTTTGATGATCCACGTATTCATGTCACTGGCATGAAAAAGTTTCATGACACACCACACTTTGCAGACGTGCAGATATTTCCACTCGCCATCATTGGTGATTCGGCTTGAAATGAAATTTATTTCCTACGATAACGATGAGTGTTATCTATATTTAAAGGTTTTTTTCGAAACCTCTATTTACAACTAAAGTTACCAAAATTTTCCATACCATCACCTCCTCTCTCATTCAAAGTAAAATAGTTTAAAATCTCGCTGGCAACAGTATAACTAACGCGTTTGAGACCAGGAGGATTATCCGTCTGATAAAACGTATCCTGCAATCGCCAACGCTCTGCGAGGAGAGCGAGTGAGCGGGAGGATGTGTACCGGAAAAATTCGAGTAGTAGCCATATTTGCTTTCGGAGCAAGCGGTGGCATAAATCAACTGTGGTGTTACAGCTTTCGATCTTTCCAGAGTGTAAATATATATCCATATGTGGTTTTGGTCGATGGAAACAGAGTTGGACTGGACATGATCGAATGCGGTGATGATCCAGTAAACATTGAAGCCTTTTGAAGATATCAATTCGGTATACGTGTCGCACTAACAGATTCTCAATCAGAACCCTCACAAATGATAACATCAATTTTTATTCCAATTGCTTTCCAGTCAGTCTAAAACATTATAAACATATTCATGAAATAATTATTAGTGCTAAACGGAATAACACTCCTTCCCTGGGTTCCCTTACCATCCGTTGTTGGTGCGAAAGTGGAATGCATTACATATATGGAATGCACGAACTATCAATTTTGGTTTATTATTCAAAAATAAACCATTGTAATCGCTCTTGAAAAAAAATTCTACCCCCCCCCCCCCCCCTGAAAATTTCATGGTTTGCGTTTCAAAGGGTGTAGAATCCAAATCTGCAATACAAATTTTTCCGTATGTACGCCGTACGCACAATTTCTCCCGAACGGGAAAAAATCTGAAAATTTCAGGAAAAATCCATGTTGGTCCGACAACGCCAGCTCTCTTACTTAATTTAAAGTGCCCTTTAAGGGTTGTCAAAGTTTTGTAAAATCCCTGAAAACCTCAAAAAAAGTCAAGGCGCCCTAAATTTAGACTTTTTTGAAGAACTTTCCATGAGGAATCGAATGAGCCCCTCCCCAGGTCCGTAGCTCAAACCATTCCCGATGTATGGGCTGATTTATGGTGCCAACATTTGGATCCACATTCACTACATCACTAGGTTACTGCAATCAAAGTTTATAAATGCAGCGTTTTTTTTTTTTTTATCGCAGTAACCTAGTGATGTAGTGAATGAGGATACTGGAGTGAACTCCTAACAGGTTTTATAGCCGGTACACGGGTTGAAGTATTCTGACATGCATGCTCCGTCTTACGATATTTAAAATTTTCAAAAAGAATATCTTTCCATCGTGATCGCTGTTGAAAAAAACGCTGCAAATTCTTTTACTGTTGTTTATTATTCAATGATTCATGATTTGAATTTCTACTAAGCTTTGGAGTGTGGGTGTTTCACTGGTGATAGAGCAATTATTGAATTTCAGGAGATATGCATAGAGCACTTAAATCGGTTCTCAACCAAAATACCTATTTGGATTGATCAGTTGATCATATTTGTGTGCCTCCTGAAATTCAATAATCGCTCTATCACCTGTGAAACACGCGCACTCCAAAGCTTAGTAGACATTCAAATCATGAATCATTGAATAATAAACCCCAGTGAAGGAATTTGCAGCGTTTTTAAAATATTTTAATCGAAGTTCCAGGAAATGTGTATGGGTTGGATCGTGAAGGCCGCCCAGACGTATTCATTTCCTTTTTTCAATACAATGGATGTTGATCGATGAGTCGAATCCGTCGACGTAATCGATAATACACGTACGTATCATAATACGTTGATATGATTCCGAACGATAATAGGATTTACCCAAATGCGATTAGCGACCCACTACAGGCGTTTTCAAAGTTTGTTGTGGCACACTTCTACATATTGGTAACTTGAATGCTTATGATATATCATTGAAATGACTACTTACTTTACTTTGGAAGGCGTGTCCCCTTGTCAGGGGTTGCCTCTAACAGCCTGACGCCAGGATCTGCGGTCTTGCCACTGCCCATCTTGTAAGTTGCGTCTTTGCATAGCGCTCCTCATTGAAATGAACATATTGAAAAATAGAAAATTAAATTTGTTCGAAAGTATCAATTGATCCCAATAACGATATGATCGTGTTGAAACTGACAAGAGATTATTAAACCTTCCTTTCCCGACTACCCTCGAGAAAATTATTTACGGCGGACTGTAGATTTACCATGAGCAGAGCGATATATTCATTTGTGGGCAACTAGACTCATAATGGGACCATCTATAGTCGAATCTGCAGGAACCTTGAAAAGTTAATCAAAATTTGGCGATAACGGTAGAAGTGAAGGATCAAAGAATTATCTGCAGACACAGGGTAGACAAAAACATATAAACGAAAATTGCTATGAATTTTCTAAACTGCACATACCAAATGGTTGTTTGTTTGAACGAAGAAAAAAAAATTACATCTCCGAAACATGAGAGCAACACTTCCGCTACCTCTACGAAACGATTGAGAAAATAACCTGTAAGTTCCTGGTTCGTTGTAGTTGTTTCTTACCTTCCTAAAAAAAGGTCACCTTGTGCGGACAAGAGAAATCGTTTACCTCGGAACAAGGTGAAAAATCACGGGACAGTGACTGATTGATGTTGTATTGATCACTGTCCGAAAGGAAAAGCGGTACCATATAATATATCACCCCAAACGGTGTAAGACGAAGTCTTGTGTGTAAGACTCTTCATAATAATATTTTAGAGGAGTACCTACACCATTTAATAGTTATACTATCAATAACCCACCAACTTCATAATAGTTCTATGTTACATTAATTGTATATTATCACTAGACTGTTAATTAATTATTGATTGTGGACCTGCTCCCGTAATGTTATGAACTTTAATATATTAGGTCACAGTTTTGTTTTCAATTCAATTTTATGAAGTTGCTACATTTTTTGATCAATTACAAAAGTTCGTTCCTGCAAATTACAAAACTAAATCCGTCCGTTATTCCACAGTGGAGCCAAAGACCGTAAAAGAGGCCAAAATCTGCTTTTATGGCAGTAAATCAGTAATAAGCTCGATATTGAAGATAACTATTCGTACAGCTTGGAATGGTATCCAAGTATCTATATACACATAATGCAAAGATGTATTGAGATTCCAGAATCGTTTCAACATGCTCTTAACTTGAATGTAATAAAACAAATTTTGTTGGTTTGATTGACTCATTTTTTCGATTGCATTGATCCACTTTATTTTATTTCGTTATTTTCTAAAAACCAAAACAATACCTTCGACATTTTATCAATTGTAGAAGGCTATGAAAACGAACAAAAAATAGTGTTTATTCGTTATTTTGCTGATGCGTGCTTAAATATTTAGTTACAGGTTCAAAATCACTGAAAGCCCAAAGAATTCATTATTGTAGCGGAAATAAATTATAAAAACTAGGCATTAAATTATTGTGAAAATCAAATACCGCAAAATCCTTTTAATATTTCAGTTCATCGATTTTAACCTTAAGGAATGACAGAAACTGATGACTGGAAGACAGTTTCAACCAGAGCAATTTGTGATTTTCACTCAAATTTCATCAACTTTGCTCCTGTAATATACAAAACGTGGAAGAAATAAAATATAAATATAGAAATGGCCTCTGTGTAACTATTTGCAGTGTTTATTGATCCATGGTAGATTAAAAGGTTTGTTATTGAAAACAATCAACCAAAATCTGTCCGTCCGCCGCCCGAACCTTTTTCCGAAACTACCAGACCAAAGTTTAAAAAAATTTGGCTCAATAATCAAACATTGATCTTGTACCAGTAATCTCGGCATCTTGATCAATCAACCCTAAGAAATTTGATTCAGTTATTTATCGGTAAAAAACGGAATCTCACAATAATTCTATGTAACTTAAGGGGGTCCTTATTTGTTTGATACAGATAGAGAATAGTTCCCTGGATCAAATGAGGCCATTCGGGTTAATGTACGATCGTCCGTTAACTCACCATTTAAAAAATCGTTTAGGTAGGCGGTCGGGCTGCAACCGCCGTGTTGCAGAACCAATTGACTGGGATCTAGACCGCTTTGCTGGAGTTAGTCCAAGTATTTTCATCTTGAATGTAGTTCCAAAATATGGCGGCGCGAAATGCCGAATTTGGATTATGTGCTAACTACTTGTGATAAATGTACATGGATCAGTGATTTACGCAGAAGGGCTACTTAACACAAAAATAATAAGAATCTGTGTTGCACTTTGCACCGTTTTTATTTGATATTCAGATTCTACGCATCGTTAACAAAAAACGGCTCCACCTTGGAGGGGGCTTGATTTTTTTTTTTTTTTTTTTTTTTTTCGGGGTCGATTACAAAAGGCTACTGTTTAAAATTATAAACAGAAGAGGGATTGTCGTAATTTGGGTGGGGAAAGAAATAATAAATCAATATCTACCTACTTATATACCAAGGTATCCAGTAATTCAGCGAAATGATAAGATTACTTAGTATTCCAATGGGTCAATAAAGCCAGTGAATTGTTCGTCAATGCTAATTGTCAGTACTCCAACCCTTGATTTAAGCCGCACAATCATGAAAACCGCTGTCAGAATCGACTTAGCTGCAATTTGAATGCGAAAAGTTGGATTAAAAAATATCCCGTTTCGCAATCAAATAATGAAGGCAAGCGCTAAATATCGTTTACTTTGAAAGCATTATAACTTTTGGAAGTTGGCAACAGTATTTATATCAAGGAGTATTGTTTGAAGAAAACCCCTTCCACAGCAGAGCTTAAAACTTTTGATGGATCCTAGTAAGAAGAGCATTCAGAGCGATTCTGTAGAGAACAGTGAGCCAGTGAGCTGAGAACTTGAACGAAAAGACTCCGCTGCATTATATCAATAAGTCTTCCTTAGGGCCACCTCATAATGTTCCGTTGTGTGTTTTTCTCTGTAACTATTCATACCCATTTACTATATTCAATTATCAGACTGAAGTATTGGAAAAATCACAATATTAAACACTATCGAAATGAAACTTAAAATGTTATGTTCGTTATTGATTGGCATCTCTTCAATGGATCGAATGAGCTCAAGGTGACCGTGTTTCATTCATCAGACCGTTGTTCCTTACCGGTAGAACTTTGACAGAAGAAAATAATGACGAGAGGGTATCCCTGAAGCTAAAAGACGGTTAATAGTGAGAAGTAGTTGTTTCAAGAGCACAATACACGCAGTACATTCAATAGTGGCCACGGAAAAACCAGGGGTGCCTACTCCCCTCCCTAGCTTCATGACCCCCCCCCCCCCACACCAAATTATACCCCCCCCCCATGTAAGTTGGTAACCCCCCCCCCAATGTAAAAAGTACTGGTAAGCACCCCTTTTTTATCCAAAATTAAAAGAATAAGTATGGAAAAAATTCAAACCCAGTCAACAATACTGTCTCTTTAGACAAAACGTGTATATTTTTTGAGGTTCTTTACCTAGGATGTAGTTTATTTTTGAATGTCGTCACGCTAAACACTGTTTCAATCAACTTCACCCCCCCCCCCCCCAAATCTTTTTGGAACCCCCCCCCCCCCCAAGAATTTCAATGAGGCAGTCTGCGTCTTAGACCCCCCTGTGGGCACCCCTGGACGAACAATGTAACAGTGTAGAAGTCGCGAATTTGAGTTGTCCTCCAGCCGTCATCGGATTTCCGGCAGAACACATTTTTCGTACAGAGTTGATAGTTCTGGAATGTTCTTCTGGAATCGAATATATCACTAATTATATCTTCCACATCTTATATTCCATCCCATTATTTTATTTATCAGTATAGTGACATTAAAGAATGAAACCAAATAAATCAAGTTGAAATTTGTTCACTAAATAATGGTATTCCTTTTGTACACATTGATTTATATAGATTATTGTAATTCTTCAACTAAAATATTTTTTCAACTAAAATATACAAAGAGATGATGGAATGCTCTGTTCCCCTTCTAAGGGCTGAATTGATTGAGCCTGGACAACGCAAAAGAAACCACGATGCCTAAAATCCGAGAGGTCTATGAGTCTCAGAGGTTTCAAGAATCGAGAGCAGTGAACTATCCATACCCATCATTCTTCCGGGAACTCCAATAAGCCGGGGGAGGGGGGGTTCGCAGTAAGCATGCCAGGGGTAAATTGTAATAATTAACGGGTAATATTTGGAAGGTACAGCTCAAGGCGAGTGGATCGTTACCAGTTCCATCACAAGGGGTGATGGAATTGTCTAGTCACCCCTTCCGAGGGCTGAAGCGAATATTCCTGTAACACTCAGTTTATATAAGCCTGAAAGGCGTCAGGTTTACTTTGAGGAGTAACAGTTTCAAGAATCGAGAAGTTTAAACTATCCACACCCATCCCAAGCCCATCGAATGACCTCCAAACAGAAAACAAGTTATTTTTGGTATTTTTTGTTCATAGTACTTTATCCTGCTACAAAACAATGTACCGATTGAGCCTAGTTTAATATTAAATACAGGAACACGCATGATGAGGAGAACGACGGCATTAGTATAAATTATACTTTAAATGGATACAACTATTGACGGACCGTTGGCTGATTAACGAATTGGCTGATCGACTGGCTACGATTTAGCTATGTAGTTAGTCGAGGGAACAACTAAAAATATTCCACGTATTGTTGGAACAATACGTACGAACAATGTTACTTCTAAAACTATAGGCGTATTTTATTAATTTGAGTACCCGGTGGATGGGAAGAAAGTAAAAAGTCTAGTCTCTTGTCTAGAAGAAAGTAAAAATTATACGTGGAAGTTTCGAAATTCAAAGTTTTATTCACCCGTTGGTCACAATGTTTTAAGGAAGATCTTGAAACATCAGGTAGATACATTTTGTGTATCTACCCTGTTCTGATGGATAATAGATATGCAGATTCACATTATTCAAGTATAGGTTTTAACTCTAAGTGCATGTTGAAGGGGAATTGTGTTTTAAATATAGTTATTGTAGACTTATAGCATTCCACATAATAATTCTTTTGTTTTAATCCTGATGCCCATGGATAGCCTTGTTAGCTCGGGGTATTCCTTTCCCAGTCGTCATGGAAGCAGCCGAATGACAATTAGAAAGCTGGTTCGGCTGCGAAGAACTGTTGCTGAATCCAAATCTGCGCATGAAGTTGAAGCTGTTCATTCTATTCCGCAAGAGGAGTCAGATAACACTGTCTCAAGTCCAAAAGTATGTGTTTCTTTTTATTTGTCCTTCTACTTATAACACTTTGGGTGCTTGTAACCACGGGTAACATGGTACTACACCATATCTAACCATAATGGATTTCAAAAATGCTGCCAAGTAGGAGAATCTTATCGTATTGTTACATTAATGTTATATTAATTGGTAATAAACGTATATCCACATCCAGATAATGAGTAGTATAATATGCGGAATCCATCCTAGCGCAATACCACTCATCCTTTCTGTCTTTATTCACTTTATCCCCCAACCTTAACTATCTGCTATGAAGTATTATGCGACTATTCCTCGATCCATCCCTTTATGTTTCGGACATGAGGATGCACATTACATGGACAAGTTAGCAGACCTTTATCCCGCTGTTTTCAATTATGGATAATTGTTATCGATTTAAAAAAGTTCAACTACCCTTCTAAGTTTATTCGTTTACGTTTCATGATGCGTAGAAAATTTTTTATCGAATAAAAATCCGTTCCGTTTGTAATTGGAAGCTTTTCAACTTCGTTTTCCGTAGCGTTTGCTAACACACGTAAGCTGCTGTAATTTTTCTTGGAATTTTGATCGCCCAATCGTCTGGGATAGGTTTCAGACCCATAGTACATCATCCAGAATACATTATCACAGTTTTGAAACTGAAAGTGACACACCAAACCTCACAACAATAGTAAACATTACACGTCTTTTAAAAATAAAAAAACGTTTTTTTCTTTGTACAAACCTCACATCTACGTAAAAATCACATCTTTGAGCCACGGTATTCTGACATCAATAATTAAAAATCCATAATTTAAAAAAAATTGAACTCATCATTTGTGGCCCAGCCTGCCCACTTGTAAATCCGAGCTGAATGTCCATAATACTGTCGCGCAATACTGTAGGGTAGAAGGTCAAGGAGAACA
The DNA here is from genome assembly GCA_031894815.1 of Creontiades dilutus. NCBI lineage: Eukaryota > Metazoa > Arthropoda > Insecta > Hemiptera > Miridae > Creontiades > Creontiades dilutus. The sequence continues at coordinate 869,629 of JAVIWC010000944.1, forward strand.
AAAGGAAACAATGTGTTTTCCTGTACGTTCCGTAGAAATATACAGAAACATTAAACCCGTGTGTGCGTACGTCAATGACACCGCAGATCCTTGTAACAAACAAAATTCCAACATTTTTCCAACATCGAACATACAAACATGCTCTCAACTAGCCATAATTTTCTCAAGTTCTAGTCTTTCGATCTCGCTCATATCATGAAGACAATCGCAGAAGAATGTTCTTTTAATTTCATTCTAATTTCAACTCCTTTGTATTCTAACTATTCCATACGATGAAGAATTAGCGCGTCAAACCTGCAATATATGTCGACTATCGTTTTGAAGGCGATTATATTCTGAAGGAATTATATTCTGAAGGAAATCTCGGTAAGAAGCTTTATACTAGGATCAAGCAAAACAGAATATTATTCTACATTGTTCAATTCTAATTTCACTCAAGTACCGAATTACAAACATTCAGAATTTCATGACAGACGAAAAAATCCAATATGTTAGACGTTTTTCTTTTAATTGAACGGTTCAAAAGTTATAATTTTCAACTGGTTCTATGGATTCTCATTCCACTTTCAATCATTAAACTTTGCAGTTAACTTTCTGTATATTTCTTTGTCTTCCAAGATGAGCTGTAAAAATGATACTTTTCCTATTTTCACCAGATGTTTTTGATTTTCTTTTTTTTTAACGGAGGACGTATAACATATAATAATAGGACGGAATAACTAAATTCATGCTTTTGGATAAGTCAGTGCTACCAGTTCTTCAGGGTGCATATAATTGAAGCCTGATTAACGTTATTTATTGTGCAATGTCGAACATTTTTTACAACTTTATGGTGAAGTTTGGTGAGAGTGTTTTAACGCACGTGACGAAAATTGGATAGAATCCATCCGTTAAAGACTACTGTTGTTTTTCACATTTTAGGAGAAATGTGAATCACCGACGAACAACGATGGAAAAATTTTACTTTTGATGATCGTACCACCGGAGAAAGTCAAAGACAAAGACAAAGACAAAGATAAAGACAAAGAAAAAGAAGGCGAGCCGCGGAGAAAGCCCATGATGAAGAGAAAAAACAAGAGGAAAATCCTGGGAAACATCGTTTCAAAACCAAAAGCATCGAAATGCAAATGTGCTTCAGAATTGGCAGCCAAGCTAGAGATTGATGAGGCGTCAGCCAAAGAGTTACTGACCAATTCGTCGATGGCGCTGTATGGTTCCGTGTCCAGCACAAAGAACGTTGCTTCTCTCATGTCGAAGCTGTGTGAACTGATTAATCCTAAGGTAAATCAATGATCAAACAGGACGTAAGCTAGAATACTTAAATCAGCCGAAACAATTGATAAACACATAGTGTGTAACTACATTCACATTTCAGGTTATCACAGTTTTACTTCATTCAAAGAACCACTAGAAACACTGTGTTTTCAGGAACTTAAATTAAGCAAACATCATTTTATTGCTGCTCCTTATGTTGATTTCGTCAGGAAAAAAGTAGGTTATGATGGTATCAAAATGATTTTTCAGTTCGCTTACCTCGTTCCACCTTAGGAGTTACAGGGAAGTAAATCCAGAGTCGGGAGTTTTCTCCTGAAAACGGCATTAACGGTTGGTGTGGCCATTTAGACCCACTCACACATAATTATTGTTTATGAATTCCGCCCTTAATCTCAGTTCTACTTCATTACGTGTCCTCAAATGCAACTTTTGTGATCCAAGTTGGTAAATAGTGGTTATTACCTCTTTTTGTTCTTTTTGGTATAGTACGCAAAATTGAAGAAGATAATGCAGCAACGTTTTTTGGCAATGATTACTTTCAGTAATGGCTGCTTTTTAATTACATTTCTTGAATGCAATGGAGTACAATGGGCATGATTATGCGTGCCTACAGGAAAAGAATGGAATTTCAAGCTGTCAACATCATCCGAAGTAATTGCAATTATCATGTCGTGAAGCAATTGCTCATTTCAACTACATGTAGTGATGATGGTTTCTTCAGTAGCCATTACCAAACTAATGGTGATTGTTATGCCTGTTTCAACCACAGTGATTTGCATGTGTCAAATTACATTCAGCATCCAAGGGCTAACATGAACATACGCATTCAGTCTATAATTATAGAAAATAAAATTATTCTCGTCAAATAGCATATATCTAGCAACTCTCGGTGAATGAACCTATTGGTATGAGAGTAAATATCCACTTAAACACTGCAAGCTTCATTGAAACCAGAAAAGGTTATAGGAGATTATTCCCTTCTAACCCTCATCGTTTTGGGTGTATCCAACTTCAGTTAAATACTCGCGTATAAATCATTGGCATTCTATGCGATGGGGTTTGAATAGCTTTAAGAGTGGATAACTCCTAACAAGAAGTGCCTATTATTATTTTTAGGATTCCTATTTTCAGAGTTGTTGGCGATTTCTAGCATATTTTCACCTAACCGTCTAGCATTTTTTGATATACAACCGGTGAAATGTATTAGATTCAACAATTTAATTTCGTTTAATTGAGCTGGTCATTCCAAAGGCCAAATTTGGAAAATGAATAAAAATTTGATCGAAAACTGAATAAAATGAATGAGTAATAAACAGGTATGACATTGGCACGAAGAATAAGCAACAGGTTGAGAGATAGACTAGAGAACTGGAAAACGATGAAAAAACTACGACATTTAACATTGAAGGATAGCAGAGTTAGCAGAATTAGCGGAGTAAAAATAAGGGTACCTTGACTGTTACGTAGTTTGCCGTTCGCCTCAAATGTTTAATAACGCAACGGTGCTACATTTTTAAGCACATGAAAAACAAGATTTCCTCGATTCCAGAAAATTCCCTTTCCTTAATTTTGATCTTTGAATTTTGATTAGGATTAAAAAAATTACAAGCGCAGAATGTAAGGTTACATTTATTACATTTGTAGTCGTGTATGTACTTTTAAAGGAGTAAGTGTTAACTATCAACGATGAAAAAGGAAAAACAATCATAAGCACGCAAGAACCCCAAAAATAAGGGGTTTCGGAATAGGAATAACTAGAGGCGTTCATTTTTGAAATTTTTAGTAGAAGTTATCAAAAACGCCCAATACCTATGAGGAATTGTGGTTGTGCGGAAAAGAATTTCCGAACTGCTCCATTGTCGAGAAAGTTTTCAAGCTCTCTTGATGTATTTTGCAGCCCAAATTCATCTCTGATGTTCGACCAAACATCGTTTGTGAAGACATCGTGACCACGACGGCGGCCCCTCCTCCAAAGGATTCGTGTCCGAAAGACAAAGAGCTGGGTATAGGCGACAAGAGCCGCGAGTCTTCCGTCTCTCAAGGCAACGATATTGTCGATAATACGGATCATTTAATTGAAACAGGATAATAAAACGATGATGAGAACGGAAAATGTCCCATTAAAACTCACAGAGATTCGAGGATTTATTGTAATGATTGGAATAAAGTGATTGGTAGAACGAAAATGAAGTATACAATAAATACAATCATTTCTAAAGTTTTAAACAATAATTTAGATTATTCGTTGATTTGCTTCTCTGAATAATTAACACTTTTTCATTGTGTTACCGGTTTGATTATTCAAATTTTGTTTAGTATCCATTAGCATACCTCTGCACTCGCTTTTTAAACATTCAGGCTCCACCATTCGGTCATTAGGTATCACCACGAATATAGAAAAACGAAAATTTCGTAAGTCCGTCAAACATTTTATATTGTCCAAAGAATTTGTCACAAAAAAAAAAACGACCACCAAACAGGTCACCGATGCCATTGGTGCACTGCGGCTAATAGCTTTCTTCGACCCTCAAAATAGTTTTATGCAGTTCGATTCAGTTTAATATCTTGCACGTAAGAGTCGAACATTTCCCATTCTTGATATATTTTGTAGCCAAATTCCATAATTACAATGCATGAAGTAATCTTAAAAGATCGCGGATTATCATGGTTGGAGGAAATAGTAAATTAAGATGGATTATACAGAGTGCAAAGCGAGTTTTGTCCGGCCGCAATTCCAAATGTGTTACCTCTCGACCCCATCAAACGTGTCTTGAAAATGTTTTCCTTAGATGCTTCGTATCAAGGTTATTTCACTCTGAAGATTTTCTTCGTGATTTTACTTCAATAAAACCACCATAAATCCCGTAATTGTCACTAAAAATCCTGATTTGAGGAGGCCGTTGGAAAGAACATAAAATTTCCAGTCTTGCGGAGGCCTGATAAATATTTTTTAGGCCGAATTGAGTCTTGGAAGTTGAGTCCAAACATTAAATTCTAACGAAATTCTTCTTTCATCATTCTTATTAGTTTTTATGGCAGGACTGAGCGGGTCAGCTTTTTATCGGACTCGTCAACCTTTTTGTTGTAATAAAATTTCAAACAGAAAATGAGGATTAAATGCTGAAAAACCTGGGTTATTACGGTTAAATCGAAACTTTCCACCAAAAATCGACTTTCTTTAAAAAATTTGTTTGGGGTTTGTGTTTTATGTACTTGTTTTGTTGAATAGAATGGAATCACTCTCGGTCCTCCTTGCTCAACGAAAAAGGAGTTTCCAGGTCGACCAACATTTGAAATGTTTAAGGATTAGGGTTCTGTGTGAAAAGGACTAGAGTGGCTTGTGATTTCGCACTTCCGACTAGGAGAAAGAAGACAGGTTACCACTCGATTCATCGAAATAGGATTACATAAAATCTGAGGCCAAACTGATTTTTTTGGAACTGAAGTGAATTTCTGGTGTAAAGCATCAATATCCCCACTTGCATACAACCCATGTGTTTTTGCCCTCAAACCTCATTTCCTCCATAAAATTCAATTGCAACAAAGAAAAAAGTATTAAACCGTTAGAAAGCTGACCTTTTGGAGCAGTATTTAGGAGACCTGCGCAGCCCTGCAGGACTATTAGTATCAGAAAGCTTTTGGAAAAAAAAGTAATTTCGAAAATCCAACAAAGTTTCGTGTTTACTCTCCATTTTCACTCCTGAATTTAGCCTGAAACATTCTTGTTAGAGTTCAATGAACAGAAAATTCAAAGTTCCTCACAGTGGTATCCTAAATTTTGAATTTTTATTACAAATTAATCCTCTCATAATATAAATTTCAAAACAATCTTATCATTAGTTTTCCATCAAACAGCATTTTGTAACTATATAATCAATCGATCTAGCTCAAATTGGATTAGCACTCGGAGATAGATGGTTTAATCATCGAACAATATCCATTCGAACGTTTTGTTATTGCAGTTGTAATATAATTAGCGGCAGACCAGCAATACGGACAGTCACACACTTGAAGGCGTTGATGTCTACTGAAACATGTCCCTTGACATTTTGTCTCGTGAATCCTTGTAACAAAAGATTGATTTTTCAAGATCAAGAGTCTTCTTGATTGTTTAAACCATATTAATTAGCTAAATTACAACATAGTTGGTGATGGGATAGTATAGTTGCTCCTTACAAGAGCTAGTCGGTTATGCTTACGCCATAATTAGACCTGGTTTTCGTATTTGACAGAATGAACTTGTTTTCCTACTCCCTGACATGTAGGTCACTCGTTCATCAACTCCAATTCACTTTGTATTTCATGTCTTTCTACCTCAAACTTCTCGCTCCCCAATTTATAACTACCTTTCCGAAACTTTCAATTACGCTTTCATATGCCATAGTCGGCGGGTAAATGGAAAGCAATTATTACCAAAAAGCTTGAAAATTCTTGTGCAGTTCATTAGGAGCTCGAGTGGCTTGGGGGAGCGAAATGGTGCGTTTCCTCTCCTTTCAGCGTAATTAAGGGTTCACGGCCATGGTGGGAGGGACCAAACGGCTAGGTTAAATTGAATTTGTCCCTCCTGCCCTGCATTCGTTTAGGAAGCGCTTTACACCGATTTGGTAATAATGCCCCACCTCGTCTTAAGGAGCCCCAGGAGGGTTTCAGCGGATCCAAGGAGTATTAATTGACCTCCCTGATAATTGGTTTTAATCCACAACAGCGCCGGGATCGTAGTATAAATCGTGCTATGGCTATTGAGCGTGGCTTAACTTAGGTCGTAACCTCTTTTGCACTGTCAGTAAGTTTCAGTCATGAGAGAGAGAGAGAGATGAGAGAGAGAGCGCTTGGTGATCACTAAGCCAATTAATCATTCACGTACTGATAATATTGATCATAGTTCTAAATATTCAGAGATAAGATCCGAATAGTGCGTTGTGGAATTCACGCAAGAATATCTGAATTTAATTATCAAACCATTTATTTATATTGATAACGGATACTATCTTATGCAAGTATCACCACTGTTAGATAGTGGATACCTCGAGTATTAATAATTTAACCCCGTCACTACAATGATAGGGAGCAAACGTCGCGCTCTTTTATGTAACATATCATGAGCACTATTAGTTCACTACAGAGCACGTCAATATTTTTCGTGCCGGAGCGAAATAATGACTTTTACAGGCAATGTTTTGATTTGATGATGGTTTCATATTTCCGTATTGGGTAGGGATCTCCGACCGACGGAAGGCCATTAGATAACCGACGATTACAAAAAAATGTACCCAATGTTTTTTCACGGAGATTCAGTATCGAATCCAGTGTTTTGGATATGATTCCGAAACGGTTTTTTTTAGCAAGTATTACTGAAGCAAGACTTCGTCAGTAGAGGGATGTATGAATAGTCCGGGGACAACGCACCCATCAGAGAAAGTAAAACTTCATACGAATTCGTTTCAAAATAATCCAAGACCGAATTATTAACTGACACTCTCAATTTTCATTCATTCCTTTGATCCTCATTTTATTCTATTAATACAAGAAGCCTTGTAAAAAATTTGGAATTGCCTGTACTAAGTCATTTTCACTTGCCTACATCTTAATCGTAGACTGGGTAGGTACATTTGAATAGTCAATATTTTTCGTTTATGATGGTTTCATATTTCCGTAAGGGTGAACCGACGGAAGGCCATTATCAACCGACGATATGAATCCAGTTTTGGATAGTTTATTCTGTCTCCTTGTCAAATTTCTCTTGGTTGATGCTTGAGCGTCTGACGGAATAGGTGAATAAACGAAGAATCATGCAGGCAGGCTTCCACTCCGGATACTGCAATTGATAATCTGTTGAGTTTTATAAGCTGAATGACTACGGCGTTCCCACAAAGTTTGCAAAGTCACTAAGAACAATATTCAGAATTCATTCAGAAGAATTCATGATGGAACAACGAAGAGGTTATGGAAAAAAAGGGTCTCTCCGAATATTTAACCATTTTTAGGGGTTAAGCTAGTTATTAGCCGTGGAATGCAGTAATGATTCAAGAACAATCTATGGTCATGATTTGTAATAGGCATGGGGTAGGCGGGCAAAGGATGATATTTTTTTCTATGAGAGGAAGGTACTCAATGTAACCAACCAGTACGAGTATTTGGGTACAGTTGTGACACCAAATTTGGATTTAGGTAGGCACCTTAAGAAGAAGGTGGCCAGACGAAGTTTCGACTGAACAGCGTTCGGGGGGCTGATAAGAACGAGGAATTTATTCGCCTGAATTACATTCTTTACGGAGAAAGCGGAGTTGAGACACTTGAGTTTTAATACAGGAGGTTGCAGGTGGACTGTGTGGCCCGGAACTTGAGCCTTCCTCAACAAATGTATCAAGAATATAAGCTCAGGAAATAGTAAGGGCAGGAGTTTCCTAGTTTCAGGCTGTGGCTTTGAAGTTGAATAACTTTTGATACTGAATTGGGTCAGGGGAGAGATTGGAACTCGGAACTTTAGACTCTTAGGGATAAATTAATAGAGAATTAGAGAAACAAACTAGGCTAGTCGGTGTGAGAATCTCTGCACTACACAATATTTTCAAAGCTGGATAGAACACGGGAGAGAAATGGAAACAAGTGGGTGTGGCACATAGCTTCCTCGTATCCATAACATGACTGTATAGATCATTGAAAATTATTATTGACTATTATCAATTAAGAACTCCTGGCACATTTCACACATGCTGGTTCCTTTCCACAGTAGGAGTTATGCGCGTAACAAGGATTTCGTTTGCGCATGCGCAGAGGCTACTATTGATCTAGGGGTCATGAAGCCTATAGGGGACCATCTACACCCCAACCCGCACAATCTCTGAAAATTTCATCAAAATCGGACTATAACTTCGTGTAGTTTTTCCCGTAACAAGGATTTGCTGACAGACAGACAGACAGAAACACAGACAGACACGGAACCAAAATTGTTCAAAAAGGTCTAAAACGCAAAATGCGAGTGGAATTTTTGATTTTGGAGACAAAAGAGGTGTGTTTTCTGTTAAAATTGAGGTTTTTCCATAAGTATCGACGAAAAAGGTTGGAAGAGGGATATGCGTAACTTTCCTCGCTGAATCGAATGGTGACAATGCCAGACCTCTCGAGAGACGATTTAACTTAGTTTTCCCGGATGCACAAACCCGTTCGTTTGTGAACAGCGTCTACGGCATTCCTAAGCTGTCCGGCCAAAGCCAAGATAATCGAAGAGGTGGACTGTAGCCCGGAACTTGAGCCTTCCTCAACATATGTATCAAGAATATAAGCTGAGGAAATAGTCGAGAGACGGCTAGTTTGTTTGTGTTCATTTTCGATTGATTGCGATGAGTTAACTAAGTTTTCCCGGATGCATTCATCTTTCTGCTGACACCAAAGTCAAGATAATATGGACCCTTATCAAACCAGGCTTCCGCATCATTACTAACTCTTCACTTTCGTCTCTTTCCTCGCTGTATTTCCTTCACCGTGGTTTCCCTATTGCATATTCCCATTCATCAAGGTGCACTATAGCTATTGAACATATCTGGTAGAATAACCGAAAGCTTAGTGACAAAACAGGATTAGTAGATAAAAAAAGATAGTTTACTACATAAAAAAAGGATAAGTGACATAAACAATATTATCTACCAATATTTTTTCCTCAAACTATCCGACGTGTTCGCAAGGGTGTGAGTTGTAGACAAGAGGAGTGTGACACCCTTGCTGCTTCAGAAGCATTACCATTGGCAAAACCGTACACAAAAATCATGTCAACATAATCACTTGTGGTATAGCTGCTCAACTGAAAGCGAAACATCGCAATCAATCGTAAGTGAACACAAACAATAGCCGTCTCTCGGCTCTTCGATTATCCTGACTTTGGCTGGACAGCTTAGAAATGCCGTAGACGCTGTTCACAAACGAAAGTTTTCATTCATTAAATTCATTTTCATTTTTAAATATTCATTCTTTGGTTTATATCTTAACAATCTTGTTCAAAATCTAACTCTTTATAAGAACTCGATTTAAACCCCAATATCTTACCAATCCTAAAACTGGATAACATGCTTGAGTCATTGTACTAAACATTTTACTAAAACTGAATTTGGTCGGAAACAACAAATTATCAACATTGCAGCACCCAATGCTACGGCCGAATCAGATTGGGGTTGATAATACACGGCGCAGAAAGCAACCCCTCCTTCAAGACCTAGAGGTCGTGCGGGTCATTGCATATCCTCGCTCCTGTACAAGACAATGACTCCTCCGTAACTTTCCCAATTTTCAAACATTAGGTCTTTTTTAGTTATACAGGGTGTCCCGGGAGCTATGTACAATTCGACTCCTACGTGTTTTATAACTCGTTTCCGAACAAAAATTCCACCTAGCACTTTTTTGCCAGATGCCTCGTTTCCCAGTGATTCGCGTTATAAGATTTTGTTTCGTGTTTTCGATCTCATATCATTAGAACTGTCATAACTCTTTCAATTCTGGAGATAGCTCAAATTTAATGACACCGTTGGATATTGCGTTGAATTTTACATCTATTTGATGTCAGAAAAGATTTTTTTTTAATTTCTAAGATAGTTACTAGATAAAAAAAGGATCAGTGACATAAACAATATTATCTACCAATATTTGTTCTTCATACTATCCGACGTGTTCGCAAGGGTGTGAGTTGTACACAGGAGGAGTGCGACTCCCTTGCTGCTTCAGAAGCATTACCTTTGGCAAAACCGTACACAAAAATCATGTCAACATACTCACTTTTGATAAAGCTACTAAATGGAAAGCAACACAGCGCAATCAATTGTAAATGGACACAAACAATAGCCGTCTATCGGCTCTTCGATTATTCTGACTTTGGCTGGACAACTTAGAAATGCCGTAGACGCTGTTCACAAACGAACGGGTTTATGCATCCGATAAAACTAAGTAGAATCGTCACTAGAGAGGTCTGCCGTTGTCATCATTCGAATCAGCTAGAAAAGTTACTCATATCCCTCCTCCAACCTTTTCCGTCGACACTTATGGAAAACCTCAATTTTAACAGAAAACAGACGTTTTTCTGCAGTTAAACACCATTTCCTCAACTAAAAATATTTTTAAAAACCAAATTGACTACACCGTTGGAAAGCTGACATTTTGGCGTACGTTTTACCAGGCCTGCACAGTTCTGCGTCAAGCATTAATGGGGTTTCTAGGCGAGATGAAAAACAGGCGATTTCAATGTTTGGACAAAACTGCCTTTTCGCGCGGCAATTGCACATCTTCAATGAAATTTAAAAAATGTTTTCTGACATCAAATAGATGAAAAATTTACGTTCTTTCCAACGGTGTCATCAAATTTGAGCGATCTTCAAAATTGAGGGCGTAATGACAGTTTTAATGACATAAGATCGAAAACTCGAAAAAAATCTTAAATCGCGAATCAATTGAAAACGAGGCTTCTGGCAAAAAACAGCTTGGTGGCATTTTTGTAAGAAAATGAGTTGTACAACAAGTAGGAGTCGGATTGTGCATAACTCCTGGGATACCCTGTATGAGGCTTTGTTGTAAAATAATAAAGAAAGTACGTACTGTCCCTAATATTCACCTATTTAGGAAAAGGCGTGAATGTTTCATATGTAAATGAAAGCCTATTATAAATCTTAGATGGACTAAAGAGTTTTCTTTCCTTTGTTTATTCAACGTAGAGCCTGAAGACATGACATGACCCTTAGGGCCATTAGGCTTCTTTGAAGGGGCTGTGTTGAGGGAGGGAGTGGGAGCCCAGCCCATACTTTTCAGAATCCTCCTAACCCAATGTGAGTGAAGCAGCGGAGGTATTTTCACTAATGTTGCTCGAGGCGTCCAGAAGAAACTCTACCGAAACTGTATGAAAATTGGCGCAGTAATCATGAATCCATGCTGAATTAATGATTCATTTGGAATTGATTGAAGCCGTTCGTTTACTATTTTCTGCAATATAACCAATGAAAGCTTACTATTTCAAGGAAAATACTTAGTAACCTTTCGTTTAAGCAGTATTCGTATACATGGACAAATCTAATTCAGTCCTTCCACGATCGGGTTGTTGATCCTACGACTCGCTTTGTTACAATTAATTGTCACATTATATTTGAAACCCAGAGGAAATTGTGTAAAAGGACAGTATGAATAAACAAGTCTACGAAAACTTGCTAATACATTAGGTGTGTGGATGTGGATTAGGACTTTTAAATATCAAAGTTCTTATTATGTTCTATTTTCGAAATAGGTTGTATAGTTTGTTACTGCAATGTGGAAGCACTTTATTGTTATTATTTACACTAGTTTTACGAATTTAAAACATCTGCCAAATTGGGTGTGATAACAAGTCTTCCTTGTAAACTTAACAAGAACGAATAGATCATTGAAATAATTTAAATAATGCCAAAAAATTATTAACAATAAAATAGACGTTGGAATTAAGCTTGATAAAAAGATTTGAGTAACAAACATCAAGGGGCATGTTGCCACAGTATGTGCGTCGACGTAGGGGTAAAATTTAAGTCCTACAATATAATAAAGGGTACAACGTCGATACGATCGAGTTGAAATTGATTTGAAATAACTATTACCCTACAAATGTTAGCCAGATCGGACAGAGTGGATTTTACATACACTTGTATGAACTATTGTTTTGTGATCTGTCAAACCCTGACAGGACCTTCCTCAGCCTAACCGGCACACTCTCTGAAAATGTCTGAAAATGTCATAAAAATCTGATGAAATTAGGCTGGTATCCTGCGGGCTATTTGACTGGTTCATCAAGTATGCGCCAGCGCAGAAGCTAGTACTAATGGTACGATCTTGTAGAAAATTGATGATTAAGTCGCGTCTATCCTCCAAATATGAGTGCGATCCGAAAACTAGGGCTTGAGAAAATAATACTTGGTAGATCTTTCTTTTGCGCACACGAAGAAACACGATTCGAAAGTTGTTCAGAATGGTCTCAAACTAAAGCAAGCGGAAGATTCCAACGAGGAAAAATTACTACTTTCTCATCCCCGGAAAGGGAAAACAAAAGTATACGTGGACTCAGTTGTATAAACCAAGTCTCTATTAACCCAATCAATGAAGTCCAGTTTCGCTTCGTACCTAGCACTACTCTTCAGGTTTTCAGAGTGAAACTCAAAACTGAATCAATTTCAGTTTGTCTCAATCAATTTGACAAACTGATAGAGATCACCATTCCGAATTCATTGATTGATCTTCGCAATTAATCCGTGAGGTGAAATCATGTGTGTTTGGCGCTTCAACGCTTGTAATTTTGTGTCCAAGGAAAGGGATCTTATTAGCTCCCTGTGTCTTCACCAAGTACTCCTCAGTGTCTTCAGTTTTTCTTCAGCACACTTCCACACTGCCCATAAGTAAGCGCTACTAGTCTTTATTTTTTCATAATCTGTAAGATGTTACATAAACACGATAGTGTATGAATAAGGTCCAGTTGAAAATGTTGCACTTTTAATCTGTTAGATGTATTGCACCCGAATGGGTTCGAGTTAACACAACCCATAGGTAAACCTAATTTTAAACAAAAGAATAGTGGTCTGCACAGGGGAGATGAGTAATGGTAGCTCTGACCATGAGCGTGAGAGTTCTGAACCACAATAGTTTAAAATACAACATTTGTTATCTGAGATACCAATCCTTGATCCAGTGCCATCGATATACCTAATCCAATTCTGATATTGCTGATGCTTGTATTTTTTTCCTTTGCACATCACCGCATCATCCGTCTGCGGTAAAAGAAAAGGGCAAAGTGGTCCTCTTTGCAACTATCAAAGGCTCTTTGGCTTCTCCCGATCCATTATCTCGTACAAAGGAACCTTCCCTAGCGCGGTTAGCACTCAAGTGCATTTTACCTTGGAAAAAAAGGCACGTCACCCACTCAACTCTGGCGGACATGAAAGTATTTAACTGCTTCAATTTTTGCGGGGATAAGAGCAGCAATCTCTTCAAGAAAAAGACTCCTGTCAAGAGCTAGACCATTTTGAAAGGGTTAACGCTGGGTTTTGTAAATGCGACATATCGAACGAGCAAACTGGACACCTAGGAACATATGTACACAAGTTTTCAATCAGGAAAAATCACTGGGGTGACTGTTACACTAAAAGCTGTATTATCGAATTTCCTAGGGAAATGAAGCTACTGCAATGTGTCCAAACAATTTAATGTAAAAATTGTCTCAATCGAAATCCGTTGTTATATACCACATGTCTATGTCATTTGATGTTGTTTCCAAGTAGGTAATTAGCGAAATAGTTGCTTATGCTCACCATCCGGGAGTGGACACAAAACTGCATTACAGACTTTTTGCTCACGTCAACGCCCTGTCTTATAGAAGACATTGTTTCAATGAATGTGGCTTATTGTTACCCGTGCGGGTTTGTTGATGTTAAACAGGCCCCATGCGAGTAGCAAAGGTAGGCTGCGACTGGGTTGGTGAGTCTCGGATGGATGGCCGGTAAGGTAGGGTCTCCGTCCTGGTAGTTTTTACGCTTCTGTACGTTAAACCCCTCTCGACAAAGCTAGGAGCGAGATCTCTGACCAAATTCTGATCCCCCGTTCGGAGAAAAGCTGATGAGGTACTCGGCAAGGCAGTGTGACGTTAAGCCTCAACCTACAACGTGCTGTTCTATAAGGCACCTCTAAGAATATCCTCACCACTAATTCGCTGTTCCAATTCATAAACATGAAGATGCCAGTGAGTATTTCAAGCTATGCTTATCTCTCAGGCAAATCAATGTTCTGTTCTTCCCTTTCCTTTTGCCACGTAAGACGATATAACAAGAGGAAAACACAGATTTACGGATTTATAAGTCCTAGATAGTAAGCTCTAGAGGCCACTTACAAAAATAATATTGTTTTCAACAATAAAGTATTTTATTCCACCCCTATTCGTAATTCAATTGACTTCAAATTTCAAATAGATCTACTAAAATAGATCACTAACGACACTCAAACATTTGGTTGACAATTTTAGTGGATAGGATAATGGAAAAAGCCATTAAGTGGATTTCACTGAAAATTTTTGATATTGGGATTTTAGCAATATCACGTTTATTTACTTTGGCTATGATTCGGCACGAGTTAACGTCGTTCTAAAGGGAAAGAGGTTGAAGGGATGTGCCTTATAATTTAATTAAGCTTTTTTAAATAATGTCATTCAAATGTCATTGTTAACAGGTACTTCTCAGAAAAAATGGTCTTGTTTTTGTTCACCTATTCATAAAATATTGCTATTTGTTTTTCTGGTTTTGAAAAATCTTAATTTTATGGGAAACCTCAGAACCGGCAGATCTTGTTATTCACGACCCGGACAGACCTACCAAAAGCCTGTTAGTATATAGCTTTGAAAAGATTTTAGCATCACACATTTTAGCAGAACAATGGTCCAGTTTTGGGGTAGGACGGAACCGCCTTTTTACAAATTGATCGAGTTTAGTGAGATTCATGCAAATTTAACTGTTTCATCAGCGTTGGGGACCACTAAAATGGAAGTAGTACCTCAGTATACATTTAGTAGTTTAGGTATACAAATGCAGAAAAATAAGTTTTTTCGTTGAAAACATTTATTCTCTGCCGATTTTCCAGCGCCTTTTTAAGGATACTGTGACCATTGTTCATTCATAATCCCTCGCATTCCAAAGGTTTTCTTACTCTGAGAGCGGACCGTTAGCAATTTCCAAAAGGAGCTTGCGTTTACACTGCTCGCACACGACCAACAAACACTCGGGAGTACACTTGGAATCCAACTGAAATTTAACGAGATAAAATAAAAACGCAAGCTAAGAGAATGCTTTCGTTTGATCTCCTTAACTGAATTGGAGCTTGAGGAATGGCTTTAGGGAGAGTACAATCGTGAAGCATCAACCGTGCTATTTGGTCTGTTGGCAGTCTTTTGGTTAAGAACAGATCTGGAAGCCGACCGTGTCCCTTATTATTTTCAATAATAAACCTTTGTGATTTACCAAGGAAAAACCCTTCAAAATTTGCTGTTTTACATTACAAGGTGTATAGAATCCGAAAATCAAATTAAAAGAAAACCCGTATTTCCTGTTTATGCAACGAACAGCTCTATTTCAGCTGATAACAACCTATTCTTATTCCGTGAGTGGATCCGAGTAATTTCAACATACATAATGTGTTGTGTGCTTGCGTGTCCGACAGTGACTACAAACTTAAATGAGCCTCCTTCACCAGGGACATCGCTCTTGTTGCCCAGTTATCCTCCACTCTTCTGCTCTCCTCCTTCTCCAGTACTCTTCTTCGACGCTCTGTGTGTTTTTTTTTTTTTTTTTGCGAAGTAAGTTCCAATTGCAATTCTGACGAATGCGAGTCTGTACGCCGCACAGTAGAAAATATGACCGATTTAGGTGGACAAAATTCTGAAACTTGTCCATATTCAACATTTGGGTTCCCAGATTACGGAAAAAATAATTTAAAAAAATCTAATTAGGTAATTTTTTGACACGAAAAAAAATTGATTTGCTAAAATTTAAAACTTTCCTTAATTTTACGATTGAAGTCCCAGAATACGGGATAAATATTATATAAAAAACTAAATAATTTTTTGACACGATTGAAGAGCACACAGTGGTCTAAAATCAAATTTATTTGCTAAAATTAGACTGAAAAAAAAAATGGATCACCCAAAACAAAACAAAAAACGCGGAAATTGTTTGCAACATCTGAAGACTAGAAGGATTGATAAAACAAATCCTGCAAACAAATCCTTGGGGTGACTTGGGTGTAATATAGTTTTTCGTTATTGAACAGGGGCACACATTTACAAAAAGGCATAAATTAAATCTAAAGGTGGAATGCAATTTATATTCACTAGCGAATGTAGAAATTCAATGTCTTACCTGTCTCAGCAATGTCCAAAGACTGCGCTACACACACCTTGAACACAATGAAGGGCCATCGAATAAAGATAATGCCCACTGCCGGTTATTAGGCACTTGTGTAAGCACGACTGATTCACTCCTTTACTATTTGTATGTAAACACGGTATGGCGGGAAATACTAAGAGTCTCACTAACTAGAAATAAAAAGATAAAGCAATCAGAAATTCCAAACTTTTGATTTGACTTTTGTCCACCTAAATTGGTGAGTTTGCCCTGTGTGCGCCGTTTTCATTACCTTGCCCCGATTCTTTTACTTTTACCGCCAGGTAGCTGACTACTTCGGCATCAAGCTTCTTTTAGCAGCAATGCGGCTGCTTTAGGGTCGATCTCCTGATGCAACTGGGTTCCAGCAACTATTACAGGTGGCCGATCGGCAGTATGAGGTCAGACTTCTCCATTTGAGAAAACGTACCCAATACGTCCAAACCTCAAGTATATTGCACCATTGTAGGTATTGGCATTCTACGTTATCGTTTCAAATGCTGAAATTCGAAAGGTAGTCTTTGAAGAAACTGGAATCTGATCAACTGAGTATGTCCTAATGAACCCAGAAAGCTTCGATTTGAATCGTAGCATGATGATTTGATATAAATCGAGGATTTTACGAAGTAACGAGTTACAATATACGAGTATATAATGGCCCATGGTCTACCGTACAGGGCTTCGTGAGCTATAAGTTTTGATATCCGCTTCTGTTTCGTACAAATGGGCTACTAAATATTGGTGTCCATGGAGTTATATTTAAGATGAAGTCATCCAACTGTCTTTGGACGTACCTATTTACAGAATGTAGAACGAGTCGTGTCGGACTGCTCGCTCTACGTGTTCTACAACCTATTTCCAACCAAAAGTGCCTCCTACATTTTTTTCGTTTTGTTTCCGAGTTTGTCACTTTTAGGATTTTTTCGTATTTTTCAATAAATTGCCATATCTTTTTAATTTCCAGAAAAAAATGGAGGATACCGTTAGAAAGAACGTTAAATTTTTTGTCTTTTTAATGCCTCAACATTTTTTTCAAGCAGAACTAAGACGCAAAAAAGTAAATTTTCTCAAAATTTAGAAACTACCTATTTTTCCAACTCTTTATAATTCAATTAGTTTTTGTTACAGGACTGTGCAGACTGCCTAAAAACTGCGCCGAAACTTTAGCTTACTAATGAACTAATCAAGTTGATTGTAGTAATTGGATTTTACAGTGAAAATGAGGTTTTAATGCCAAAATACGTGTTTTTTTTCAGGCTAACTCTTGAGTTTTTCGGAATTGAATGGGTACACTCTCACATCTCCCTGACTGCCTCATAACTCTGACTAAACGCTCTTTCTAACGGTATACTCAAATTTGAATTTTTCCTGGAAATTGAAAAAGTTATGGCAACTTTAGTGAAGTATAACGAAAACAAGAAAAAAAATCTTGAAAGGGAAATAACTCGGAAACGAAGCTACTAACACAAAAACTCTAGGAGGCACTTTTGTCGGAAATAGATTGTAAAACACGAAGAAGAGAGGTGGGACACGACTCTTGGTACACCCTGTAGAAGTCAACTAGGTATTGAGGCTGGTTTCGTCCCTAGTCCAACTAACTTGCTGAAATATATATGAGGCTCTTTCTATGGCAGCTAGAGTGAACATGACAGGATTTGGAGGCTCGAGGCTTCGAGTTTAGGTAGGGGATTATTGACTACGTTTAATACATATAGATCAGCGATATACGTAGAAGGACTTTTCTAATACAGAAATTGTGAACCTCTGTTTATTAATTTGCAGCTGCTTTTTCCTGGCCTATTTCAAAGTTTCATTAGTGAAATAATAAACCAAAATAAGGGGAATAACAATTTAATAACAGTACGATTGTTTAATCTCATTATTTGTGTATTTCCTTCTGTGTACTGAAAATAATTGAGGTTCTATTCTTTGTGAAAAAGTAGTCCGTAATATTGTTATATTTATTCCCGATTTAGTAATTATTTAATATGCCAGGCTTTTGCCTGGGTTTTTTTCCCGCGCCGTAAATCATTAATATCAACTTGTTATTAAATTAATTCCTCATTGTTTGTGTACTTGAGAGCTTAGTTACAAAATATAATTATGATCATATAAATAAGAGTCAAACAATGCAACTATCCAACCAAGCCACAGGGAATAAGGACGGTCTGTTTGTACCAGTAGGTGTTTTTTTTTCTTTTTGGTCCTCTGACAACAGCAGTATCCCGTAATTTGTCCGCGAACCCGGAGAGCTGAAGAAGGCATTGTCTGGCTCAAACAATATTCCTCATCCCAAGTCAAGGGGTGTCGTTTTTGTTGGAGAGGCATTGTGATTTTGTTACGGAAACCAGATGGGCACAATGGCAGAGAAGTTCTCCACTCCTTATCCTCTCACCCTTTTCCGCACGGGAGCATTTACAATTTTGTCAGTCGTTCGGATCGTTGACGTTTTTCAGCGAAAGTCATGATTGAGCTTGCTCAAAGCCGAAACAAAGAATCAATGGACGTGTCGTCACATTAGTTTTGAGGTACAGCTCGTGATTAATTATCTTGATCATTCTGGTAGATTTAATTCACTAAAGTTTGTTCAACTTAGGACCCCGAGTTTCGTTCTTGAAATGGAAACATGGCTCCTGCATCTTGAAAAGTTATGTAACTACTAAAAATGAACCAAAATTGTCACAATGAAAATCCGTTTTGGAGAAGTTCGGAAGATAGTAGATGTGACTGGACCAAGAGGTCTTTAAATCATTCCACTATTGGTTTTGGCAGATGTCAAAAAGTGTTTTAAAATAATAAAAATGGTAAAAATCAACGTCCGAAAGTGAATAGAACTTAATGTGGTAGAGAAGGACCAAGTAATTCACTGATAAAACATTGCCCAGCAATTGAATATACTCATGCAGAGAACTCCGACCGACAACAATAAGTTGACTCAAAGTAATTGGAAACAAAGTTATGGACACTAATGAATATTTTTGAATATTTTTTAAGCTCGTAAATCGATTGTCGTCGAAACCAAAAAACTAAACAAATTGAAGTGGGGAAGAAGCCGGCCCTATTGATTTGGGAAATTGAGGAAGATGGAGGAGAGAGGGAGGGATGAAAGGAAGCGCCTTCATGAAATGACCACCATTAAGAACCAAGAGTCCCAAGGACGCAGCTGGTGACACGCTGGTGAGACTATCCACTCCTGGTGAGATACCCAACTCCATGTAGTTCCGTGGCACTCCTCACCACACTCTTCGCCAAGGCATGGTTGCACTCCTGATCTTGATGTTACCCGCTTGGCGACTGCATAATGATGGAGATGTGGCCGTAGTGGACACTACTGCACCACATGGTACAGGTTGTAATTTTTACTCCGACAGACAGGTATGTACAGATCTACCACAACCTCTGGAGCGCCTTTCTGTGATAGATATTGTAGCCCTCGGATAGCATGAAAATACCGGTAGTTGCTGGCCCCAATGCTCTCAGAAGCCCACTCCAGCCATTGAGGAAATTGGGGATTCATAGCACTGCCAGAGTTCTTCACTATCCACTGAATCATGAAAGGCAGCAGCAAACTCAGTAGATGAACTGGAATTTGGAGCATTTGGGTTTTCTAGATTGGTCCACAACAACTGCTGTAGTAATGTAACGATTGTAAAAATAATGTAAAATTTAACGGCGGGATACAAATGAGCGAGGGAGCAAATTTACTTAATGTACCACAGACCAGGCCCGATTTACAAAAAGGGTTATTCTGTTACACAAATAATAAACCTCTGCATAATCTCTCTTCCTCTTCCCTGGGTTTCTGATTGACTTATTCATTCTGGGTGGGTTCAGTGGGGTACTACTGCTTTCGTCCAAGAAGGAAACAAATATGTACCCAGACTGAGTTCCATATTGTGATGCGCGCGTTCACGCCTCCCATTAAAGAAGGATTCGGGAACACATCACCGTCTTCCGTAGGGAGAAATGAGAAGAATAAGAAGAAAGACGACTGCAGCGCTCAAAGCAGAGAGAAGAGAGAGGCAGAAGGAATGCAACTTTTACTCGTTCGTTGATGGAAGAAAGAAGAGGAGCTCCCTCTATACTAGCAATTCGCTCAACAGTTTTCCCGTCTTTATCATTGAGACAGTTGTCGCTTTTCAAAAAAAAACCTGCAACGATTCCTTGCCTTTATCAAGAAGAAGTTAAGAAGAGCTCCAGGGATTCACTAACACCTTGCTCTATTTTTTTCAATTGATGTCCCTCCATTATTTGGTGGGCATCACACGGTGAGTCACCTCCCTCTCGTCATTTATACTCACACTCTAAATTGAATAATTCCATCTCTTTTGCGAATGGCATCCTTTATTATTCATCACCCTCAAGAGGCCAATTAATTGTTCAATTTAATAAATTTAACACTTTGCACTAAAGACAGCTTTGTTTTCTCTATCATTTACCAGTTTGGGGCTATTATTTGGCAAGCTATTGCTCCCCTCCCTGCGGATATTATGCTCATCTGATAGATTGTTATTTTTATAAATTTTTTTTTTTTGGCACCCAACAGTAAATATTTGTATTACAAATAGGGAGAAAGCCATAATTTATTTCATTTCGTCTCACTTCATTTTTACTAGGTTGCTTGTAGCATTCTCTACAGGGTTTTTTTGCTTTAAGCCGACATTGCCACTGAGTACATCTGTCGCTCGATTGTAGGTAAGTATTCTAAGAGGGTTCTATTTTTCTGGGGGAAAAAATCAAATACCAATCCACCTAATTTTTTCCATAGGAAAGTCTAAAAATAGCGATTATTGCTTGTTTATTTTTTGTTCTACAATTTCTCGAAAAATCACACAAAGGGTCTCAATAATTTACCACATTTTTACTGAGTAACTCCTTTTTCTGTGTTGGTAAAAACCGTTTGTATATCGCTTGTGGGTTGCCCCTTTGACTTTTGTTTACGCATTTACTGGGCCAACCGGTTCTTTTACTGTAACGTTGGGGAAGATTTCCTGTTTTTCTTTTTCTACAGTTAGGTAAGTCGCCTACGGCTTAGGTTTGTTTTCATTCCTGACGTTCTTGTTCAACTCGTTAAGGGGGAAGTATCTTTCATCTTAGTCAAACATAAACTTCTGAGAAAATTCTACTTTCCAAATGTTTTCAACCAAGTTCAGATTCAAATCACCCGACATTTCACGTTCTGCAAGGCAAGCCTATAGGTGACGAATCAAATATTCGTTGAACAGCCCAAGTTTTACCTCAAGCCCAACAACAAGATAATACTGTTTGTCAGGTGATGGCTGTTTTCAGAGTGCTCGTCTAACCCCATCCGGAAAAACAAATCTGCAAAAACGGATAAGACAAGCTGCTTTGGAACGAACACCTCTGGATAATACCAAAATTCCTGAAAATATTTCCAAATAATCTTTGGACATTGAAGTATCTTGTGATGAAGGTATTTTTTCTACCTACAGATTGAATTTATCATGTATCATAACAGTGTAATTGGTACTTATAGTCAATGTACCGAGGAAGAAATGGGACTTTCCGCCCAGGAGGAATTATATTTTTTAAGTGTGGAAAAATGTTTGCCTTCAATCTAAAAAGCTGTGACAGAGGTTTATTATTCCTGTATCGGATCACGCTCCTATGTGGGTCACTGGACTACAGATAATTATATTAAACTGAGTCTTCAGATTGCAGTCGCCGTCCCGTATAATGAAAGATTTTCTAACTAAATTTAGGAAACTTTGGTTCATAGGTGTACAGAAAAGCTTAAGAAGGTTTGCTGAGGATGAATAGATTTTTAAATACTTTTTAACCAACCAACTTTTTTTTATATCTCTTAGTATGTCAATCTCGAAATTAGTCGATGAAGGTCTGCAAGTTTTCAACATCTCAATCATTTTTAAGTTTCGTTCCATCGTTTGCTCACTCGCTTTCTAAAATTAAATGTTTTAATCCTCCATCGGTGATTTCGTTAAAATTAAATGCGATGGTTTCTATTGTTTTGTTAGAGTATTCACGCAATTAGTTGTTGATTTTATGGGGAAAATTGTTCAATTTTTTTCATTGTCATTGTAACTTGAAACTGTAGAACGATGAAGCAAGTAATTGTCGATCCATTCAAAAGCTGCTCTTACCAAAATGAATTCTTAGCCAATTTTCTCCGTTTTTTACAATTATTTATTAGTGTGATCATACAAAAACCAGTAATGGGAACGTTCTTGTAATGTATGCTGTACTCAACAATACGTTTATATGATCAATTTAAACATAATTATAAATGCTTATGAATACTTTTACGACCTAGACCAAATTCTTAGATAAAAAGAGCATAGAAATGGGCTGAATGCTGGTAGGCTTGAGTGGCACTTGAATGGATCGTCCGTTACCCCCTCCATCCCCCTTCCAGACATCAAATCCAAAATTGTGTAAGTTTATTGCACTAAAGAGGATTATTAGACGAAAATTGGGATGGAACAAAAAAAGTGAGTACATGTAGATTTATCACTACCACACCCTCGATTCACACCCTTCCAACATTAATTCTGAAACATCTGAAATGTTTCGAAACTAGGGCAAAGTTCGTAACCAGAGAACAAAAACTCACTAATCTAACCTGTATTAGCAGCGTTGGAAGAACAAGAGAAATTCACGAGTGGACTGTATTTAATGTGGTTTGCCGCTTATTAACCAGCTAAATGAGTTTGTCTGCTGTCTCCAGCTGAGCAATGCGTGCTCTGGGTTTCATAAAACGAAACACGCGTGAGTTCAACTTTGTGCCAGTAACTGTTTCACTTTACGGGGCTCTGGTGGTTCCCATCTTGGATGACGCCTCAGTCTTCTGGGCCCACAACTACAAAGATCAGATGGAACAGCTGCAGAGGGTGCACCGCAGATTCTTTCGCTACGTAGCTTGAAAATCCCGGATTCCTCGGGAAGAGGTTGACTTCGGCGCTCTGGAGAGGATTTGTAACGTACGGAGTCCTGAGATCCGGCCCTACCTGGCCGATGTGACTTACTTCTTCAGACTGGCGACAGGAGATATGCATAGAGCACGTAAATCGTTTCTCAACCAAAATACCTATTTGGATTGATCAGTTGATCATATTTGTGTGCCTCCTGAAATTCAATAATTGCTCTATCACCTGTGAAACAGGCACACTCCAAAGCTTAGTAGAAATTCAAATCATTAATGCAAGCCAAATGAATGAAATTAAATAATAAACCCCAGCGTTTTTTGTTACAAAACACTGTTGGCATTTTTGACTACGTTTGTGAATAAATTTGTTATGATTTAATAAAAAACAGGGACTGTATCAGAATTTCGGGAAAAGTATATGTATTTAATAATTTGTATAAGATAAAGCAGAGAGTGAGTCGAACAAATTGATAAGCACGGAGTGGCATAACAAAGGAGGAAAGTGACGCCTAGCAACAACAGCAATATGCACAACGGCTAGGAAGGGTAGGGTATTGTTGTAAGTTAGCCAGGGTTATAACAGTTTTAGGCTACACCGTTGAACGCTGGTATCAAGACACGACCCACACAAAGTTTTGCGGGTTTAACCCTGAATCCAGTTGAAGGGCGTTTGGCTTAGATGCGTTTGGTTGTAAAGCGGTGAATAGTAGTTATGAGAATAGAGCAGAGACTCACATTTTGGAATTGTGTTTAGAGCTTGACGAAGCAGGGGTGATAGATATGTTGACGTGCTCAGTGGAAGAGGAGTATCGATTGGGTCCGTCTTTTTACATAGTATACAAATGTCCCGATCCCAAAACGTAGATGAAGCTGTTGAGACATTGAATTCAGGAATTCCAACGTACAAGGAAATAATAGTTAATCGTTAGTAAACCTAAACAAATGTTTCAATAAAATAAAATAATTTAGAGTTTAAAAATTTAAATAAGACTTTAGAAATTATTAAAATGAAATTGTTGAAAGTCCAAGTGGCTCCTTAATCATTTAAGATCTTAAGGAAAAGTAATTAGATGATACATGCTTCGACGAAATCGAACAATAATTAAGGCAGCGAGATATCTCTCACCTTCCATAGGTTTCAAAATATCCATGTGTAGTGCAATACGTTTTAACTCCATTTTCAAATGATCAGTTGATTTGTAGTGGTTTTTGCTCCCGATCTACTATTGATACACACTAATCATTATCACAAAAATTGGGCTGAAGTTCAGACATTCGTTCTCTCTTTTTTCCTCTACTGCACTTTTCTATAATTTTGGATTTGATTTAAATGCGAGCAATGAAATATCAACGATCAAATAAAATATCAGTATCTTCAGTAAACAGGAACAAAAATACTCACACGGATCACCCAGGTGATTTCACTATATCACTAATGAAAACCATTATTTTTCAAGAATCATTGAAATCAGATGAAGAAATTGAAAATTCGACGATTTATCACTTCTTCGTAAAATTTTGGAGGCTTGATCCACAATCGGAGCAGGTAACTGTGGGATTGACCGAAAACAAAAGCTCTTTAGAATAGTTGAGCTTTCACACAGGCATAACTCTTTGTATTTCTTTCAGAAAGTTAGTTGTAGAATAGTCGGAAACGGATTTGTAGTAATTTATTTTTTCTCTCATTCATTTTTTCTTCTTGGGTTTTCTTACACTCTCTGAACCGATTCCAATAGAAGCCCTTCCGTTTACGAACTCTTGCTCCTGAAGGATGTCCTGGGAAGAGGACACATCTCAAGCGAATGGCTTATTAAGACCTATCTGATTATTAATCGAGCGTATAAGGCAACTGGAACAAGCCATAATGGTGGATCGAAATCTTCGGCTGTGTGACTAGCGAACTCATCGTTTATGACAAGAGTGACATGAATCTGAAATTGGATTCCAACATACACCTAACATTTTCAGTACGTCTAATCTTCATCCAGGAGAAGACCTTAAGATGCAGGTAGAATGTGGTCTTCAGGTATGCTGGCTAGAAGTCAGTTTTCGAAGCTCATCTTCACTTGTGATAAGTCAATGAACTAATCGCGAAGTCGTAAGCTATGTTGAATACTGTTGCTGTCTCCATTGACATCATCTAGGCAAGCTGTGTTTAAGAAGATCTAAGAAGCTTGAGGATTAGAATCGTGTCTTTCGTTAGCAAACTCTATTGGGACTCTTCAAGAAAGGAACTGAGTTGTTGTTATACCGTATGTAACAGTGGTCAAACGAAAGTCTTGATTGAAGCTATTCATGCGCCACAAAACACACAATAAATCTCGATCATCATCACGGTGCACTATTAGCCTGAACATATAGGCGGTCGTCTATTGTCCAACCGACTAATTCCCCATGAAAATGAGCAAATCTCTTACAATCCTTGACTACATACGATTTGTGTTTGACTATTTTCCTCCTTCGTTTTAACTTCTGCCTGTAGCTGGTATATTGTAGTATCTACCTTTACTATCCATAAAGTGAACGAAGCAGTCAGTTGAAGAAAATTGTGTATTTAAGGTTATTTATTTCTCCTAAGATAAGCAGCAACCCACTGCCAGAATATAGAACAGAAGTTGCGCAGGGTACGTCTTTTATTAGGGAAAACCAAGGGCTCCGAGTTATATTATAAAAGCCGGCAGCGGGTGCAAGACACTGCTTTGCACACAGGAACCTCCTTAATAGGGATGGGTATTATGAAAAACTTCTTGAGGAAAAGAAGGGAAATATGAAACAATGATCTTGATACGTCTCCTTTTGGAAGGGGTTGTAATAAGTGTATCTTGATACACAGTGAGAACGTGCCTTTATCTTTCAGACCTCTTTTCAAAATGTGTGTCTACATTAGGAAACATTGAAACTGGTCTTTCCAGTGGATACGGCAATACGCGGTGCTCCAATATATTTTAATGGTATGATAAGTAGGATTGCTTGACGTTGGAATAAGAGTATAAACTACCAAGTGTTATTAATTCGTGTTAATGTTAGTAATTTTAGGAATATTGAATTTTTTCGTGTCTCAAAACTGATTTGATCACACATTCTTCAACAAATCTGTTTTTTAAAATATTAATATGTATGAAAAAGCCTAGCCGGAGTCGGGATTCTACTTCTTCAAACCTCTGTTTAAGCGCTTGGTTCCCTTAACGTAGCTACTTGACGCTTATGCCACTCTTCCAACTACCGTGCACTCTCTGGACCAATTAATTTTCGTAGGCGGAGGTTGTTGCGCTCCTCTCTGGCGTAATGGGTGTTTGTATCGAACCCAGTAATAAGATAAGCAGTTTTGAAGGTTCAAGACATTTTGATATAATTGGATGGTGCTTCAACATGAAAATGTAGAGAATCTAGTTTTGTCACAGATTCCGATTTTTTTGTTCAACAGATCTACACATTGTTAGAGGGACTGTTTAACATATTTTCTATTTATGAGATGCGAGCATAGCGAGATGAGACAATGCAGACCCGACTGTGTACCTCCCACCCGTCGGTCTTTTCCACTCGGAGTGATGATATTGTTTTGTTTGTTCTGTACTCTAATAGACCAATTTGATGAAGGTTGGTCGTAGCTCAGGTGATGGTGCTTTCAGCTCATGACCAAGGCTCGTTGTGTTCGTTTTCCAATAGACAATGCGGTTCAGGCTCCAAGATACAAGCTTAGTTTTCGAAGCAGTTGATGGAGAATGTGGAGTAGGAGGTACTCACGTCTGGTCTGGAATGTCTCGTGCATTTAAGCAGAGGGTCCTTGGGAGGAGTCCTGCTTCCACTCCGCCGCACCGAAACGTGGTTTATTGTGCAAAGCAAGGAACCAGACAACCAAACCAAACAGAACACTGACCTCCGTATAAACATAACTGCAACTCTCCATGATTATCTAACGAAAGCGTTCGAAAGGAGGATTGAGAAAGTAAAAATTAAAAACGGCCTCCACAAGAACGTTTCAATTTCCACCTGAGTAACTAACGAAATGTTTCGACGGTTCTATCATGAACAGTGTAACTCTTTATTCAACGTTCCATCTTAGTATCCGTTTTTATTTGAAATGGATTGTTAACCTTCGTAATTAACGTATTGAGAATATCAACCAACGGAATGTTTAAAATTAAATATTCAATTTTCCTGTTTCGATTTGAGTTATAAAAATTAGAATATCAATTAATTAATAATGATTAAATAGGAATAATCACTAACAAGAATTAATAATTAGAATTATTCTAAGATGGCCAATACCACGTGACATCGTAATCAGATCAACTCATACATAACGTAAATATCTGACCTTCCCTGAATATCTCGCAGAGGTTTCTAGAAAAGTGGTTGGCTGTCACGGCTTACCTACGGTAGAACATTTAAGATAGTTGATACTTTCTCCACACACTCAGAAAAAGTGATCTACTATACCAAATAAACTATTCAGTTCCAATAATTGCTACCTGAGATTGTTAACTTCATATTTTTCCGTGGCCGATATCTAATTTTTAATAGATGCGTTGGCAGTCACACATAGAGCTGTCCAGTACCCGGAAACATTTATCTCTACAAACAAAACTGTTCCACCATGTGCCTTGTAGAACATCATTCTCTGTCACATTCAAGTATCAAAAGGGGCTTTAAGAGCACGTGCCCTAACAACGTTCCTAAACATTTCTTTCTTTTTATCATGTAAGTAAGTCCAATAATTGGATGTTTACCAGTGGAATTATCAAAAAAGTTGGAGAATGAATATTAGCTCGTACACTCACTGAACTAAAGCTCAAGTGGTTAATGGATATTTTTTTAATATCTGAACTTCATAATACGAAGTTCAGAATCATATTATGACGCAGTAGGTCTAATGAAACACATATTTGTTTTGGAAGTTTCATGAATTTTTTACGTTTCAATAATTGTTGGGGCTTTGACCTGAAGCAGCTATGCGATTATCACTGGACTCTTAGTTGTTGCAGTATTTCTTCTCTCTACATTTCTGCACACATTCGCTTTACAACGGGTGAACTATCATCTTCTATACCACTCAGAAATTCCCATAGTATCGACCTGCCACGATCGGAAAATGTTCAAGCTCGGTATTCACAATAATAGAAATGACCAAGTGTTTATTATCACACTGAAACTATTCATACATTTCGTTACAGGTTTTACATTTACTGAAATGTTATCATATTTCAAAACCAGTTCGCTAGACATATTATTGAACGATATTACTTATCGAATAATTATTTATGATTACATATCAACAACTCCCTAAACATACTAAGTATACCTTCGAAATATTGGGCTTAATCACGTACGTAATTAAAAAGTTCTGTCACTAACTCTACAGTTTTGGTTTATTGTTTTCAATAATTTCTTTCTAACCGACCTCGAAAAAAAGGAGCTTCTAACCAAAATTACTGGACAAAAGCAGATGAAACTTGGATAAAGAAAAAAGAAAAGGAATTTAGTCTAATTGGGATCGAGTTCTGGGCCTCGCTTTCTACCAATAATAAAGCGTTAAATTAAAGGGCTGAAATATTAGAAATTCAGAATTTGAAAACGATATTTTTGTATGTAGGTTTGTTATTGATTGACATCGCTTTATTGCCCATTCGGATCGAGTTACGTTCATCCATTCGTTTACCCGAAGGGCTTGAACTTTGAAAAAATAAAAAGTCAATATGAAGTGAAAGCGAGAGTCCTTGAACAAACTAAAAATCGTAACTTGTAACCATCGACTCAGCGTATATAATTGCAATGAAGTCATGTTTTTTAGAGTTCTGTTTGAAAATAAGTTTTTGAAACCTTCAGTTATACATTTGCAAACAAGTGTAGCGTAACTACCCAGTTGTTTAAATTCATCTCGATAAATTGCTGTTGTTTTATTCGTAGGCTTATTTGATCTTGTCGATAAACCATTATAACCGTTTTGATACCTGCTTTTCTTGCTTGAAGGGATACTGGTAAACTCTGTTGTTCAGAGAGTTATATTTATGAAGAGGTGATCCCTCCGTTTTCTGGACGTCCAGAAGTCAGTTATTAATTAAAAAATTGATATGAATATTGCCAAAAGTTATATTTTTATACAGTTCTTTTTTCTGTATTCATATATCATAAAACAGTGATAACTAAATAAAAATGATTAGGGAGTTCCGAATGCCATCAAAGAAATGGACGCTAGTGAATTCGTTTCCGTTACCCCAACACATCTGTATGTTCTGAATACTCCCAAAGTATAGTTGGTGTAAGATCATCTAAATTGATTATATTACTTCAAAATACTGGTGAGTGTAATAATTGTCACTAATAGGGGAATTTATTCACCATTGCCTATTCGGAGTTCCACCGTACAGCTCAAAAATAAAAGATAACTTGACATTTACTTCTTAAATCACAAAGTCTAGAATCCAGTCACATAACGTTCCACGTTCTGGGAAGTGGTTCCTCCTGTAGGTGAGGAATCAAATATTTGTGGAACACTCCGAGTTTTACGTCAACAACAAGGAGGTTTTCCAATACCTTTACACTTATTTGCTGAGAGCACTTCTGATGTAATCCAGAAAATCGGATCTGCAGAAGTGGAAACGACAGGGTGTCTTGGAAATCGGTACCCATCAATATTGTTGCAGAACAAGTTACAGCATTAGTAGACCATAGATTCATCAAAAGTCCCTAACAGTATTTGGCCGTGGAAATTACTTATTTCTTGGGCGAAGCCACCTGCCCAAGCTCAAATGGTAATTCGGAACGTTCAGAAAGAAATGATGAAGATGTTATCGTAATTCAACTATTGTATTATCTATCAAACTACTACTTCTATGTATCGATCTAGTTTAACTTAAACTCGATCCTTTGATTATCGCAGAGCCCCGAGCGTCTCGTCGAAACTGCTTACATCCCCTCTAACCTCATCATCATCATCACCGTCATCATGATTATAAACACATAATTCCGATCAACTTCGGTACGTCCCCTAGGGGTTGTGCTACTGTATAACGATGTAACAACTCTCGTCGTTTCAACGTGCCACCGTGGCTCATAGCACTAATTGGTCCTTCGCGGGCTAGGAAACCTCGTTTAATGAACTCACACTATTCGTATTTGCTGATTGAATACATAACATCCCATTTTTTGTCTTCCTCTCGGAGAGATCCCTTTGTTATCGACAAAATCATCCAAATTTTGCCAGACGTCAACTATGCATTTATCGAAGATACAGATGAGGAAGAATATTATTCTATTGATAAGTAGTTTCAGAATAGATTTAACCAACAAGTGAGTGAGTTTCAAACTATAATGAGAAGCCAATAACATCTTTCTAATAAAAAACGTCTGGCGAAAAAAACACGGACAAAGATTCCGACACCTCGAAGTAGACTTGGAAGCAAAAACTCCAAGTGTTTGAATTACTTAAGGGTCATTCCTCTTAAAAAAAGGATTGTGAAGGTAGTAAATGATAATGTGAACTTTGTTGGCAGGGATCGGTCCATCGTGTGACGAAGTGGTGCAGACAGTTGCTGAAGCTGACAGACAAACTGAGATCATCACACCGCCACCACTCGCCGGTACTTGGGTGTCGGACAGGTGAGTCCACTTCGTATCTATAAAATTTTCCTTCAACATAATGCTAAGGTAAGATGTAAATGCATCGAATCAATCTGATTAAGCTTATACTCAAAGAGATAGACATACACTTGATAGATAACCCCAAATTTAACTTTTCCGGTCTCCGAAAAAAAAGTGTTGGATCGCCCAATCTGGTGCGACCAACAAGGAATGCCCAAGAAAAGAGGGGTTGTTTTTATTTAAATTGAGTCGTCAGAAAACTTGTTGTTAATTAGAATTTTAGTGTTCGAAAAATAAATTCTTACGTGATAAATTGAGTTTCCACCTTGTACTTGTTAAGTCAGTGTTCCTAACAATATCATCTGTAGGGCTTCATTTTGAACTTGTACAAAATCTCCTCCCAATTCTGAGTTGAACGAAAGCCGTTGTATCGAGGATTCGTCAGGGCCGGGAATGTGCCACATAACGTACCTACTTCCCCTGATTGCCTTCATCTGGAGGTACCTGGCATCAATGTGAGACAAATTTCCCCGTGAAGTTATTTGAAACTCTCCCTGGTAACAGGAACGATTGAGCATCCATGGAAGCGAAATTGGATTTTGTGTCATGCTTCTTGAGACTTATGAGTCTTGATTGCGACGAAAGAGTGTATAGTGACACTGACACTGTACACAACACAAGACAAGTGTACACAACTGACTCTAAGTACACTTTACAACTACGACAAATAAACAACTGTAGAGCAGAGAGAAAGCAATTTTGATCCAGGATACTGGGGAGCGGATAGAAGGACGTGAACTTACTTGTAGTTTTCCCCAACAGAATTATCATAACTTTGTTTCATGAACCAAATCGAACATTTTTTCAACGCATTTGCTACATTACATCCTAAGCGTAACGATTATCGTCCCCCTCCAATGTAACATTAAGTTTCCACGTGACATTTAACTAGGTGAAAGAACTTGAACACTGTGAACAGCCTGCATACCTAATTCAACAAGTCATTTCAGGTATGTAAGAAATGATTGCCAGGTGGCAAATTTCCCTAATCATAGACTAAAAGTCAACAACATTATTGGGAAGCTCTGCTAAACACTGAATAAACAGTTTCCATAAATAATTCCAAATCAGTCATTCATTTTCGCATTAAAAAAAAAACAAGTCCAAATAGGTGGACTTATCATTTTCTAGATTAATATAATTGATATTTTTGGGAATAATTGTAAAAGTTGTTTAAATTGTAAAAATTTCAGATTCATGATAAAAAAGTTAGTATTTGATGTGTGTGCGTGGGTGTCACGTTCGAGATTGAGAAAAGCAATAGAATAGTAACGAGTGATCAAGTTTTTTTTTTTCTTCCATTAACCGAAGGTTGAATTATGGTTAAGGAGGCACATTCATTTGAAACATCGCAGACTCAATGAGTAATTACAAATTCGTAGTAAACAGATGATACAGTTTAAGATCAGTTGATTCATACTGATTGGGAAATGCAGGACCGTGGAGAGACAATCCGGGCCCAGAGGCCAAATTTTGGGCCCTTTAAAAAAAATTGCACGACCTACTGTAACCATATACCGTAATCAATATATGCCATTTTGAGAAAGAGAGGAAAGGATGAGGAAAGAATATCGATTGTAGAGAATTGAGAATGGTCGAGCACTACAGATTTGTATGTGTTTATTTATTAATTCTGAATTATTACTTCGAAACCAAATAAAATTAAACGAGGGAGCGGTTAAAACTTCAAACGAAAATCCGGGCCCCCTTACTAAGGCCGGGGGTATGGGATCCAGTGCCTCTCCCCTCTCTATGGGGCTGTGGAAATGCATTTATAACGAAAGCTGATATTCAGACAGTTCAAACCACCAATATTACTTAAAATTCAATCGAAGTTGATCCTTCTCGCTCCCATATTTTGTTAATATCCCGAATTGTATAATTTTCTCTTCGCCCGTCATCTAGAAAAACCTGAACTTGATTGGGAGGATGTCACTGTGTTTTTAGATATGAGCGTGTAATTCGAGGTAACATTCATGGCAACAGGGATGTTGATGTTACTATTAAACTGAACGCGTACCTTGAATTTGATGAGAGTTTATACTGTTAAACTTGATAAAACAGAACCGGTTTATGCAATCTCGAAATATCTTGAAGAGGAGAATTTTGAGTTGAAGCAAAAAACTGTTCAGACAGGCGTAATGTGTGTGTGCAACCTATCTGTTAGCATGCAGACCTGTGGACAGGAAGACCAACTGAAATGCGGAATAAATAGATATTACTAATCGAAACAATTAAACATATTATGCCTACGAAACATTTTCAAGTCAGTTACTGAAAATGCATTCCGCCAGTTTCTGGGTGGCTGAGCCGTATTGTACAGAACTCAATTGGACATTAGACCATCTGTTGAAACCATCACTTGGAGAAACTAATATTTCAACGTTGCTACTACGTGAGGTTTCAGGGACACAGGATTTTACATATTCCACTCAAGTTTCCATGGATATTTACCAGGGAAATATTTATTCAGGGAATCCCTTGCTACACGAACATCTATACAGCTTCCCTCCAACGTTTTCCTGGTAACATTGAGATTAATCCTGATTTATCCTCAGTGAATTTTTCGATGTGAGCTTATAGTCTACGGGTATTTCCCCATAGTGACAACCTCTCCACCGGTTATTAATACGGTAAAGGAATTCCAGTTTTTTATAATGTTTTGAACTTTTGAAAACAACCAAGGAAAAATTAATCCCATCTACAAATTCATCGTTTCAACTTTCAGATGTACGAGTAGATTATAAATATCGTATAAAAAATATAAAAAATTGAAAATCCGTCCGGCCGCTGTCAATTTAACGTCGCCCAGAACTTTTCTCTGCTGGACTAATATTTATTAAACGTAGATACCAAATATGGAATCTGGTTCGGACTGAGTTTTCGGTATCACTTTTTTCAATCCTAGAGCGCAAAATTAATAGCTGAAATTTGTTTGACCTGACTGAATATCTTATCAGTTATGAATTTCGTTATTCGTTACGTTAAGTGAGTAAAAGTTGAAACGAAATTCTGGTTCTCCATGAATGCAGGTCACCAAAAACGTTATGCGATGTCCATAAGATGATACAGACGCGCTCTCACCTTTTTCTAGAAACCTTGTTCAAAATTTCAGAGTTAAAATCTTCATTCTGTGTATTTTCGAAGTTTTTTTAAGAACTTTCACGTTACTTTTACATAGTTAATTAGGACCAATTAAAAATTTACTGTAGTAAAGTACTGTTGAAAATACTTTAGAAAATTTAAGTCAAGCCCTACGTTTACCGCAATGCTCTAGCTGGCAAATCCAATGGTTGCAAATAATACTCAGCCTCTAAAATAGAAGTTGAATTCACCGTAAATCCGGAACGAACGAAATTGGATTTCTTCTTGTACGGAATATCTAGCACAATAGTGCCACAGTCGTAATGATCCCTAAAAAATTATTCTTGAAATGTTACACCGTCGGTGACCATCGGTAAATTGGCCGCTCACACCTGTCTCCAAATAACGTCAACTGACGGGCTTCGGCTACTTGCGGTCAGTTACAACCCTGACCCTTCGGAACACCGAGGGCTCTAATAACTTTTCCACCCTTCGCCCGAGATCCGGATTTGGGCGGTCGGAAATGACGCTCAGAAGTTGTGAACTTGAGTAGCTCGCTCGGGATTCCTGAGGCAACTTTGGCAGAGTTCACTTTGGATGTTCAGAGAAGTTGTGATTTTAAGCCCTTAGAGAGACACTATGATCTGATAACTAAGTCCTGGATATGAGACCTTGATAAGCGTTATGAGATCCTGGTTTCTCATGAAGTGAATGAACGATTTATATCTTCGTAGAAATTGTGTTGAACATAGATAGAAATTACTTATTATTAAACATGTAGTTTTCTATGATACAGTGGGCAATGTAGAGATTGAAAACTCTTCACGAACTGACTCGAATGATGGGCAGTTATTTAGTTTTATCTTCGATTGCTATAAGAAATTAACAAAGCTCATGATTTGAGTTGATGAGAGAGAGAGAGAGAGAGAGAGAGAGAGAGAGAGAGAGAGAGAGAGAGAGAGAGTTTCCTTTTTATATTCTTTGAATCTTTTATTTGGAGTCGTAAGTATTTATTTCATATTAGATTAGAAACGTTTCATCCTGCAGCGAGACTTCTTTTATATCTGGTAAAATACAATTAAGGATACTGTTACGTAATGCTGAATCAAGCGCAACTATAATGGGAAGATATTTCAGTTGATTTTTGATTGGGTTAGAGGGGTTGAATTTGCTGAGTGTACTACACAAGCATAAAATGTATTCTTTGAGTTGAATTTACATAGTGTGTATACACACAGATGGTAAAATGATCATATTTCTTCCATAAAACCTATTGAACTTGCACTTTTATTCTATTGAAACAGGAAAAACGAAACTATCTGACCACCACTGATGTTTAGAAATAGATGAAACAAGGAAAATTGCTGAAAAAGGGCTACAGCTTGACTTACCGTGCAACGTAAAGCAAGGCTCAACCACCGTCACTTCAACGTCAAAATCGTTTTACAACCTTCCCTTTCGAAATCTCGAGATTCCATTTTGGTGGGAAAATTTCATTCAAGTACCTAGTTGCTCATCAAAACCAAATCACTGGGGTCAGAACTGACCCTAGTGTGACCTCCTAGGATCAATCCATTGATGAATAATTCCAGCCTTTTCGTTACCATGATATTTGCTGTAGTTTGCCATATTTCTAAATATCAAAAGTTTCTAAAGGATAATGGATACTTTCATTCTTTTCCAAGAACCAAATAGACCGACCGACCCTCATTTATCTCCTCGTTTCGGAGTGATTCTCATTTATGGCGGTCTAAGCCCACTTCCAAGAGACGCTCCTTCCAACTTGTAAAGCTCGGGGCTTGCAAATGTCGGTAGTAATTACCATAATAGCCCACCTCTCCCAAGTAACTGAGGTTTCAAACTCTTCCCATTATAGTTGCGCTTGATTCAGCATTGACTTTCTCGCGTACTCGCTATAATTAGGTTTTTAGCAACCACGAGTTAGGCCGGGGTATAGGTATCTAATTATCAAACATGAATAGAGAAAGTTAGAGCTCCGAGCGGAGCAGTATGGTTGATGATTCCTTCGTAAATCGGCTTTGCCTACCAACGAAATTGGCCCCCCATTCAGTTCCCACATATTGTGCTTGTACATTTCCGTGGTAGAACGTTGATTATAAAATCAAAATATTGGCATCTCATCATTAGAATATAGGCCGGTTATTACATTCGAAGGAAGAGGAATGAGTCAAAACATGGGAAATTGTCGATGAGAGATATGGGAATGGTACTCCATATAGTTGAGACCAAGCAAAAGGGGGGTTGGGTGTATCGTACACTTTTGATTCGAAAGAGATCCAAAATTATATTATGATTCATTGATGCACAAACGGAAAAAGCTTGCAGAGGACGGGCTCTCATTCTAAACTGTACGTTTGAGTGGAGTGAACCGTTCGTGCGAATCAGCTTTTTTCAACTTTCCTGCCCTTCGCACGAATTGGCGTCTCCAGTACTGCCAGAACAAGCGTCCTTGTACAAATAGCTCTGTGGGACCGTTTCCATAATAACCGTAATTAGAGAGATGAGTTCACAAAACCAATTATCTGAAATTACTTACCAACTAATACAATTTATACATTGTGAATTTATTTAACATCGGACAGGGTGGAACCCACTAGTATAGAAGCCATACCGGTAAATTTCACATTTTTGCATGTAGAGCACACAGACCGACGGAAGGTCAGACATGCTATTACATCATCTGTCTCCATAAATATTGCGAAGCGCTGTAGGATCGTCCGCTGCGGTGCTATTAAATTACCTCGCTGTGAGACTTATTTATTTCTAGGCATTCCAGTATCATCGCATACCATGTCTACCCCTGAACTAGATAGCTGGAAAATAATGGCAATAGTAACACGTTACTTTTCACCGTTGAATGAATTTGCGCCCTACTACTACATTCAAAAGTAGAAAACACTGCACACTCATGTCATTTGTAACTAAAACATATAAATAAGTTATGAAATTATGCTTGATGGGTTTAACGTAAGCCCATGCCCTGAATGACACTGATTTGTAACCAATGAAACGCGTGACGGACCATCGAAAAACATATACATTCCCTTAAAATTTCACCAAAATTGAATGAAAAACGTAGTTTTTAATTCAAAAGTATGAAAAACACTGAATGAAACTCATGTCATTTGTAACTAAAACATATAAATAAGTTATGAAATTATGCTTGATTTAACGTAAGCCCATGCCCTGAATGACACTGATTTGTAACCAATGAAACGCGTGACGGAATATCAGTTTTTTCATATCACTTCAACGAATCAACTCTTTCCGATGATTTTGAACCTAGGATTATTTTCCAATAATGAGTTGCAACTTGATAAAACCTATTTGATAATTTATTAACGTTTTGGATCTCTGATAATTTTTTGTTACGCCCAAAACAATTACCAACGATATGGTCAGGGAGTGAGCTGGCTAGCTCTTAATTGGTTCTAACCGTACTTACATGCTGAATGTCAATGATGTCATAGTATTTTTATGCGCCTACATGATGATATAATCTTATAGTTTTGGACGCCTATAGTTATAGTCTTATACGCTTATATGTGTAATGGGTTGAATACACACGGGCTAGTATACTATTTTGTATGTAATCATTTTGTTTAGTTTTTTTTTTTCCTCAACTAGTTCTAAACGTTCGCATTATAAAAAATAAATCTGCTATCGTGGGCGCCCAACTAGGCGTACTTCTCTTTTTTCTATCAACAAGTTTAACAAATTCAGGCAAAACAATGTATCCACCCAGCAAAATAGAGACACTTCTAATTGATAAGGAACAGCCTGCTTACAGTATTAATAAGTTTTTGGACGCTGTTATTTACAAATATCTTTGTTCTGCGTACAATATGTTTGGAAAACTGCCTAAGTAAAGACGTGCATTCTTGCGAACTATGTGTAATGATAGTTCCAATCTTTGTGGTCCTTTCACAGATTCTAAGGAAACCAAGAATGAACACAGCCGTCACGCTTGCTGCAATAAATAGCGGCCTTTGTGAATTGTTGAAGGGGCTATAAATAATATTTCCACTTTCTGCGGTCGGAGGATTTTTTTGCGGTTTTCGATTCGACACTGCGAAGTATTTTCTTACAGGATCATGAAGGACATAATTTCCGTATTGACAAACTTTGACCCTACTACTGTTATGCACCATACATCCAAGATTTGAACGATATGACCCTGACTGTAATTATCTCGTGATGTTGTTCAAAAAATGATACCAATGATATGACAAGAAAATGGAAAGGGTAACTTCTAGTAGATAAGGACAAAAACATTGTTCCCGAAAATTCAATACACCTTATTGGGCATCGTGACTGAAAATATACACAGTTACTTAACTGGTTTGAACGTAATGCTGAATATTGTCCGTGAAAAATTTACAGTACGATCTTCACCAGCCTCTATACATTCCTACAGTACTGAGGAACCAAAATAATGCTCTGTTGAAATGTTTCAGTTTCATTAAGATAATGTTTGTCTTATCATGAATTGCTTCGGTCATGCGGTAAATTTATCGGTCTGATGACGTCGAACTATTTCGGAGCTAAGATGTCTAGGAGATTGTCCCCGCGAAATTTGCTACTCGGGTACGACACGGTTTTACCAACGAGTTAGTAGTGCAGCATTTTAATTATACAATAGCTAGATAAACAAAATGAAAAAAAAAAATCATTCTAAAGTCAACAATAATACAAAATCGATTTTAATTCAACAGATTATATTGCCTGAATATCGTATATTGAAAGTTTAATAAATAAAAAAGTGGAATAAAAAAACCGATCTAAAATTTTTGAAACTAATTTTGGTTTACTATTTTCAATAATAAACCTCTGTAATTGACCAACAAAAGTTACAACCCCTCCTAAACATTTTTTTTTTTATGTTTCAAGATGGGCTCGAGATTACAAAAATCTATAGAAATGAAATAAATCCATCCGTATATAGTCCAAAGCTTTTTTTTTTTTCAAAACTATTCCGAACAATTTCGAGATAGTTATTTAATCAAATTTCAGCCATCTACCCGTGTTTCCAAGTGTACCTAGGAAGCATTGTCCATTCCGGGTAGTCCGGTGATCCATGTAGAAATATCATTCAATACCGATAAGATAAACCTTTGTTTTTCTTGGTACGAGAGAGAAAAAACATTTATTGATCATTATATGGGGTGGAATGTTGGAATAGTTGGGGTTGTGAAAAGTATAAATTGATGTGACAAAAGCTCGAATTGGTATGCCGAAAGTTGTAATTGAGTAGCCAAAAGTTTGTTTTTCTTTGATTCAGATAGACATTCGTTCCGTGAATTGAATGGGACCACTCTTGTAGCTGTGCTTTCCCCCATTCACCCAAAAAATCCACTCTTGCGCTTAATGCAGACCTGACATTTAATGCCAGGTCTGCATTAAGCGCAAGAGTGGATGCTGTTAAAATGACTGACGACTTTACTGCTGCTAAAGCACCGAGTTTAGACGGAGTAGCACATACTACGTCTAATGAATGTAATAACGTGTACTACATGTAATGTGTGTGATCATTGATTTACTCACAAATGTTGTGAGTGTAACACAGAAATAATAACCAAAAATACATAAATAAAAAACGATAACTTGCGGCGATTTCTCCTTCAATAACGTTTTGACCCTCGGAAAAAATGCACAATACATCTTTCAATAAGAAAACTTCTTGTGACCACAAATTCCTAACGGTGAAATGAAATTAGTTTGTATCTGTATGCCACTGAGTGAAACTGATTGAAAAACGTGGATGTTTGAAAATAATCAAGGGTTTTCATGAAGCATCACAGAACTGAGGACTTCTGGGCTCATTTACCTACAGCTTATCGATTGATAACTTTATAAAATGTATCCAACTTCTACGTAAACGAGTTTCACGAGTTTCGTGAAATGGACGAAGCTAAGCAGACTAGTAACAGACAGACGAATAACTTTTTAAATTACCTCGAAAACATGTGATCCGCAAGGTGTGTTCGTGAGTTTTTCTTTCTTCTTTAATGTTGACGTCTCTTTGAGTTGAAACGGATGGTCATAGAGTGTTCAGAGTGGGTTTATTGGATTCATTCGTGGCATGGTATATTTGTCGTTTCTGAGGCTCGTAACTTCTGATCTCTTAATATTTACATACAGATTTAAACAGTTACAGTTTAAGTCTTCCAAGTACGAATTCAAGAGAAGAGCGATTCCTCAATTACGGGATAAACTCCAGGTACTTACGCGACTCGTGAACGATGAGCGAGCGGCGGAATAGAACGCTTTTCTCCTGGCACCGGGTGGAGCTTTAATGGCTTAACTTCCAACGGAGGGAGTGGGAAACCTGGTCTTCACAACAGGGAGTCCTGAGTTTCAGGAAAATGGAGTTGGTGAGGAAAAGGTGAAACTTCCTAGAGATCAAGGTAGTGAGGATGCACCATAGCAACGAGTAACCTAAAATCTGCCCTTACATGTCTCGTTAAGTTTTAAACCTCCTATAACGTTAGAGAAATTCAAATTGCGGTTTACCCACAACTCTCTAAACCAATGGATCCTAAATGTAGGTAGTAAACAAGCGAGTTTTTCAAAAACAAAAATTTTTTCTGAAAGTTACATTACCGCACCCTGTAAGATGCATTAGGCGGCTGATCAACAAACCTTGATTTTGTAAAACGTTTTAGTCTTTCACTTTTCTTGTAACAGAATGTGGCCGGTGTGCAATGTTCAGAGATAATAATTTACATTTTGATGCGTGGAAATCGATGAAGTAAGGACCAGTCTTTCATTTTAAAACTTCATGCTACTCGAACCAACAATGAACGTGTTAGCCCATTAAACATGCTCAGCATTTTAAATCTGGTATTTTTATGTCATTCCTGGACCCCCTTCGACAACAAGATACTCTCTTCTTTCAGGTGAGTGGGAGCAGGTAGATTTGGTAATACCATAATTTTATATTTAGGCATGCTGGAGATGAATGTTAAGCTCTTGGGAGCTTTGACACTCATTTTGACATGCAGAATCCAATCCAAATGTAAACAGAGGGTACCACTATTTCCTTTCCTCCTACGTACATCTTAGTGGCCCCAAATTCTCATCGAATCCCTCTATCCCACCCAGGTAAACAATATACTTCACAATGACACTTGCTCATTGTTTCGAAATTTTCTTTTTCTTTTAATCAATAAAACTAAAACACAGAACACATAAACAAACAACATGACACACACATATATATATGAAATTTATGAAAATAAGCCAGGAATTACGAACACACGCATTAAATATATAATGATATTGTATGCAAAGAAATAGAGTACAAAACACATAGTTAGCCATGCATGAGTTTACCCGGCACCTAGTGCACCCCGTAGTACTTCACAGAAACTCCGAGACGTAAATAGTGGAATACGTCCAAACATTTAAACATTAAATGACACAGAAATCGTCAGAGAAAGTAGAAATTGGAAAACGAATAAATTAGGTAGTATACATTTTTCTTGAATGATGACCAATTATTGAACACCACCTCGAGTCTTTGCTAAACTCGAGAGATTACACGAGTTTGAAAGGTTATGAAGAGCAATTATTTCGAGTAACCTGCTGAACATTCTGTTTCGGAGCTTCCACAGTTCCTAACGTATTAGCTGGAAGCTTTAGCTTAGCTTTATTATAGTACGTATGATTATTTGCCATAATCGTTATGATGTGTAATTGAGCGGAAACCCCCTATTTTCCTCCAACAAAATATACTGGGAAACATATGGAGATATGTTGATTAAAAAGTGCATACAACGCGACTTTTGCAGATGGTTTATCCAGCGCAGGAATAGTAAAAAGTTGTGTATTATTTTGTTATTGTTATGTATGTCCTCTAGATTCGTCCATCTGATACTTATAGAAAAATAAAAAATAAAAGGGAAACAACCTGAAGAAGCAATGTCATTTTTTGAAGACACCATTGGCGTCACTATGGAAATAAATTGAATGATACGATTTAGGTGCAGTTGTGTTTCTGATAACGAAATATCAAAATTACAAGTTTTTGAGACAATTGTTATGATTTGACCTGTTTGATAATGTTAACCACACACCTTTGAATTGATTGACCTGACTAACCTGAATTTCTCTAAGCTATTCAGGACAATCAAGATAACAACCCTCTTTTTAACTACCCTCGGTAGAATGAGGCGATATCTGAGATTGTTTGCTTTTAATTATTAGAGGGACGATGAATACATCTACTGCAACATAATAATCTTCAACATAGAACAAGTTTCGCGTATGTTCCTTAAGATAGTATACCGACTAACCCGATCTTGTTGTAAATTTTGAGTTAATACTATTTTCACTGGAGGGTATTGTTATGTTGAAATTCAAAGGGCGACACTCTTTTCAAGCTGATAATAAACGCGAAAGCTTATTCAATTACCGCAACAAAAGATCCACCCGGTCCTTTGAAGATTATAACGTGGATCAGGTAATTCAGTGGAGGACTCTGATAAATTCCTCATCTCAAAACCTTTATAACCTCGAACGCAATGGCTTTCCGTTCAGTTCTCACCCCCAGGGAGGCGAACAGCTCGTTTTCCATGAGCGCCCTAGTTTTCACTAAATCGTTAGGCTTCCCCTTTGGTTAATGAGGAAGACTGATAAAGTTGTATACTGGATATACAACCGTTCTTGACGAATTTATAGCCGGGAGCTCAGGGTAAATGGCGAATTTGAGCCTTCAGCGTTCCTCGCCTGTCATTAATTTCATGATTAATTTTCAAAATTTTCTCCAAAGCCGGTTTCTCTTCTCTTTTATTTCGCGACACGGGAGTGAGAAGGGGTGAAAATGTTGGAAAAAAGGTGGCCACCGAGGCGTAAAGATAACGAACCAAATGACGGGGAAGTACATCACAAATGACAACGTACACAATTATTGCAAATTCTTGCAACTACGTCCTGCTTGGGTACAAATCAGTTTTTGTAGGGAAGTGAACTTCAATTTAAAACTTAAACGGGCTCCAGAAGGGTTTACTGATGTGTCAACAATTTTTAAATGGTTAAAATGTTGAGCGATCAAGTTTACGAAAAAGTTAGTTATTTCTCAGTAAATCTGAAACCTACCTCAATGGAATCATTAACTAATTGGAAGATTTCCATCGCGGAACCACAGCATAATATTTATCTCCAGGAACTAGGTGAGAAGAAAAAAATTAATTCATAATTGAACGAAAATCGTCAACTACGTACTGCTTCAGGATGTCTACTATCTAGAACGTGTAGCAAATAACATGTCAAAATAAGAGTTTTTTGACATTGCCAATTTCAAAAGCATGATTATTTGTATTACCTAGAGATTAACAGTAAAGATTGATATCATTTTTGTTTATTCCTCCCAATTCGTTGTGGAGTGCAAAATATCTAGTAATGAAATTATTTCGGCTTCAAAAGTTGAGCTTAGACATATAAATATGCCGGAACAGTAAATTACTTTTTCAAAATCGAGTGCGGATAGATCAGTTGGATACCAAATAAATGCGGCTTTTAATTTCGTACTAATATGCAGGTACGAAGGTATTTTTAAAGCATAGTGAATTTGGTAGCCTGATTCCTCAATATTCACGAATGCCATGTGAGCTGTGGCATGCTTTAACCCTAGAAGAATCAAAAATCGATTTCCTTGTAATATCTAAGTTAAATTGTCTTGTAATGTGTACACTGTGTTCGCAAGGATGTTGTCAACTGTCAAGGTCATGATAAATAAGTTAAAATAAGTTAAATACTTGTTTTTGGAGGAAAACAGGGTTTTATCTCTGTCCTAAGAAAAATCATCTTCTATAATAAAAAAAATACTAGTACAAATATTTAAAATCTACGTTTCAATTTAGTTTGAAGTATTGCAACAGCTTTACGTTTCAGAAAAATTCACTTAACTGGAGGGAGTAAGGACGCGGAGTATGTATTTTATGAGGTCATGGTGGCACTTAAAGAGGGAGAGAAATCAGATATTTAATTTGATTTTGAAAGTGAATACCCATAAATAAGTATATTGCTGTGAAGTTTTGGTCTTCTACTTTTTCTAAAAGCCAAGTTGTATTTACCTCATTCCGAAACGTGTGCTACTTCCGCAATTTGTTTATTAGAGGGCTATGGCCACCGAAGAATTCAGAGGTCACGTGTTCACATTATTTGATTCCCCTCTCCCTAAGAGAACGACGACAGAAGTAAACTTTTTTTCTTCCCTTTTTTTGGCAGCTACGCTCCCCATCTAACCACATTTCCCTCATCCAGTCAGAGCGTCAATCACTCCACCGAAAAAGAGGGCTCCTATTGTTGCCGGGGGTCTCGGCGGGAAAACGCTTTTTTTTCGTTGGTCATCCCGTCAATAAAACGGATGTTGAAACAACCGGACTCTTTTCCTTCCCTCAGACCTCGATTTCACCCTCATTGTTGCAACCAGTTTGACAAGTAATTGCATGGCGTTCGAAAACTGTCGTAACGTAGCTTTTTCACCGAAACGAAACGTTTTAAGATAACCCATGTATAGATCCTTCTTATCAGAATAGACTCTGAATCAAAACGGATATCGAGCCCCGAAAATTCATAACGGAATAGGTATATAGGGGTTGATTGCAACAGACTGCGAAATGTTGGAGTGGTAGGTATCTTCAAAAATGAAAGTAATGCAGCTTACAACAACGCTTCCGCTACCGATAGTTGGACTCGGAGGGTAAATAAACAAAAAATAAAAGTCACGAAAACCTAAAAACTTACTAACCCTCAAAACAAAGAAAAATATAGATAATTAAAAAGTTTCATATGAATGACGCAAATAAATTTGAAATAAAATTATTGAACGTCTGCCCAGTTATGTATGACTCATAGCTCCCTCGTCTAGGTAACATGAATTATTAGATCGTCGTAACTTTCAACAACCCCTTCTAGAAGGAAATCAAAATGTATTGCGCTTCTGTGAATCTAGTGTTACAGAGGTTAGAATAATGGAAGATCGTTCTCCACCGCCTACTTTCAAAACATGAGCTCAATCGGACCACTAGAACCTGAGAAAATGATGAAAGGTGGTTTTGACATTCGTTCATACGGAGAAAAATGTATAGATTTGTGATCAGTGAAA
The DNA here is from genome assembly GCA_031894815.1 of Creontiades dilutus. Taxonomy (NCBI): domain Eukaryota; kingdom Metazoa; phylum Arthropoda; class Insecta; order Hemiptera; family Miridae; genus Creontiades; species Creontiades dilutus. Next base: position 914,579 of record JAVIWC010000944.1, read on the forward strand.
CTCATAGATCATATCCCACGTATTCCTTGAGAATTTCATCAAATTCGAATGAAAAGTGTAGGATTTCATGTTCATCCGCAGTAACAACTAATGCTACAGACGTGAGATGATATAATGAAATTGATACGAAATTATCTGACCGTTTTTCCTCTGGAAATTTGAGCGAGATCAGAGTCATGAACCTGAGAAAATGAAGAACTGTTGATCCAACATTTGCTCATACGCTTATTGAAATATGGATTCTTTAGCGATGAAACTCACAGGAGATCATCTTCAGCCTCACCCACACTTTCCTTGAAACTTTCATCAAGTTCGGATGAAAACTGTGGGGCATACTGTAAGATATGCATATATAAAATCAGGAAAACTGATAGGATCCGCTATCCGTCAAGATTGGAGAATAGTCAGGGTTGGAAGGTTTGTTTTCTCATAGCGATTTCACCACAGTGTCAACATTAACAGCATCATGAATAAACAAAACTTGCTAGATTTATACGGTTCTCAACAGATTTTGATGACAATTCTCATGTACTTTGCGTTGAATTGGTCTGGTTCAATTTCATCACTTAATAATTGATAGTTTTTTATGCATTCTCAATGGAAATCCCATTAGGCTGAATTCATTCATGGTATGTCTTACGATCTCTATCAAATTCATAGATTAAATGGGAAATGAACATCCCATACGAGTTCGAAATCTTAGATTGTATGTTTTTACCAACGGTACCTACGCACTAGTGGAGTGCTGTTCTATGAGATATCTCCGAAAGAGTAAAGATACTTTTCAATTTCTATATGAATGCAGTGTCATAACGGAGTTTCGTATCATTGCATTCGCCACACATGAAGAGAAACTTCGCTATCGATGTACTGATTGAATTTTGTAGGTTGGCATGGCGCTAAACGAAATGTGTGATCAGTCATTTCAATTTTTGAACTGCGCACAGTAAGATTGTGAATGAATGAGCTCCATCCCACATGCCTGCTTTTAGGGATTGTCAGATTCAATTCGTATACAATTTTGAACTGGAATGGGTGTATTTTATGTGGAACAAAAGATTTTATTTGTCATTTATTCTTCTGTTCTATTGTGTAATTTCAGAAATACCCACTGTTATTTCGAAGCCCAAAACTCTGGCTTCATGGTTAATATAACCATACCGCAATGTTTATTGTCTTTTGTACACGTTTCAAATTTTTGCAGTGTTGAAATAAACAATGTATCTATCTATATACCTATCACTAACTATTGAATGCTTCAATACTATTCAAGACGTGCCAACGATCTCCACATTTGTCTTACAGGTAAAATAATGATGTGCCCCATATCCAACTTCGTAGTTTTTCTAATGCCTTTTTCGCAAAATGAATTACTTGATTTATCGCATCTTGAATATTTCCTTTCTCAAAACAAGCATTCACCACTCATTAGAGCATGAAATTGGACATACATCCGGCAATATCTCAAACAGTCAACTTCCCATTGACAAATTCTTTCTCAGGACTACTTCAATGTATGGACAAAACAGCAACTTATTTTCTACTTCGCTCTACAGAGTGTCGATTTTAGGACGATTTTAGGAGGGGAGGGTACAGCTCGTGGGACACCCTGTATTTTACGTGAAAGTATGACCCACTCATTAAGTGTTTTTTGTTAATAATTACTAAAAAGCCTGCATTTATTGTTTCCAAGAAGGCAAGTCCACCTAGGCTCCCCAATCATCAGTTTAGTGGGTCCAGGTGGGCAATGAGCCTCTTGTGAAGCATATAGTGGTGTGTACTATTTTCTTTTCGGGTCATAATGGTTCTACTGACGCTTCATACACTCTAAATAAATGACTAGATCCATCCCTTGTCATTTTACTCCAGCTAGCAGGTTTGGTATACTCAATAGCCTGTACATTCCTGCTTCGGTAGGGTTACTGCCATTGAAAATCAAAAATTCATGATGAATGATTTGATGAGTAGGAAGACAATTTATTTCTGCCGTGCGGCAATGGTGTAAATTACTTCATTTTGTAGACAAAGTTAATTAAGTACAAAATAAAGTAAAAATTCTTCAATTTTTCAAAGGAAAATATGTGTTACGGAAGTTAATTAAACGGGAAGTAACAACTGATGGGGAGAAATCCTAATTATATACATGAAAAGTTGATTGATTGGTTCTTTCAGTAAAACAGATGAAAGTGAACTAAATCAAGTTTGTAACGAAGATCAACATGGATGCCGACATCATCAACTATAATGAAATCTAGCTCTGAGGGATCAGGAACATCACAGCGACCACCTCTCTCAGATTTACTTCGAAATTCTGTTTAGTATATCACAGTTTGACGTGTAGGGCCATTTTAATCATTGTAGTTCGGCACGGCAAAGGGGTGCGGATGATCTTGGCCGAGGACGGAACAAGAGCAAATCTCATTAATAAGTCCCCTTTATCCCAAAGGATGATCCTCCCCATCACTGCTTTCAATTCGCCCCATGTGACGCTTGCCAGCCCCTTCTACACACCATCCGTATGATAGATCATCCTCCTACGTCAACGGCGGTTTTCCCGAACACGGGCCCCGCGGGCTTTGAAGAGGTTGGAAAAGGAGGGGGGACAAAGTGGGGCAATTTGCTGCAGCGATGGGCGGGATAATTTATGTCTTTATTCTTCGGGCATTATTTCACGTACCCGCATTCCCCCGCAAAAAAAAAACGAAGAAGAAAATCATGTAAAAAAGCACAAAAAAGAGAGCTTATCTCGTTCACACCAGTTCCCTTCAGGTGCAGGGTAATCTTAGAACTCCAGTATCTCTTTTGAAAACGTACACAGGAATAGTTTGTTTCCTACGCAAATAGGCTCCGCAATTTATAATGAACAGCAATGTTGCTAATCCGGAGTTGATCAAGTTTTTCCACTATCCAGCACATAACTTGGATCTGCGCTTGATTGGTTTGATAGGATACTAGGTCCATTATAATATACTACTCATAAATGGCTGAGAGTCAGCACTGACCTGTTTTTGAGCTTTCGAGCTGCTTATCGCTGAAAGTACAGCACCCAAACTTTCATCACGTGTGGAGGTGGATGAATTAGTTTAAGAATCATAACAAATTCATATACCTTGAGTAACTGTAAACAAAAGGCATCGGCTTGAAGCCAATCTTTTAATTTCGGCCTTCATTAGTCTGATACTATAAATGATAAATGGAACGCAGCACCTCAAATAAAAGTTAGTTCCGTGGAAGACCCTCATTAATCTTTTAAGGCTTAGAAATCTGGACTTGAACGCTATAAGCCGAATAACCAGTGTGCACAGAATAGAAGTATTGGAAACATCATTCCAAGACGAAGCCTCACGAAATGGATCAAATACCCTTTCCGAGTCGAAATAGAAGACAAATGTTCCTGGTCGGGCAGCCAAATGTGCCTGGGAAGGAGTTGAAGACAACGACCTCCTTCTCCAGCCACAATACGCCCACCAAAGCCTCAGCCTGTTTTATTTAAAGCTGTTATTGCAATAAGCGGACTTAAATTCCCTACTTGATTAATTCGGCTCAAGATCCATTACTCCAGTACATGTCCTTCTGAGCTTCGGTACATTCACTTCCCACACAAGTTAATGTGGTTTTGTGCGCTTAAGGCGCCTCGTTAGGTCTTGCACATCATGTAGCTTTACTGGCTTAAGTACATGATTATACAGAAGCAGCTTGTTACCAATGGTCATAGAGGATTGCCTGCCAATAATCCAGTACATTTTTCTAAGTTTTATCAGCAGTTCTTCTTTTTCACATGTTCTTTCCACCTGATCGTGGCGCCAAGCGCCATTCGCGAAGGGAATTGCCACGTTGTTGAGGTGGGAAGTAGTTGATTTTCTGGTTGGTGAAATCAAGATGCACTGACTTTGCCTCATTTAACCTTATCCTCCATTTGGACGTCCAAAGACTGATTTTGGAGATAGATCTGTTGAGTTTGCCGATTTACTCGTCATTGCTGTCTCCAACTTCGAGGATTGCAGTGTCGTCAGCGAACGTTGCTGTGATGTTTCCTGGGAACTCTGGTGAATCGCATGTGTACAGGAGGTGTAGGAGTAGGCCTAATACACTTCCTTGTGGTACGCCTGCATTTATTTTCTTGAGCTTGGAGTAAGTATCATCCTGTTTGATACGGAAGTACCTCTCTAAAATATTAGAACATTTAAAAAAAATACACGAACTGTTTAGTTTCAAGGACTTACAAGTCAGAAGTGACGCGAGGTTTCAATGTTTGATCCTACTTCCTTTCCGATTCCACAAAAACTTGTTGTTCTTTCTTGTATTAGATTTCTTGGAATAGATTCTATTGCACTATCGGCTCAAGGATTTTTAGATTAAGTAAGGTACGCAAATTTTCATCAACGTGGCGTGAACCGGCTATCCGGAGATCGAAAAACCTTTCCTTCAGTCGCGTCTCCGGTGTCTAGTTGGAGTCAGCTGGCTCGACTTCCCTCCTCCAGGGCGGATAACTCCAGCTATAGGCAGGTTCTGTAGCTGTGGCTATAGAATGGCTTGTAAGACCGGTCCCTGGTCGCTGGGCACAACTTCAGTGGAGTAGCAGCCTCAAGACAACAACTGGGAAGGCTGGGGAACAGTTTTATTCTTCTATCGTGGGCTTGTCTCAACTTCTGGAAATCCGGGGTCTTAGGAAACAATGTTATTTGGGTTGTTGTTCCCTTTGGGATGATTTCAAGCTTATTCAACTGAGCATTGGTTTTTCTGGTGATGACGTATGCTCCCGATAATTTAAGGCACTCCCCCAAATCCTTCCGAATCTTGATTCATTGGGGGGAATATCAGCCGCATTTTTCGTCATCCGATTGGACGTCATGATGTCTCTGGGCGAGCACACGCCGAAAGCCAACAGAGAATGAGTTCGCACTTGTTATAATAAAGCTTCTACTACCCAAATTGCGCTCTATCAGAATTGTTATAGAAACAAATTATTCTCATCAGCCATGACGCCGATACATACGATATCCGCCGGTATAGAAAACATAGAAGCCTTAAAGCTCGAGCTTCATGTGCACAGATTGTTCTCTGTTTTCCAACGAAAGAGGGGTGAACACCAATAGAACAAGGCACTTGACTGTTCCATGACCCCGTTTCCAAGATCTTAGCACCAGAAATTTATTACCGTAGAGTATCTCGTCCCACCCAACCGTCATTGTTGACCCATTTCCTTGAAATTCATCTCTGCGACTTTCGGCAAGATGGCGCTTTCCCTCTACCAGAGTATAAAACCCACTGAACAGAGAACCTTAATCAAGTCGTCGCGGTAATGTCTCGCAATTATTCACCAGCAGTTCACTTCTTTTCCCAACATTAAGGGGATAAGCTTTCAATTATTCCGTCCCGGAGGCCGAGTTTTGCGTTCTTAGTGCTCGTTAGGAATTTGCGGCGAATAAAACGAGATAACGAGGTCATAGAGTTGTTCCACCGTCTGGAGAAGGTGTTGAAGGAACGACAAATTACGACTTGGAAAACTCTTGCAAAAAGTTCGTTCCTTCTTCTTTTCAGCTAAAATATGGGTACAATTGAATGAAAGAGCATGAAAACTTAGGATACTGTTTCAGAAATCACTCGATAACGTGAATGCTAGAACACCAAAATATTATGGTGTGATAGATGATACCACATTCTAGCTGCTTTACCCGGCGTAAAAGTTAGTTTTTAATGTTTGTTGATAGATTAAACTCGGGATGGTTTGTTCACACTGTGGAATTTTTTTTACTAAAAGAATTTGTATACTCTTTACAACATTTAAACAAAAAGTACGATCCGATTAATTGAAAGTCGGATTTAGGAATTATCCGATTCCACATAATATTATATTTGAATTTGATGCTATTAACAAAAGCTGCAAATTATTTCACAAAGGTTTAGTATTTTGACCCCATCATACCCCTTCTCATTTTCACAACTTTTCTTGATTGCCTAGTCTTCAAAACGCAGGTCAATAAGAAGATCAGAGGATGTTCATGTGTGATAATTAATTGGTTTTAAACCTGCATTTTCCACTTTAATCTTTTCAAAGGTATAGGGGAGGCTTTGATCTCACTTTTTACTTTTGAAATACACTTTTAAAATCAACAAAAGTTTCGTAGAAACGACCCCCTTTTAGCGTGAGTTTTTGTGTTGAGTAGAGAAAAAAATACATATCCTTGTTTATTATTTTCAATATACTCCCTTTGTAGTAAATAGAGCAAAAAAAGTAACCTCCCCCCTCAAATTTTGTTGTTTTAGGTTTCAAGATGTGCAGAATCCGAAAACCGCATACTCCGCGTTGCAAACTTTTATCCAAAACTACTGAACAAAAGTTAATTAAACTTGTTTCAAGAATTGGGGCTGGTTTAGATTGATCCCTCAGCACATCTCTCAGTCAATCCTAAAGTGTGAAATCAAAGAGCTGAAATTTCAATAATCTGAATGTTGGAAACTTTCAAAATAACATCACTGTTTTTAAGTTCGTTATTGATAGACGTTCCATCAGTGAATCGAGTGAGCCTATCCGGACCGCTTTCCGTTCATCCGTTCACTCTCCATAAGAGCTAAAACTTTGAAAGTCGTATTTCGACATTATCCGATTCCACGTTATGTGGTATTCTGTCCCACAAACGTTCAAACTCAATACTATAAACAAACGCTGCAAATGTTTTCACTAGGGGTTGTTGTTTTTGGCTCGTAGTGACGATAGGCTTGAAGTTAAGCCCAACTAGACCTCTACTGGAGTCCATTTGAGGAAAAATCGGATATTTACATCAATTCTAAGGCCCACTAAGACCCACAATTGGACGCTATACAGTACTCCGTACCGTATTTGAGCTCAAGGAGAGTTTTCGCTGAAAATGTTCGTCTTATGTCTATGTCGATCAATGGTAATCCTAGATCAAACCTTCCCCTAAACAAATAAAAAAACCTCCGATTGTGTGATGGATTATCTCATTGAGTTTTAATCCTTGAATATGACAGTTAAGGAGTACGGTATACAGTCCACCTAGCGGTCTGGGCATGGTTTACTGTTCGGTTTCCTTCTTAAGTCTCGTTTAGTGATGTTGTATCCTTACTTCTTAAACATAATATAATAATTTTTCTACTGCAGTTCGTCATTTTAATATTCCTGTAGTACCACTACTTTGAATTTTGAATCTCGTAAGGATTTTCTGATGTAACGAATATACTCGAATTGCCTAATTTTTTCAAGTTATTTTTATCATCCGATATCTTTGTTTTTCCCTTCTTACTCAATGAGATGTGATTTGAATGAGTGTGAATTGTGAAAAACCATGGAAAATGGATTTGGGGTACCGCTTGTATCCACTACTGCGACCGTTAACATAACGCCCACTTCTGGGTCAATGGCATTTACGACGGATGGTCGCTGTAGCTGAAGCATCTACGGACCTTGTAACGTGAAAGGACAAAATTTGAGGGGTAATTTACAATCATCTTGCTGTTCCAAGCCTCCACAATCAAAATAACATTCTGGATGTTCAACAAGCCATCCTTACCTGGATTAGCTATGTTTCAAGCTTTGATATTACCGTAATTTTAACATCCTCCTCCTTATTTTTCACTACTTTCATTTTGAGATTCTCCTTTCACTTTTCTAATTTGTTTTTTATTTTATTTTCAAACGTATCTTGAACATATTTTGAAATGCAAAAACTAAATTTTTTTTTTTGGGGGGGGGGGCAATAATGTATTTTTTAGGTTGATTACAAAGGTTTATTATTTGGGAATAATAAATACAAAATTGGACAGGCTGGAAATAGACATTTCAGGGTGAAGCAAGATGACCAATACTACGGCTTGAAGCCCATAAAAGCAGGGGTCCCGCAGGGGAGTGTTTTAGGGCCAGTACTCTACCTCCTGTACACACGGGACTTACCCCAACAAGAAGGCACAACTGCTGCCACCTTTGCAGATGATACGGCTATCCTCTCTGTTGGAGATGATATAGAAGCTGCAACACGCAAACTACAGACGTCTACTACTGAGGTTAGTAAATGGACCAAGATGTGGAGAATGAAGCTGAACGAATCAAAATCAGCCCACATCAACTTCACTAACCGAAAAGTCCCAATCTTGGATGTTGAGATCAATTCGAATAAAATACCGCATACTGAAGCAGTTAAATACTTGGGTTTGACACTTGACTCCAAATTAAACTGGAATAAACACATAGAAAAGAAGATAGAAGAACTTAAAATCAAGTACAGAAGGATGTATTGTTTAATGGGAAGGAATTCCCATCTCTCTCTTCACAACAAACTGCTTATATATAAGCAGATCCTTCGCCCTATTTGGACCTATGGGATACAGATCTGGGGCTGTGCCAAGAAATCAAATATTAAGAAAATCCAAACCTTTCAAGAATAAAATACTGAGAAGTATAGTTGGAGCCCCTTGGTACATGCGAAACGATGATATTCATCGAGATTTGAGGATGGAGACAGTCTATGAAATTATTGCAAAATACGCAAGGAAGCATGAACATCGCCTCCACAAACACGAGAACCCGGAGATGCTCTACGTTTTGGACAACGAAGGTGAAATCCGACGTCTCAAGCGAAACAAACCACTGGATTTAGTTGTGCTGCGTGAATAGAAGTGCAATCGAACTCAGTGCTAATTAATCGAGCTATATAATAAAGGGCTAGGTTTTGCTGTAAACCTACCCTCTTGGAGTGTATCTTTATTGATATGTAAAATTGCTAGATGAAATGTATTTGATTTTTCAGTCGCAATTAATAAATCACGAAAAAAAAAGGCTGGAAAACGGCATTCGACGTTCGTACATGACAACATGATTAGTCTAATAAGTCTGGTTTAGGTACACGTTATTTCAAATAATGATTTTAAATGTTTGCTTCTTTTTGTTGTTCCATTGAGAAACGATTTGGTGACCATTAAAATCCTCAGTGGAAATTGGGCCTTGGTACGGCAAGCACTTATTTGTCACACCCGTCCGACTGTGATGAATAAACTGAAGCAGACCAACTGCCTGAGAGGAAACGATTTCGGTATGAATTGGAATTGCCTTGACAGCGATAGAAGGGTGAGAGGCTGTCTGCCTCAACTGTAAAATGAAACCCCAAAACAAGATTTCTCTTCACCACGACACTGTTAACCTCAATTGTTGATCGGATGGCCTCCGATTTGAAGATAATTTTACGCAAATGGGGATGGTCTCTTATGGTTGAACTGGATCATTATTTTTATGGAAAACTACTTTCAGGTGGATAAAGATATTCGGTCCTGCTTAATAAAGTAAAGTAGACTGTAAAATAGGATGTAAAGGGTGATTAAAAGGTGTAGCAAAATGGTGATTAAAAATCGCCCTGCTAGAATAGTTAAGGAAGGAACACAAACGGAACTGGGAAAACACTAAAAAACGAAAACATGGGAAACTAGTTCCGCTTTCGTAGAAGTGAAACTGAGCTCAAACTCGTTTTGAGGAGCATGATACTCTTGGTGAGAATGATGCTTCAGGATACATCAGGAGTTTGCACATTTGAGTGTGCAGATATTGCAGAGAGGAGAAAGAAGCAGTCTCTCATCTGCTGTTCAAATCCCTGCGTTCGAACGCTAGGAGGTTCAAAACCTATGGAACTATCAACCCAAAGGAAATAGCATTGGTAGACGACCATGGGAGGAAATTCGCAGTCTGGTGAGGCCGGAGCTTCTCTCCAGAACCTGTAGGTTGAAATCAGGGGAACTATCTGCACTATAAACTACGATGGAGTGAACAATTCCCTTCTTGCGACCCTGAACATGATATGAAGGTACGATTCAGACGAAATGGGACAAACGGTATATACGAAATATCTGATAAACGGGTTTCTTACCAACTCGTGTAATAATAATGCATTTTTTCAGTTCTATTTCATTCCGTAGATAGATAATATTATGATTTCAGGAAAGGGATAATTAAATGCCCACAAAGTTACAGATTTGCTGCCATTATGTAAAATTATGATACGAAAGTGTCAAACAATGATGGTAGGCGGCTTTTCATGTATATCCAACTGTGATAACATATGTTGCGCTGTCCACACGATTGGTTAAAATCAAAAATTTGTGGAACGCATCAACTGACGTGTTCACAACATCGTCCGGAGAACATGAATGGAGGTTTTAGAGCGTTTATAATGTGCCTCCCAGCGTTATCTGGTAATTTATGAACTTTAGCAGAGGCGTTTTCCGCCAACAAAAGACCTATCAATCTCGGTTGCAAGCCCAATTCTTTTTTCATCTCTTCGAAAGTCATTAAGCGCTCAAGTTATTGTGGCTGTTCATCACCGAATTTGTATCTTCCTCCTCTCTCAAACAGAGCCCTTTTCTCTCCAGTCTTTTATCCAAATATCCATCACGATTCAAAATCATTCAAATCTACATAAACACGTACACGTTTATGTACTCCATACGGTATGTCAACGATAAAATAATGGGTTTATCCATGAAAATGAACAGAATTAGTAAGTTTCATTATGTTCCTTTTTTGTAGCTTATGCAGCTCATATGCGTGGATCAATATACAATTACTCCAACCAAATGTAGTGTACCTTTCACCTCCTACAATATTTGGATAATTTAGAGCGGGGAGTACGTGTTACCACTATTTTATCAAGTCCACAATGATAGGAAAAATGTATCGCTTATAGTTCCATCAACCGTTTTCATGAATTCAATTAAGTCCAGAAGGAGACATTTCAGAGGGTACAGTCATTGGGCATGGTCAACATTCGAGGAATGCCACCTCTGTTGCTTTTTGCATTAATCTTCCACTCCAACCAACAATCAACAAGACCTTGGGTTTGCCTGATATCTTCCATTCCTATCTGAGGGAGTATGGCAATGATAGTAAGCAACATGTTGACAAGTGAGATGATAGCTTACGATTTCTGGTAATTATTGTCGGTAGGTATCAAAGATCCAGTAGTACAGAAATTGAAGAAAGAGTAGCGAGCGGAGATACCAAAGACATTTTCCGACACCATCGAAGTTGATTCAGAGAGACGATGAAGTAGGAGTCCGTTAGAAGGAAGGACACCCTCCATTACCCAGTTACTATGAAGTGACGATGAAAGGATCAGATTCCACATTATCTAAGAGGAGAAATAGTTGGCATTATGATGGCTATGTCGCGGTATTTAACGAGTGGATTGAAGAAGGGGTAACAGAAACAATCCCAGAGACGTTGATCAATAATTGTGGTCATTATCTCCTCATAGGTCTGAAATCAAGGAGACTAACGAAACCATCAAAATTAGACCAGTGCTTTATGTTTCAGTTCTTCTTAGGCAAACTCCATCCTTGAATGATTGTCTGTAAACTGGAACCTATAAATTTTGTTAAAGGATACCTACATTGTCTCTTGAATTTCGAAAGAAAAAGTTCTGGGTGGGGGCAAATATTCGTAGAGGGTTTTTGCAAATCATTATTACGAAAAAAATCAAGATTTGTTGAGATTTTTATGGAAATCCCAAGATGGCAATTTGATTGTTAATGGACATCGAATAATAGAATTGAAGTTGCGTCGAGACCATTTTGGTAAACGGAACTGTAAAACAACATAAAGAGGATAAGAAATGGATGTGAGAAACAAGAAACTCATACCTACTATAAATCTTCTTTTAAATATGCTACGCAACAACTTTTATGTAGACAGCCTGTTTCCAGTTTCGAAGAATTATATAGAGTTGATTCCATTAATGAAGGAAGGTATGTTTGATAGCCGATAATTTGTATATAGTGGACAGGAGACGGAAAGCAACAAAAGTAAGTTATCAGGACACGTTTGGGATCAGAGAAGAGAGACACCTGAAGTAAGTACTGATTGCGTCCGAATTCGTTCAGTCGATACGATTGCCAATCGTACTTCACAAGGTATTTAGGATTTAGGGTTTAAGGGTTTAGCCTCAAATGTTTTGAAGATCTGCTTGGCAGGAAAAATTTGACCGGGATGGTGAGATCAGTGAAGAAGTTAGGGGATAATTAGTAGAATAGGCAACAGAGTTACCATAGGGTGAAGGGAAGGCTATACACACATTTTGTCACGCTATTTAATCTGCTTATGCTCCATCGATTCCCGCTAAGCTTTCACCGTAGTTGTTCATATTTGTAAATTATTATTAATACAGTCAAAAATTTAATAAATAATTTATCATAACTGTTGGAAGTTGGAGCTTTAATCTCAACAGTAGCTCACTGACCTGTGTAGTTAAAACAATTTCCTATTGAAAACACACTTACACATTTACATTCGTATAAATTTATAATAAAAATAATGTAATAGTGTGAACATTGTAAGAACGCTGTAAGTCTCCTGGTTTTTGGAACTTCCGCCTTCTGCTCGAGACATTGAGCGCCAGGGTAGCGACGGATCCTGTGACGTCCCTTCTTTCTTATTTGTTGTTTTTAGCGTTGTTTAAGAATCGCTGAATCCACATTACTAATCCGAATATGTCTATTAAATATTAATGAGCAAGTATGAGAAAAAACCAAAGCCTATTCTGGTTTTTACTACAACGAAGTCAGATCCGGATCTCTATCAAAGAGACCCTTCGTAAATCAAAAACCAGGTTTCGCCCGCGAGCAAACATCCGTAAGGTCCATTTCAAGCAAAATGAGACCAATGGCGCCGCCCTACCCATTCCCACAATGAAATTAGCAATTCAACATCCCAAGCTCCGACGAACGTGTAACAATCCGAAGGCCGAGAATTTACACTGCTGTTGTACTTGCTCGAGTTCAGCTAGGGCAAAATACACAGAATACCAGGACAAGAGACATGAAGGTGAGGGAAAAAGCCTTGTTTTCATTTCCAAGGCGTTGGGAGTTATTCCATTTATAATTTCATGTGTAGGAAAGAAAAGAATATAGACAAGCCGGAACGTTCCTCCCAAGAGACACGCCCTTCTTGCTTGGCACATTCATGAACTACCGAGCTGTAGAAATACTTTGAAGATTCACTGCGGTACCCAAATTCACTAATCATTGACTTCCTACTATAATGCTCACTGAATATATAATGCACGTATGATTAAAAGTAATTTTTGTTTCGTCATTTCTCATGCAATTTATTATAATCATTTTGAACACTAGGTTTTCATGTATTGAATTCCGATATGTTTCTATGTCACATATTTTGAAATGTAACAAAACGAATCTCTTTTTTTTCGATTGCTAATGATAATTGTAGAAAACAATCGACCGAAAAGACTTTAATCTAAACATTGCAGAAGTTACAAAAACTTATTACTGTTCGTAATATATAGTGATTTGCACTTACTAGCAATCCAATCATCAGCTGAACTTTAAATGTGATCTTATTACCCTCAATTTTTGTAAATAGCATTATTATAATTAGAACATTTCTTGTCAATACTAATAATTAGGCATGCAGTCACTTCACTTGGTTTTTTTGCCAATACAATAGTACGGAGTATTCACCGTGAATCATACCTGACCATACAATCTCAATTTTGCGGTTTTTCTTGGAACGGCTGGGAAAGTTTACATGGTCATATTATTGTACCACAAAACGGGAATGAATCCGATTCATGGAACTGTGGTTATGAAGTTTCATTGTGTTGGGCTGGGCATCGTTTCCCCCAGGATATTTGCCGAAAGCACTTCGTTTGATAGCTTTTCGCGTGTTTCTCAGTACATACGGTGGCCCACGACGGGCTATATAAATGAGCTCACCTTTAATGCCTTAAATGTTTGCTGCGGAGCTCGATTGAGGAAATTATTAACAGTTGGTTCTAAATAAAAACTTCAATATTTGATGAAATTCCTCAATTATAATATTCCTCAATTATTGAGGAATAGAGTGTACATTGACATCTAACTGCAAGCAGGAGAGGAATCTAATTGTCATCGCTTACAGGCAGTCGAATGAGCTAGCAGGCCGCGTATAGATATTTGTTACTATTTCAGAAGGACGAAACCCTAAGGCTGTCCACTGAGTGTCTAGCATGGACGAGATAACGTTGCTGCATCAAGAAATGTTTTCTGATGATGGCTGATTACTGGGTTGTGAAGTCCGACGAAGGTTTATTGACCTATGGTAATTTGGTCGAAATATGTTTATACTTGAAGTATCATATTACAACTGGAGCGGAAACTTTTAATAAGTCAGAAGCGATTAAAGTAAAAGCGATAAATAGAAAACTAGGGTGTGGCACATGGCTTCCTCGTCTAGATAACACAAGTGTATAAATCATTAGAAGCTCCTAGTAACCTCGAAAGATGTAGAACATAAGCTTATTACAACGATTAGCGGGACATGCTCCATCATACATTAACCCGTTCAAATAGGTTGAACGATATGTTTGAGGGTCCGTAGCTCTACTTGTGCAGCCAAAGGAGTGGTGATTCGGCAGTGTTGAAATCGCTATGAGATTATCAGACCGGTTTTCCCCCTGAAAATTTGAGTGCAACCGGTCGCCGAGAACCTGAGAAAATTATGTTTGGTGGATTTAAAGTTTCCGCCTAGGCAGACAGATGCATTGTTTAATAAGCAATGAAACATATAGGGAATTATCTACAGTCTATCCCAGGTTCTTCGAAAATGTCAACAAAATCGGATGAAAACTGTAAGAATTAAGCTTGTAATGATGAATACACACACACACACAGAGACGGACACGAATCGAAAGTTGTCAAGAATGGTCCAAAACCCGATATGCAAGTAAACATTTTAATTAGGGAGAAAAATAATTATTGATCTTCCGAAAAGCAAACAAAGCTTCTGCTACCACCAAGTAGACTTGCGAATAAAATACTGCGTCCAACGCACACCCTTAACCATCTAATCTCAGAAAGTTTCATCAAAATTGAATCAAAACTGTCAAGGTCTAGGTTCTCCTTCAGATTCTAGCGTCCTAAGAAGCATGGAAAAAACGGATATTTCAAAACACTTTTTCTATTTTTACAAAAATGAAGAGATATAACGTTACATCGATTATGACGGTTAGGACATTATCAGTGACAAAACAATAATGTTTACTGTAAAACAAAAACAACTTTGTTTTGCTGCAAATGATGATATAACCTTCGAAACCAATATAACATTATAACTCTTTATTTTTGTGGAAATAGACAACTTTTTATCAACCTCCGTTTTCTTCATTAAAGTGGATTTCTACAGGTAGTGGTTTAGTTCGCTTCGCTGCAGCAGTGATTCGACCGGTTCACTTTCCATAAGTGAATCTTGCGAGGAAAATACAAGAAATTAGAATACGATGCAGCGTCTTACGTTCCAGTAGTTACCCTTCTTGCAAGAACCGCCGTGGTTAGTTCTTCCGACTGCGGAGAGGAAGTGCTCCGCTCCGCGCCCTCATCCGAGTCGGTGTTCGTTCCCCGGGATACATGGGCTGGTCCACCGTTTTAAGCTCATAGTTGAACTATAAATTATACACTGAGTCCCGTCACAACATGTTTCCTAACCATATTTAACCCATTATGGATTATCTGACAGGAGGTCCAAGTAATGGCGTGAAACGTTAGTAAACGTGATGATTTGATCCTTTCGATTTTTTTTTTAATTACCCACTAGTTTTATGAACCCATGATGGCCCGCCGATTAGTTGCATTAGAATACCAGGGAGGAGTGTAACACGCATGAAGTTTGTTAGCAATTCAAACATAGATACATTAAGACGGTCGTTCACAAGGCTCTTGCCATTTCGCTCTTTTTACGTTCAGAAATAATGCTGAGAGCCGTTGGGGAGGAGCTTCGAGTTAGTGTCCGTTTAATGTGAACAAATGGGGCCGCAAAACGGGAGGGACCCCTCCTTGCTGGCGATTTATGCTCCTTTTTTTCTTCTTCTCTCCCCTTCGGTAATAGCGTTCCGGATAGAATTTTAATTAAAATGCCCTGACCTTCCGAAAGGTTGATAGAGGGACAGTGCAAGAAATAACGGTCTAGTAAATTGTTTCCTGTTGTTATTCCGTCAACAATTTGCTGGCAAATATCTTGTAGACACCACCAGAGTATCAGTCATTCAGTCAGTCATTGAATATTCATGAAAATGGATTGATGATTAATAACATTCATTATACATCCGATTTAGCACAGATTTTTCTTCTTTTTCAAATTTCAAATTCTTTTTCTCTACTAGAAGAAAGGAATAAGATATACTACTGAATACGAAAATTGAGATATACTGCGTAGTGCACCTCAATGCCGTCTATAATTGTTGATTAATTAACTTGCGCACCAAACTAAAAAGACTAGCAGTTAATAAAAGGTTCTCTGCCAGGCAGTGAAGCAGCCCTTTCCCAAGAGCCGTGATTCCTAAAACATCATTATGTTCGAATTTCTGCTTATTTTTATCGTGGATAATAGAGGTGGGGAAGTTAGTAAAGTAGTCCAGATTGCAGGATGAATTCATTTCGGAGCGAGGGATATTGTTTCCGTAAAACAAATGTTTGATTTAGTAACTGAATCGGTAGAAATTATTACCCGAACCAGCGTGTTAGATATATTCTTCTTCATCATCATCCACATGAATTCCATACCTTAACGTTTTTAGAAAGTTTGAAGACTATAAAAGTTAGGCACTTCTTCATAGTCGACCAATAGGTAGTTGTGGAAGCATTGTTTTAACTTTTGGTAGGAAAACATTTTCAAAGTGTCCACTTATTTCTTAGGCTACTCTGATCAACTTTCGCTTCGTGTGTGAGTCTGTGTTAAAATTCTTGTATTGCAATTCGATGAAGTTCGAATATTAACAATATTCGTTTCGTATAATAACAGTTCTCCTCGTAACATCAGTACGTGTTGCTCATGCTCAAAAAGTGAATTCTCAAATCAAAAATCACCTGGCTACTTCAATATGATTCAAGTCATCCAAGGCTCATCGAACTCAATATATTCCTAGAGTAACTGATAAAATGTATCATTTAATGTTAAGTCATTTCACACAGAAAAATGCAGAAACGATATTTCATGTTCTAATTTGATGCCAACGGGTCTGAGACAAAACTAGCTCGATATAAACCTTAGAAAGTCGTTAACACCGACTCGACTCAGCCTTCGACAGGCATTACTAGTTAAACGATGAAATAGGCTATTTCTAGGTAATTGTTTTGCAACCACAAAGGGTTGCCATCATCGCGTACGTACCACACCACACTTCTGATAAACATGCGTGAACATCAGTGAATTAATTAGAAGGGATATCTAATACAGAAATAATAAGCCGCCGTGAGATGATTTGGTTTGTTTTTAAATACTGAAAAAACAGTACCATTAAAAACAGTAAATACTAAAATCCATCCTTTTTCCTACCGCAACAATGGAATAAAACATTAAAATACTAATACGTCAGGGAAATGTGAAATTTAACGCTCTTTTCAACGGCATATTTTTTCAAGTTTTTATAAATTAAACGAAAAATATTCAAGTGATGTAGGGTCGAAAGCGAGAAAGAAAACTTGAAAGTGAGAGAACTCTAAGCTCAAAGGTTTAAAAAATGGCTGAGGGAATTTTTGTTGAATATGAAATGTAGAATCGATTCCTGGGAGGTTAATCGTATTTTACATTCGTTCAGTACCGATAGACTGAAGAATGAAACACATTTAAGAATGTTAAGTAGGTAGATAGTTACTTAATCCCCCCCTGTCACTTCAAAGGTGAGGAAGCTGTGTATTTGTGTAAAAAGTCGAAGAAATAATTGTTAAAAACCAGAACATTAACTTGCTTTTTACGTTCTGGTTTTTGCTGATCTGCTTTGATTCATTGCCAATCTGTCTGATGTCTGTTTGCAGTGAATCTTTGTCACGGCCAAATCTAGGACAAGTTTCGGTACTATTTTAAAAAATATCAGCAATTGTGTGCGTTAGCTCCAAGGTAGCTCCCTATAAATCGCCTTGGGGTAGTTTCATTTGTACGTCTGTGAACGCCGAACATTCCTTGATTTGTAGGTACAATTGCGTACAACTCAAGGGTGGGAAGGGGTACATTGGATTGGTTGTAGTGTGGTTCTCTTTGAATTTTGCTATGACAGCTTGCGTAACATTAATTGTCCATGCTTAATACGGAAATTGGTTGCCAAAGGAGAAACTCCAAGACTGACAGACTTTTTTGATGAATTTTCTTTTTTACCAACAAGACTTTTGGTGAAATGAACTGAAATCGTGCCGAATACGGAGATATGCCGTTTTATTGTTCGTTTCACAGTAAATGATGAAGCAATACTTGGTTGGCCCAAGTTTTTCATTTAATAGGCACGTTTAAATATGTATAATAAGACGAGTATTATCTCAAACAATAGAGAAAAGTGGTACCGAACCTTGGAAGGGTTCATTCTCAGGGTGTCTAAAGAAAATCTGTAAACGATTTGTTGACGTTTTAAGGGGAGTAAAGAATCTTATTAAGGTATCTTTCATCAGTTGAAATTATGTGCAGCTTGTTATTTCTCATTTTATTCCCATCAACTTCCTAATTTCTTCTTTACTAAAACTTTTCGCATAAAATGAGATTCTTGGCAGCTTGTTCTTTATGAAAGTTTATTGCCTTACACAATCAAACTTTAGATTCTAAAGTAAACTCCCTTCACCGATTATCAAGTCAAACCGTAACATCCACTTGCCCAAGCCGACGCTTTCAGATACTTCGATATAATGAATGAGGAGCTGTCGGTAATTACATTAAACCTCTAATGTTGATCATGGAACCATGAAGTAGTCAAAGGTGGTAATGAGCACTTAAAAATTGACAGCAACTAATTTCACATTAGTTTGCTGAAGAATTTGACTAACAATCTACAATGCAGATTTATTTTTACGAGATAAATTTGGGGGTAACACTACAATTACCTACGTATTTCAGAAAAGTAGTAACAACAGGCCAAAGTCTTCAACAAAATTTAAATATCCCCCTGATTCGATTTTTCTAAAGGGTTGCTGATGTTCGTCGCCTGGTACAGGAAGTCTTGACAAACCATCTGCGGAATTCTTGGAACCCTTGACGTATTCTAACTAATAGTGATAATTCAATAGAAATAGTGCCCATCTTTGTATACGTCCCGTAGCCATTTGAGGCAACCTTCACCAAACAGCCCTAATAAAGGTTTATGTTCGCTTCGCATTGTAAACCCATCAAGTATTCATAAAACTTCTTAGGCCCGAAATATATTGCTAAAGCTTCTTTTTGTATGGTGGCGTAAAGTCTTTCGGCATAATTCAAAACACGTGAGGTTTCAACTCCCCATTAGGCATTTTGTGCATCAGTCTAACGCCAAAACCGAATTATTATTTCATAATCTGGATTAATATGAACTAAAACTTGATCTGAAGTAATAATCTTCTTAACTTTCTGAAAAGCTTCGTCGCATTTACTAGACCATTTAAAGAGCATTTGAAATAGCAGAAATTTTGCTAGGATCTTTCCTAAGCCCTTGTTCGTCTATAAAATGACCCAAGAATTTAAACTCCTGTTTGAAAAATTGACATTTATCCTTTTTTTTCCCCTTCATTTGGCATTAGCAAGCAGCCATAGCCATGAAGCCTTTATTGCAAAATAACAACTGTATAAAATAACAACTTTATAAATTGTTAACTATTAATTTTTGTTGTTTTAAATGTTTGTATCGAGTGTTTTAATGAAAGTGCATAGTTCTTTGTACACGGATAACAGTTTGCAATGGATAATTTGTTCAAAATATAGTGGATTTTCCAAATGACGACCAACCGAAGTCAGCATGTGTTGTCTTGCCAGCCAGTTCCTTGGACAATCCATGAAGATGTGATTCAAAGTTTCCTCTTCCTGCCACAAGCGTCACAACTCGAAGAATCCCTGACCCCAATGCGATGCAGGTACGCCCCGCACAATCCGTGATTGGACCGTAACCTATTGATCGCCCGGATCTCCGGCCTGCTGAACTCGAACTGCGAGAACCATGGTTTTACAGACACTCGGGGGTTCATAAGACGATATTGGACTCCCACTGTTGCATCATCATATGTCTGTTGCCAATTTATTTTCAACTGTCTATAAGCACATACATACATATCACTGAACGGCAACCCCACGTCCAAGTTGAAACCGTTCCGCCGGGCTGAGTTAGACAAAGAGTCTGCCACCTCGTTCCCTGTCACTCCAACATGCGCCCTCGTCCACACGAATTTCACTTGTTGGCCCCGAACTTTCATTTGGTATACTGCCTCCAATATCTCGATTAGAATGTGATTAACCTTTGCACTCATTTGAAAGTTTGAGAGTTTAATCAGTGCGCTTCGACAGTCAGTCACCACGACCACCAACTCCTCATCTCTTACTCCCGCATATCTAAGAGCCTCTCTAATCGCAACTGCCTCGCACGTGAATATTGAAGCATTGGGATGAATCTTGAATGCTCCGCTACTTCCAGACTGAGGGTCATAAAACGAGCAACCACATCCATCGCGAGCTTTTGACCCATCTGTGTAGATGACATATCCCCCAGGAAATCTTGAGCACAACTGTTCATAGAAGGCGGCCGAGACACACTGAGGTCCGCCTATCCGATCCACATCAATGACTGTATACTGGATACGGTTCTGAAACAGGGCGAAATCGCAGCGAAATACGGATGGAGAACTACTGGTATGAATCACATGACTGTATTCGGCGGTCGCGGCAAAACTAGTAGCCAGAGGTGGCGAGGCACGTTTCAGCCAGAAATTGCAGATCAAGTCATGTTCATTAATCCTGTGTATTTTTCCAAGTAAATCTGCAGGGAATGCACGTATTCGTAGCAAGAACCGATCAGAAAGCAACTTTCGTCTCAAATGCAGTGGAGGCTCATTACATTCTTGAAGCATGATCACAATAGGGGTTGATTGGAGGTAGCCGACTGATATTCTGAGACACTTCGATTGAATTTTATCTAGAGGGCATAATGCCCTGTTTGAAGCCTGACCATATAAGACACATCCATAGTCAAAAATTGCACGTACTGTTGCTCTGTATAAACGTATAGCCACTACCGGATCTGCACCCCAATGTAGATGCGTTACCATTCGTAGAACATTTACGTACTTCTCTGCCTTCTGAACAATGTAACGTATGTGGGGCTTCCATGTCAACGATTTGTCCAGGTATAAACCCAGAAATTTCACCACTTTATCCACTCTGAACGATACATCTCCAAGCCGTAACTCCTCAGAAATCGGCAAACGACGTTTGCGTGAGAAAGCACATACAGTTGATTTTGATGTTGATATGCATAAGCCATTGTTAGCACACTAGTTTTCGACCACATTGTATGCTTGCCTAAGAAGATCCACGAGGACATTGAAGTTCTCCCCTGTCGCGTATAAGTAGATATCACCTGCATACTGCAAAATCTGAACACCAACTGGCAGCGAGTCACCCATATCTCTAACATAGATTGCGAACAAGATTGGAGAAAGAATCCCGCCTTGAGGGAGACCAATCCTAGCAGTACGAGGCCCAAAAATTTCACGATTCACCCGCAAATAAATATGCCGCTCTGAGAGAAGACTGTATATGTTCCGGACTAACCTGACAGGTATCCCAATTGCTGTCATCTTCTCACTTAGTATCTCTAATACAACATCGTTATAAGCTCCTTTTATATCCTTATTTATCATTTATTTATCTCTTATCACTTATTTATTTATTATTTATCCTTATTTATATCCGTATTCAATTAGAAACCAGCGTTCCGTAATTTAGATACTACATTTTTCAAATTACATGGATACATGGATGTGTATGAAGTTTTCCTCCTTAGAGGTTTTGAAAAATATCCTCTATCCTAAGAACTGGATATTCTACAGCTTCTAAATGCTTATTTAAAGTTCATATAATCGGCACATACTCTTACAGTATTATCAGACTCAAGTACGGGAACTAAAGGTGTACCCCACTGAGAGGTTTCAACTTTCCTAATCTCCCCTAGACTTTTCAATTTGTCTAGTTCAATATCAAAACCTTTGAGGAACGCACGAGGTATTGGACGCCTACAAAATTTGGGCTGAACGTCCGAACTTAATCGTAATTTTATTTTAGCATATTTATATGTATCTAATGTAGCATCAAATAAATCAAAAAACTCATTTATAATACATTTTTCACCTTAATCGGTCAATAAAAATAGTTGTCTGCCATAGCACTAAGTTCTTTTGCTGATGCTCAACTGAGCCAGGAATAATCTCAATTTGAAAACGTTTGATCAAATCTCTTCCAATTAATGGCCTTTGCCCACTGCGGACAATTAAAAACTCACTCCGTGTGCACATTTGATTGTATGTTACCATAACAGTGACAACCCTCACAGGCAAAATAGTTCAACCGTCGTCAGAATGGAGATTACTACTCGTAGGTTCAAGTGAAAAACTACTAAAATGTTCTTCATAAAAATTATCCGGTATAATTGATAACTCGAGCCTATTCTATCTCTTTATCACTATCAATTTGCTGTTCTAGCAACTTAATCAAGAATTAATATCTATCTCCAGCTGACATAGAATATTATGTATGTGAATCTGCATGTTCATCATCAGAACCACAACATGATAAGAATTTAGAATCGTGAACTTTACAAGCTGCAGCCAAGTGAACTATCTGCTTGCATCGCAAACATGTACAGGTTTTATATTTGCAAGTTTTAAAAGCATGGTTACTCTGGGTTGCATGAGTAACACTTAGCTGATATATTCTGACCACGCGACTTCGCAGGAGGGGGCTTTCCGTTCTCCACGTGGCGCCGTTCCTTGGAGGTGGTCGGCCGGCGAGACCTCTTCACCTTGAGTCGATTTACCTCCGTCGGATTGGACCGAACAGCACCTTGCTGTTCTCTGAGGGCTCCCTCCTTCTTGAGTGCGGTTGAGTATAGATCCTTCAACGTGGAAGAACCAGACTCCTCGCAAAGTCTATCAGGGATTGGTCCTCGTCTTAGTCCTTGGTCTTGTGTTAGCTGTGCTAACAAACCTCTGCTACGCCATACCGACGATGTTGGAGCATTCTGAGCCTTAGCAGTTCGCAAAGTTCCTCGTAGGTTTTCGTCTCCGGCAAATAAGGGTAGGTCAGTTCTCGAATCATTTCGTAGACCTGGGCACTGATTGAGGTTGGCAGCAAAGACAACTGATGGGAAGTTTTTACTGAATTTGCTGTGAAGTATTGCTCCAAGCGTTCGTTGAACGTTGTCCATCGATGGCCAACGTCAGATTTCGATAATTCACCAAAAGCTGCCCGAATAATTACTGTCTGGGATGGAGTATCCTCCGGAATTGACGTGGCGCCACGAACACGTGTTCAAAAAAGGAAAGGGCGAGTACCGAGAAAAAATGGCGCGATGATATCGAAAACAACGATGGTTGGTGGACCAAGGAACACCAGTTGTTCCGCCGTGAAACAAGTAATCCGCTGTAGATTGAACTCGTGAGAAAAGAAATAAACTTAAATCGCACTTTTACTTTACAAAAAAAAAAAAAAACTATTAAACCCGTTGCCAATTGTAATGTATTCGCCATGAGTAAAAGGGAAAAGAAAGGAGAGAACGACATCGAGTCAAGTTGCGTTACGGAAGTACGAGTCATTTATACACGAATTGTACACAACAGTGATATTCTATCATACTGTAACAATTCTTAACAAGTACATGTTGTATATAAACTGATAGAAACTGCATACCTAAGGATTACATAAGCTTCGGAATTCTTGGGAACAAATGATGCACGGAAACTAGAAATAATAAAAAGAATGAACTCGTAACATGTAATCTTTCCAACCTCTGAGTTGGTTTTGTCGAGGAAGGATTCAGGGTGAAGGGGTAGTTAACAATTGCTAAGTAAGTAATTTCACAGTCCACGAGTGTAGTGCATGACCCGTTTGTGTGCAAGTAGGAGTGAATTAATTATTTTTAGTTATTATTATTAAGGAGCACGGATGAAATTATAGGTATGACTAGCAGCTTTTGGACCTCTCTTGCAGGGTTTCCGAAAAAGCTTAGTTCAAAATTTCAGGTTAAAATTTTATTTTACTCAAAGATTAAGATTTCCACTCGTTCTTACCATTACGAACAACTTTCGTGTCGGGTATAACTGTGTGCCTCTCGTATGTTCAAAGATTGTTATAGCAAGCTTGATTCGTACAGTTTCCACTGGATTCTGATGATATTTTCAGATATTATTGAAGCGAATTAGGGCAAAATAATACCAATTCTATTAGTACTTAACTCTAAGCATGAGCAATATGTGAGGTGATGGAATGGTATAGTTGCCCCTTCCAATGAGCTGGATGCATAGATAATGCTCCGCCACGCTCTGAGGGTGACCCAGACGCTTGCAGGCGTCCGATTCGTCTCCCAAGGCGACATATTCTACAATCGGGAAGGGGCCAACTAACCATATCCATCACAAAAAGTAAAATCAACCAAGGATGATTTTCATCACGATCTAGTGGTATGATATCGCTGAAGTTTGGAAGGAAGTCTTGAAACAACTGTTTGATCATCTCAATATTTCAATTTCAACATGGACGTGCCATTAATAACTGCTGTGCGAACGATAAATCCTCATAACCATCATTATTCATACAGTTTTCATCCAACTCGTATGAGTTTCGTTGCTCACGAATTAATATATCAGCCTGAACACTTGAACTAAAGTCCTTTGAGCATTGTTTTATAACTACTATACCTTAAACTTTTTTTTTCAACAACTGAAATCGTCCGATCTAGCTTCAATCATGACAATAGATATGGAAATCCTGTTAATCGCCTCACACAAACTTCAACTCGACTGAAATTATAATTGTATCCGATGTAAAATTAGCACAAGGACCACTTTGGACACATCGACTCACCCTGTTGACCGTCTGGAACATGTCACGTGACCTTTTTTCCTGTGAATCATTGTTGAAAGCTTATATTCGTCATCGTTTAAGTTCATGCGGGCGAGTGAGAGGTAGCTTACCGACCTCGCAAAATGAATGTGAACAGCTTCAACCTACGAGCTCGCGGAGGGACGGGAGAGGAGTGTATTCTCGATTGACAGTATATGATGCTTCAGGGGAGAAATCATCTCCCAGATTCGAGGGCCAGGCGAGTCAATCCGCATTAATCATACCCACCTTTGTTGAATTTATTGATCCCGTCTATCTTCCTTTTGGTTTATTATTCAATAATAAACCATTGTAATCGCTCTTGAAAAAAAGATTTTTTGACCCCTCCTGAAAATTTCATGGTTTACGTTTCAAAGGGTGTAGAATCCAAATCTGAAATAAAAATTTTTCCGTAGGTCCGCCGTACGCCGTACGCACGATTTCTCTCAAACGGCTGGAGCAAAAAAGCTGAAATTTTCAGGAAAAATCCATGTTGGTCCGGCGACGCCCCAACTCTTGAGCCAGCTCTCTCACTTAATTTAAAGTGCCCCTTAAGGGTTGTCAAAGTTTTGTAAAATCCCTAAAAACCTCGAAGAAAGTCAAGGCGGCCTAAATTTGTACTCTTTTTCAAGAACACTCCACGAGGAATCGAATGAGCCCCTACCCAGGTCCGTAGGTCAAACCATTCCCGATCTATGGCCCGATTTATGGGGCCAACATTCGCGTTATTTTGGTTTATTATTGTTTTTGTTTTGATATCAGTAACCTAGTGACGTAGTGATAGTGATGTAGTAATGTGGATACTGGAGTGAACTCCTAAAAGGCTTTGTAGCCGATACACGGGTTGAAGCATTCTGATATGCATGAAACGCTGCAAATTCTTTCACTGGGGTTTATTATTCAATTGGCTTGCGTTCATGATTTGAATTTCTACTAAGCTTTGGAGTGTCCGTGTTTCACAAGTGATAGAGCGATTATTGAATTTCAGGAGTCACACAAATATGATCAACTGATCAATCGAAATAGGTATTTTGGTTGAGAACAGATTTACGTGTTCTATGCACATCTCCTGCAATTCAATAATCGCTCTATCACTTGTGAAACACGGACACTCCAAAGCTTAGTAGAAATTCAAATCATGAACGCAAGCCAATTGAATAATAAACCCCAGTGAAAGAATTTGCAGCGTTTTTGTGGTTTTGTTTCCCTTTTTTTCTGTTGAATAATTTTTGTCATCTTTACGTTTCACAAGACTGCTATAAAATAAAAGAAAGAAAATAAATAAATATTTTATAGTTTCTACTAGTAGAACTTGTCACATTAAGCCAAGTAAAGTGGAAAGAGTTTATCATCATACTTTTATCTTGTCTTATTCAAGTTCCAGTAAATTATTTCATTTTGTAAGCAAGCGTCTCCATTTTTTAAACTTCTGGATGAGATATTGAATAGGAGTGTCGGGAATTTATTTTGTTCTATTAAGGGGGAGTTTGAATTCCGCTGTTCGAACTGCACGACGGTTGCCGGAACCAAACTTCTTAGTGTTCGCCCCGGCGAGATCTTTTTCCCCTTCTAAAATTGTACCCCAAAATCTCTTCGTTTTACCTCAACACCCAGTGGAAAGGACAAGTTCAGTAAAGAGTAGAATTTTGGTTAAATTAAACACTACTTTTCTTTATTTGTACAATCTGAATCTTTTACACCACAATGCCTCGTATCAAAAGTTCTGTACCTTGTGAAGGTCTGAAGGTCGTGCTGAGGAAAGCCGCTTGTGGGTTGGCTAAGCCTGGTGCAGCGTGGGCTGAGATTCATCAATTCCGGAGAGTCTTCAGCAGGGGGAAGGATTCGATCATTGCTCGAAACAATCGGTTAGTAAATCAGACGAGGAAACCTTGATTTTTCCGAACTGTTCTCGAGGAGCCTTTTCCGAATCCTGGAGGGAGGTATTTTTTTTCCGCGGCTGTGAGTAGTGGGGCATCGACGGCTGAGCGGGTTGACAAGCTCAGCAGGTCTGCCCTTTTAACTAGGCGGGAGTGCCCATGTTCCCTTTCAGGTAAGTTTCCCTTGCCAGGCCGGTTTTCGTCATATTCTTCCTGTAAGTTTTATCCTTCTAAAATTGTTTATAATTTCACACAGTATCATTCTTTCCGTTGGCCGAGTAACAGATACATGAGATACATGAATCCTGCATATGTTGACGGATTTCTACCATTCTGACGTGATTTTGAATAGGTCTCATGAATTCATAACTCCAAAAGTGATTCATCTACCTGGAATCATTTGATACTGTAACTGTATGTCCTTCACGTTCCTTTCCCAGTCTTCAAAGTTAGATGCATGAGATATACAGTTCCTGAATGCCCTAGTTTTATTTACATGAAAATTTCATGTTTGAAGGAAACACGTCACATTTTTTCAAATACCCCGAATTATTATACTTGTGGTTCATATTAACAGACGTTGTTATCCCAAATCGTTTTATCTAGCCGCTATGACATTATGTTCTTGTTTTAGATTTTCAATTTTTCCAATAATTGAAAAGACGATTTGAACTTTTATGGGTATACAAATGCTAATAATTTCATATTCAATAACGTGTTCTAGTAGAATCATAACTATCGGGCCAATATCATGAAATTTTGAAAAGCTTCCAAAAGGTTCTCGGTATGTTTTATTTTTGTTGGAACTTTAATAGCTAACGCATGCTCAACTTGGATTTTGCAAGAAAAAAGTGTAAGATAACAATTTTAAGTGAAAAAGTATTGGGATTGCTGATTTAATAGATAAAACATTGAGACAAAGGCAATTCAGATGAAACGCAAAATGGTAGGAACAAACTATAATAGGTAACCTTATTAGGAAGATCTGGGCAAAAAATATCACCATCAATAATTTACGCAATAGCCTTCCTTCCTCCGAGCTTAACACAAAATCAAAAGATTAGAGGGAGAGTGTGGAGGGGTTTGGAAATTAGGGGCAGCCAATGGGGACTAATTCAACTTCGCTAATTCCGCTAATATTCATTAACGCCATCCTTCTCAACCTCACCCCCAACTCACCATCGCAAGAACTCTCGAAGGGATCCTGTGGGCCCAAATCTAATCATCTGGTAAGATCTGGGCCTCTCGTCTTTTGCCTTCATTAGAGTTTTAATGGTTTTTTCCAAGCATAACGGGTCGATTGATTAATTGAACTACAAATCAACCTTTTACTCCCCATACTTAGCAAGATCGTCAAGAAGATCGTTAACTGTTGGTTCAAACATGTCTGTTGTACATGCTCATGTCTATCCGTCAAGTTGACAGTTCATAATTAGATTTTGTAATTCCTTCCTGCACAGGCATCCAGTTTTCACCATGATCATCTGGTCTCCTTAAATTCGACCAAATGCTCACGCCAGACGCAACATTTTAACAAATGATTTTGTTTAAGACGGATGATTTTCAAATCATGAATTTACGGGAAATTTCTAAGACCAGGGCACATGTTGGTTGAATGTCAATAGGTTTTCCAACACGAATATCCATTTAGGTTCAATTAATGAAATTAATATAATCTAAATTGAATTACCTATTATTTTTCTGACACTTCATGTAGGTGGAGTGTCCTGAAGGAGGATATTATTATGGTACTTCGGTGATCTCTGTCGTACTGATGAGGTATACACAATTAAAAAATTTTGATTAAAAATTGGAGTTCGTACGCAGGAAGTTAGTCAAAAGTGGTGAAGTGAAACTAGTCGGGTGGGATACGTTTCAATATAAGGGTCACGACTTGGTGTGGTAGGAGATGAATTGGCTAGCTCGATTTTGTCCAAGTAAGTCCTCGAACGGCACGAATCGATCGTAGGCCAAATGCTGACCTTAGACGTTGATTACAACGAATTCACCAAGAAAATAGAGCTTTTCCTCTACACGATTCCTGTTCACTGAGACCGCAAATCTAGGTAAACTAAAATAAATGCTAACCACCAGATTTCGCCGAACTTTCCAGCCGTTTCAAATACCACTCCAGCACGGCGTGTAATCCCACATTTTTAACGTGATCACTTATCTTGTTCCGGAAACAAGATCACTGTTTGAGTTTGAGTAAATACCTACCGATAAAATTCTACCAAGAGTGCGGTACAATTGAAAGCTAAACTAAATTAATCAGTTTGAATGAAACATTTTCAGGCTGTTTTGTGCCTGTTGTACTTTAATTCTTTTCAACGTCAATCTACCAAGAATTAAATGTTTTTCTGACAAACTCCATAATATAAACCTCTTATGGCACTCCTTGATTACCTTCGTTGTTTTTCCTATCTTTTCCTAGAAATTCTGTATGTACAGCATTTACTTGGAAAACATTGGAACCAAAAAGGTCCCAAATCGAGTCATGATGCGAAATAGCTAATACCGCCCCAAAATATTACATGATTAATTTTCCATTGAATTGGAATACTTTTTACTGTACTCCATATTTTTGTACTTCGAAGAGCAGCTTTTTATTTCTCTGAGTTGTTTCTGAGCACGGAGAAAATACATTATAAATGTCACCTCCCGACGGTTACATACGGCAGCAGGGTGTCTGTGTGAGCGGGAAAACTCTCTGTGATTTCAAAATGATTGTGAAATATTGTAGAATCATTATAAGTAAACCTTATGCCATTAATACTCCAACTTCCTATGAATAAGCGAGCACCGATGTCGGTGTAAGGAAGACTTTGAAAAGTAAGTAATCCATTGGGATAAGCTCTATATGACAGGGTTTAAAATTTCATTTCCATTCAAAACTACAACAACTTTCAAATGTTATATGTGATAAAGTGCTGCACATGAGATTCAATAGCGCAAAAATATTTGTAAGTTGATGGTTAAAGTTTCTGCTTATTAATAAGTTCGCGCATTATCGTAAAATACTATAACACTCTGTCAATATTACATGCTCTTCCATTATTCTGTTGTCTTGTAATGAACCTTCGTGTAACGATTTACCTACACTATTTTAGCATCTCGAAGTATATGATTATAAAATGAAGTTTAAAAATGGTCAGATGCCGTCGATTCCTTGCATGCTACCAAAAAATATGCCTGAGGCTTATTGCATAACAAAGAAATATTCATTAAAAGTGTTTTCCATATAATGATAATACGGAATGGTTAATAAAATTTACTTCCTTCTTTCTGGCTAACCGAATTCGATTTTCGGAAATTTATAGACCCAAAAAATGATACCCCTGCGATCTACAAGACCTTAACACTCAGGTGGAGTAGGAGGCGATGTAGTTGGTTCCGCGTTTTGAATGAGCTTCATAGAAGGGGGAAGATCAATTTCCTCAAACGGTGAAAGGGACTAATATCCGGACCCACAATCTTGGAGCTCGGCGGATCAGATGTCTTGGAGGAGTTCGATCCGCACTCCAGACGGCGTTGCCCCGAATTCACATCTTACTCGTGTACTTTTGTATTCGCATCGTCAGTTCGACTTGAGAAACGCTTCACATAACTTCCTTATAAAACCATAAAAAACAAGATGCCCGGTCCTATTGAAACTTCAAAAATAATATTAAAACACAATACAGAGGAATGTAGGAATAAGAATACCCAACCCGTTCATTGCAGCAACTCTGTGTCTCAACAGATCACATTTTACACACGTTATGAAGGAATAACAAATGAAAAACGCTATAAAAAATTACACAGTTTATTAGATATAGCCTGTGATACTTTATCTGAATCCGGCGGTTGTATACCTCATAATTGTATTCTAGATCGAACCAAGAGTTCGATCCATATTTCACATCCATAAATCAATCTGGAATGAAATTAACCACAACGGTTCTTCAGCAGATTAGTGTATCTTCACCCTTTGTAGTTGACTTCTTGGTGTCCCAAATACGATAGGATGACTTCCTCATAAATTTAACTCTATAAATCGGGTTTACTTGAAATTTTAAAAATAACGAAATTTAACAAAAAGCTTCTCGAACAAATTTATAAAATTAAGTACCAAACCATGAAAAACTTAATTTTGAAAGGAACTCCTGATAACGAAATTCAATTACAATTAGACCGGATGATTCTTTCGTCACAATTTACCTTGGGATTTTTAATATGTTCAACGATGTTCACATTCGCATTCGTGTTGACGTTATATTCTGTCAAAGTTCTAATTCTTGAAATGAGAGGAAAGGCTCACATAACACTGTCAAGGAAGGCTCATTTCATCCATGAGGATTTTAAATCGTTGGGATGGTCAAGGTAGATTCATGTGATTCTTGAACATACTCTTCCCATTTGTGGTTTTGACAAAAGTTACATTATATAATTATAATTAATTAATTATTCAAGTTAAGTTTTTATTCAAAGGTTCATCAGTGTAAATTACACACCCAAGTAGTATAAAACTCCAAAAGTGGAAATGTAATGTTTTATGCGTGAGTATTAGACGATTATATGTGAAATGTAACTGACGTTACTGATGTAGAAACAATGCATACAGAAATGTTGCATGACAGTGGCTCTGACGATGTCGAGTTCACAGCCTAACTATGTGTACATGCTGCTTGTGGGACACTGGAAAAACCTAACGGCGAGATACCTGGTACCGTAATATCTGCAAAGAGCATACCTGTGGGGGGGGGGCATTCAACTTCCCTCATTTTTAAGTGCCAAGCATTTGTTAGGTGATTTAAGGATAACGTTTTGCTTTCAATTAATGTTCTTCAATCCTGCTAGGAGCAAGTGTTAGGTAAGCAATTGCCATACATCTTGTGAGGTAAGTTTCAACGTGTAGATATGGTAATTGCAAGTTTCAAAAGGTTAAGACATACGAAATATCTAATACATAGATGAACGGTGTGGGCGCTCCTTATATCGCTGAGCTGTTTCAGAAAGAAGTTCAGCTCTCCCTAAAATGGTTTACGTTTCAACATAGATACATACATTTCAATAATGTAAACATTAATTTTATTGACATCCGAATTTCATATTCAAAAAACTATTAGACAAAACCTAACAAGTGTGGATGTAGTATTTTTGACGGTACCTACTGGTCTTGGAGTATTGAAAACACTAGGGATGATGTTTCTTTATTCATAATAATACAGTGACGATGAATGATACTGATGTATTTCTCTTAATAATTGCAATATTACAAAACAACACAA
Organism: Creontiades dilutus; assembly: GCA_031894815.1. NCBI lineage: Eukaryota > Metazoa > Arthropoda > Insecta > Hemiptera > Miridae > Creontiades > Creontiades dilutus. The sequence continues at coordinate 946,594 of JAVIWC010000944.1, forward strand.
AACTGGATCCTTTCAGAAGAACATAGTGTTGGGAGATACTGAGATTGTTCTGAAATTGAGGAATGCGCCACCAGAGATAGATTGACCAAGCACTTAAACTTTAAACGATCCAATGTGAACAAAAACTTCCTTATTAGAATTTTACATCCTTTCTCGATAAATTATGAATAATTAGCTGAAACTAATGCAAAATTGAATGTTATTAATTGTCCTACTGAGATTTGCAAGGTTTCTATGGCTAATCGCCAGAGGTTTCTTATCAATGAAACCACCATAGTACAAAGTGAATTTCACTAAACTTCAATTTCTCACGATCTATCTATTAGGGTAGTGCGAAAAAAGTCAACTTGCAAATTTGAAATTGCTATAGTGCGGAAAAGTTGCGATTGGTTCATAGAACAAAAACAAAACAAAAATTATTCAAATCGGACTTTATCTTCCGATTGCGCAAGTGAGTTAAATACATGTAAAAACTGATGAAAACTACATATTTTAACTAAACCAAATCTAAGAGCCAAATGTATCCTGCCTGCAACTCCACTGGGGTAAACTCGCCAGAGTAGCCATCGATAAATCATCCGAAACTTAAAAAGCAGATGACGATAGAAAAATCTATCGAAATCACGCAAGTAAGAAGAACTCTGCACAGGTCTTTCGACATGAATTCATCAAATGGCACAAGTGCTTGAACATTTTTCATTCACGTAATTGACTTATGGAAGTTCATAAAATCCGTGCTTCCACATGGGGTCAAAACGCAGCAATTATCACATTAACATTCATTGTTTCTCTATCACAGATTTGGTTTAGTTCTTTCATTTTCCACGAAATTGGATGAAAATCAAAACGGTATTGAGTATTGATCAAAATTCATCGGCTGCATTTTTATGTTCTACCTCAAGCACTGATGTCCGACGAACTTATCAACTTTTTTCGCACCACCCTACTATTTATATCGTCAGTAATTATTCCAAAACGTGGTTGTGATTGTAACCATGCACGAATCAGATGGAATCATGCATCGAATTTGTTATTTCAGATTAAACTTCTAGACTAATACAACATTTTTTAAGAAACGAGCTGTTGTAATGCCGGTTGCCTCTTGGTTGATTTTCTGCTTTCCTTTGGAATAGAAGACTAATGCTAGAGAGTGCGCTTGCAGGAGCATGAACTATAAACCACTTTCGCATATTACCATGTAGTAAAGCGTATATTACTGTCCTATTTAGTATTCAACTAGTGTAACTCGTTATTCGTTCGTCAACAAACTCTATGCGACCAACTTACAATAAGTAAGGAAGCTGTTGTGAATTAAAACACGATAAATTGGAATTACAGAATAAATAACTGTAATGAGGCAATAAATTATTACGGTCGCATTGAAACTCGTCTCCAATAACTAATGGAGCCTTTCAGTGTTGAAACCGTTAACAGAAGCCATACTCCCCACGCGATTCGGGAAAACTTTTTCCGAGATGAGCATCGGCGAAACTGCTGGACCACGCAGTTGATCCCTTCACCGGGCCCTCTAAACCCTCGGTCTGCGGTCTCGAGAGGTAAAAGAAATTGACAAGATTACGCGTTCATCCTTACGTCAGTCGGTCGTGGAATTCCATCTGTTATTACTTTTCTTCTATCCTTTCGAAAGGTTCTATCCAAAGATGTGATCTTTTGAAGGAAATCCCGGGAAAAATCTCTTGGATTTGAAAATGGGTTTTTCCCGTCTGAATCTTGATTCGGATTTTAGGAATTTGGTCTCTGAATCTCCTTCATGCGTTTTTGTTGCAAGAATGGAACCAACTTGTGCGCTGTCCATCCGTAAGATGGAAACGAAGGAACCTCTACAACTTCCAATCCTACTTGGAAAGATATAATAATTGAAAGTATTTTAGTTTAAAAATATTTCAACAATCCCGTACCGTATATATTTGTAATATTCGTATAATTTCAGCACTTTTGCTGATAACTTCCAGATGATGACTTTTTTGTGATCATGATAGATACGAATACAATTACGCTGGTGTTACGGAAATTTCGTTATTGCATCAATCTCTAAAATCTTTGTTCCAAAAACGTAGAAGATTGTTTAAAAGCACAATTAGTCTGCATAAATGTTTCGCACAATTTATCTACAATTTATTGGATTTTCATCAAGACACTTCGTTTTCCTTTCAAAACCTGTACTGTTAACTGTTAACTCTCCAGGAGAATAGTATGTAACGGAGTGAAGAAGGTGAACTGAAAATTGAGTTTCTTCACCTCTCTTTTCATCCTTTTGACTATAATATTTTCGTGACACCTATCTCCTATGCTCTTTTACAGTTGCTTGGAAATTAGGTCTCAATCTATTCAGTCTCACCAATCTCCTACGGTCTTAAGATAGTTAAGCCTACTTAATCATCTCCCGCCTATCAAAGGTGGTGGAGAGAAAACCCGCAGTTTGCTGATACTTACGTTTCACTTAGTCCTTCCCACTTCTTATGAAAGACGTTTTTATGAAAGAACTCTTCTAGATTTTAAGCAGTAGGAAGTTCCACGATTCCAACTAGATAGAATATCTTAATTCAAACCTGATTGTAATTAGATTCGTTTTTCACATTACTAAGTTCCTCCAATCCGATTTTCACACAACTTGAATACAGTTTGACTTGTTTCTTTGTTTTTTTGTTCTCAAACAAAAGTTCATATGAAAATATTTTATAGAACCATTATTTGGCTCAGATGAAGATATAAAAGGCATAGATGAATTCGTCATTTAGTTTAATTAAGAGGGGCAAAATGTAGTTGTAATGTACAAGTTCTGCTGTTACAATTCATGGTGAATATACATAGTGAGAGGTTACCTAATAATTACATTTTAATTGTTAATTACAATTCCCATACCCTCTCACCAAGACCACCCATAACGCAAGATATTACTTCTAGGCGGAGAGAGAAAAAGCATTGGTGATAATGGAGATAACTGTTGCCCTTTTCTCCCTTCCAGTGTATCAACACTCTGGGGGGTTGGGGCTCCGCAATTTCACACTGTACTAGATGGCTGGTTCCCCCAGAGATGATAAATGCTGTGTGACCCATTAAACCCAACTATTAAGCCATATTCGTTCCGGGGTTTTCCCAGGCGCCCGCCGAGCCGTTGGTTACGACATGGAGACGTTCTCTATCTTTGGGGTTTGATAATCGCCCAGTCGTTTGCTCGTGCTTCATGGTTTAGAAACGACTGAGCTCATCATTTTCAGGAGTTGACTTAACACTAAACAACAGAAAATTATGGGGATTGCCGAAAATGTCCTAAAGTTTATTATTAAAACAAGATTCCTACAATTACAACTATAATCCGTTGAACACAGAAGAATCTAAAACGATCGGAGTTTAGGACTAGTTACTTGGAATGTCACTATGAGGGAGAGCATCTCCTCCTTCACATCCGTTTTCAAATGATTTCGGAGAGGTGGGGGACATGTGAAAAATTGGGTGTGGCACCTAGCTTCCTTGTCCAGGAACAGAAATAACAGATCATTGAAATATTTAAATTATCTTGAAAAATGTGAGGAGGAAGGGGGGGAGAGATCAAAATATATTGAGGGTCTATGGAGCTCATTGCTTAGAGTAATCGGACCACTCGAACCTTAAAAATTGATGCTGGATAGATTTTGGGTTTGTACATGGGCAGACTGATGAATTGATTCCCAAGCAATGTTGAACACCCCCAATTAGGGTGTGTTCCCAGTGTAATACACACATTTCTTGAAAACTGCATCAGAAGCGGAGGAAAACTGAGAAATTGGGTATGTTGGATTTCACAGACTCGAGTGTGCATGGCTACTAATACTACTACTGAGATGAAATGTATAAGAGACCACTGAAATGGTTTTCCAAAACATTGAGGGCGATCGGACCACGAGAACCTGAAATAACAGGCATTAATAGGAGATTCTGGCCCGTGCACTTGCGTCAAGTAACTCCTTGTACAGATAGTTGGATTTGACTCTGCACTCAATCGATGTGAGGCATGAAAATCAAGGGCCCCTGTGTGCGTCGCTGGTTGGTGAAGCTGCGATGCTCTCTTATGGGACTGAATCTCCGTTCATTTCTCTCGGCTACAGACAGAAGGGAGGATTGCTCCATGTGTAACATGGGGGCACTGGAAGATGTATACCATTTTCTTGGGGTTTGTCCCGTTGGGGATAGTTCAGAAGCGCCAGTCTGGGTGCATCGGTGCTGAGTAGGGATCGGGTGTTGCAGCTTCTGAATGGCGATAATGTGGGGCGGTTGGCGAGCTTTTGTAGGGTGGCTTGGCGATACAGAGCCGAATGGATCAGCGAGTTCAACTGGTCTGGCTGTACTGTTCCGTTTGGGAAAAATCAATTGACTGCTTTTTCTCAACCTCTCTCCGACAGAAGAGCCTTTGGTCCATTGTCATATCACATGCTGTTTATTAGAATTTGAATTTATTGCATAAAATATGAATAATAATATGGTAAATAAGTATAATATAATGTATGAATTGATGCATGTTTGCCAATACGTTATCATTGTAATAAAGCATGTTTTTCTTCTTCTTTTATTCGAAATGATTGATGAATAATAGTGTCAGATAATTTCCTATAAATATATACATAAAATATAGAATATCGTTGAACTGTACCACGTCATTTGCACAAGATCCATACAACTATTTAATCAACATACCTTCTTGATCTTAATATCTAAGTAAATGTTGTAATATAACTTTTTTATTACTACAACTGTTGCTTGATTCTATAAAAGTGGATACTGATTGAAAAGATTAAATTGACCTGATACACATTTCTTCCGTACATCTTGATATCTTTGACATTGTTTGGGTTTTATGATTGATTTCTATTTTATAACAATCCTTCAATGCAATAAGGCATATTCTAATAATAATTCGTTTTTCAATTGAACACGCCTACGTAGCGTTTAGTGTTTTGATTCATATTTATTTCCTCCCCAGCCCTAAGGGGTTCTTTCCAGACTCACCAAACTGTAATGATGTTGCCAATACAATCAATTCATTAAGCTACATCAATTTATCATCATTTTCTAGGGGCTGAACACTTTCTTCAAATAATTGAGGTTCTAGAATTAGAGGGGTTTGAATTCCACTTGGGATTCCACTTTAGGTTGGGTACGCTTTCTGCAAAACAAACGTGCGATTCATCATTCAAGAACAATTCGGGAGATAATAAACCGGCAACTCTTCGGGGGATAATACTTTGTTCTTAATATTCCCTCAAACAAGAGTAGCTACCTACTCAAGAATTCCTCCTCAAACACAAGTTCCAACCCGGAGAAACTTCCACGGCAAGGTTAATGCATACAATGGCGAACCCGAGCAGGTTATGGAAGTAAAGTTTACTTCCCTTTTCAACAAGAACATGAATTTGTGGCTGAACACGTTAGAGGGCATCGTGGTCCGTTTCAAAGTGAATCTGTCCCTAGAAAAATAAATCATGAGGGGCACTACCAGGAGCACTCTTTCATGCAGAGGTTAGACAGACATATTGTCGGACTGCTATGGAAAATGTGAAACAAGGGAGGCTGTTCAAAAGACTGAGCGATGATTTAAATCAAATTTGAAGAAGAATGATGTATGATAGTTACTTTAGTGTAGTTAGGATTTAACATTGATAGGGAATATGAAGGTTTGGCTTTCAATAGTCCCCTACGAGTTTCATTACTCTAAAATGAAAAAAACTTCACCATGCTTGAGCAAACGTATTATTCAATCGTTCGTAAGATCATTTCCTCAGGTTCTAGCTGTCCAACTTCAACAAAAAAGCAGGTACCACTTCTAGCCGCTAAGCCTGCAAAAATGACAAATATTTGCAACAAATCCGCAGCATGTGCAGGCTACATTGTGGATGGCTCCTGATGAATTTCAATGATCATTTATCAATACATCACTATGCCCATACGTAAACTTAAAGTCGATGAACCAATTCCAATCCATTCCAATTATACAGCTTTGTTCAAATTCGTCTTACTATTTCTTCCTCACACTTCCTCAACGCTATAAAAATCGAATAGTAAATCGTAACGATCGAATCAGCTGATATAAGTACAATGGAATCCAGTTTTCAAGATTCACGGAATCCATTGATTAAAAATTGTCCGAATCAACGACAATCTTAGGTAATGATTTGCTCTCTTCAGAGACTTTGAGTTATAGGTTGAGATCTTTAGGGAGTTCTCACTGTAGTTCTCCCGTAATAGGAGAATAGCTCACCTCTTAAGATGACTTTTACATTTATTTCCCAAGATATTCCCCGGCATAAATTACCAAATTATATTAAAATAGAGAAGGGAAATACATGATTAACTAACTTTAACGGGCCAATGTAATTATCTATATAACAAGGGGTTATTAAGAGTTCCCTTCGGGGACCTCCGGGTTGAGGTCATCTCCAGTGTTCTAACTTGGGCGAGGTGAGAAGTCAAGGTAACCAAGTGCATAACCAATCTTATTCCTGTGAAACTTCATGAAAATTGAATTAAAACAGTTAGAGTATCTAACGCGTGCTGAAGACATCACATTGAAGGATACGGTAGTGTTGAAATTTACATAGGTATAGTATGTAGGTATACTACATACTACAATAATTTACTACATAATTTATATACTACATGATTTACATAGGTATACTATGATTAAATCGTATTTTCCTAACCATTTTTGCTCTGATTTTGAGCGAGACCTGACGTGAGAGGACGTGAGAAACTGATGTATGATGGAGTTTACATCTGCGCAAGCGGAGAGTCCAAGCGGATACTCATTTGTGAGAAATGAAAGACCAGTTCGTCCTGTAAATTTTATCAAAATCGGATGAAAGCTGTATAAATTACTACCCTCTTTGTATAAACTTCCTAAGGCGGAGAGGCTACACCACTAAGAAAAATCAGGGAACTGAAATAAAATAATCCGAAGCCGGCTCCACTGGTTAGGGAAGTTGAGGAAGAGGAGGAGGAGATTGACGAAACGAGGCATAAGATGAACTCCAGTTTAGGTAAGAGCCCGGAAGGACGCGAATGGTAATACCACGAAGCACTCCTGCCATGGTTCCCAACGAGAAGAGCTACGTGGCACTTTTTCTTCACTACATCCCGCGACATGACAAGATAGGGTCCAGGACCTTTATGTTATCAAGTTCCACTCCTTTCAGCTCACGTATCGCTTGCATCAGGTCACATACACGGATATTAAAGAAATTAAGGTTATTCAAAACTACTCTCATTCACATATGTGTTGCAGATCTTCATTCAGACCAGAATTCCACAATTCCTGGTAGAGCGAACGGATGAACCTAAAGAATCTGCGTTAGTTCCCAGTTGGTGGCTCTTTTATGTTGCAATTGAGATCCACCAAAGATAAGAAAAACCCATTAGGCTTGTTTTGAATGATTCAGAAACCTTTCGGTTTTCAATTCAGCACCAACCTCGGAGTTTTTATGATTATTCATTCATGTTTTAATAACTTTGGCCCTGAAATTTGGAAAACTCTCTGGACGGCCGATGGACGTAATAATCTAATATCTCTCCTTCCAAAAATTTCAAGTCTGGATTCGAAAGGACTTCGGCATGTGCCTTACAGCTTCTCCTCAGGTTTTCATCCAGGAATATCGTTCTATGTAAAGACTGATAGCCAGGTTAGTTTAATATGCTCCAGTTCTTGTATAATCCACAAGTCAGAGTGATATGTCTAGCCACACATTCGGCTGAGTAGCCACGCTGCAACCAGTGGCTGAATGCTGTTCAGCACCGCAAAGCTTCAACACTTCTCCGTTAGCTAACACAATGAATGGCCAGTTGGGATGGTGAAACAAAGGCCCACTAATATTTTGTCTTTCAATTCTTGAACTCATTTGCTAGTCATTGCAGAATAAAGTTGACTTGATATATGTAACCACAAATAGTTGGAACCACGCCGATACGGCTGAATCAGGTAATGAGGGCAGCGGTGTCAGCAACGTTATCCCAACATCACATACTAAACATACAAATTAACAAATTCGGCACAATTCAGAACTTCTTCGTACAGCATACATAATTAACTCCGACGTCGGTTTTAGTACAGATGTGGTCGAATGTCGTTAAGCACAACCAAATCCGGCTAATTATGACGCGTGGGGATAAAGTAATGCCGAGAGATTCTGAAAGTCATATAGCAGTTGGGGGCTTGATTTGAGAGGGAACAGTCAATGTGAGAAGGTAGGTATTTGGTTTCGGTTTGGTAGGTTTTTTTTTTTTTTTTTTTCTTTCTAGTGGGAAGGTATTTCTTGGAATTGGGACCATAGAATAATAACTGCAAAGTGTGAGTAATAAACTAATAAATTGTTATCCATGCATCTAGCAAGTAGGTACCTACCTATTTGAGTTGGTAGTAACTGAAGATTATCATAGCAGTTCTGGTTAAAAGTCGTCATTGTTGGTAAACTTCACCCCTCAATAAACATAATTTTATTGTAAATGTAAAAAAATACTTGTACTTATACAGTTCTTAAAATAATTTTTACTATTTTTATTCAGCAATTTATTTTACGCTAAAGAGTCTGTGTTGATTTCTAATCTGAAACAAAGGATTCGGATCCAAAAAGTTTGTATCTTGTGTTGTACTACACGTAAAGTTGAAATCTTTCGATCATGGTTTCGTGTTCGATACATAGCCTCCTAATTTTCTTTCTCGTGCTCATAAAGCGCATATTGACTGAAGGGATAAGAGAAAAAGTGATCTTGGTCCTCAGCCACTATACTTATACATGGGAATACGGTTTGACAAATTTGCATATTAAAGCGTGACATTCTAGTACCTAATTTATCGTAGTTTTTCAATTATTTTCAGAAACTATTCAAGGGAAGTAGGGTTACAACACAGTCAAAGCTGGTTCAATTGTAGTCTACCGTAATTTTAACGTCTACCCATTTCATCATCCTGCCAGTGGATCAGATTTATCAGGGATTGCCCTACGTTAGCATTTTGTGCAGTTCCCGTTTAGACCGTAATAACGTGTCAACGAGTAAGATTCATGCAAATTTCACCACAATTCCACATTTAATGGTTAATTGCAAAGTTTATTACTCCTTTGATGTGGGTATTCCAGTAGTGCCGGTAAATTTGGTGGAAACGGCGAATTGGGTTTTGGAGGAGTTATCGGGGAATCTGCAGAGCTATTCCATTCATTACAGCGCCCGCTTTCTGGTAACGTGAGCGGCATTGTCAGCTCTGATTTTCTCTCTCGTGCTCTGTCAGCGGAACAATAATAGAGTTACCGACGTACGCACCGCAGGGCTCTGGCTGGAACTACGTAAGAGACACATTCGAAGGTTCTGAACTCATCAAAAAGCAACTCTCAGAGAACCGCCATCACCTCAACAACGTATGACCGATTTCTAAGTTCCACGATTCTCGGAATCGGTGTATTGATTTTGTTTAGAGAGAGATAGCTAGGATGTAAGTGACGTACCTACAACAGATCGGAATAGCGACTAAAAGCGGGGTAGAATTTGTTATTCATAATTGAGTGAACGAAAAACTTGATTAGTGATTAATAATGAAATTACGATTTAATTGTTACCTTTTTTACGTTGTTCACTATTTAAACTCCAATAAATTATATGACCATGCTATTTTGATGGAATCGAGATGACATTTTTTAAAGTTTTAGTACGGAATAAAAATTGTTCACTCGCATTTTGTTGAGCCATCATAGCTGTGTTGCTGTCGAGCAAAGGTTATTGCCTGTAACATATACATAATATCGTGGGGTTCCGAGTAAAAGTGACCAAGTAACATTTGCAAAATTTTTTCGAAAATCAGTCGCATAGTTACATGAAATTGAGGGATTGAATAGTTGTTTCGTTAATTTATCGTGTTGCCAAACATCTAATAACAATGATATACCTATTTCTGTTAGAAAAGGTATTCCATTACCTATCACTGTAATTGGTCATTTTCACCTGCCCACTATGCAATCTTACAAATCTTACACAGTAAAAGTGATCAAATGGCAATTGATAACATTTACATGCACCAGCGAGAGTACATTTATAATCCATCTCGTGTTTTGTGGTTGAGTTCAAATGCCATTTGGTCACATAAAACTCTTTGGGTCAAGCAGGTAAAATTTATTTTCAAGTATTTCTTGCACATCAGTTTGAAGATAACGTTCTTAGCAACTACACACAGTAGACAACGTTCCTTAGTACCGGAATGACAAAAAAATCTCATTTTGAAAAAAATGTTACTTGGTCACTTTTATCCGTAACCCCACGATTTATAATCCATCTCGTGTTTTGTGGTTGGGTTCAAATGCCATTTGGTCACATAAAACTCTTTGGGTCAGGCAGGTAAAATTTATTTTCAAGTATTTCTTGCACATCAATTTGAAGATAACGTTCTTAGCAACAACACACAGTAGTACCGGAATGACAAAAAAAGCTCATTTTGAAAAAAATGTTACTTGGTCACTTCTACCCGGAACCCCACGATATAATCCAATTTAACATTCATCTGGAAATATGAATGAATTATAGATATTAGCACAGAACTCGTCCGGTTTTCGAGAAAATTGTTTCATGTCGCAAACGTACAAAGAAAGCTTCCGCTACCTACAAGTTGACTTAGAAGAAATAAACTACTGTATAATGACTTTCATAGTTTTTATCCAAATCGGGCGTTTCACATACGTTCCTGGTATGGGGGTAGTGGATGTGTAAATAAATGAATAATTAGCTCAAAAATATGTTGTAGATGATCTCAAAAGATTTTCAATTTAAAAGATGTATAGATTAAGCTAGTTACAAGGATACCCCTCAACATGTTCCAACAGACATCAACACCTTCAAAGTCGAATTACCTATTATGTTACGTCACGACGTCGATTAAATCGTCAGTACTGTAACAATACGATCGATCGTAAATTAGTAGGAGATAATTAAACCACATTTCCCCAACTATCCTCTAAATTTGAGAAAGATCGGACGATACTTGATGAATTGTAAGTAACTGCATGCGCCGACTGAAATATTGATTTGTGAGCTCATTGCTCGACCCGCACATTCGCCGAAACATTAATGAGAAGAGAGTAAAAGCTTAGCAAACAAGCTTTTTACAAAGATTTCCCGTTCGGCCTAGCGTGAGAGCTAATAATATATTTGACACATAATTATATCGTTTTTCTCAACTACCTTCACTAAACTTCAAGAAAATTATGTGACCAGACAGAAAGACTGAAACGAAACCGTGAAATTAACTTCCGCTAACTGAGGGTAGACTCGGGAGCGAAACCGCCGAACAGAAGGAACCAACAGTCAGAAATTGGCGACATCCTGAAAACCATCCAATTCGTAGCGTAACTTTTACATTGTTACAAAAATTTAACGCGCATTTAAAATGACTGCTGCCATTCTGATAGATTCATGATCAAATTAAAAATCATACAGGATTCAACGTGTTCAATTCTTTAAACTTTCTTTTGAGCTAACTATTGGTTTGTGCAGTTCTGCATCATTACCATTCATTATTTTCAAATTTCGCATTACCGTTCTGAAAATGATACTTTTGCTGGTGTATTCAGAAGCCTTTTCATGGATTCAATTATGGTAATTTCTTGGTAATGCAAAACAAGCGATTAAATCTCACACTCTTTGATAATACTTTACGTTTGTTGGACGATAGCCATCGATTCCGTGTTTCCAATAGGGAAAATTACAATCCCGACTGCCTAGAGCTTCGGTCGCTCTGCTCACGCATTCAACATCCCAAACTGAACCGAATTTTATTTGTGCCTCAGGTGGACACATATGATACTCGTATTGATACTCGCTTTCCTCTTGTTGACTCTTGTAGATTTATCGCGATTCACTTCAATCATGAATTTGTTTGACCCACTTCTACTAATCACTTTCTTCAAACATTGTACATTTCTACCCTGTCAGTTTCATTCATTATTTACATGAACGAATCTTTCGAATATTTATAGTGAACCAACATTCGAAATGTTGAGTGATGTTTCCGTTCGAAACGCATACATTCAAAGTACTAATACAAACTATACAATCAAAACTGCTTCCATCCGTCATGCACGATGCGAAGCTTTTCTTCTAGATAGTTGTACCACATACAATGAAATTATTAGCTTCAAACAAATGGCACGATATGAAATTAACGAAATCTCGGTATCACCTCTGAACTACATTTTATCGGAAAATTCAGAGAGATTGAGAGTTTGATTTCAAAAAATTAATTAATTAGTTTCATTTCATGAAATTGCCTTCATAGTCATCAGTGGATGTTTCTCGATCTATAAGGTAGACAGTACATTTTGTTAGAAATCGAGTGCGTTCATCCTAAACAGAAAATACTGTTTATTGGAATGAAATTAAATTAATATCAAGCATACAGTGGTTAGAGAAAGGAATGACAAAAAGAAGAGAACTGCTCATGTGCAATATTCAATATTATAACCTGAGTCCAATTTAATTCGAAGTGGGTTATCACGCACCATTGAAACTGCTGATCCAAACTGTTGGGATCCATCAAATTTCTGTAATTGACGTTGATGAATTCAGAGAGGCGCAGCGAATCATAATGATAAGCCTCAGTCCCCAAAACGTGCATTATTATTTTGGCGTTGGATCACATTTACGAAAAAAAATTCAAATAGCTACGATATCTCACTTGTAAGTTTCCAAAGAAATTCGTTGGAAACCATTTGAATAACATTGACTATGCGATTCCATGAAAAGAATTCTAGTTTGAGGGCGAGAGAAAGTTTGGCACCATATTTACTTGCAGTTAAGGATTTCATGTTCATCGATCTACATTACAATTTTTTTTTAAATTTATTTTTTATTTATTTATTGTTACAACTGATTTAATATACAGACCATCTAGCAATTAATTCATAATGAAGTAATATCACTTTTTGTGGTTCAGTAGTTCATTATCTAAGACCACTACAAGTCACAAACACTAATCAGCGTCTGGTCACAACTAGGTCCAGCGGCTTGGTCCTCTATTACAAAAAATGATACGTGAAATTTGTTTAAGCACAAATGTTTCGTTGTTTTCAATCCATTTTGAAGCTTAGAAACGTTTTCATGATTCAATCATTTCCCCCAATCTATCCCGTTCGAACCTTCGAAATTTTTGTTCCAGGGATTCATCGTATGCTCTTCTGCAAGGTGCCTGGAATGTCTCCATGAAATCTAAACAGAACCTCAATGTTGACCTAACCAACAGAAAGATGATCTGAAGGAAGGTGATTTTCAAGTTTCCCAGAGGTCTGACACCTTCCAGCACGTTTATTGGAAATTGAGTTAAAGTTAAGTACTTTCAGAAATTACATATATATAATTGGAATTGGAATTCGGATCGTCAGAAGTTAGTTTTTCATTGTGAAAGTGCATTATGCGTGCAGGAAGTGCTGAATCCGGAAATGTGGTCAACTATAAAACAAAGTCGGTTTAAGCTGAGAAATCTGAGTTTTTATGATCCGATGCTGGCTCGTCCTAGAGATCCTAGAGCCTTGCTCGGAGGAAATCCCCTCAAGTACCATTCTTCAATTATGCGCTCGTGATTTTATGTCCAGCTGTCTTGGGTTAATTTGAAGAACGAAATAAAATCTCATTACAACACTGGAAAGAGTTTTATCTCCCTCTCAAGCAATCTGGGAAATATCCCGTTATTCGTATGCTCATTACTTCATACATATCAGTTCATGTGAATTTATATACGCCATAGAATGCACGAAAGCCTTTCCAAGGTATGCACGGTTAAATCTTGGGGTTTATGGCTCTGGAATCTTATCCTGGGAACGGATTGTGATAGAAAAGTGTGGTCAGCGGCGTTTCTACACCATTTTCGATCTGGTTTCACCCGATTTTTATCAACCCGTGAACTACACCATACACTAAAATTCAGGAATCGAATGAGAAGAGAGACCGCCCGAGTGCTAACGTGATGGCAAAGTAACCAGTACAATACATTTGGCAATGTAATCAACTATTAGGTCATCAGACCATACATGGCCGTCGCCTACCTATTTCGCAGAAATCCTCTTGCAGTTACCATAAGCAGGAATCCCACGGATCCTGTGGAGGTTAATGAGTTTCTTCATCCATTTTTGGCTCTTTGTGGTCTCTTGGACCTACCAAGACCACTCTAGCGGATTTTAATCAAACTCCTGATGAGTTTTGTCATTTTGTTCTGTAAAACAGTACTGGGAAAAGTTTGAAAAATGATTTATTTTAACAAGACACACACACACACACACACAGTTAGGAAAACAAATAAAATCAGATTAGTTTGGCAAAATCAATTTGAATTTTTGGCATATTATCAAATTGAAAATTTTGGCAAAGTAATTTGAACCTTTGGCACAAATAAATTTTAATATTTTTGGCATCTTAATTTCAACTTTTGGCGACTCAATTTCAACTTTCGGCATACCAATTCGAGCTTTTGGCATATCAATTTATACTTTTCACAACTCCAACTATTCCAACATTCCACCCTATATAATGATCAATAAATGTTTTTTTTCTCTCTCAAAAAAAAATTATTTTAACAAAATTTTCAGCATAAGTTTGGGCTTCAATTATCAAATGACTTAGTTCGAAATTGATTATTATTTTACCTTACTTGCGTACAGATGTTTTTGTGCATATCTCACACTGATAATTTTAGCCACTAATTTATGAAAATCATATTTGAATCCGTCAATAAATACAACAACAGCCTCTTGACGGCTCACGCCTCTAACAAATTTCACCCGACATGGTGCACCTGTGAGACTTAATCGACAAACTGATGGTAAATGTTCTAAGGATTCATGTAGATTCGAGTGCACTTTCTCTTAAAAACGGGATCACTCAGGACGATCTATTTTCCAGGTTGCGAAGTGAAGGAGATCACTCGGGTATCAAAACTGTCGTCCCTCGGACTGGAGCTGTTGCCCACTGAGAATGACTTGAGTGGAAAATATTAAATTCAAATTTCTTGGACCCTAAGCCATGTTTTTCCTTTTTTTTTCAATGAAAATTCGATATTATGCCTCAAAACAAATATTCGGGACAAAACATTGAACAATTTTATATTCAAATATTAACCTTATCGTATAACATAATACTATATTGTAGTATTCATAAGTTTTCTTCAAAAATTCGTTAAAGCCTAAAAAAAGAAATTGACAGGATGAGACACAATGAGAACCCGCAGTCCGAATTAAACTGTTGTTCTGCGTGGGAAATCAGGGTAAAAAAAAGGGTTCCATACGCTCGGGAAAAGGAACATGAGGAAAAAACGTGTAAACAACCCTTGTGAAGATGATCTGGGTTTCCAATACTGCGGACATGCGTTAACCCAAGTTGTTGGTGTTGGGGAGGGGAAATCTTTAAATATTTAACTCTCACTGGCCCGGCTCCACACCTCCCGCCATACCGAGGCTTAAGAGCGCCTCACTACCTCGTCCTCTCAACGCCTAAGGCCCCCCCTCACTCCGCTAACCCTTTTACTCGGTCTTGGCCCTCGAAGGAAAAAACCGCCCGTTCCGTTTTATGGCGGAGTGAGATAGGGAAATAGTATTCTTTTTCCTTCCACCCCTCCCCTTCCTTACCACTTTCAGGTTTTACACTGAATGAATAACAAAGTTTTCAGCAGCCATTGGGCTCCTGTAGAGGGGAAAATTGCGGAGTTTCCGGGACGGCCAAACTTGCTAAGCTGTCAGGAATCGTTCCATTCGTTTCACCGAACTAAGCCCAGTTTTTAATTTCTGACTCCGCAGTAGGTTTTTCTTCAATCTCATTTTAGTTGGAGAGTCACCACTGGCTCTCCAACCCTCTCGGCCACCTGTATAGTTTCAAATTAACTAGATAGGACCTGACATTTTTCGTTTTCCAACTCACACGGCCGCTGGAAGAGCGATTCAATCCACTCTCACCGTTTCAAATTGTTGATGTACCGGTCCTAATGCTGAAACCAATTACAGGATTGCCCAAATGCACTTTTTGATTTTTAAACGACAGTAATTTTCCATTTCACAAAGTTCCTTCTCCAGCAGGAAGATCGACACTGCGAATTTATTTTTGATACCAACAAATTATTAAAATCTGATTACATCTTTAGTGACAATAATTTCGCTCAATGAAAACAGAGAAAATAACATCAATCAGTGCTGTATGCATTGGAACTCATTTTGAACCATGTGCAACCCAATCCGCACATAATCATAAACTTTATCAAAACCGTAGAAATTAAGTTTGTTACAAGGATTAGCGGGGGATTTAGCGGATTATCATGAGGATTCATTTCCGTTCTCATATATTGCGGGTGGAATATAGTCCATGGGCAGGCACAGATTTTCTTCATCATTAGTCTTGGAGTTCCGTATGAATTATTGGATTTTTATTGAATCCATTGATTGAAAGTTGAGGTGGAACCTGGGTTTGGGAACCGAATGCAAATTTTGATTTCGGCAAGAAAAAAAGCGTCATCTCCCGAAAATGGAAACAACGCTTTTACTCCTTACAGTAGCTTCGGAAGCATAATCTGAGTTTCATCTTTTGTTTCAAGTGAACCGGCGTAATACCCTATATGTCGAAACAAAGTAATATCTATATCAGATCCTCACCTTCATCTGTCAAAACTTCCACGACCTGTGTTGTAATACTTCAACTGGTTGTTCTTAACAGCGTGTTTGTTTTTGCTACGACAAACCGTTTCCTGCAAGACCTTTACTCTTTGAAAAGGACTAAGGTGATTCTTGCGATTAATTCTACTTTGAATTTTACAGTAGTTATGTTTATACAGTCGTTAAGTGGTTTGGATCGAACCGTTGTATAATTTTTCAAAATGTTTCCAAAAATGGCAATATCATCTGGATCAGGTCTTATTTGACGACGTACCACCAAATAAGTATTTAGTGTGACCTCAGGAATGAATGTCTGGGTACATCAAGACATTAGGATAACATGTTACCAACCAATATTGATTGTAGCTTTGAAGGTCACGTCAGCAGCGTAATATTACATATATACCTAATATGTCAAGTGGAAGCAACGCTCCTAGACTGCCATTCAACAATAATGCAAGTTGCTAATTTGGTCACGACCACGAGGCGCAGAATTATCCGTCATCATAACGCACTATTTCTTCCGGTCTGAAAACCAGGAATTCCGCCTCACAAATGATGTAACAGTTATTTTTCAATGTATTTTATGAATTACAGTTCAAAAAATACCTATGCTCTCTCCTTCACCCCATCCATTGCCAATCTATAAAGCTTCCTTGTTTGGTAACTTCAGTGTATAAATCAATGAACAGTTTTTAATCTTGAAAGAATCTTAATTTTGAAAGATCTATAATGGTGATTCTCATTTAACGGGACAATCGAGGTTTTGATTCTGACTAAAAAATTTTGTTCTCCTAAATTTATGATTTTTTTGTTATACAATCTAGATGTTACTCTAATGGTATAGTGATGTACAAGCACGCATGATTTTCGTTTGTTTCCTCAAGATTCAGGTTTTAAAATTTTATAGGTTACGAGAATGGTTTATAGCCACGACAATGAGCTTTGTCAACCAAATAACGATAGAATTACGTAAACGATGTGTAGGTAAGGTTGAATGAGACAGATATCTGATGTCAGTTTTTCCTGACTTTGTGGTAGAACAAGTATCACATTTTAATGTTAGTATTTATTTAGTATCAAATACCAAACTTTGACAAAAAAATTGTTTCAAACAGCCATGACGGCTTTTGTGTAGCCACAACAATGAAGTTTAAAATCGCCACGACAATGAAAAATCAACATTAACCTTCTGCAATTAGGAGTCTAATGAACACTTATAGAGATTGAAACTTGCATTAAATAGAGTTTTTACATCTCTATCCCAAAATGCTGAACGAATCAATAAGATTGATTAAGAGTGAATTTCAAACCCATAACAATGAGAAGTATGAAACGTACACACCTGTTTTACAAACGGCTAACTTCATTTTTGAGCCCCAACAGTATCGAAATGGCCGAAGCACGGAGTTTCCTCAAAGGGCAGGGTTACCAACGCTGAAAAACCTCGAATTGCCAAAAAAAAACTTTAAAATGCCAAAAAATGCCCTCATTTGAGAGAGCTACGATGATTTCCTTCAAACCCATGACAATGAGACAGACGGTTTGGGACAAAATTTGAGCACTTTATTCGTACAGACCATCTAAAAGTTGGTGTCACTTGTAAGCGCACTAACATCCAGTAACCAATTCTAAAAAAATACTATTTAAAATATTTCCGGTAAAACGTACTTTGAGCGGATAAAATTTCGGATTAAGTTCAAATTCTGGCTGACGGACAGACCATGTCAATGAGATTAGAGGTACATTTCGATAAATTACCGGCACAATGTACAATGAAGAGTAGCCGAACTTTATGAAAGCCATGAGTAGGCCTAGTTAACACATAAAATCTATAAAAATAGTTTTTGGAAAAAGTTGAACAGAAAATTATTTCTGTCCGTAAGCGACTGTCCCGTAAAATAGGAATCACCCATAAATGATATTCGTTATAAGGATTCATGGCAAGTCATTCTGGTCGGTGAAAGGTCTTGGTCACTTTCAAATAATCAAAACTTGCGTTATCATTTGACAACCTGAAAACGTTGTTCTTAGACGATACTCTCAAAAAGTTCCTTAAGTACTCGGTCAGTTTTCAGCCTTACCTACAAGTGTAGGTTTAGATGTATTTATTTAGTAATAACTGGGGAAATTACTCCAACATACTCCTCCCGCTCCTCTCCTCTCTGCTCTTACTCCTCACGTGGGATTCGATGATGCAGACACGTCAGATCTGATTATATATATTTAATAATAATTTGTATTATCATGATATTGTGATTATTTAGTTTCCCCATCTGACCTAATTAGCTGGGTCCCACTAACCCATATGATCCTATTTCATTGATAACAGTGTCGTCGCTAATTTCGGAATGACTGGTTGTCACAACGAATATAAAACCAGTTTGTTCTTAGCGTTCACAAGTATTTTCTGCCAAACTTTTGAAATTATTTCCAGCTCAACTTACGGTAACGATCAAATCAGAAGCGTTTTCCATGAAATTATCTTGTGAGAAATCGAGCTTATGGCAAAGTTATTTATATGTAGTTATTTTTATATAACTATACATTTGTTTAGTTTCCGTAAAAAGGTGCTTACGTCTAGGTATTTCTAGGTTATTTAGTTCGCCTGCTGCAATCCATATTTTAGCTAAAACGAGAGGTGCTCAGTAACATCCGATAATCTGATGGCGATGAGTGTGGGGCGGGGAAATTGTTCCTCGAGTTGGGTATCTCTTCAGGAGTGTTTCGTGGTATTACCAGCCGCGTCCTTCGGGGTTGTTTCCTAAAGTGGGGGTCATCTAATAGAGGCACTTCCATTCGTCCTTTTCTCCTGCCACTATCTTCCTCACCTTCCAAAGCTCCTAGGGCTGGCGAGGGGTAGCGGCGTTGAGTCGTACATTCCATATTTCTTTTATTTCGTTTGAAAAAAGGTGACGTACAATGGATTACATTTAAATGACATTGAATAATTATAATCCTAGGTTTGTAAGACATCGATGAAGGGTTATATAAATAAAAATTATAAACCTTTGTGCAATCATTTGCATCGTAATTTTAAAAACTAACGTTGTTAATCACCTTTGAACGCATCGAATTCTACAAAGGAACCCTGAATCTTCACAGTTTCCATACATCGCTTAAAAGAACTCATATCAATTTTCTGAATTGTAGGTCAGAAGGTAAGGAAATTACAAGAGATCCCACTCAAAAGATCGGGGCGGCCTCCCATCTTGTCATTGTTTCACAAAGTCACCGAAAGGCTCCATTTCAAATTGCAGCTACTTGGGTTAAATAAGAGAGAATAAATCCAGCTGAGAGCTCAAGGCTGGTTGAGAGTCCACTTATACATTGTTTCCTAACAGCCTCGCAGCATTTTGGTTCCGAAGTGAAATACGGAATGAAAGTAATTCATGACGATACTCATCTGGGAATAATTCTCAACTCAAAATCCAAGAGTAAGCAGGAAAAACCAAGTAGGAAATAGCTTCCTCGTTTAGGTGACAAAGGAGTTAATATCATTGAAATGTTTTAGATAATCTCGAGAGACATAAGAAAATAAGCTCCTTACTGCGGTTCGTGGGACAGAAATGCCGAAGGACATGTTCCCACAGACATCAGAGACTTCAAGGGGTGAGTCGACATGTATTGTGGTTGTGTTGCGCTAATTATATTGCGGATGATACGATCGAGTTGAAATTAATATGAGATTATTAAACCACCGTTCCGATTATGAGTAAAACAGTTTCCTCTTTAGTAAGGGCCCATTACAACCGCACTAATATCACACATTATTACAACTAGTCTCACTGACCAGTCTGATTGGTTGACGCGTATACAAGTAGAATGTAAAAACAAAAATCTCCTTAGATATTTAATGTTTTCAGACGAATCACCAATGAAAATGAGATGTGACACCTATAATATTAGCATTGTAACGTTAAGCATTTAACATCACATAACGTCAAGGATTTACCGGTGATTCGTCAAAAAGAACTCCAAAACCAAAAGCTAAAAATTGAATTTCTCCTTCAAGAAATTTATTGTTACGGATTTCCATAACGTCTCAATTATCTGGTTTATGTGTCAGTTTACTTTGACAGTGATATCATTTCATAGAGCCATTTTCTGAACAGCCCAAACATTTCGGCGAGTGAAGACGAAATTTCTCGAGAGCCTTCATGGCTGATGGAAAGTTATTTGATACTATAAAGGACCTACGGTCGTTCCAGGGGCTCGATAAGGCCGGTGTTGACAACAGTGAAGTGAGTTCACCAGCCTTCCATACTCCAACAATGTTATCTTTACCGCATCTTAGACGAGGCTCCAAGCATGACCCTCATCAGGGGACAGGAACCGCTGCTGTAATCAACTCGGTGGGACGGCGAGTCGTTCGGACGACGATGTATTGGTTTCATTAAAGCCTAATGTGGTTCGCATTGCGGACAGCGCCTACTCGTCAGGCCTCCCACACAGTTGATTGAAGCCTGTGTCAGCCCAAATTTTATAGACAAATGGTGCTAATTAATATTGACTGTAAAAACGAGTTTGTTTATAGTTTCTAGCGAATTTGTGTACAAAATGACTGCAAATTTGTAAAACAATCTTTTTGATGGAATTCTATTTTGAGGTATTCACAAGTAGGTTAGTTCCGTGATATCGATGGTGTCCCCTGTGATACACAAGATGTGCCGTCACAATTTCATCATACTTCAGATGTCGATTCTAGACCTCATTTCCAATAACAAATGCCTCCGAGACTTCGTATTTTACGGAATATTTTCCCTGTTATTTCCCTTTTAAGATTTTATTCATGTTTGAAATCTTTAAGTCACTAGAATGGCCATAGCTCCCTTAAACTACTTACCAAAATCAATTTTAATGAAAGAATGTCTAGTTTCAAATCTCCTTAGACCACAATGAAACATTTTCAATGGGGCCTAGGACAATACAATTTAGTCCGAAAATAAAATTTCGAAAATCTAATGAAAAATTAATTTTTTTAATGTTTTCTTTTGCTTATATTATACTTACAGTAGGGATGTCAATATCGGCAAAGAATATCGATATTTTTTTAAAGTATCGTTTTAGTAATTCAATATATGCAAGAAAAACATTGATATTCTGATATATCAGTCGTCAATATTTTATTCTAACTTTAATCCGAATTACATATGAGTCCAGTGCATAATAATGCATTATTGAGTTTCATTCTACTACAGGTCAAGAATTCAACAACTCAAAAATTCAATGAAACTTCATTCATGATAATGATAATGCACACGATCCAGGGAGGTAAATTATCAATATTATGTAGGGTTGTAAAATCAATGTAAGTGAAGTAAGAAGGAAAACTGAAAAAAAATGCAATCAAACCAAAATTGGTTGGGGATAGAGGCGAGGAAAACCCTCTGATTGATGTGCTCTCCAGTAAGCCTCGAACTGGCTAGAACCCAAGTCTCCAAAGTGTCCCTACCTCTTTTATCTACGATCAGCCTACCTCATCTGATAATATTCTTCAATGGAAATCATAATATTAGTTTTGAGCAATAAGATGTAGGATATGGTTGATATGATGATTTACGGCTGAAAAATATCGGATGCGATAGTGTGCATTTAATGTCCATATATCGTTATATTGGAATAGAAAATATTGCTCAAGAATATCGATATATCTACGTGGAGCGAGAGTGGGCTCGTGTGATACATTGAAGTCTTTAAAATACAGATATCGTCGATATCGCAGTCAGTTGATTTAAAATTTTAGGATTGAAAGGAACTGATGACTAGACGTAGACTACAAGGGTGGTTTGTTTTCCACCAATACATGCGTTTGGAATGTCTGACACATTTGAAGAACCAAAACAATGACCTAAAGCTCCTGAATCTCTTCAAATCCTCGGTTCTAACAGAAAATGAAATGTTTGTGTTGTAGAAAATGACCGCTAAATCAATGCCTTTATCATGGAGTGGTAGATTTCAAAAGTAATAAAACCAACTGAACCGTCAATACATATATATGAAGGAGCAAGAGCTACAGTACCATCAAGACCGGAAGGTCGTGCGGGTACTGTATAACCTGGCGCCGTCATTATATTGTACACTTAACAATTGTCACCAATTATTGACTCAGCCATTCAAAAACCGGCCGTCAACAGCAATATGTCGGCTTGGAGAAACCTATCTGCAGCTCTGCGGTAATGGCAACAAGATGGTGTTATGTGCGGCTATCAACAATATCGGATCCGATAGTGTGCATTTAATGTCGATATATCGGAATAGAAAATATCGCCCAAAAATATCGATATATCGACGAAAGAAAATCGATATTTTGATATACCGATATTTTCTTGACATCTCTAACTTACAGATCTTGTAACTACCAATTCCCAGGGAAAAGTTTTGCAGAATCTCAATTTTTTGACAGTATAAAGGAAAAAGTATTGCATACAATTTTTTGAACCAAAGAACATTTGACTGCAAGAAAACATTGGTTTTTACCCTGAAAGCGGCGATTCTCACCCCAATTCGACTTCCTACAAAAAAAAAGAAGAGTTTGAAATGTAATTTTCTGTTTTTTTTAATTTAATGAATTAAATTGTTTGTGGAGTTAAATAGTATATAGTGGTGGCTTTAAAACATCCACATTCGACAAATAAGAAATCAATCAACTGTGAATAATTTCAATTAATGGAAATGGTGGTCTGGGACTCAATTCTTCTGAATGGGGATTGATGAAGAAGTGGTTTGGATGAAACAGGTTGACTCTACCGTGTAAATTCGTGCTTTTCCAAAACAAAACGTCATTTTCTTCAAAACGTTTCGTGTGAAGCGATTTTTTTCCCTTAGGTACTGTGGGAAACCTGAGATTCTAGAGAAGTTCTTTCTGGGATGCCGGAGGTGCTGCACACGAAAGAACGTACCTCATAATCATTGCTCGGCGCCGGTTTTTTTAATATTTTGTATTCTTACTTATACGACTGAATCAGTCTAATACGCAAATCTAAACGACTGATCTTAGAATGATATCTTAGATTTAGAATGGAAATATTCTGTTCTTCAGATTCAAGTTTATCCTGAATTCAGCCGTGTAAGCAAACGAGCGCTCAGTGTAAACGGTTCTTAAGAATATCATGTTTGGGCATAGACAAACCCTCTTACTGATTAGATGGCAATGAAATGTGTAGGAGATCGGAATAAATCGAAATGCTGCAGTTTCGGAAATGACATTGAATTGGCAAATACACTCAGACAGACTCATTCGGAACAAAATATGATCAGCTAGCTGAGGATCACACCAAACAAGTGAACTTATTATTTTGGATGGAAAAATCGCATTCTGCTTTTCGCACGATCCATCGTTTGATAGTGAAGACCGAAAAACAATCAAGAAGTACGCAAAGTGCAAACTTGAAGAGATTAAATTAGATGGATTACGACCAACGGACGTCACCAATAAAATTTGCCTGCGTACCGAGTTCAAGTTGTTACCGTCACCGAATGTTATTTCCGTCCACTCGCCTGCCCACGTAGTTTCAATGTAACAGCTACCACCTCCCACTCAACAGGCGCGTGAAACAGTCCTACGGTGGAAGCTCGTTTATCTTCATTCCCCAATTTGGAGTCAACGGGGAATTTCCTTTGAACTCAGCAACTACGCTCACAAATAGGAATGACTATGCTGAAGAACCCACCAGCAATGGGAACCAACCACAAACAAACAAGTAGAAACGACATCATATGGAACTTTCCCTTGGTTAATGTGTTTCTTCTGGAAAGTTAACGCCTCATCCAAAACAATTCTTAGCCTTTGCTGACTGGTGGAGGTGATCGAACGCATACATCTTTTTTTAATACATCCCAAAACACTTAAATTAATAAGTGCGAGAGTAATAAAGCAGAAGAACGGTCGCTTCAGACATAAAAGAAACAAAAAATAACTTTATGGAAATCGGAATTTATTTTACTTCCTTTGAAACTGGCAGAAAAATTAGCTGGTTCGTACTTGAACCGCCAAATAAACAAAATCAGGCTCATAAATCCAACATCGATTCTAAGTAATCTCAGCATCTTGCTAAATGAACCCTGATGGATTATATTTCAGGATTATTCTAACCGAAATTCGGTATCACAAGAAATTTTGACGAAGAAGTGTAGTTTTTGTTTGATGCACATATCAATTAGCTCCCTGAATCAAACGAGACCATTCAGGTTACTATAGGATTACCCATTCACTCACCATTTGTTAGTAAACCGCCTGGATGCAGAATCAGTTTAGCGAGGTTCTGAGCTAGATCGCGTCACTGGCAGCAGCCAAATTGTGTGACGAGTTTTGACGTACCACAAACTACATCTAACATGTATAGATATTGAATAATACAGAAATAGTAATCCTGTGTGTGATACCTTGCATCGTTTTAAAAGTAGATTCAGCTATGTTCGGTGTACTTTGATAAAATACATATCATATACGTAACTTAGCCACAAAAGAAACAATCGCGTGATCCGCTTTCTCCTCCTAAGGGGAAAATCGTACCCGACCGGGTGGAAAGGTGCCGGCGGTGCGTGCGGACGAGTTTACAACATACATTTCCGCTGCAAAGCGCTCGTTTCATATCTCAATGCGCTCATCGGGGTTACCGACTAGAGTATCCAAGTCCAAACCAGCGGCATGAGCGACTCAATATTTTAAAGAAGAAAATTTCAGTACTTTTGTTTCCAATCCAACCTTTCCTCACGACGGAAAATATTCCTTTATTATCTCACAAACCCAGCGATGTAAGTACTCATGATACTTTTACTGAGAAAATTAATGAAGAAAAAAACAAGGTTTCAATATAGGAAAGTTTTTTTGCCCCCAAAGAAATTCAGGGTTCTCCCGATAATTCACCTTTTGCGAGCCAATGAGTTTGGGGTGGGTCTTTGTTTGTTTTTCACTCCGACACCCGCAGATTTCCCCAACTTCGTTATAACCAAATTTTATTCGGTATGAAAAGTTTTAAAAAAGAATTCATAAACTGATCATGGAAACTCAACTAAAAACTTGATCGTTAGAGTTTAAAACTCGGTTTTAATTGAGAAGATCTGAGAATTTCACTAATTGACGCTGCGCGGAAAATTATTTAATTTATTTATTTATTTAGTGGCCGACGGCAAACTCATTGTTCGTGGAATCTTTTTTCAGGAGTTCTAACATCCTCTTTGTTATACCATTGAAATTTAACTAATCGTCATAAATGCCAGATTATTATATAATAAGGACCGAAGCCGAGAGAAAAAGCTGCAAATTATTAGGCATAGGTGTAACTACCATTTCAGCACTAGAAAACCTCTCTCAGTAGATCAATCCTCTAATTTAATTAGGGAATTTTTTTTTTTAATTCTTTATTTGTATAGTCTTCTGACGTTACAAAGAGTAGCTTAACCCACCAGTTCGAAGCAGAAAACGCAATAGAAAAAACGCTGCAAATTCTTTCACTGGGGTTTATTATTCAATGATTCATGATTTGAATTTCTACTAAGCTTTGGAGTGTGCGTGTTTCACAGGTGATAGAGAAGTTATTCAATTTCAGGAGATATGTATAGAGCACGTAAATCGGTTCTCAACCAAAATACCTATTTGGATTGATCAGTTGATCATATTTGTGTGCCTCCTGAAATTCAATAATCGCTCTATCACCTGTGAAACACGCACACTCCAAAGCTTAGTAGAAATTTAAAATGAACGAATCATTGAATAATAAACCCCCGTGAAAGAATTTGCAGCGTTTTTTTCAATAGCGATTATAATGGAAAAATATTCCATTTGAAAACTTTTAATTTCGTAAGGCGGAGCATGCATATCAGAATGCTTCAACCGGCTATAAACTCGTTTAAGAGTTCACTCCAGTATCCACATTCACTATGTTCTTTTGTATTTTTTAGAAAAACCAGCAAGATTGAAAAAACAAGGGCGGTCAACATCACTAAGTTACTGCGATCAAATCAAAAAAAAAAAAAAAAAACTCTTGTGTTTGTTTTGATTGCAGTAACCTAGTGATGTAGTGAATGTGGATGCAAATGTTGGCACCATAAATCGGCCCATACATCGGGAATGGTTTGATCTACGG
This sequence comes from Creontiades dilutus, assembly GCA_031894815.1. Lineage (NCBI taxonomy): Eukaryota > Metazoa > Arthropoda > Insecta > Hemiptera > Miridae > Creontiades > Creontiades dilutus. The sequence goes on from JAVIWC010000944.1 coordinate 973,334, forward strand.
ACCTGGGGAGGGGCTCATTCGATTCCTCGTGGAATGTTCTTCAATAAGAGTCCAAATTTAGGCCGCCTTGACTTTTTTTTGTTGAGGTTTTTAGGGATTTTAACAAAACTTTGACAATTTCAGATTTTTTGCTCCAGCCGTTTGGGAGAAATCGTGCGAACGGCGTACGGCGGACGGACGGAAAAAATTGTATTGCAGATTCGGATTCTACACCCTTTGAAACGTAAACCATAAAATTTTCAGGGGGGTTAGACTTTTTTTTTTTTCAAGAGCGACTACAATGGTTTATCATTGAATAATAAACCAAAATTAACACTGCTCAAGGTACAATAAACTTATAAAAAATTGGAAAGGTAAACACAGTAATTATAAAATAAACGTACAGGTACTCGAGCAGAGAAAACAAATAGACATGAAGTTCACATCCGAAAATAATACGTTTTGTTCGAAGAAAAATAATGCACAGATTAATTGGTTAAAGTTTTAAAAAAGAGAGGGCAAAAACGGGAAATTTTTATTCAGTGGCTCTAACATTAATCACGCCTTGCAGAAATAAGTGTACAGATAGGCTCGTTCCTTTGTTGGCAAGTTGAGTATAGACAGGAAATGGCCTAACGACAAAGTGTCTGTTTCAACAACCTCTCACCCCTAAAACGTGAACAGTCGCGAAAGCATGAATGAGTCGCGCGACCATTGATTGGAAAGTTTTGATGGTATAATTATTGGTTTATCATACGTCTTTTTACTCTCATCCCTTATTTTTGTCAGTAGCACTAATGTGTTACCAATAGGGAAATAATGGCTTCCTGTCAATTGAAAATTGGAATGAAATTGTTTAATATGAGGAAAATATCACCACATAACTAGTTCCATAGTCGTCGTTGAACAGCACTTGAAACAATCATTTCTGTTGTAGTACATAGACCATCCAATATTGGTTCCATTGCGAATCAATCGAACAATGTTATGCTGTCAGATTGTGGAGTTTCTATAACATTTCACTGTGCCACTATGTGGTAGTGTTATCAACTGAATAGAGCAACGTAATGATGTAGAACCGTATTAGCGTCGGTCGCAGGCCTCTGATATTGACAGAAAGACAGAAACACTGTCCACCTGCTTAGATTTCCAGTCCGAACATCTGAAATCGCTGGGACATGCTCCCCTTACCTGGCCCCGGGGGTTACCATTTCAAACAACTTTGTTTGAAGTCCCAGCGATTTGAAGCCCAAACAATCATTCGTGTACTGCTTTCCAGCTAGTCAAATTCAACTCTGAGCGGAAGTTATCTGCCCGCGAATATAATGGGTTGCATCGATCATTTTGTAAGCCTGGTTCAAACTCTCAGCATTTGGGAGAAATATATATTACGAGATAGTACGAGCGATACGATCTCAACTCACCTAATTTATGATAAGCCGACTAATAAAATAAACAACAAAAATTTGAATTCCTGTCATTGTATATTTCATTCACAAATCCATCTATTTCAATCGCAAATAGAATCGACCAAGGTACCCATCTGATATTATGAAGACGGAAATGATTTGATTCAATTTTTCGTTTGTCTGTATGTTACAATTCAACTAAAAAATTACTCCAATTTTAAAATTTTACCATTAGAATACTACATTTTTTGAGATTTTTTAAAATTAGGATACTCATCCAAAATAGAATAATTCAATCCTCGGTATGAAAAATGTTGTTGTCCGTTGCGGAAACTGTTAACTGTACACAAAACTTGGCGGACCGCACAGCGACACACTACTACCATATAAGGAAGTATTTTAATTCTCCTCGCAAATCGCAATTAAATTCAATTGAACCCAGTCACATGTCCTTTGGATTCCATTTCGAAAGAACGATGGCAACCCATTACATGACGATGAAACTACGCTAAATCGATTATGGTATTTATCACGAATGTTGTTCACAGTTCTTTTAACTCAGGGATATATCTCAGCTTCTTCCACATTTGAAGTGGTTTTATCAGTTTTTAACAATAAGCCTTTGCAATGGTATGACAAAAGTGTTTTTTAATCCCTTCAAACCTTGTCATATCACATTTCAAGGTGCTTAGATTTAAAATCTATAATGTCCAATCGGTTCACTTTACGTTAATACGTCCAATCTTCTTATAGGATAGAACTTGAATCGAAAAAATAACCTTATCGTCAATGTTGCTTACAGGCCAAAATTAATAAATTGGACGGGTTAAATATTTACTGACGGTGAAACGTACTGGATGAATACGAAGAGACACAATTTTTGCATTGTAAATACATTGAAAAACTACATTAAATTATTCATTTTGAAAACCAATCATGGTTTCTATTTTTATGTAACCAGATGATTTATTCACCAGCCATGTGTCGAATTGATTGAATGATATAACTAACGTTCAGTTGATTGTTGTGAACTATTTCTGTTGTGACCTGATGAACTAAATCATTTTCAACGCCTTAAAACATAAATGGATATTGATTTATCCCTTAGCCAGGTAGTTGATAGTACAATCAATGTCGGGTAACCTCGAACTCTCTGAATGGTTAGGAGAGTCAACAAAATTTGCAATTCAAACGCGACAAATAGGTACACAAACAAGGTTTCTCAAGGAGGAGATGAACGTTAATGTTGATCACCGCTCGAGAGGGTTTGAAGCGTGAGGAAGGTCCGTATTCTGCTTCAATTTATTACAGCGAAATTGGTGGAAGAACCAAATCATGTAGGGTGGGGATTTGCTTTGCAAAATCTATGTGTACGGAGCTGATTGAAATTATAGAATGGCACCTATCGGCATAAAGTTTTCCAATAATAAAGGAAAAGCGATAATTGTGTAGACAACGGGAATTTAAAACTGCTTCCCGCTCTTTCTTTACGTTTCAAGATACATACGTTAGATCCGACAGCGGATGAATGAACAAAAATATTTGTCCATCAGATGGATGCCATCCAGTGGAGTATATACACAATATTTTCGGGGGGGGGGGGAGAATACCGGGGGGTTTGGGGGGGGTATTCCATCAATTTTTCAAATCAGGTGTCTAAAATCACATGTTTAACTATTCTAGCACTAAAAAAAGAATGATAGAAAAGTAGTTCTTTTCACAGGGGAAAACATATTTTAGGCCTAAATAATATTCAGTTAATAACTTGGAAAGGTGTAAAAAAAAAAATACATGATTGAAGCAAAGGTTCCATTTTATTAACATTATATTTAAAAAACTGCAATATTCTGAACACGGGCGCCGACTTCATAAGAAATGGTGGGTCCCGGGCCCCACACGCTACACATCCCCAGGGAAGGCATCAAAGTTGCTAATAAATAGACCAGTTGCCCTTGCTGTTTGTTTATGCGGGGGAAACGTGGCTTCATTTATTCATTGTACTCATCATTTGGTGTATCATTGAACTTTATTCCCGTTTTGATTTATTAACGTTGATTATTACTCATCACAAATAAAGAAAGTAGCAAATTACTTTACTTTCAGGATAAAATAGTGTTCTGTTTGAGCATCCCAAAGGGGCCTAAAAATGGCTACTTTTAGCAGGAAATTCGTCAAAATCCATACCCCTCTGCCTTGTCGAGCCCCACCGAAGTTTTGGACAAGTCGGCGCCCATGATTCTGAATGCAAGTGAATAGCATAAATGTTGAATAAACGAAAGTAACATAGCCTATTTAAAATTGTTGCTAGCAACCGCCCAGACACGTCGCTCGTTATTGCTGACGTGAAGCAGGATGGAGCTACAATTATTCCAATGGTGAGTTCTTTCATTGTTGAGGTGGCAGGTCCCAGCCGTACAGGTTAGTCTGCTGTTTTCCACCGTAGGACCGAAAAATACAAGATTAATTTATATTTTCCAAATTTAGGGTGGTCCAGGGCCCCCTCGCCCCCCCCCCCCTTATATACGCCCCTGATGCCATCGTCCATCTAAAGCTTTCATCCTAAACTACAACAAAGTGGATAAAATTACAATTAGAAATCATACATCAGCCGAACATGTACACAACCGTAGGAAGAGAAGTTTCATGGTAGAAAAAAAAACTCAACCATCTTCTTCAAAAACATTCTAAATGAAATTGCAAAGATTTGGGCTGATTTGAATCACTATTTGTTGTATGCATTTTCAGCTCTTCATTGCACTAAGTACAACTTATCAATTATATCATTTTGAAAATGTGAATGAAGATTCAAAACTCAGACACATCACAGAGTTTTGTTAGTTACGATAATAGTTTCACTTCACAAGTAATCCAGGTCAAGTAGTTTGGTTCGTATTAATCTCCTGACGAAGTCACTTCAGACAGGAGCGGGCAGCTTCCTCATTGACGTGAGATCCCAGTCGATGGAGGTGTCTCACTGCTTGTCGCTTTACAGCATTGTCTATAGTTTCACTCTGAAGCTTGTAATGGAGACGGTTGTTTCGAAAGTACTCAGGTGCTTTGACAACATTTTTCATGATCTTCACAATCTTTGAATGATTATCACTCTGATTGTGCTTCAAAGCCCCACAGCTGAGCTCCATAAGTCCAAACTGGCTTGATGACTTGGTGGTAAAGGGTGAGCTTGTTTTGGAGTAACGTCTTCGCCTGTCACGCCATTAGCCAATGCATTTTTCTGAGTTTTAGAATGTACTGTTGACCCCTAAATGCATGTTCTAAGATTGAGAAAAACGATGCAAATTGTTACTCAAAGATATACTATTTCAATTTTAAACAGTGGTAGTTAACGTGTCAAAGCTGTCGGTATTAGTTTCGCTTATCACACTTTGGTTCAGAAGTTCCCATTACCTGCTATGGGTGAATTTTTACGGAGCTAAAACCTATCTCTTTATGCTTGTCTGGCTTTTAACAAGTTGTGAGTTGGACTCAATATTATATTTAGAAAAAATTCTTTCATTTTGTTTGTGCTACCGCGTTAAGTTACTAATAACGGATGCGAACTGGAAAATCAGACGTACTTACGATTCTTGAATCTTTAAGATGCAGTAGTTATAACTATCTTGATCTTGAATACCTTCAAGAACAATTTGTTTGAATCACGAACGATTCATAGGTCTGGCCTGTAACGAGAATACCGAGTGTGGTATAATTTTCACTTCATCACAAAATAGATTGAAACTAACTTCTGAATCTAAATTAGAAAGTGAGAGAGAAACGAAATAAGTAATAACTAATGAACTATTTGTCCGTTCGCTGATGATGAATGACAAGCGAATTAATTTAGCCGCAGGAATTTCCTAGGGACATAAAATAAACTTTAATTTCATCATACTTGTTGCTTTGGGGTTCAAATAGTCACTGTTCCCAACGTGAAACACTTGGGGTAAATCTGGGCGCCAGCAGAGCGCAGAGCTGAGATGGAATTCTCGTGTAAGAGAATCAGGAGGCCCTTCATCCAAGCCCGTACTGCCGCATCTCACTTTCCCAGCAAGTTAATTGCGAAGTCAGTTCATGTTTGTGTTTAATCCAGTCCAGGGCTATTGATCTAAATCCGTGTCGGACTCCACTCAAGGTAACTGCAAAATACTTCTGAACCCACATTCAACGAGTTGTTCCTTCTCCACTGCACGGTTCTTTATTTTTTTGAATAATTTAAGAAAAGCTGTTTATGGAGAGGTGAACAAACTTATCAATTGTGCTGCTGATTGATTGACTGGATGTTTACCATAAATATATTAATCACACAATAAGTTTTATTAGGGGGAACACACAAAGTTGAAAAAGTACAGTTACTCTTCTGAAAGTTCTTCTTATTTCAAAATATATATATTTCGTTATTTACTACCCTTAAATTAATATTCCATTACATTTTTCCGCCTGACGCTTCGTGGTACCTACTATTCAAGAACCGTATACACCCCGGCGTCCACCCTTATATTTGGGTGGTTCACAACGGAGGCGAGGCAGTTCACAGTTAACGCTTGTTACGAAAGCAATTATTAAAAACGTCCTGACTTACTATATTTCCGTTTTCTGTATTTCATACGCTCAAACCGAAATATATATCCATTTTCGTGAATGACAAAGACAAACAACATCAAAAGTCCAAAACCAGTCACCTAATCTACGTTTATTCAATGTAAAAAAGGAACTGCTTGAAAGTAATTTATTCATCATTTTGGGTTACGTCACGTCCGTTATTGAAATATTTATATACGAAACCCTTCAATGATTTACGCTAATCAGTTCCAGTCCAATTACTGTGATTCAACCTAGTTTAAACATTCACAGAAATGTACCAATAACATAACCTCTTCTTTCGATCAATAATGTGAAATTACAAGAAGGAAATCAGAGCGAAATTGGTATTTTATTCTTTTCACGTATACGAGGAAAAGAACTTGGGAGGAATAAAATCACACTGAAACCGGTGTTACTGATCTCGGTTGGAAGTATGTAGTTTACGTGATGATTTTTACGATACCAAAACCCTTTTTATGGGTTATTCTGATGCAGTTTGGTAAATTCGTAAATGAATAGTAAATTTTGTTAGGTAAAATGAATTCATAAAAAAAGTTATATATTTTGTATAAGTGTTATATAGCTAAGCCTCATGGACTGGCTCAACTAATCACCAATACAACCAAAAAGTATGTAACTACTAACTTTGCTACATAGTCCACCCATTGGTAGATTTACCATTGTTTACGATTTCTGGGAATTTGAACTACCATTTTTCTTGTCAGACATTTCTGAACAGCTTTTGTTTAGTTTGTCAATTTGTGCGCCTGTCCTGTTTGTGAATCCTTGTGATTAGCTTACTCTGCATTATATAGTATTCATTCCATTTTAATTACATTTTCAAGGAGCGAAAGAGTTAAGTAGTCCACACACCCTTTCAATTTCACCGTTTGCAAATCAACAATTCTGTCTGCGCATGAGCTACTCGCCCGCACTCGTTTATATTCGGAAGATAGTCGAACATTTTCAAGCAAAAAGGAAACAGGAGAAGAAAAATACTCGTAAAAAGTAAAAGGTAAATATCCCGTAGAAATTTGTATATGTGTGTGTCATTAGCAACAGCAGCGAATAATCAATAATGGAAACCATGCAAAAATTGGTACTTGCACAGTTTTCACCCGATATCATTTTCAGGAATCGTATAACTTCAGCTGCATAATATGCTTCCCAATGAAATCGACATTGAGCGTTCGTCGATGTTTCACTTTGCGCTTGCGCTAACACAGTAAATATCATTATCATGCACCATTTTCTCAGTCTCCAATTGTCCGATTTCGTTATTTTACATTCCGTTTAATTCCCCATTTCTACCAACCGTACGAATCTCTATGGAATCTCTGAAAAGTATAAATGGTAATGTGTCAAATTTCAACGATTTTTAACTCATTTCGTCGATTTGTAAGTGCATGAGCAGGATACCAAAACTTTTCTTGATTAGATAGACCAGTAAATCCAACAAAATGTTTAAATTCAACTATTGAGAATAATCTATCTCTAACACACAACTGGCAGCCCACACATTTCCCAGTGCAATGTTTACTCATTGTAACAAAACTATACCTCTGAAATGCTGAAAGGACACCCTCACCCATCCCATAACAAAAAATCTGCCAACTTGGATGTAGGACATGGCTTCTTCGTAAGAATAATGCACTGGTCATTAAGATATTGTAAATGAATCTAGAACAAACAAAATCTTGAAAAATGTAGAATGTAAGCTTATGACAACGATTCAGAGGACAAATATGCCGCTGTGCGTTCCCGAGGACATTGAAGAGTTCAAGCTGTTGAGTCGACCGGTATTCCGGGTATCTATTGCTTACTCTATAGCGGATACAATAATGATGTTAACGTGATTAGATATGAGACTGTCTCCCCCGAGCACCCTTAAGCTTTGAGCGCGATGACTTTAAAACTTGGTGTACATGTCGCAGGCACATTGCGGAACCCAATTCTTTCGTGACGTGCCAAGGCGCTTCACGAAAATTCGTTTGAAAATTCCTAATTCGTAAAATGCCGAGGAGTTTCGTGAAATGCCTCGGAGTTACTGGAAACGCCTAGGCACTTCTTGAAGCTACGCCCGCAGGTCCGGCAGATGGATCAGTTGAACGTGCCAACCAAAACATAGAGCAGATGCTCCGAGCTTGGATGGTTGATAGCAACTCGAGAAGGTGGTAATTTGGTCTCTATTTTGTTCAGTGGCAAAGTCAGCAAAGTGTGCTTGCTACCAAAAAATATCAAGTGCAATAGTTGCTGCCACGACAGTGCGACCTGCAAAAATAAGTAATAAATGTTATTGCTAAAACAAGTAATTTTATCTAGGCATAAAGTGACACAATTTTTTGACGATGCCTAATTTACTTTTGTATTATTACACATTTTGTCGCTTCTTCTCATTTCCTAAATCCCTTTGACATTCTTCAGGGATTTCAGGGATCGCCTAGGCGTTTTGGGAAAAGCCTAGGCACTTCATGAAATTATTCGATCGATTAGAAAATACGGGAACTTCGCTATCTGCCTAGGCAATTCGTGAAGTACCCCACTCCAAAATGTGCCTGCGACATATTTATTTTGAGTAATGAATTTCATAGGGTACTGAGCATTTCATTAACATCTGATAAAAATTGTAGAAATTAAGCGTGTTATAAGAATCAGACATGAAACGTAAGTTGTTCACAATTGTCTAAAATGTGAAATGCGAGCCGGCATTTTGATTTTGGAGGAAAAGAGTTTACATCTCACGAAAGTGAAAACAAATGTTTCGTTACCCGTAAGAAGAGTCCGAAGCAAATGGATGTCGAATCGGGCTTGCGTTGTTACAAGAATCTGAGAACACAAGGACTCACACGAGCACTCACATATACAACCAGGCCGACAGTCAGACAAACAGAACCGAATTAAAGTTGTTCAGAATCGCGAAATGCTAGCGGAAATGTTGTTTTTGAAGAAAAAAGTTGCATCTTCCGAAACTAAAAATAACTGTGTTTCCTATGGGAAGACTCGGAAACAACATTTCCGAAGTCACCTTCTCTTCAAGTCCATTAGCTTAGATCATCGTCAGATCCGTTAGCTCGCTATCTAATTTTGTGAAATCTTTATTCATACTCATAAAACTCTCATCATTATGATGTATTCGAGCTGAACGTAATCTTAAAACCTAGCAAAAGTTTTGGATGAAAAAACAAAACAAACTATACATAGGACATACACGTTCGCTTAACATGCAATTTCATACATATTTAGCTAATTTCGCTCATTCGGTCAAACAGCAAGAATGATATTTCATGTCTCAGCTGTTGTAGGTATATATTTTTAATGTCATTCAATTGCCACTGAGTATAATCACCAAGAATGATTCGGTGGTCCTAAATGGATAACATGTCAACGAATAAGTGCAATCTTACGCTGCTTATTTGCATTGGGGTTACGCAGAACCATGTGGCAGGTGAGAGAAAGAAAACATGGGAGAGAAGTCGGCAAAGGGCCAGAGAGGGTTAAGCTTGTGTCAGACAAAGCCGAGGACAGACGTGAGGTGTGTAACCAACTGGTGAGGATTGGTAGGTGGGGAAACGTGGCTCTAATGCACGCCTCTGCCCTTTGAGATTTGAGACATATAAGCCCATTGCGGGAATTCCGACGGGGAATCATATCTTCTCATCCTGTTGTCTCCTTTATCACTGGTCTCGGGTTTAATTCTCTATATATTTCAGTCCCCATGTTTTTCGCAACCATAAAAAGTATCATCTAATGATTAAGTCTCACAATTCATTATGCATTGTCAGATATAAACCGAGCATTCGGAAAACAGTTGCACATTCGTGCAGGCAGTTACCCTGAGAGAGAGGGAGAGAGAAAGAGATTCAACAAACCATTGTAAATACAGTATTTTAACTTACTTGTACGGGCAAATTAGAACCTCCCATCTGTAGATTGAATCAGTAGGTACCTTTTAGTCTGTTTGGAAAATAAATTTAAAGTAAGCTCTCTTAAACTAAATTGCTGCTCACTAATACATGGTTTTCTGGATGCTCTACGAATTAAATTGCCAAGAGCGGTTTCCAGACGGGAACATCAGCTGAGAAAATATTTGGACATCGCTCTTAGTAATTCCAGGATTGTTCCCACCGAATAACAAACTGCCCTTGATTAATAGGGATTTAAGCTGAGGTAAGTTTAATGGCTGCAGACGATTCGCAATTACGTGACTATTTACGACTACAAGACCTAATGGGTGAGACTTACACAAGATGAGGAGTCTGTCATTTAGTCGAGGCCTGACCCGGTTCCACTAAAGGCCCGTCGTTTCCACTTACAGCGATACGGCGCAATCTAGTTGAGGGAAGAGCCACTTAATTAAGTGGAAGAGGAGCTCGAAAGGACTATTTACCTTGGACGTCCGCTGGAAAGCGGAGGGGCCTTAGAAATCGTCTAGGATACGAGTAAAGGACTTAGTGGTCTTTAGTTTCTCTTGTGGGTGTTGGAAAGTTTTGAGTAGATTGGATCCGAATGTTCAGGAAATAGCAAATGGTTTGAATTCTCAGTGAGCTAGAGTCCGCAGAGTGCTATTGATAAGGTAATATTGAAATGTAGCTTTACTATTGGGACTAGTTTCAATTTCAATTTTGATGGCTTACATCGGATGGAAACTGTTCTCATACCTTCGAGTGACTCTCACACATACATGGTTCGTGCCCAATACTTACACTAACTCTTCAATCTTCAGAATTGAAAGTAGGTATAGGTTTATTTACTACTTATTTTGACATGAGGAGCAGAGTGATCCAAATAGTCGATTATATAGTGGCTACACAGTGTCGAGGTAAGAACATTCCTTTAAGCGTTCACTTTATGAATGATACTTCAAATCACCAAACACTCTTACCATTCAGCCCATTGCTAAAAAACCATTCTCTGCAGCATTTTGAAAACTACCCTTGCTGTAATATGAAGGTAATGGTATCAACTTTTATGGTAGAGTGCCAGCCGTAACTATCCAGAAATCCATCAATAAATTAAGACCACAAGGGACTTACGGAGAAAGTAAAGTTCATTTCTTCTTGCGTTGCATCACCTAGTCACCCGGGCGGAAACAGTGCCGACCAGCAAGGGATTATAGGAATATTTTTGGAAATAGAGGGGCCGCTTCCATCATAGTAGTTAATCATAGGCATACCGTAAACAACATCATATGTTAGTGAATATAAACAATGAGTACAAGTAGAACAATACAAGCTGACGTCCTTGGGAAATCAGTCGAGTCGTTAAGGTCTACTCACTAGGAGGAGTAGACCATCTACTATAACGGCTCAACACACTTGACTTTTATGCTCAGCGCTAAAATTAGGGGACCATTCGTTGGGGTAGTCTAAGATCTTGCCCAGAGAGCTCTGAAAACGTTGGAGGATTTGCGTGGCACTGAGGACCATGTAAGCTCCAACAAAACCTACCGCGAACAAGAATCTGAGAGTCTTCCCTGAACCTCTTATATCCAATTCCAGAGCCTCCTTTCAAATTGGGGTTAAATATCTGGTGTATACTTAAATTCAAAACTCACCTGGAAAAAACATCTAAGAGACACTGAAAATAGATGGAAAGGAGTCCTTATGTGAGACAAGAGCATATGGGGATTACAACCACAGACACGAATACACAGATACAAATACCACTGGTTGACGAGGTGGCCGATGTCAGGCCCTACACCCAACACTAACTCTATACTCCAAATATTACAAGCCGTTAAGAACGGCATTCTCCCCGAATTTCCCTGTTCCGTAGTATATGATAGAAACTTTACCGCGTTTGGACGTTATTGATATCCTTAGTTCTATCTTCACAAAAGTTGGACCCCCCTCACACGGATTTTCGTACTTTCTACTCGTCGGTGAGCAGGACTAGTCCGGTCTCATGAGGTGTATTCTTCAATACGCAAAAATGATTTTACTTTTATCTGACCACCACCGACTGGTGGGTTGCTCATCGACTATAGATGAGCTTAAAACCAGTCCAACTTGATCATCCACCTCCCTCGGGTGTTCTGAGCAACCAACTCGGATGTTTCACGAGTACTGGGTATTGCGCATTGATTGAGATAATTATATATCCACACGTCAACAGCGATTATACCTGAGAGCGGTGCAATGCTTTACGTTGAACTGTGAGGTGTAGCCGATACTGACTTCATTACTATGAAATTCAGAAAACAATCACACTAACAATAATTAAATATCAACTTTTTGAATATTCAACATCGCTTGAGAAAACGATGATAAAACGAACAACCTTGCCTATATCTACGAACTAAATTATATATGATGATTAACCGATTTCAGTGGTTTGGTCATCTTGAAAACAATCAACGTTCAAACTGAATTGTTGAATTTGCACATTGAAAAAAACGCAGATGTATGTTGAAAATCACAAGCTGCGAAGAGCTGAGTTCACACAATTTACGTTTGACAATATTGTCCGAATAACAGCATTGAAGGGATATGTTGTACAGACAAAATTAAACTCTCCATTATAAGTTTAAGTAATCAATAAATAAATTGGTACCAGTTCCAGTTACAATTAAACTAGAGAGCCGATGTAAGGGAATTCTGCATAATCATTTTTTGGATATCGCCTTACCCTTAAACCAGAGAGTGTCATCTATACAATAACACAGTATTTTCCCTTTTAAACTCTGTTATGGAAAACGCGGCAAAAAAGTTACGATCTCTTCAAAGTTTGACCCCTCCCCGACCCTCAGTACCATAATATCCGCTGTTAACTCCCAACTTTTTAATGCGAATGGTGGGGCTGGAGGAGTCCAGTTGTGCAAACTAACTTCAGGGCACTTACTTCGTGCTACCTACCCACGACGATGAAAAAAAAAGGAAAAGAAAGAAAAAACTGCCATACTTCGGTTCATAACCTATTCAAACCAGGGTTTCGTGGTGTGAGTAAGATTTATTAAACAATTGCACCGTGAAAAGTTTTCTGAATGTAGAGCTGAAGTGTAATTTTCGCCATTTATTGTTTAAACAAAATCAATTTACGGCAATATTTTATTTTTTAAATCAAACTAAAACAGTTCTTTTTTTTTTCAATGTAATTTTTATTTATTTTTTGAATAATTATTCTAAATGGGTTGTTGGGCTCTTGAGTGTTTCCCAAAAGAAAGGAAGCGGGTTGAGGCTAGTTGAGTGGCATCAAGGCTCCATCTTCGAGCCCAAGGCAGCGGACTTTCCTCCTTGAGCCTCGAATCCGCAGTGAAACCGCCCGTATAACAGCCATCTGGGTCTTCACCCTCACCCACTAAGTCACTTGCGACAGAGGTTTCGACCATTTTTCGGACAGGACAACAGCTATTCTTTTTAAGAAGCAGTCGTACTTATGGAGGGAGCCCTCGCAGGATACCACTAAGGGCGTAAATGAGCCTCTCAAATCCTCGACTGCCCTGTCGTACTTTCTGTGCTTCGCATTGGCAGCATTTTGGGAAACTAAAGTCCTCGTTTAAGAGATGTAGGAGGAGGCGTCAGCGTTAACTACGAGGGTACCTTATTTGAGTCATTTCAAAATTATGGGTTATTTCAAGCATCAATTTTCCGGCCCAAAATTTGTCTGAATTTTGGGGTTTTTTGTTATGCAGGTTCCTTAAAGACCACCCTAACCAGTCATACAGTTCCATACGTAGTTTGTCAAATATTGAATTTATGAAATTTTCCAGTTTTCAGGGAGAAAGAGAGATTTCAAATCTTCTTAGAGAGACTAAGCATATAATTATATCTAGGATGAATATGAAATTTTCTCCAGCCTTTGAATTAACTGATTTTCAGTCTTAGGATCAGTTGACTATCCCGACTTTGATATTTCTTGATGTCCAGATCCTATTTTGGATCATGCCTGGATCTTCAATGCCTTCCAATTTGATGGGTATGTCAATGATCTCGTGTAGGACAGGAAATGGTGTCCATCATATTGTTGAAGGTATTGGTTGTTACTCAATGACTTCTCTCAGAGGTTCCTACCAGCAAGTATTCTTATGGATTACTAGTCGAAAGGTATCGGACGACAGGAATGTAGATCTTGAAAAGTTTCCAAGTGGGTTTACTCGGTCTGTGAGTTATTAGTAGAAAATGAATCGAACGGAACCAGCCGGATCACTACCAAGGAACTAGTGCAACAGTAGGGAAAAGGAACGATAGTAAGTAGATCTACATAAACCGGAGTTAACATTGTAAAGATCAAAAAATAAACTAAGGCGATAAAATTCACTAACATAGCGTTGTTTAGTTGCAATGGTTGATACATCAGAAAAGTGTAAGAGCCGTTGAAATTCCCCCTCCCATTCCACAAAACCCCATTATCTCAAGGATACACGAGCACGTATTCTTCTGTATATTAACTATCATTGATTTCCGAGTCGGTATAATGAATCAGATGAAATGCGGAGCTCTTGCAACATTCGGAGCAGAAACTTTTTGGGGCACGTAACTCACTCACCGTAACTTCTCTCGCCTAATTAGCATACCTTCCATTGAACTTGGGAAAAAACCTCTTCCAGCGGTGAGGGTATGGCATAGGTCGGTATAAAAAAGATACTGTTCCCACTCGAGTGACTAGGGCCCATTATTTAAGCTCGTGAGTGATTGTGTTCCAGGAGTGTGCGTGGGGATGGAGCACATTGCGTTCCGTTGGTAACGTAACATTATTTTCCCGCCTTCTTTGTGTTATTTTTACGGGAGATTTCTTTTCCCTCCTTTTTTTTTTTCTTTGTTTGGATGTGTCAATGCGGGTGGGCGTGGTTGGGCGGAAATGAGGAGGATAATGTGGTGGGAGTTTCTCTTTGGGTTTCTCGGCAGCAGTGGTTTTCCTTTCGGCTTCTGGATGACAGCTTGTGGAGCTACTGTTGATAGCATCTTACTCACTAGGTGGTTGGAGAACAAGCATGAATGCAAACATTCATAGGTGTGTATGTAAATGTGTACATAGTTAGTAATTATAAAATAGACCCTCAATACTGTGCCTGATAAAAACTGGCTAAAAAAAAATTGGATTTCATTGACAGAAGATTTGTCAAAAAAAAGTTAACTAGCTATAATTTACAATAAATTTAATTTCAAAATTTTGTAGAAAATCGTTCTTAACTTCCATTAAAATCTAGTTAGAAATCGATCAAAATCCAGAAAACGCTACAAATCTCAAATCTTTCAATAACGGAGTACAATTAACCCATACTAAGTTCACAGTCCCTTTGCTCTCAAAGTGCTCAAATTTCTTAACGATTTCACAAGAACATTGATGATGGATATGGTTAGTTGGGGCTTCCCGATTTTAGAATCCGTTGGCTTGGGAGATGAATCACACGTTTTCGATTGTCTGTGGCATCCTTTGAGCGCGGCGGAGCATTATTACCGCATTCAGCTGATTGGAAGGGGCGACTATACCTTCGCATCTCCTTACACACTATACAATAAATTAGGACAATTGGCTTACACGATCGTCCTGCACGGCTGGAGCTTTTATGAGTAAACCTTGATATCTTACGAACGGATTCTATCAATGCACCGTTACTACGTGGATGAATGAATGAACAGCGATATATTTCCGAAATATTGACATTCATAAAAAACTAATTCGCGTCATGTTATGGAAACTACCTCCCTCATAGATCAGTGATCTGTGCCAAGGAGGGGAGTAGCATGAGTGGGAGCATATGTCTCATATGTGTTGTGTCATTATAATTATGTATGCCTGAAGTATGTGTCAAACAGTTCCAGGATGGGTTTCGTCGCGGGAAATGGAAGGTGAGGTTTTAGTGGGTTTTAATCCCACATAACCCAAAGTGCGGTCCCTTTTGGGTATCTTAGGAGATCCGATTTCCACCTTTTGTCTCTGGCAGGGGAAACAATGGGTATTTTGAATTATTCACGTTTATTGTGAGAGATTTCGAATTGAGCCACAAGCATATATTTTTCATTTCCTCATTCACTCGTGTCGAACAGGAAGGCTCCATAATCGGCGAATAGGTATTTTCCGCTAATGGGTATTTTCGTAATATCATTAATAAACATATGCCCTATAAATAATAAAGGCAATAAATGTATAGTAGGTAATATAAATACGACCTATGTTTCGCAGGTGTGAGACCCGCCCAGGACCGGAGTATATTTTGAGGTGGCACTGGTACTCGGACAATGGGACTTACAGCCACAACACGTTCTTCTACCTCGATGACGGCTGCGCTCGACCTCTCTGGAGCCGGTGCGTCAAAGGCACCTACGTCCACAGGGGCAAGTCCTGGTTGATGCAAGGATCGAGCCAAATGGAGTTTTTTCTTCAAGAAGTTATGATCATTCTATACAGCACTACGGTAATGTTGTTCATTCTTCCTTATTTTATCATATTTTTCATCATTTTCTTCGTAATTGTTGGAAAATACGTTTAGGTGGCTTACGAGGCCCAGCACCATTCAATATTTTTGTTCCCGATCTACAGTTCCACTGTTCTACAGTCCATCAATATATAACAAAAGTTAATAACACACATTTCATAACAACACAATTATCTTGCAATTATATCGGGTTGATTCAGTTGTAGCAGTTTTTAAAGCGATTTTCATCATGTTCACACCAGCTCTCTTTCTCATGCTCGTTGTTATGCTGTTTCTAGTTAAGATTCATAACTCGAACAAACGAACGTCCATTAGATTTGTTCCACAGATTTCCACCGGTATCAGTTCAGATTTGCTGACAGTTGATGGGTTGTGAGCACAAGCCGTTAATGAGTGCAGACGGAGGGGCAAGGACCAGTCCATTCTCTATCCCTCGTCTGGTCCGCAATTTTGATATTATGAAGGGAGGAGAAAGCGATCACTTTGTTCTTGTAATTAAATTCTGGAAATGTTCACATTTTGTTCCAAATTCGAGGTTTGCAGTTCTTTCTCAGTGACTTTTAGTTGTGCCACATTTGGATGTTGCCTTTAATTTATTTTTGGCTCGTCATTTTCACCTGTCAACTTTCATTTCGCTGCTATTCAACAACCACTTTTTTTATCAGACTATTCCCGTTCGTTCTAGCGCCTTTATTTGACATTGTGACTAAAAAAATATAAGTTGATTCAGGCGATTACCTGGCCCAAAACCATATTAATCACCCAAATTTACTATTTATCAAATTGAGATTTCACACGAATCAGAATATCTGCCCTTCACGGACAGTGAGACAGCGGTGCCAATACTATAACATCCGCAGTTCCATTTTATGCAACTTTATTATTATATACTGAAATGTTATGAATCCACCGTATGCACGAGGCTGTCGCCAGCTCGTGTTTGCGAGTCACATTTCCAATCTCATCAAAAGCTGACTTTTCAAGCGATTGACAGAGAATCGATGAACGCGAAACCGATGGTATTGTAGATCAATGAATATTACCCACTAAAATGAGCACAGAAAATTACCCGTTTATATCGAAAGTTTTCAAGATTTTGCATTACATACATTTTATTGCATATAATCTTTTGATAAGAGAACAAAAGAACGTACGACAACCCGAATGGTTTCACTCAACTGAGTACAGTACCCAAAAAAACCTGCGCCCATTTTATATATATATATCTATGAAAATAATTATAAATATATATATATATGAAAAAAAAAACGAACTTCTCCTCGACGGTTCTACTGAACTATATGCAGATAGATCTTTATGAATTAAACATATGAAGAAGACAGAAGAAAGAGTACAGTTGATATTTCGGTGTATTGCCTTTTTCAAAACTTTTAGGAGAAATTAGAATGATACAACAGGTTGTTGTTGTGAGAGTGGTTTCTTCGATGACGCTTTTCATAACCAACCGGCACAGCATCAACAATTGATCTTCAGGTAGTATCCCCTCTTTGGCATGGTCCATAAAACTTTTACATAGCAGCCATAACAGTCGTCAAAGGAGGCTTGATGGGTCTGAGCGTGGAGGGCTACAGGAAGTTGACGGGTCTGGGTTACTGATAGATGACTTTGATATATACAATCAAAAGTGAAACAAAAGATAACACTGAAATTAACACCACATAACTATTTTTAATATTTCGGCTACTGCCTTTGTCAAAACTAAGAAAGATAATGATTTTTTGGGAGTTGACGACGTCGAAAGAGCTCAGGTTACCATGGGGCGTTGCTTGTTATTTACTGATCTCCATTCACTAAGTCGAATGCACCCAAAACGTTGCAATGAGCTTTTTCCGATTGATGTACCTAGTCCTTCTATTTTCTTGGGGTTTCATTTTTTCGCAGAATTTTTATGCAGAAACAATCATCGAAAGATGCATTATGAGACATTGCATGCCGACTCACGGGTAGATCGTTATCACCCCTCACCGCTGAAGCACGATGGTTGTTCACCCTTAGGTTGAGTTGGGTTTCATCCTTTCCCACATAGAAAGCAGGGCATTCTTTGCAAAGCGACTCATACACACACATTGGTGTCTGGCATCCTGCTGACTCTTTGCATGCGTATGAGTTGCAGTTGTTGGTCGAGCTGAAAACTGCTTCCCCTATTACAAGGGGGCAAACTTTTCATCGTTGTCTCTTGCAAGGATGTAGCCCTTTGGGAACTCGATCATTCTTCTTTGCTCTGCGATGTGTGAGAATATCCCCAATGGATGATGCCTGACGATATGAGAGTGTGGGTGAATTTGGAAAAACTGTTTTTGTAATGAGATTTGAGGAGAGGAGTGGATAAATGTCTTTCAATATGATGTTCAAGCGCTCAATGCCGAAAAAGAATGCTGTAGTGAAGTGGACTTTTTCGTTGTGATTACGGACTCCTGGGCGATAAGCAACATGAGATGGAATTATCCTTTTCTTATTTGTCTTGCTGGGTACCCCCTTGTAATGAGTTTATCCGTCAACTTCTTCAAATAAGTCAACTTCTTGTCTTTTTCCTCACTACATATTCGGTGACCCCTGATGGAGAGAGCTCTTGGTATAGATTGTTTAGTGTGACGAGGGTGACAGCTTTCATAATGTAAGTATAATTGTTTGTTTGTCGATTTGATGTGAACAGAGGTGGATAGCGTAGTTGATATATAATACTTACATCATATTCAGTCAATCTTCTCGACTAGTGAATCTTTATAGGAAACGGTGAAGGTTGATCGACCTATCTAGTCTCTCTTGGCGACTTTTATTTTTTTTTTTTTACAACGTTTCGGCTCTTGATCGGAGCTCTAATCATGTCGATCTAAAGAAAAGAAGCAAGAATAGCATTAGGAAAAGGCGTCACAAATTACTTATCGTACATATAAAGATGAAAGTATCAGAGTAGTATTATTCTGACGCTGTTTCCAAATTTTTTTTACACATTTAATTCTCGTTGAGTTGCTGAGATAAAGAAGAATGAGGTGTCATGACAGCTGAAGAAGGGAAATGAACACTTCAAAGTGTTCCCCCCTCCATATTCCCAACTTTTTTTCTTTTTTTTTACGACAAAAAGTGAAAGAGTAGGATTTTTTTAAATTTACATTTATAGCCGTTTTCAACATTTATACCCTTAAAAATGAGGTTTTCTAAGCCAGATGAGACCCGTCTCAATTTATTCAGCGTCCAAAATGACTTAGAAATGTCAACCCACTTGCCCATGTCAGTAAAAACCACGTTTTTGATCAGTTTTTTACCTATAGCATAGATTCATCAAAAATTATGAAACTGTTTTTCCCAACTGGCCACCACATTTGAGCAAGATCAGATGATTAGGAAGAGAGGAATGATGTTTGATGAAACTCAGAATCAAATACTGCTTAATCCGCACGGCTCTGTAAATGTCACCGAGAATAATAACGAACGCTCCACTACCTTAAGATATACTAGGAAGCGAAACCAGGGAGAATGATTATGACATTCCTTGAATAGTAAGGAAACTGTATTGCCACCTGTCTGATAATTTCATTGGCTCATTCAATCATTTTCGTAATGGATCACTTGTTACATCGCGTACATTTTGTGAGGGCTTATGAAAAACACAATCAGTGATAATTTTGATGTCATACATTTATCTTTTACTGATAATATCTTTTACAAAATATCTTTTACTGATTAATATACAAACTATCATTGTTCCCCATAATAAAGTGAAAGGTAGTGCTCGATGTAACGGTAAAAAGACGAACTGTGATCAGAGAGAACAACGAAGCCCACTTGATATCAAATCCTGCACACCCCGATATTGCGACGATTTAACTCTTCATCTAGTCCGTTCTTCGCCATCTTGGTCACTAAAACTCATTATGCAACATCCATATTCCACTGAGCCTTCAGCATCCCAAATGATGTTTTACCAGGCACCTTGGCATCAGTATCCTACATAATTTACGTTCAGTCTGGTTTCCATCAACTCGAGTTAGCACTAGTTGTGGCCGTTTCGATGGTTCGGGGACCACCTGAAACATTAATCTCTCGAACTAAAGTTCTTATACCCTTTAAGACCTTTAAACCTCCAGAGCGAGCTCAATTTAAACAAATTCTACCTTCCATAAGGTCAGAACTCCAACATTGTCAATTACCATCATGGATGTCTACATATTTTTAAGTAATATAATCATCATCAGTAGAGCTCCTAATTTAAAAAAAAATTTCATTATCCTTTTCATTTAATATAATTTGGTTTATACTAGGTAGCCGTAATTAGTTTTATTTTGATAATCACATTTGATGGTACACCAAACATGGCAATCCCCTCAACAACGTTAAATTTAAAAGTATTACACAAAAAATATATTTCGGCCTAGTATTACCTATACAGTATGAACATTTGGCAGATGACAGTATGCAATAATGGACTATTCGTTGAAAGGCTTGGCAGGTGTCCGTGATCGATAGGTTTACACAATTTAATTATGAAGACGAAAGGCGAGAGATAATCCATTCAAAATTTCGTGATATAACTGTCAGATGTTATCTGCTTTGGAGAGTTCGGAAGAGGTTGATATTCCTCTTTCCCGTCCAGCTGCCAGCATTTCATTCCGTATTCCGACGACAGGATGGCTATGAAATACCGTCGGTTGAGCTCTAAACCTTGACGTCTGACCCGTCGCAATTCAATGATTTCGCAAACCCAATTTATTCTTCCTTTGAGCAGACTTCTAGATAACTAGTAACTTGTAACAAGTAAGTTGTAGAATCACAAATTAAAACAGTTCGATGAAAATAAATTGTAGATATTCAACTAAGTCCTTCTGTCATTTCAAAATTTGAATTGCAACTGAGTCTACTTAGCAAACGAAGTAACTGCGTAAGGCTCTTTGAGGCAAAACATTTTTCCACTCCCCGAATTTCCATGTACACTTTGCTTTTTTGTCCTCACTGACCAATCCAATTGATACTTTGAGGATCTCATACGATTTCTTCAGAACTTCGGAATCGATAAGAGGTTTAGTACATGTACTAGAAAGGCTAAATATTATGTTCAGTTACAAAATCCTTGGGAGAAACTCTTACCAACTTTTCAAGATTTTGGTTAGAAAAACCCATGTGGTAGTCTCTAAAATATTAGTGGGTTGTTGATTGGTAGTATCTTAACTTTCTTAAAAATACATGATAATCATTCAAAGTTAGCACATGAAATATGTTTTCATTTTCCCGAAAGTTAACTTGATCTAACGTATGGTATGATGTACCTTTCAATATCATATCACGATGTCTGACCTGATTCTGAATTAAAACTAATGGAGCCATTTCATCAAAAGGCTGAGAACTAATAATAATAATAATAATAATTTTCACTCTTATTTTTCTCCCATAAATCTATTGTGCCGGAGCAGTACTTATTGTTCGGCGAATACATATCGGTACACATCATATATCTTGGCGGGTCCTTTTCCAACTTCAAAGAATCATTCAGCAGGTAATATAGAAGTAAAAATCCTTCAATAAGCTGCGACCAACAGCAACATGAGACCGATCTAACTTAACTATGAAAAACTGGAAACAAGTATTAAAAATTCAAATGTTGGCAAGTTAGCCAATATTACGAATATTAGAGAAAAATACTATTTTGTCACGAAAGTTGGTCTGACAACAATCCAGGTGTCACAACACCAAGCACTCCAACTCCGATAATTGAACAATCTGACCATTCATGACTAGATGCATTACGATAAATACATCATAAGGTCGAATAGCATTACTAGAGCTTTTCTTCATTATTCATGTTCACTTATATGGTTTTTCTTTTTCAATCAATATGTAACCGCAGCAAGAAAAAAAAAGATGAATTATTAGCTAAAACTGCTTTCAAACAGTACCTACTTAATGAAACTCTTTTTATAAGGACCAAGAGTTTGTCATTCCGTTCTGAAATTCCCTCTGACAGTGACACCATAACTCAGGATTCCGTTTTCAATTGCCCCTTATCTAAGCTGCGATGTTCCCGGTCGGTAGAGAAAGAGGGAATAAAGAAATCCAACTCGAGAGTCGTACAAAAAAGCCGTATTCTCATCTAGAAAAAAATCCAACTCAGACTACATATCTTTTGATTCAAAAATATAATATAAGTTACAGCGGTGGGACAGAGGTCGGGAATTTATGAGGGCTCAAAAAAAGGGATGAAGGGTAGGAACCTCAAAGGCTGAGTACTTGCTACGACTATGATATATTTATTTCTTACGAGAGATAAACAGCCTTTGAAGTGTTCATTTCCCTTCTTCAGCTGTCATGACACCTCATTCTTCTTTATCTCAGCAACTCAACAGCGTCAGAATAATACTACTCTGATACTTTCATCTTTATATGTACGATAAGTAATTTGTGACGCCTTTTCCTAATGCTATTCTTGCTTCTTTTCTTTAGATCGACATGATTAGAGCTCCGATCAAGAGCCGAAACGTTGTAAAAAAATAAATAAAAGTCGCCAAGAGAGACTAGATAGGTCGATCAACCTTCACCGTTTCCTATAAAGATTCACTAGTCGAGAAGATTGACTGAATATGATGTAAGTATTATATATCAACTACGCTATCCACCTCTGTTCACATCAAATCGACAAACAAACAATTATACTTACATTATGAAAGCTGTCACCCTCGTCACACTAAACAATCTATACCAAGAGCTCTCTCCATCAGGGGTCACCGAATATGTAGTGAGGAAAAAGACAAGAAGTTGACTTATTTGAAGAAGTTGACGGATAAACTCATTACAAGGGGGTACCCAGCAAGACAAATAAGAAAAGGATAATTCCATCTCATGTTGCTTATCGTTGCCTATGGATACAACGAAGCTATGTGCCACACCCACTTGTTTTTCTTTGGTACTCTAACTATGTTGTATTTCAAGATAAGGGATTATAGTGTCGTGTTCTAGAAGTGACGTAGCTCACCGCTGGACACCGACAATGGCCGGCATAATGTGTTCAGCTGAAAGGGAGAGTCGAGAAGGTATTCCGGAAGGGCGGTATCCCTCCTTGAGATACGGCAAATGCCTGGGGGGAGAGAAACAACAAGGGCGAACGGCGAAACCGAGGCACTCCACTTCCAACCCACTTGCGGCCCTAGTAGACGCTGACGGGGTGCTTAGCTCTTGACGCTGTCTCACGACTTCCTTCACGGCGTCAATATCCGATGGCACACCCCTTGACAAGGGCCGCATTGACTGTCAAGTTAACAAAGATGAGATTCGGCGATAAAGTTAGTTGTTTGTTGAGAAGTGGCGAATTCTAGAAATTTGAAGCGATCATCGACCTACCTATAACCGATATTGTTGCATTCATGAAATAAAAAATTGGCTGTGTCTCGATAGGATTTCCATTTATTCCACAACTTTTTAGATGAAGGAATAGAACTTCAGAATCGTTATCATGTTGGTTAATACTTATTTGATGAAGTATTGAATAGAAAGGTGAAACCAAAGCAGTTCATACACGGTGTCTTGAGTAAATACAGGACGCTCAAGTAGTCAAATTTGCAGATAATTTGCAATAATAAGTTCCTATTGGATTATTTCTTTTTTGCTATAAACAACCTATTTAATTGACAAAATTGCAGTTATTAAAACCCCTCCAACATCTGGTTAATAAAATTTCTAGATGGGTAAAATTCAAAAATCGCATTTACAAAAGTCCATCTCCCGTCCGCGATCCGGAGCTTTTCACTTGAACTATTAGACCAAACTAAATGAAACAGATTGAAAATCACACATCAGGTTTAGGTGGACATAATTTTCTATATACTGTCTGTCGATCATTGAAGCGGGTGGGTCATTGAAAGATCAGAATATCGACAAATTTCAAAAAACAATGTTTTATGTTTGCGTTGAAAGAAATCCTTTCAACAAAATCGTATGAACTCATTCGGGCCTTTTTACGTTCATCCGTTCGATCTCCCTAAGGGCTAGAACTTTGATAAAAAAAATGACGTCAATATTTTATGAAAGACTGGATGGGAGGCAACGGTACAGCCAGTATATTAATATAGTATCAATTATGCAACGGTTCTGTCGGCAGTGACTTTTTACAGCACCCACCGTCCCGTTTCATGACAGACCGGCGATTTGTGAGCGAATGTATGGTAGTACTCCAACCGGCATTGCCTCATTCGGAACTAATTTCTATCAGAATCAAACAAACAAAATCTCGAGCGTTTTTGAGATTTTGGGAGTTTTTGAAGTTTTTTAATAGTTGATTAAACTACCAATCAAACTGAAGGGTCTCCATGCTCTGTCAACTTTTTCTAAGACTAATCAAATTGATACGTTTTATTTTTCCAGAGTGCTGGAATCTGCCAGAGTGTTGCAAATTACTCACCAAAAACTATGGGTTTTTAAAGGATTCACCATTTTTAAACGATGTCACCTTAGTGACCTGCATGGATTTTGATATCCTACCGTAGAACCTTCCCTTTCGGTGACGGTTTTTCTTTCCCGAGACTTTTCTAGCTTTTCTGAAACTGAATCAATTTAATTAACGAGAATTTAGTCAACTCAGTGTCAAAAGTTGTATAAACTGCTGTATCAAAACCGTTCCCATGAGACAGTTGGCTTGGGACCTTGTTTAATTCCTTACCATGTAGGTAATCAAAATTGATCGAAAAATAACTGAAAATCATAACAGAGCTTTTAGGTTTCAGTGATCTCCTACCTCCAACACAGAAAAAAGTCATACACTTACAAAAAAAAAGGTTTCGCCACCTGCAAATTGACTTGGAAGCAATTCATATTACGCCAGTTGAAATAAGTATGTTGCCATGCTACTCACTCCTGGCTCGTTCAGTAGACCCAAAGAAGGTAAACCATTTTGGAGTTCTTCCCACTGAACTTCAAAGGGTGTAGTTGAAAATTTTAGTTTCATAAATTCAAAGGTTCATTCATTCAATAAAGAATAGTTTTATTACCATGATTATTAGTATAGACCTACGGTTTATTCCACTTATTAAATAAGCCACCGTACATGAAAAACTGCTTCAAAACTGGGACGCCTTTTTTCATGCAATTACGAATGAAAAAATTATTATATTACATCCATAAAAGTTATTCGGCAAATCACTTTATTCGAAGTGTAATCAGATGCTCTTAACCATACGAAGCACCGTGATCCATCTTTATGATATCCGAGGCCATTTCTCCAATCATTGTGGCAGCCGCATTAGTATTTCCACTAATAAGATTCGGCATAATGGACGCATCTGCCACGCGCAAGTTGTTGATGCCATGGACACGTAGGCGATTGTCAACGACCGACGTTGGGTCAGAGGAAGGCCCCATTTTGTTGGTACAACAATGATCATATCCAGTGTATCCATAGACTTTCAACAGACAAGTTATGAACTCATCTGTGACGTTTCCATTGAAAGTACATCTGCAAGTTGAACCAAAATGGTGTTTTGAACTCACGACTTTATAACATATCTTATATATAGTTAGAACAATATCTGTATTCAACCAAACTTGTCTATAGATTGGCCTGCTTTTTTATTGCCGACTTCTGAAATTTTGCTTTCTGCTCTGGATCTTATAACAAGCCCATGATGGAATAGATTAGAGGCTGAACCTCAAGTTCCAAACATGCAGCATGAGCGCATACGTGAATTTTCAAAATTATCGTAATATAATGTTAATATTTAATATTAGAGCGATGTAAAATTCGATCACTTTGTGTGCAAAGAAATTGTTAGCTATCAATTAATTCCACAAAAAAAAACCGTTATAAATGATATTTTTGTATTCAAATAGCTTATGAATGCTGGGAGTTTTTGGCTCAATCGATTTTAATAAACATTTTAATGAAATTTGAATACAATTTTCAGCATCACTTTGAACTTCTATTTTCAAATGCCCTATTTCGTGGTCGATAAACTTCTTTTGAGACATTTTCAGTTTACAAATATGAATTTACTCATTTTTAGCCCGTTTCTTGTCACTTTTTTTTTTTTTTTACAATGAAATTTGACCAATTTACAGTGTTCAAAAAGTGATGTCCAACAGACGTATCCTTTCCTCTGATTTTTTTCGAATGAATGAAGTTAATATCTCAGCCTTATCGAGTGTTATCGTCTGGAATGACAGACAGACACACACACATATACATATATGAATCGTTTAAGAATACCACAACTGGGATTTATATGGAAAAATTTTGTCCAATTTTGATTTGAACAATAGCTTCATTTTCTGAGAGAAAAAAATCGCTAAAAGCTGGAGGTTAATGCGCAGCCTTAGTTTCAAGAAATGAGAAAGGGGAACCTTCCAAACCCACCAAAAAATCGCTAGGTTACCTCGGTGTGTAAGATGAGTGGAAAGCTGGCCCAAACTGAAGCAAAGCATTAGTGTTGGCTAATTCGAATATTGTCCTTTGACTTTGGATGGCCTGCTTCATATCTTCATCCGTGGTCAGATAACGTGGGTCGATCAGTGGAGGATCCATTGGATTAGCCGTGGCCAACCGCACTGTACCTCTGCTGGTAGGGCGAAGGTAATAAGGTTTCCCTGTGAATTGCCGACTAATAATAATGAACAAGGAAACTTCCCGTGAACTATTAGCTCTATGTCTATCAAACGGAACTAATGGATACATTAGTAGTGATGGATACATTGGATACATCGGATACATCATTTCCATTTCACAAACATCGTGAAGGAGGATTACTCTACAGGGTGTCCCAGGAGTTAAGCACAATCCGACTCCTACGTGTTCTACAACTCATTTCCGACCGAAAATGCCTCGTAGCATTTTTTGCCAGAGGTCTCGTTTCCAAATTATTCGCGATTTAAGATTTTTTCGTGTTTTCAATCTTATGTCATTAAAACTGTCATACTCCCTCAATTGGGATACAGCTCAAATTTGATGACACCGTTGGAAAGAGAGTTAAATTTTCTATCCATTTGATGCCAGAAAACATTTCTTTTTTTTGCATTGAAGATGTGCGATTGCTGCACGAAATAGCAGTTTTGTCAAAACGTTGAAATCGCCTGTTTTTCATCTCGCCGAGAAACCCTATTGAAACTTGACGCAGAACTGTGCAGAAATGGTAAAACGTACGGCGAAATGTCACCATTCTAACGGTGTAGTCGTTTTGGTTTTAAAAAATAGTTTTGGTTAAGGAAATGGTGTTTAACTGCAAAAAAACGTCTGTTTTCTGTTAAAATGAGGTTTTTTCAAGTCTCGACGAAAAAAGGTTGGAGGGATATACGTAACTTTTCTTGCTGAATCGAATAGTGACAACGCAATCAATCGTAAATGAACACAAACAATAGTCGTCTCTCGGCTTTTCGATTATCTTGACATTGGCTGGACAGCTTAGGAATGCCGTAGACGCTGTTCACAAACGAAATGTTTCCATTCATTAAATTCATTTTCATTTTTAAATATTTATTTTTTGGTTTATATCTTAACAATCTTGTTTAAATTCTAATTCTTTATATGAACTCGATTTAAACCCCAATATCTTACCATTGTTCTACAACTGGATGCTATGTACGAGTCAACAAACATTTTACTAAGACTGAATTTGGTCAGAAACAAACAATACATTGTAATTTAAAATATAAATATTTAAATGATAATTTAAAATATAAATATTTAAATTATAATTTAAGATGTACCTAAATATTTAAATTATAATTTAAAAATATAAATATTTAAATTATAATTAGTAATTATTAACATTGCAACACCCAATGCTACGGCCAAATCAGATTGGGGTTGATAAAACACGGCGCACAAAGCAACCCCTCCTTCAAGACCTGGGGGTTGTGCGGGTCATTGCATATCCTCGCTCCTGACCAAGACAATGCCTCCTCCGTAGCTAAGCCTAAAGTTGAATCCAACTCATCGCAATCAATCGTAAATGAACACAAACAACAGCCGTCTCTCGGCTCTTCGATTATCTTGACTTTGGCCGGACAGCTTGGAAATGCCGTAGACGCTGTTCACAAACGAACTGGTTTATGCATCCGACAAAACTAACTCAAATCGTCACTTGAGAGGTCTGGCGTTGTCACCATTCGATTTAGCTAGAAAAGTTACGTTTATCCCGCCTCCAACCTTTTTTCGCCGAGACTTTTGAAAAAACCTCAATTTTAACAGAAAACACACGTTTTTTTGCAGTTAATACCATTTCCTTAACTGAAAATATTTTTTAAAACCAAAACGACTACACAGTTGGAAAGCTGACATTTTGGCGCACGTTTTACCCAGCCTGCACAGTTCTGCATTAAGCATGAATTGGGTTTCTAGGGGAGATGAAAAACAGGCGATTTCAAGATTTGGAGAAAACTGCTATTTCGCGCGCCAATCGCACATCTTCAATGAAATTTAAAAAATGTTTTCTGACATCAAATAGATAAGAAATTTAACGTTCTTTCCAACGGTGTTATCAAATTTGAGCGATCTTCAAAATTGAGGGAGTTATGACAGTTTTAATGACATAAGATCGAAAGCACGAAAAAAATCTTCAATCGCGAATAACTTGGAAACGAGGCTTCTGGTAAAAAATTGCTACGGGGCATTTTCGGTCGGAAATGAGTTGTAGAGCACGTAGATTGTGGACCTAGCACGGTAGTAATTTAAGCGCAATGTACTCACAAACTCTAAACGTTTACGGTTAATGCCCCATCAACATGAGAATCACCCAATCAGCATAGATATAAATTTCCTATTTCAAAAGGAGGAGCTCAAAAAATTATTGAAGTAACACAAACTACCTACGTAGCTGTGCTTGTATGGGTTACAACTCACAAATTCGATTTCATGGATACGAAGGATTTAGAATCCCCTGGAGTCTGCACTTTTTCGATTTCATGGATTTTTTTTTTTTTTTTTTTTTTCGGTAAATTCAAAAGATTCTTAATTTACTCGTACACGATGAAAGATGGTACAAAATTTACAGCCCACTGATTCCTTACCGTAGAATACATTTCCTGCTTTGTTGAAACCGTAGAAGATACCCAATTGAATTCCAGTGTCCGGTAAGCCAGGAGTTGTTGGAGGGTTTGTGTTGAACATATTTCCAACTGCAACAATATTCAACGAAGATGAATCAAAACTTTTTCTTCTTCTTGCAGTTGTCATGAACAGCTTAAATTTTACTGATACAATAATTTATTATTTGAATTGTTTCTTGTAAAGTGGTTACGTTTGTGATTTCACTATGAGTAACCCCTTTGGAATTGAGCTAAAGGAAAGTAGGAAATATTCATTTGCACTAAAGAGCTTTAAAAAAGGCTTTCTTACCTGTGACTGACTTTTAAGTCTGTTCATTGCCAAAAATTGTTAGACCAATCATGTTTGACCAGCGAAGGAGAAATGTGCATAACTTCCATATTGTGCATGATTTCTGCATATTTTTAAAGCTAGGTAAGTGAGAGGAAGTCATTTGATTTGTTGTTCACTAATGACAAAAACGAAACTGCTAATGGTCGGTCGACTTCAAGAACGCCAAACGGAATGTTGAATACTCAAAATATCCACAATCTCCTTTGCAGATCGATATAACATTTATTAGTGATCCAATGGTATTCGAATTAAATCTTAGTTAGGTACCTTATTTTGGTCCCAATTTAAAATGTTTACCCTCTTCAAAATGTTCTAACTTCATTTTAAATCTCTAGTAACTGTTGGTGCTAACTTGCCATTCTTAACACAATAGGACAGCCGACTGTCCTTCAAAAATTTTGATTCTCTGTTCTATTAATTCATTGCTTTATCAGCTTTCTTGTAAGTATGAAGTTTCTGGCAATAACCGTTCAGAAACATAATGATCTTTTATGAAAATTCTACATTTCGGTTTCTGCCACTCTTCGTGTATATTTTTCTTATAGATAGTTTTTTGACGGTTGAAACGATTTTTCGATCCAGTCAGGTGGCTATGCTTAGTGAAATTGAGTTTACAGTCTGTCCGTACTCCTTCATCTTCCATATTGACGATCAGATGGATTCTTCTGTTATGTACCTACTTTTCTTTGATAGTTTTAGCTAAGTGTTTATACACTTTCATATCAACGAATCATTGAACGCTTTAACTAATATTATTTACCAGTTTCAAAAAGATTACAAAACAATTAAATGGCTGGAAGTATTACAATATCCTGCTGGAAGTGACAAGATCTTTAGTGAATCTTGAGTCTTGATCATTGGAAACGTGCAAAATTGTGAAAGCAGAAGATTCTGTGAAAAACGTCTGGGCCAGGGGGATTGATAGCAACAAATAATTAAGAGCTGAGCTGTATTGCACGCACGACCGGACTTGGTCGCTTTCATCGAACGGAGAAAATGGGCACGCAAGGGTCACTGTGAGAGATTGCTTTTGGAATGGTGGGGTAGTGTATCGGGATATAAGAAGCCAGGGGGTGAAGATAATGAGGAAGACCTTAAATCGTTGGCTCAACTTGATACTGAGCGGGAAAGGTCAGCTGTTGATCACGTAGAGACAGTGATACCTGCCTACTGCTGTTGGGTTACAGTATCAGTGACAAGAGCGAATCGGCCTCGTCATTACTCACTATCGTACCCCGTATCTAATCTGTAATAGGCGGATGTCATACTTGAAGATGGGAGGGGGTTCGTAGAGACACAATTTAGATCAATGGTAGTAATACGCAGAAACCATGGTAGTTACTGTTCTTCATACGGTTCGAGTTTATTAACTACCAATTTAGTAAATAAATATCTCATACTTAAAGAAGATTACCGAAAAAGAAAGATACCTTGTAAGCAAATATGAAAATAAGAACTGAATAAAAGTAACAGTAGTAAATAATAACGTCAGCCGACTTGGGTGTGGCACATAGCATTATCTAGTCTGTAACATTTATCTGTATTGCATTAAGATGTTATGAACATTCTTAAAACACTCTAATTGTTGAAAGTTGTATAATAAAACCGTGTTCTCACAATTTCGAATATGTTCCCGAAAACATCAACGCCTTCAAATTGGTGAGTAGACATGCATTGAGGGTCTGTCTCGCTGACTGTATGACAGATGCAATAAAAAACAATGTAGCTGGAATTTATATCGGGTAATGTGACTGTTATTCTCCGATACTCCAACAAATTGGAGAGAGATCAGACCATTAAAACCAGAGAAAATTATGTTTCTTGGACTTAACGTTTGCAGATTGAATTATTCAATGGGCCATCTTCAGCCTGACCCAAGCTACACTGGAGATTTCATCAAATGTGACGGAATGGTAGAAATTATGTGTAACGAGAATCTGCGGACATATGATACACATAGACAAACAGACCGACAGAC
This sequence comes from Creontiades dilutus, assembly GCA_031894815.1. NCBI lineage: Eukaryota > Metazoa > Arthropoda > Insecta > Hemiptera > Miridae > Creontiades > Creontiades dilutus. Next base: position 1,005,022 of record JAVIWC010000944.1, read on the forward strand.
TGACACAAAACGAACCTCGTAAAGAATGGTCCGAAACGTAAAATATTAGTGGACATTTAAATTATTGATAAAAAAAAAAAACATATAGTTCATCTCCCTAAAGCTTCTACTATCTCTAGGTAGGCTCGGGACCAAAATCACCACTGAGATTCCACACCGATCACCAATGAAATTCCATTTGATTTGAATAACCTGTATCATTTGTAGGTCAAGTGTATTGTACTCGTTGCCTTTATCGTGGTTGTTTCCAATCAATAAAGCGGAAATTAATTAAAACGTGTTCACGATAAAGAATATTACTGATTGTGATTGATTTCGACAGTTCGATCATCGGTGACAAGCAATAATGTAGTTATTAACCAAGTTTATGTTTGTTATTGACAACGGATAGACTCGTCGAATCAATCTGTTCTAGCCCGTTATTCCGCAGGAATAGACAACATTAAAATTAACTCTAGTTTCCTTCATTGAAACTGGTTTCCACAAATTCATTGCAAGTGATCAAGTTAGTTGGCAAGTTTGTTAACGTATGAATATGGCTCTCTCCATAGCCATTCCCGTTTAACTTTCTATTCAAAGAATTGAATTTGAGCGTATGTATAGATAGTGTTTTGGTTTGTCACTAATATTTATTCGTCAAGGTGGTTAAGTGGGTTAGGATAAGAAAATAGGTGAGGGGTTCAAAATCTAGCTGGAGTTGTGTAATTCATTTCATCCTTTTTCCTCTAATATTTCTATAATCGGGAGCTTGCCTGTAAACAAGCCTAAGCATAAGCCTAAAACATAAACTTGCAGTTTAGCAAATGTCACTATCATAAGTGAACCGAAAAGAAATTAGCCATCGAGGACCACAGCCGATCGGGGAAACTCTATATCTTACTGTCATTATCCAAATTCTGTATAACGATCAATTTCATCACTGCTGAAAGAATAATCTCCAAAGTTAAAACTATTATTTTACTTAGATATGTATATTAGCATTTGTTAGCAGAGTAAGCCAAAGTAGGAGAGTTTGTTTAAGCCGTATTATTTTCCGTAAATACGGCAATTTTACAACCGTCACAACCGTCAGGGGACAGGTTGTCCGAGTGAGCTGGGGCGTCAGTCCTCTAACTGTTTACTTTCGGTGGGAGTACTGATTGCCTCGGTTCGAATCCGGCTGGCACCAATGATTAGGGCCAAAATCCTATCAAGTGTTGTATACCTGTCCTGTCGTTAGACAGTTCACCTCTGTTCTCGATATCACTTGAATCCAAAACGCTCCCAACCCAGGGGCGTGAGGCAATGGGAAGCCACGAGCGAAATCGTCAGACCTAGTTCCGATCCTCTCTGGAGGACGGCTGGCGACGTCCGCGACACCTCCGGGTAGTCGGACGAAAATCCAAGGTGAAATTCCTTGTTTACTTTACTTTACTTACTTTTACAACCGTCATAACTTTCAAACTAATGGACTAAAGATCCGATCTGACTAGTATGATGGAGAATTCTCTGGTACACAATCAACCGTTGTTATCAAACCATTTGATTGGATAAGAGTTAATATCATGATACCAATTCAACCCTTATTTGAGCTTAATAATTTACAAAAAAAATTTTACTGTTGCTTAACGTTTGCAGTTAGAAATATTTAAAGAGTATGATTCACTTTGTATTTTGTATTTATTATCAAATTACTGAGGTACATACCCGCTTCTATTCCGTTGAGTGATGTCAGTGGACCAGTTCCATTTTTCACGTACTCGAAGTAGGCAGTTTGATTGGCGTACAAATTCAAAAGATTCAACGTAACATTTGCAACAGTTGAGAACAGGGTCATTACTCCGAAGTGATCTTGTAGATTATCGCCTACTCTGAGATTTTGAAAAACTGGGAGTTCCAATTTCTTGAGCTCTTCCGCAGGACCGATTCCAGATAGCATGAGAAGCTGAGGAGAATTAATGGCACCTGGAATAGGTATAAATGAGTGCTCAATCGTCTTCACAAAAATATACAATTACATACGTGACATCCCTCTATAATTCCAATTATAATGTTCCCTCTATAATTCTAATGTGTTGATCAAACGAATTCAATCATAATTGAAAGATAATTTTTATTATAGACGTTGTCGTATGACAGGCTGGAGGAATTATAAATCTCAAGCCTGAATAAAACCTGGAGACCAGCAAAAGCGAATTATTAGATTATTTGTCTTTAAAATATCCGCCTTTCCGGAAGTTGCAAACTATTTTTACTGTCATTATTAAAGGATACGATTTGGAAACCTGTTACAATATTTTTATCTTGTATCACGTTAGCATAAAATTCCACTAATGGGGGATTTCTAGACATATTTTCCGGTAGTTGTCAAACATTCCCAATGAATGAAATTTAATATGTGATGTTCTGGTGAAAAATGGTTTGGTCTTTATTAAGCTTACCGGCTGATACAATAACCTCTTTCCTTGCGGCGATATAGAAGTGAGTGTTGTTCATATCAATAATGACTACCCCATTGGCTGTTTTCGTCTCTGGTTCAATGGCAATGCGGGCCACTAACACGCTGAAACACACGTGTAAAATTATGGAATTGGTTTGTTATACAACTAACTTTCACGTTCTGCAACCTCAATTTTCGATTCAATTGTGCTATGCAGGGTAAAGAACCATTCATTGTTACTCTCCTACAATACTGTCAACAACGGTCGTTAAAAGTGAATAATAACCTCCAATTGATATCTGATGATTTTTCATTCATTCGTATGCCACACCCGTACATATTCAAAATAGTTGAAGTCGTCAGTAGTGATAAAAACGCTGCAAATTCTTTCCCTGGGGTTTATTATTCAATTGGCTTGATTCATGATTTGAATTTCTACTAAGCTTTGGAGTGTGAGTGTTTCACAGGTGATAGAGCGATTATTGAATTTCAGGAGGCACACAAATGTGATCAACTGATCAATCCAAATAGGTATTTTGGTTGAGAACAGATTTATGTGCTCTACGCATATCTCCTGAAATTCAATCATCGCTCTATCACCTGTGAAACATGCATACTCCAAAGCTTAGTATAAATTCAAATCATGAACGCAAGCCAATTGAATCATAAACCCCAGTGAAAGAATTTGCAGGGTTTTTATGGTTATCAGAATGCTTCAACCCATGTATCGGCTACAAAGCCTTTAAGGAGTTCACTCCAGTATCCACATTACTACATCACTTTTTCCTGAAAATTTCAGCTTTTTTGCTTCAGCCGTTTGGGAGAAATTGTGCGTACGGCGTACGGCAGACGGACGGAAAAATTGTTATTGCAGATTCGGATTCTACACCCTTTGAAACGTGAACCATGAAATTTTCAGGGTGGTTAGAATTTTTTTTCAAGAGCGATTACAGTGGCTTATTATTGAATAATAAACCAAAACTACTACTGCAGTAATGTAAACCAAATACTAAGAACATGCGACCAAACAAAACGATGGAAATATGCCTTCTTCACAAAAAATTATATTTAAAACGATTATATTAAATTCAGCAAAACATTACTTCATTGCTTCATTTATTACCAATATTTTTTTAATTCATTGATGTTCATCATTTCTATATTAGACTTTTCTGCCGATATCTCCCAAGTTTTGCAGTTGGAAGTGCTAATGACGACTCCTTGCTAATTTTTGCGTGAAGGATCATGATGACCCCTTGCTACGGCCATTTTGGCCACCTAAACTGCAAAAGACTAAGCAAAACGAACCATGTTTTTCCGTGTGGGTTTCAACTTTTATTGTCGTTGGAAACCACATAGTCACTGGTTAGAACATTTAGTGACACCGTAATTAGGTAAAACGCATATGACGCTGTTAATTATTACGCGAAGGTTTATTATCCCTCGGGACTCCATAACTGGTAATGTGTGTACTACGTATATGAATAATAAAGATGACCTGATTGATGCGGAGTCCTTGCTGTTGGATCGATTTACCTAGGATGCTAATTAAAAGAAATTTGAGGATAGAACCATATATTGTGTTGCTGGTTCTCTAACTCCCCAAGTGTTAATTCCAATTGGTTTTATCATCAATCATCACTTACCTTTCCAATAACTCAATAACAAATCAGATCAGTATTGGTTTTACCTACGAGAAAATGTTTGGGGAACTTAAAACCAAATAAATGGACTTTAACGGAGATGTGAGCTGATTTTAAATCTTATTCATCAAAATTTCCATATATTAAGGTTTTCAGAAGATAACAAAGAAAAACTTAACTCAAACGCATTAATATACAGCTGTATGCTTAGCTGTACTGATCACAAACTACAGGATGAAACTGTAGTCACGCTGTTCTCAAACTTGTACGTCTAGAGAAAATAGTAACAACGCTCACTTGAATGCAAGTAAATTGATCATGGCCCTTTAGAATAGTAGTATTACTACAAAACTAATAATAACTAACTGTAATTTTGGTAATATAAAGTAGGTTAACAAGTTTGAACAAAATTATTCATAAAATGAAAAAAATGCTTTCAAACGTGTGTACCATATAGTGTGAAATTGTTAATGATGTGATAGGTAACTACCGAAGAAAAATGCACAAGTTTTGTTAATACAGATTAATATGACATTCTATAACTACTTCTATTCGATTGATATCCGATTACCTCGAAACGGAACAAAGTATATCAGGTTTTTGTTGTTCCTTCAAATGATATTTTGTGAGTATGTATTTCTGTCTTTGGTAGAATAACATTAAATTTACCTCTCAGATATGACTAGATTCGTGCGGTTGCGGATAGGTCGTAGATAACCTCTCCCAGTGCTGCACCTGCGTCCCCCAACCAGGGGACCTCTGTTGATCATAAAGCCAATCTGCGTTTCTCCGTCTATGTCCACGTTTGGATATCCTAGCTCATTTCCAGCGTCTACGAAGGCTTGAGCCATCGGCGACTGGAACGGGCTCCTAGATAAACACCGAGTGAAATTGACTCTGAGTTGAAGTCGGTAATGAGTCACCACAAACGTCTGCCTCTAATCACAATCTTAATAAACCGAATCGGGTTCCAAGAATGGTAACTCCCGTAAAACAACTCTCATGAGGAAGGACGGCCTTGAAACTATCGTCAAATTTTTGAAGAACTGTGAAAATCGGTATTTGTAGTACGAACCTCGTCATTTAGGTTAAATGAACTGGAGAATTCCTGGTTTCTATTACCTGACTCATTCCCACAATCAACTGGGTAGGAACACCTTCCAGTATACGTTGGGAAAGAACCAACACGATAAATGATTACACAAAGTTATTTATCGGTCTATGATACATCATCATAGGTCATTTGACGCCTCCATACCTAGTAATTATATATGAGGCGTCTCAAAGTAGCTCCATTTATTATAACTCCGCCGTTGGTGAACTAGTTTTCACTTAACCAATAATTTTTTGGGGTAATGTTTTGGAACCTATTTTTGAAATACTATTTTATGGTTGTCAAGCGACAGGATGACCTAGTCACATATTTGATTCCAATAACACCATCACTGTACTTTTCTCTCTATATGCAACAAAAGGTGACATCTAAATACCCGAAAAAGCAATATACTGTACACCGACATAGACATAGGACGTTTGATTAAAACCACTAAAATTTAGCGAAATATAATTAACCACCTATCAATCCTTCACTTCTCCTCTTCAGAGTTCCTTTTGAAACCGAGTTAATTATAACTTTTGAATTATAACTGCGCACAAGTAAAGCCTGAGTGGGTGTTTAATTTCACCCCGTTTAATTTCAGTTGTTCAACGATGGTTTCAACGTCTGTAAATTGCACCTCTATGCATGTGTAGATATCAGGTTTAATTACGTGCGCTATAAGGGACAATTGAAGTCCTGATGTTTAGCTGGTTATATTAATACCGAAGTCAATTACAAACTAAAGAGGCACAATTATCAACTCAAGGACCCTTGCGGCTAATCCTTCCCTAATCGATCCACGGTGCTGGGATATGAATGGAGCTCCTACTAAGCCTCCTAGAATACTATTTAAGTTATATAAATTCCAAGCTTGGGTTGAGAACTCCCTTTCACATTTAATTAAAAACGTGATTTACGTAGAAAGATTGTCTAATAAAGACATAATTATCCTTTGTATAATAGTCTGCTTCTTTTTTGAGGCAGTAGAAAAAATAGTTGCTTTCTAAGTTGCTGGGCAATCAGAACATAACCCACAGAAATCGCCAGTTATGTGGGTTGCAACCTCCGATTGAAAGATATTGATGTTGTCTTTTGTAACTTGAGATTAATTTTCCGCGAGAAGTACGTTTCGAGATGAACTTGTACATAATACGTGTTTTGGGGGCTCTACCCCTACTCAAATTACTCCACTGGCTCAAAATCTATTCCTTGAAACGCCAGTAATGTTACAGCGATCACTGCATTTTAACGTAATTGTACCTTGGGGTCGACTTCATGGGTGTTGCTACCTTAGGTGCAAGCTGTGTGGACCTTGGTGGAGCACTGGCTCGTGGAACAATGGCTCCACTGAAGCCACAGCAGAAGCTACGCCTCCTTCGCACGAATTTACTGCCAAAGCTAACCTATTGGCAGGCTTGCAGGTCTTTGGTAGGCTTAGTGTAGGGAAGTTCAGGGATACCGTGAAGTTCGCTCTGCTGTGCGCTCTTGGCTGGGCTTTCCACCTGGTGTGCCCACCTCCATGCACCGGTCAAGGCTGGTGGGCTTGGCATTGTCTCTCTCTCAGCCAGCATCCCATCTCTACGCCGCCAGCTCCTGCTAGCCCTTAGGGGCTCGAGCTGGGAGGTTGCTCGCACTACTGCTGACCTTGATTTCGTTAGAGAGCAGCTGTTGTGGTGCGATCGAGCGACCCCAACTGCTCCAAAACCCAGCTCATCTGCAGGGTTTGCTGCTGCCCTGCATGATTCAGTTGATGGTGAAGAACTCCGACATCGCTCTGAATCCACCATTTCGTCCCAATGGGTGGAGTGGGTTTCAGAGGGTCCAAGACCGCGGTGAGGTGTTCAAGAGGTAGTCGTGGGGTAGTTGATACCCTTTGCCTTGCCTGTCGGGGTAAAAATGAGAACCTGTGTCATGTGGTGCAGCAGTGTCCAAGGACTGATAGTGGCCGCATTCTCCGTCATGATGCGGTTGACAAGCAGATAGCAGGTACGTTGTCATCCAACCGCTGGCATGTGGGGGGAGAGAGAGAGAGACTGTATTATATGGCAAATGCCAGGGCAAGAAGCCAGATATCGTTGCCACTAAGCCTGACGGGTCTGCCATAATCCTGGATGCCCAAGTTATCAGTCGCAGCGTGGACATGGAACGGGCCCGGAGGGGTAATATAAGTAAATATGATAGGAACGACCTGCAGCAAGCGGTATCTGAACTAAAAGGAGTGGCACCTAACAACATCAAGGTTATGGCTGCAACCGTGTCATGGCGTGGAGTGTGGTCCGGGAAAAGTACCACTGAGTTACTTGAGCTCATCAGGAGTACTTCGCGGTATCACCACCCGCGTCATCCGGGACTCGTACTTAAGTTGGTGGTCATTTTATAGGGGACTTCCTTTCATCCATCTGTACCTACTCCATCATCCTTGACTTACCAAATACGGCGTCAGGTAAACTTAGGCGTCCTCCCCACTTTTATATTTATAGGATATTTTTTCCATCATACAGGTTATATCATCTCAAACTGTAACAATGGTATCATTCAAAAGTCTTTCTACAATTTCAACAAACAGTAAATTATCAAATAATTGTATTCAAGTATAAAATAAAATACTAACAGAAATCTTAAACGTAACTAAGGTTGTACATTACCTGTTTATGATTATTGGCCCATTGCTCCCGTGGAAAGGAGATCCTCTAGCTGAAGGATCTCTCATATCTTCCAGTCGTTTGAAGTATGGAAGAACGTCTTGATAGCTCCAACCCGGGTTACCTCCAGCGGCCCAGCTGTCGTAGTCTAACCGGTTTCCCCTCATCCAAACCATGTCATTGAGGGTGCTGGACCCTCCAATTACTCTGCCCCTTGGAGTTATACATACTCCGTTGTACGCTGCTCTTCAAAAAATAGTTTTTAAGAATTTTAAAAGTAAATAGCGTTAATTCCAACCGTAGTTGAGTTGGAAGTAATTGCGAAACTATAAACTAAAACTGATACAAACTTAGTTGGTTTTCACGTTCTAAAGAACCATAACTGACAGTTTTAGTTCGATCTGTGAAACTAACGCACGAACTAAAATGGTTTTAGTATAAATGAAGAAACGAAAAAATTATTTTTCAAGTAAGAAACACAAACGACTCAAACTGAGTAGGGGAGTTCCCAATCTAGCTGAAAGCAATCCAAGCGACTTTGAGGAAATTAATTGACCATTTGATCAAACTCGGTGGGTATATGGGTTTATAACCCAAACATACATTATTCGTCTATAGTTAATTCGTATATAGTTAACATTTAAGATGTCTTTACGTATTCATGTGGTTTTCCAACAGTGAATCGTTTATTAGCAGATTTTTCACTTGGCTGGATCCTTGTAAGGATGCAAACCCCCCTTTAGACCTGATAGAACAAAATCAAAACTAGCAAGTTGTACTTTAACATCATTTCGTGCATCTTGGAACGCAAGGAGTTTTTATGGCTATTGCACCTAAAGTTTTCAACCAGTTTCCCATTCCCAGGCCTGTTCTCAGCTGGTTTAACTCTAGCGAGATATCTTTCTCGGTTTTAGGGGAGTTTTAGGTCGTTTTGAGCCTTATGATTCCGCTAGTACTGTTGCTGATGCCCTTCTGAAACCGTAGATACCAAAAACTCAATTTTAATAAAAATTGGTTTTATCTGGTTTAGCAATTCGCCAGCTCTATTAATAATTTTGCCTCTTTAGTTCCAAAGACCGCCTTTTCAGCTTGTCTTACAGGTGTTGTGTGAAGGAAGGAAACGGTGGAAGTGGACAGCAGGTGAAAATTAACTTGGTTAATTAGTTTAGCAACTAACTTTCCAAATAATTTATTTTTTGAAATTCTGAAAACGGGTTCAGTTTGAAATTTATTCTTTAAAACTCTGTTAAGAACTAAGTCAGATTTAACCTTGAAGGACAAACTAAAAATGAATTCATTTTTGATTTTTAGTTATTCATTTTTTCAAAATAAAATGTAGACTTTAACTTAATTATTTGAAAATGTTGATGAAATTTCAGCGTTTAGACGAATTCGTTCATTTCTCAGCTGGAAAGTGCTGGTATGTAATGGCATTATCCGGTTTATATGATCACACTTATATGCATAATTATAAACATTTATAATAATTTCCAAAATGAAACCACTTTCTCAATCGAACAATAAAAGTGGGAAGAAAATCGGCAATACGAGCTGTATGATCAGCGTTTTCACAAATTGTCTATTAGTCCCTCCGTCCACGAAATTCTCCATTGCACAACTAGACTGAAATTGAGATGAATTATTATTGATTTTTATAAATCAATAAAGTCTGATATGAATTATTTCCCATCCATTCACCCCCTTTCGTGATGTAAATTAAATGTTCCGGAATTGGTTTAAATACTAAATAAATCTTTATTGAACAAACGAACAAAAAATACAATCACATGAATCGTTCGAGAGTTCTCTCTTCATAATTGATTGGAAAGATTTTCCATTTTCCCTCCTCCTGCCAGCGAAATCAAATTTATCCAAGCACCTGTCAGCAAAATGATAATGACCGAAGTTTTTTGAGCTTTCAAAATAAATTGGGGTCGAATAGCATGAAAATAGCGGAAATCTGTTAAGAATGGCTGGCTTGTCGACAAAATTTGGAATACACTCACCCACTCAAGCAGCCACGCAATTAGGTTTGTCTTAAAAGGATTCGTAATCAGTTATTTTCATCTCACGTTAAGGTTGTTCCACCACCCCGTGGATCAATTATAATAGTCGTAATTCTTTTGATGAAGCCTTGTTTTAATAGGGCGTCCTAAATACCTTCTGAGTTTGGTCAAATGGTAGGACTTTTTGTTTGTTTCGAAACTAACTTATTCAGTTCCAGTTGCACTTGTGGAACTAACTTAGCAACCTTTTTTTTACCACATTAGTTCAAAAGTTATTTTTATACTTTTGACGAAGTAATCAGACCTGAAATTATTTTTGAGCTGAACGGACAATCTAAAAACTAATGAGTTATGCAATTTAGTTTAGCTAAATTTTTATTTATTTACTCCCCATTCTGGTTTCAAAAATATCGGGAGTGAACAACAATTTTTCCCAGTCAGTGCCTCCCAAGTAACTAAAACGTATTTAACGGTCAATAGTTCAAGGCGAATATGAACATATGCACTATAAACATATTGCACTATAAACATAGTCATTCGAATTCGGAACTAATATAGATCGACAAACCTCCGCACGTATGTTCTTGCGGCGTAGTTGTGTAGTTCCAATCTATGAAAGTCTGCGGAAGAAATGTGGATAACATAGGAGTGTCTGAAATTGCATTTTCATCTCTACCAAACTCCAGAAGAAGAATAGTCCAATTTTGGATTTCGGATAACCGATTCGCGATAGCTGCACCTGAAATATATTCGTCCAAAATTTCAAAATATAGTTTATCTTTTAAAAAATATATACAAATATTTATTTGTTGGAAGAGGATACAAAGGCAATCAAAATTCAAAACTAAATTATTGCCGATGAAATTCCGTTGAAAATGTTTTCTTGCTAACCATATTTGAAAGATACTGAATGAGAATTCTTCGTTGAGCCAAGTTGTAACTCATTGTTTTTGTTTATTGTGTAGTTGTGATTTGTGATTGTAGACCTTATTGGTGACTGTTTCTCTCAAGATGATAAGAGAGGTTGGACGATATTAGATTCTGCAATAAGCCGCTTGGCTTGAAATCTTTCAAAATTATTTTAGCGATTTTCTATGTTTAAGTGATAGAGATGCCTTATTGTAATCAAATGGCCCCGTTCTATTCGCTCTTCGTTAGCACGCCATGAGGGCTAGTGCATTGACAGAAAAGATAATCCGAATAGGAATATGATCGTGACTGGTGTCAAGGACTAGACTACTGAAGTGCAACTAGGTCTTCTATTTTATCTCGTTTCGTTTCGTCTATGTGCGTAAAATCATTCCTAATCGACCTGCGGCGGTGAAATGTTAAATGGAGCTCCTTCGAGATATTCAGGGTGTAGTTTATGAAAACATTTTTTAGGGTAAAAATAGACCGAAAATGGAGCAAAACGGAACTAACCAATGATCAAGATATGATTTGTTGAAGATTTTGTAAATAAAAACCGCGTTTTGCGTTAATGAAATACTTTTTTGGACTTCTAATGTGTCTAATTCGCTATACGCTCAGTGTTAACATTTAAAGAAATTGTAATTTCTGAAAATACTTGAACTGCAGTTTAATTTTTTTAAAGTCTGCGAGTAGTTGTTCAGCTTTAGGAAAAATTGCAAATTCGAAGAGCTTTCAAATTGTGCGGTCACTGTTGTGAACCCGTATCGATTTTTCAAGAAGAAATTCTAAAGCAGCTAAAACAGATCCCCTGGAATGAAAAGGGCAGAAGTTCAAACGTTATGCATTAGGAATATTATTTCATCCTGTAAGTGTCAAATGGTTTACCAACATTAAAAAACATCAACTTTGTAATTCCACATCGATGTCATGGTGAAATTCCAACTTGCGGCCAAAAAAACTTTTAGGCACCCTGCTTTATGGTGCTGTGCTACGGGAACACTAATTACATAATTATTTGTACAAATGTTTTAACCTATTAAATAGTATAAAACATTTGTAAATATTTGATTAATTATTTATAAATTTTATAAACCCTTTTACTGTTTAGAAACCATTCTTTTGATATAATAATTTTCCTAATTACACTGTTCGAACTTCTAATACTTTTATTCCCTAGGTTCCTTGTTGGCTGTTTGAGAAAGCTCCCAAAGTTTTTTTGCCTTTGAACTGAAAAGGAATCAAAAAGATAACCATGCATACAATCAGAAAGCTGATTTCTTTCAAAAACTTTACATCTTCCACACGGTTTTGTAAATGGATCTCAAGTTCAAGTAATTTCAGAAATTTAACTCTGTTTAAATGTTGAACATTTGAGCTGCAATAGGAGCAAAGTATTACATTTTTTTCTCGTGAAATTTTATATACGGATGAACATAAATAAAATTTGAAGCTAAATAAAGTGGTATCAATTTTTCTTTTTTTAATTTCAAAAACCTATATTTCGGGAACGGGTTGAGATAAAAAGGTGCATTTGGATGTTATGCTTCATGTTCGGTCTTTTTCTACCCCAAAAAATTGGTTGCATCAAGTGCTGGACAACCTGTACAGAAGCAGAACTATAAAGAATGGAGCCACAATTAAATAGTTAAGCTTACCTACGTTTAATTCTTTTCTAATAGGTCTAAAATGTTGAAATATAAATAAAGGGCTGTTCGAGGCAACTATAGTTCTATTGCTTGGAACGAAGACGCTAGGCTTCGACTATAGGTAAAGGACCTAAGGCGGGATTCATAGTCCTTACTAATTGCAAAAGGAAATGTTTAAGCGAAGCTCTGGGGAGCCGTTGGCTAGTACTATTCACAAACCAAAAAAATTGTCAAGCAAGTGCATAAAAATTAATGTGTCTGAGAAACCTTGAGAATTTTTTTAGTCATATTTCGTTACTTTCTCGAGTAAGGAAAAATCATTACTTGATTCACGACTATAGATTCCGCCTTGTGTGTTTATAAACGTTGGTTAAATTCACGTCGTTTTAATTATCGTTTGTGGAAATATAAAATAAAAAAAAATCTCACTCACCAGCAGATCCCGCTCCTACCACAATGAAATCATATTCGGGAAGTAGCTCTGAAGCAGGAGTGCTAATAGGATGGTTGAGGGGATCAACTGTCGGATAATCGTAGAATGTGACCCCAGCCACCACCAGAGCACCAAAAATATGAAGGAATCTTGAAAAATCAAAATCATAAGCTGTAAATGGTTTCGTGTACTAGTAGACTGAGCGTTCATTTTGGGCAGTAATGCATAATACTCTTCATCGTACTCATTCATACTCATACCTTCTTAAATGGCGCACTGTCCCTATTCCCGCGATGTATGTTGATTCCATAGCTGTGATTCAACGAACAAATTATCGAAATCTGATCAAATGGTCATATAATATACTATAGTTGTTCTGTTAAAGTGTTAGAGGGAGCAGTTCTATTACGGATTGAAATACATACGTAGATACATAAACTTCCGAAACATAAATTGAATCTAGGAATAAACCAGGTACATTATCTGGAATGACAAATTAATGGAAGTTCAATCACTCAATTAGTTAAGTGGAAAAATTATTTAACAATTCTAAGAAATGTGAACCCAGAAAATAGTTCAAACTATTCAATGATCCGAGGAGAAAAACACTTTAGTTAACTTGTTAAGGAAACTGAGATGAAGATACCATCTAATCGAGAAAATGGAAGGTTTCAGACGACTAGGATAACCCTAGCCAAAAAAACCAATGTTCCGAGTTATAACGAAGAACACATTAACCCCACTGGGGAAGAAGAACTATTGTTCAGGATAAAAGGAGCACAAAGCATGAGCGAGCACCCTGTGAACAAAACGGAAGGATTCTATCACATCCTTCACCTCCTCCACCTCATCGAATTCCCGTACGGATTTGATTAGTAAGAATTCTGAGGGGAATGTAATTGAAAAATGAAATGGCCAACTGCAGTAACGAAAAGGTTCTTTGTGGCCCCTCCTTCCCTGAAACGAGAGGCAATTCTCTTGAATAACTTATGACAACATGTTTATCAGCAGAATGAAACTTACAAAGCCATCACTTGGTATTTAAAACATTCTTGTAGATAATTTTAGATTGCTATTGATTTCAAACGTTTGCATTCATATTTACAGGGTTTTCTGAAGTATTGAAAATTGGAATCTCACAAACTGTGATTTGTTGAACTAGAGTGGCCTTTCCTCCCGGGTCTTCAAACAGATTGAACCTTAACTTATTGGTAACCTCGATTGAATGTTAAAATTTCACCATGTTACAATCGATGGAATTCATTAATAAAATTGTCAAACGGAATGCTTGTTTTTATCGAATTAATTAAAGGCAACATATGCTCATTCCTATTGAAATTATGTAACATAAGTTATTCTATTACTCTACAACTTGACTCAATATGTTAATAGCAAAAATAAGCGGTCACTATTGAAAGTGCGTAGGTGCCGCACCAACTTTTTTATCTTAGGTGTGACAATGCAATTCATATATCAGATAATTTCTGGAAAATGTCACTCAAGATAAGTCAGTTCGTAAAAGATAAGTGAAATGTATTTCGTTAAAATAGATTAGCGTGAGGTAGGGCGCTCTTTGTCCTGGGCGAAAGTTATCGAAGCCTTGATATTCCCGTAAATTATTATCTGCATTATCTGTTAAATTCATGGCACCAAACTGGAAACAGTTTATGAATAGATTAAGGTTTACTTTAAAGTTAAGAGAAAGTACATTAAATTAAAATGACGTTTATACGGCATTGAAGAATAAATTGTCACTCAAAGTGAGATTGTTTGGTTAGTAGGCGAGTTTTTCCAATATTTACACACTTTAAACTTATCAAAACAACCGTTTACTTACTTCATTAGAACATTCGTCAATTTAACAGGTAACAATGTAAGTTAAAGCTGTAAATAAAAAGTTGTCAAACCTCGAAATTCGAGCCCCTTTGTACAATCCACCTGTAAGCTGAAACATGTTAGCTTAGTTTAGCCATGTTAGCTAACATAATAGCTTAATATGTACTATAAGCGATTCGATTCAAACAGTTTATAGTAATTTTTTATCTAGTTATGTTTGAATAGTTTCTAACCATACTGTAACAGAGTGTCATCATATGTGGTATGTTCGTCTATATTTTGAGATGTAGAGAAACCAATTTTTTTTTCGATCGATCGCACACTTTGTAATAAGGTAATATTTAATATTACCTTACTGGTTTCCATGTGAATTAAAAAGCGTGTTTGAGAGAATAATAGAATTATGATGAAAATGATAATAATAATAATTATTATTATTGTAGAAAAGTCTAAGAATGCACTGTTTGAGCGAACCAACCGCAGTGGATATTGGGAATCTGAATGCAAACCTGAAAGCAATTCTCATTAAGCAAATTAATTATACATCGATTTCGTAAGCGGTTTTAAAAAATTGTTGATGATTTACCGGCATTAAAATCCAAACCGAACGAGTCCCAGCCAAGCCGCAAACTCGAAAATGCTTTAGACTTTTTTTTTTTTTTTAATTCCTCAACCCCAGTCAATGTAAGAAGGCGTACAAGTGGGGTCGAAACGCAATTTTCTGACGAAATAAAACCTTTGTAAGCTATTACCTTTCTGCATTGTTCACTAGGATTGTAATGTGGTCATGAATTATTTAAGTTAGATCACGGGTTGAACACCAGTTGAAAGCGTTGAGGTGAATTGAATTCACCGTTGCAGAAGCGGACAATTTACAGCTTATTACATTTTCCTTTGCTGCGTCGGGAGACTGGAACAAGATTTCCTACTCAGGAACTTCTTAATCAGATAGAAAACCGTTAAATACCAAGAACTATAACAGATGAATATATTACATTCCCTCTTTCTTTTATCGGTAGTTTGGTGCTCACATCTGTTTCAAAGGAAATGTACCTGTAATAAATATCGTTTAATAAGGAAATAATCAGGAATCTGAGTACTAGAGCAAAACATACAGAAACCATTATATTATCTACTGTTCATTGTACATACACTTTGTTTTTGTAATAATCTGTGGCATTTCTGAAGTTAAAAAGTGGTCACTAGCAACGCTGAGGGAGATGCTTGGATAACA
Organism: Creontiades dilutus; assembly: GCA_031894815.1. NCBI lineage: Eukaryota > Metazoa > Arthropoda > Insecta > Hemiptera > Miridae > Creontiades > Creontiades dilutus. Next base: position 1,020,892 of record JAVIWC010000944.1, read on the forward strand.
AACATCAATACCATCCCTTCCATGGTAGTCACGATAGTGAAAGAGATGTCACACGCCAACTCTGACCGCTCCAGCATCCACGTCTGTTCTGGAGCCTCAAGGGAGAGCGATTTTAAAAAACCTCCCGTTTTCCCACGCACCGGTGTATTTGAACTTCCTTGTGTGTCAGAATAGACGTTAGAAACTAAAAATAAACGAATAAATAAAGTAAAACCAAATAGCAATGAACCCAGGTTCTGAAGACGGAAAAGGATGAGGATCGGGTTACTAGAGTGAATGTTACCATGACACTTGATCACACAAAATTTGATTCCCAGTCCACCCTGGTACTCAAAATATTGTAATCACTTTCAAGCTAATGATGAATAGAACCATCAAGCACCATAACTTTGATTCACGTTTGGGGAACGATACCATCCCCATATTTTTCGATTTCGTATGTTTTTGTGTCTGATTCCACATCGATTGCTGGGGAAATTCCAGTTTGAATGCGAAAACAAGTTAACCTTCTGGGACCCGCGCTTTTTCGGAAATCAATTCACAACGTGCGGCGGCACCCATGCCGCCTATGAAAATGAAGTTTTTTTCGAATAAATACAATACCTTAATTATTTTATTTATTCATCCAGCTGTGTACCATTTTGCAATTTTATTTTCTCTGTTAATAAATTAATCTTCTTAATCTTAATCTTAAGATATTGTTAAGATTGTTTACAGTTGTGCCTTTACTCTAGATGTATAAACTAAAGCAAATTTACAACAGGGGGATAGATAGGCAGTAGGAAAAAAAGAAGATTAACATGAAGTTATAGTGAAGGTTGTTTGCAGCTGTGTCAATACTCGACATACACCAACTGAAGCCAATTGACAATTCAAAACAGGCGGGGAGGGGAGGGGGGATTGAGTGTAAGTATGAAAAAAATGAGAATTTTGATAGTTTGTGAGTTCAGGCATTAAATTAATCAAATCATGTCTTCATTTGAAACGTTTTATTGAAAACTGATTCTAACTCTTACTTTCGATACAAAACAGAACGAAAAACTATCACAAAAAAAAACATTTCTGACTGGGTTGTAAAAAAGAATCAATCAAATTAGGTTCGATTGAAATAATGCACTAACATAAATAAAAACAACAACTAGAATTTGGCAGACATGCCGCTCTTCAGTGGATGGCGAGCTTATCCGATTGCAACTGATGATGGAGATGCGACGCTTGGCACAGGCGAGTGACACCCGCGCGATATATTGATAAATATGATAAGTAACGAATAGTAGGTAATAGCTCTCGTCATCCGAACATCAAGATTACGCGCGTAAATATGAAGAATAGGGTCGATTCGGCTCCCATGCCGCCTATGCGAGTCCCAGAAGGTTAAGCACGTGTCAAAACAGCTAGGAGGAACCCCAGGAATAAAAAGAGCAAAAGTTCAAATGGTATGAATGAGAGGAATGATAAAGTCCGGCGATTTATTTATACAGTGTCTCATGGTTTATGAACAGCATAAAACATCAACTTTGGGATTAGAAATCGATTTAATAGAAATTGATTTATTTTGTTAGAAAAAAAGTTGTGCCTAGATCATCACTTTCAGAGTGTGAAACGAAAGTCGAACATGATATTAGACAGCGCACTACGATTTCAATTTTTAGAGACATTTTATTGAACTGGAAGCCATCTTTCCAGCATGTGCGTAAGAATGATTCCTTAAATGTTGTAATACATGCTGATCAAATTTTACTGAGAAATATTATCTATAAATATAAATTTAAGATTTGTTGACCATTAAAGGTTCGAAATCTTCCTATCACCGTGATTGCTTGAAACAACGAAGTTTTTATCGCGTGAAACACGATGTATTTGTGAGGAGTTGCCGGTTGTTTATAGTAAAACATCGTTTTCAAAAAACGACCAGTCATTCCAAAAAAATCGTTTCACTTTTTAGGACAGACTTGATGTAGCAAAATCGTCACAATAACTGGATGACATTAATTAAGTTCGTTATCTTATCTGAAACGTTATTTTCTTAATGCTTTCTGGTCCATTCTAATCAATAATTTTTGCGATGTAGATTAATCTGAGAATACACCAAGTGTTCTGCTTGGTTTGTACTATTTCGTTCTCGAATTGGTGTATTTTTTTATCATAAAACATTTTTCTATTCAAATATCCTAATATTTCACTAGTCATAAAACAATTTGCTTGATGTACCCAATCGTGATTTATTCAAAGCGTGTTACTACTATTGTGCAAACCAGGGATATGAAATTTTTTATTCGCCAGAAAGTCCGAATTCATATTTGTTGCCAATGTAAAATTTCATTAGTTCAGTAGGTACTTTGTGAATTTTGATCTTATTTTTCAATGAAACTTATGTGGAAAATTCATCTTCCAAGATGAGTAGGTACATATTAAACCATGAAATATGTGATGCAGGCAGCATCCATTTCTATCAGGGAAACACATTTTTATCAGACCTAGGCCTACGAGTTAGCAATCAGAGCGGTACTAGGACATATTAGCCTAAGTGAACTAAGATATAGAGATCAATTAAATTAAAGTATCGTATGTCCGATCTTCTGGGTTTTGCAGGGTAGTTACTTCCTGTTAATTGAATAGAGCGGTATAGTACGATAACTAATGGTAATAAAATAAGTAAGGCCTGGTGAATTTCTCAGATTTCTACAATAAAACTACTGAACCCAGTAAAAAATATCACTTACAATCCTTTTTTTCATCACGAAAAATTGACAGATGAGATGTTCTAACTAAAGCCTATAATAAACCAATTATTTCGTTATAAAATAATTACTTTCTTCGTGCCATGCTCATTCATCTTGGAACTTCTTTAGACAACTTTCGATTTTTACACCTTTTTGATAGACTTTTTCAGAATCATTTTTGCCAGTTCGAGCGGAACATCAAACATTTTCACTTCCTAATGTCTAACCATTCATTGGGAACTTCCCAGTTGTTTTTCTTTGTTGCTGGCCGTAAAATCTTTTTTTAATCTTCTGAATTTCATTCATTCTTCTAACAGAGAAATACGATAATCCGAAAGAAGCTCAATCTCAAACTTCTCCATTGAGGATTCATGAACATCAAATTCAGTTTCGAAAGAGGCCACGAGAGTTACATTTTTTCTCCAATGTCAAAGCGGGATTCAGTTGTACTTCACTTCCGAAAAAACTCTGGTATCATTCTTTCATTTCTGGAGTGACAGTAACTGTCAAGATTTGGATAATAAGCGGTCTTAAATCATCCGATCTTCCGACTTTTTTTTACTCTTTACTAGCTGCTTCTATAAACCATGATTGAAGCTCATTAACCTTATCTGAAGCTCATTATGATCTTTCTGATAGATTTACGATTACTTCGGTCAGTTCACTCATCCGTGGTAGTAACTTTCTTTCATGCCATATTGGCTTCAACTATGCTTCAACTATCTTTTCAAAACATCAGAAAAATCGTGCGATTGGTTCTCTTTTATTTGATTTTCTTCCCCTGATTGGTGTCTGGACAGGTGAGGCTTCCCCCTATCCGTGACCACTTAACTCCACATTAACAGCCCGAAAATTCACTGTCCCATCCCTGCTGCTCTTGTATTTACTTCCGACAGCCCAGCCCTCGTTAATATAAACAGAATGCAATCAGCAAGAGAATTAACCAAATCGTGCACCCTTGACCACATTCCAAACGATAACAAAACACAACTTCTGGTCCGTTCAAAGTCAGTAATTTTTTTTTTTTTTTTCCAACATTCCCAAAACAGGGAAAGTTCTAGTTTCTTAGTTGGTCACCTAATCTTTATATCAAACACGTTTAATATTGTGTTTCACTAACCGTTTATGAAAAACTCCCTTCGTCCGGTTGAGGGTCCCGAGAGTATAGGCTCATACCTAGTTTATATTATTTTTATTATCTTCAAATAACATTATATACGTTTTGGGAAGAATTTTGTCAACACTCCGAGAACAAAGTTTCGATTTATAGCATTAATTCGTAATGTTCATTTGACTCCACAGAACATTAAAGCCGCGATTGTTGGCTTCGATTTAAAGAAGCTGGGATGCCAATGTCTTTGGGGTTTTTTTTTCTTCACAAATAAAGTTGTGATGACTTAGCTGAATTTCACACTAATAAGAATATGTTAGTGCTGCTAAAATAAATAGGCTTTTTAGTTGTCATTTGATTCAGTGTGAAAGCAGGGACGGTAAACCCGTAGGGTAAGCTGATCCCCAAGGTCTGGTCAGCTGATGTAAATTGTAGATAGATAGATAGATATAAAAGATTCTTTATTGCCTATCGGATAAACATCCTTAGCGAAAATGATACAAATGACAGATGCTCATATAAATTATAAAAGGAAAATATATCTACACAGATTAGCCAAAATACAAGGATACAAAAATCATGACAAAATAAATGAACGTCTAATTAGGAGTTGAGAATTAAATGTCTAATCTCACAGGCCTCTCTTAAATATAAAAACAATCTGTTAGCCACATCACGATCACTGGACGTAAGAATTCGCTTATATTGCTCCTCAAACGACATTGGTAGTGCGAGCACTGGCAATAGAAACTTCAGCCGAGGGTTAGACAGCATGGGGCACTGAATGATAAAATGGATGGCTGAGTCACTCACAGCCCAGTTGCAGATGGGACACGCTGATGGATAGAAATCGATGCGAACCCCCGCAACTAGGATCCTTGGTGCATGCTTTCCCAAAACCCGCCTCTGAGCCAATGATTGCGTGATGTACACTGGCCAGTCCTGGGTAAGATAATTCTGAGGCTGGAGCGATGATTCCTGAAAGGCTACCGAACAGTAGTCTGGGCACGCATCTGAGTATATTGCCATTTGCAGATCAATATTGCGGGAGACGGAAGGCAGGGAAGACATGAGGCTATATATTGTCCTGGGAACTAGCATCAGTTGAATGTCATCAGGCAGACTCAGTCCAAAAGACTCCAGGGAATTCTTCAACTGCTTGAACCAGTTATACCTGGGATCGCATGATGTCAGTCTGGATAATTCGAAAAGGCGCATCATACAAAGTCTAGGCAGGCGGTCAGGAGGGATGCTTATAACCTTAATTGTAAAACCGTGGGGTAAGCTGATCCCCAAGGTCTGGTTAGCTGATGTATATTTGTATTCGACATGGGAGTGTAGGAAAGTGAACTTTTAGGCTAATCTTGCATCCTTGAGCTTTGTAGGCAGCCAACATGCGATTCACAATTGTTTTGTAGTTAGGGTCTTTCGTATTTCCCTAGAAACTTTTGCACTACATACAGCAAGGCATCCGGACTTTTCAGAAAATCAAATAAACGACGTGTTATGACATGATTTTGGGCATCCTTACGCTTCTCCTACTTCAAAAATATCCCACTCCCTTCTTCCCTATCCCTCTCTTTCATTTCGTATCAATCCTGGGAGTGACATGACTAAATATGAGAGTAAAAAAATGCATGCAATTCATAAAATTGACAACTTGGAAGCAACTACCAAATTGAGGTTTAACGCTGAATAACACCGTATGCGGTATTCAAAAAACCAGTTTTGCGAGAAAACTAGACATGACGGAATTTTTTGATTACTTTTTTCGGTTTTAGCATGCAAAAATCCATGGAAAACAGTAAAAAAATAGTTTGCAGTTTTTTGGTTGCGGACCTGTGTAAATAGAGAGGCCTTCGAAAAAGAATGGGGTTGGGATATTGATGGCAAGCGTTTCTGTCTTCGCCATATATGGTGAGGCCTTTTATCCTGAGCGTTCGAGTGGTGGTTCGGTCATTATGCAATCCCTTCGTCTCGCTTTCCCAAGTCGCATAACTCAGCCTGGAATCTCAAACTCCCCCCATATGAGGACTTGTGGAAGATCTCATATTCAACGAACTAAGTCCTCAGCGGGCAGTAGTTAAAACGATTCTCAGAAAAGTTTACATTCATCAACCAGTAGTTTTTCTTACTAGGATTCCCATCTGTAGCTAAGGAGTGCGGATGTACAGGTTTTCTGTATTATTAATTTCGCTATTATTGCAGAACAAAAATTTAGGACTCGAGCTGGAAGATTCTGTGAATCATGATGAAAAATTATTGTTTCGTACGGATGGAGAATGGTATAGCTTCCAAGTATACGCGGATGGTGTGTTTTCACTTTCGGAAGATGAAAACAGCTTTCTCCCACACCAGAATTCAACTTCCTTTCTAAGCCAATCGGAAATACTTTTGTTTTGTGTCTGTCCGGGTCCGCAGATCTTTGTAACAACGATTTAATTCTTCTGATTCTATTGAAATTTTCATGGAACGCGAGATGGACCTTAACGAGTTACATTGTTGACCAATCCATGTTTCAACCATAAAGGGAAACGTAAAAACTACGTTAATGACGTCGACAGAACCAACTTAGACATTGATGGAGAATCAAGAATCCATCAGAAAACTTATTTAATTTCTTCATCACTGACAAGTATTTCACATTTGCGCATGTACAGCAGCTACTAATGATACATTGTGTTGAAATTAATTGGAGAGACCTTCTTCCCAGGATACCTACAGAGTTGAGCGAAATCGGACAACTAGGATCTGAGATATTATTGAAACTGTGATTGGGAGAATCACATAAAAATGTGATTAAGAACTACTTATTGAATATGGTATTGAAAACTATTGAGAATATGGTTGAAAAGTTGAAGAACCACTCCATCAACACAAGACACTTATTAAGTAGTTATTTTAGGTAAATTCCTGAGGGTGCATTTGACTAGAATGACCGGAAAGTTGATACATTGCGAACACTTAAAGCTAATGCCCTAAAAAATACTCCTACAGTTTTTTCTTAAGGGGCACCGTTTTCTTGTTATTTCACTTTCAAGATTTTTTCATCTTCCCGATCTGTATTCACCAAAACGGCGATAACTCTCTTAGGACGACCACCAATTGCTCCCCAAGAAAGAGGAAGAGAAAGTGTAGCGGTCCCTAGAATCGAGTACATTGATCGCTCCCCACTTCATCTTCGGGAAGATTGCTGTTGACCCCTTGATCCTCTCTGTTTTTTGTTCAGTAGACCCTGCCAAATTGAGCGTCAGTTGTGTTTCATCTTGGTTTTTGACCGGTTCAAACCGTCATGAGTGAAATCAAGTTGTTGAAAAACGGCAGTGACGACTGCTCTGAAGGAATATCCGTCACCTAATATCAGCGTAATACAGTTTCATGTTTTATTGGCCCAACTTGAAATATTGGTTTTTGGACTTCTATATAACTTGTAAAATGGAATGAACTCACAGAAATGATGAAATTCGCCTTTTTTCGATGTCTTGCTTGGACCAATAGTAATCTTCTACGGGGGGCAGTCACAGTTTATGGGGTAGTTTACTGGAGGCATCCAATGAACCCCAGGGTTGATATATAAGGGAGTGTCCCATCACACTGTCCTCTCTCTCCCTTGCAAGTAAGGAGGAAAATCCCTGGTAGAAACACCGCCGGAGACTGTTGCACCTACAATCGAGAGCCCTGCATCAGAGACACAATTACCTGTTTCTCGAAGCACTACAGGTGGAGCTGGCGTTCTAGCTCGTCATACCAACTGACCAAGTTCTCCCACAATAGTGACTACCCCTCAGCTTCCAAGCTTAGCCTCCCAGCCTGGGTAATCAACCACTGCCACCACGAAGCCTAGCGCTTCGTCGTTTCGTCGTTGCGTCGGTTTCCTGGGGCGCCTCTGTTTCAAATACCACCTAACTACTGCGCACCCGGCTTCTGGGTGAAAACTGGTTTCAACGTTTGAGGTTGGAAACTGGGTTGGAAGTTTAGGGACGAGCTCTAAAGCAGGGGAAATCGTAACAATTTTTCGAGGCCGCGGGTGAGTCGATAGTCTCTGTTCCCTTAAACTACTCTTCATAAAATCAATTTTGAGGACACCGTTTGAAAGATTGCTCAATTTACAACCCCCATTGAATAAAAGAGAAAATTTTCCTCATAACATAGAAAGTGACAAATTAGTCCGAATTTATTTTTTTGAAACTAATTTTTTCCAAGTTTTTTAATTTGGGGACTATCGATTGACCTCCGGTCTCAAAAAACTGTTCCGACCTGGGTAAATGGACATTCATTTATTTGTTCTAAAAGCTATTTGCCACACCCAACATTGCAGACTTTTAAAATCTTCTTCTCTGTTGTAAAGATCAGATTTAACAGATGAAGAAACTATCGGTTCATAACGGTTCTGTGAATTTCCTGAAACGTTTGGCATGCTAGATGTTTAATAAGAAACGTACAATGATCAAATAGGATGAAATAAAATTCAAATTTTGTTTAGTTTAATCTTAACCTGATGCTGACATTTTAAAATCAACATCTTTATGACGGACTGGTAGAAATTACTGATAACATTACAAACCTGATTTGATGAGTGAAATGTGAGGCAAATATAAGTCCTGTGTTATGTGGTTAACTAATTGGGTCATAGTAGACATAATCCTCCGTAGTTCCTCTCCCTATAAATCTCTTTCGACTGAATCAAATAATTCATTCCTGAACAGGTGGCCTGAAAAGTTTGCCATAACATTTGCTCCACACTTTTACCCACAACGGCGCCGGGATATACAGTAACGCACGACCGAGCGGTCTTGTTTGTACGTTGCTGAGGTATCCAACGCCTTGTAACTTCACAGTGAAAAACTCGATAACTACATCGCTGACTTACCTTTTACTATACTGTTCGTATTTCAAGCGACGATACAAGTACTCCCTCAAACCGGAATGAGCATCTTGTAATTATTCGTATGCGCTTGGTTTTAAGTAACATCGTAGGAAAAAAAAAAGCAGGGTTTGTTCTTTTATAAGTTTTGCATAAAGAATCAAACTTCTTTTAGCCAATCGTTGTTACCCTACTCGATTCTCGTGGATTAATCGCTTGCTCACTCGAATCGCAAACTCGTACGGCTTCAACCCCTATGAATAATTGAATTTAGAATGTCTCTTCATCAGAATACCACTGATACGGTACAGCGATTGATCGATTTTGAGGAATCTCGACAAGGCACCTTCAAAGACCGCTGCCGTCTCCATTTCAACAACTGAACGCGCCACTGGGTAATTCCCTTTCCATCCCACTAATAGCGGTCCTTCCGCCTTCAGTAGGGAGTTAATCTGATCTCAAGAGGTTGGTGGCTCCGAGCAGTCCCATAAGGGGTGGTTCAGGTTCGGGGTTGGCCCCTTTTGTGTTGGGATTCTCCATCGTTTAATCACAGCATTAGAGCACAATGCAGTGGCTGGCTAGGGTGACAACCTTGGGCGCTAATCAGTGTTCTAAGGGGTTATTGTGCACCTCCTCAAGATCTCCTATTGTAAACGACTAGCCCTTTGTGAAAACTGTCGCCTAAGAACGAGAACTTAATACTCTGCTTTGAGTTTTATTATGTCCCCATGCATGTTGCACTCATTTATAGGAATTTGCTCAACTCTCTGTTACGAATTACATGAGCACACTGGAGTCTTGAAAAACCCAGCATTCATAAGTTTCACAATACGGTTAATCCAATCAACTGATAGCAAGTACATGAAATTTACGGTATGCAACTAACAGTGACACCTTAGCTCTTCCAGCTCTTACAATTCATTCTCAACGTACCTTGAAAGTTTTTGAGGTTGTTCAAAGGACAGTATGTTCTAATGTGCAAGTCATTGTTAACAAAACCAATCATTGAGCATGGTAGGAGGCGATGGCCGGTAAAAGGAAATTATTCCATTTCTCAAATTTAATCACCAGTTAACAAAACGTAAATCAGGAATAATTCCCGTCCTAAACAAATATAGAACCACTTCCAGTACATTCTTAAGCAATGAATATAGTTCATCACATGTATTATAGACTGACCAATGCTTCACTTCAACGATTGCGCAATTTTAAAGATTGAGATGGACTATTGGGTCCGTGGCTGCAATAATATCAAGCAAGCAGAGAGCAGACGGATAGTACCAAGATATGAATCCCCTCATTATTTTGTTACTGATGATGACCGAACCGTTGAAATCTACACAACATCGTAACACTTAAATTTTGTGAAAATAGACACCGTTTTTATCAACAATCATTTCCTCCATTAGTACCAAAAAACGTATGAGGAAAAGAAGGAAGATTGGATGGAAAACCGTTTCCAAAAATGGAGAGGTTTGAGGTAGAATAAAAAATGACCAATGTTTGACACCATTGAACTGAAGGATAATGAACTAAAACATTGCTAAGGGGATGTTGGAAGACAACAACCAGACTTGCACACGTACATTCGCAGGGGGCTGTGCGATGGTTGCTCCGCGGACCTGAATATCGTGGTAGGAATAACACTGATGAAAATCGACAACAAAATCGACTTTTGTGGACTCCCAATTTAAGATATATGGGTTTTCATTGGAGTTTCACTTTAGCAAAAAAACTTGTATCGTTCTAGAAAAATAAAAATTAAACTAGTTGTTCTCTTGTATGTCATTGTGATAACCGTTGCGTTGAATTAGAAAACTTAGGCAGAGCCAGGCTTTACAAAAATCAATCAAAAGTGTAGCCAAAACAAATGCTACTTAGAACTTTGTTTTTGGAAAGCGAACTGATTCGACTATAAGTACAAGAAAAGTACTAAACAGAAAAAAATCTCTTTCTTGGATTATAAACTAAGTAAGGAACCATTATGGTACTATAGAAAATTCAGCACCTTCAATTAGAACTTTTTTGGTACTACAACATGTTAAGTTGATAATGATCAAACATTGCATCTTTTTGTTATCCATTTTAAAGTTAAGAAAAGAATAAATAACGTTGTAAGCTCTAGGACATAAAGTGGAACATCTTGAAATGATCTGGTGTTGACCGGCAGAGAGAACTAGAACATTCATTCGGATCAGTAGTGTCACACATAAGTGTTCTAAGGTTAAAATATGACTACAACTAAAATTATTGGAATTATAGCGTAACGTTAAGAGATAAACTTCAGTTGCTGCTACCTTGCGATCGTTCTTCGGTGAGGGCTGGAACAAAACTGAGATGAACATGTTTTCCTCTGACGGGAAGTCAAACTTCATACTTAGTCGCCGTCGTTTAGCTACTCTCCTGTTGCCAGTTTTTGAATAAAAATTAACCGTTGTTACCCACAAATGAATTTCCTCAAGAACTTTTTGATGGTACATAAGTATATCTCAAAATAGCCAACTTCGTACTCAAACTAATATTATAGTGCAATATGAGCTCCTAGAAATTTTTAAGCTGTAAGAATAATTATTGATGAAGTACATAAAACGCATTTATTCATTTATTTATTACGTGCAAGCCCAATATACAACATAAAACCGCATCCGCATGAAAACTGGAAAAGAATAATTGATATAAAATAAATAAAACTATTTTGAAGAAAATTGCACAACTGTAACTATCTCAAGCAGTAGGTACATTTGGAAAAATGAGATTATTTTTCGTATAAGGTACACCATAAGGTGCTGTTGCTTTCCTTCAACTCCTGACACAGTGACGTAGAGTACCACAAATATGATTCGTTGCATGCTTTAAAAAAGTAATCTGCAGGTCAAATTTGTAGTTATAATTTAATTATCACCGTAGGAAAATTACAAAGCTGAGACAATCGTCTCGTACGATTGCCGCTTAGATTCGAGACGATAGTTGTTTCCTGAGGTTGCGTTGCGGAGTTACAGTTTTTTCCTGAAATTTACTCATCTTGCTCGGATCAGCATTGTTGAAGTAATTATGAGAATATATTACCATTTAATATAATTTGATATTATTGTATTATAAAAAATTGTATAAGAAGAGTATACTCGTAATTAAAAGTGAAATACGTCAAAAACCATTTGGTTCTTTTGAAGTCCTTAAGGAGCTTGACTAAAGAAATAACCGAATACGTATCCGTTTCATTAATTATCGTTTGGAACGAAACGTGAAAAAAAATATATCAAGCATCTATCTCAACTGATTTTTTGTATGGGTTATTCTATATCTTTTTCAGTTTTCAGATTGGTTGAAGCTACTAATTAATCACGACATTCACTTAAAACGAGTAACTGAGAAATGAGAAGATACTTTAGAATTACTACTGAGGGTATATAATTTAAAAATGGAAAAATGAATAAATAAAGTAACACAAAGTTGTATTTAAATCAACCCGAACAAATGTTGTACTTGGTCATCGAATTCTGTATTCGAGAAGATCACTGGAAAATTCAACATCGACAATGAGACATTTTGTCTTCTTTCCTCAACAAAATTTAATATTTAATAATACAACCTTAGGATTTGCACTTCCAGCAAAGTTAAAGAAAGGACACCCATTGAAACTCTAGTATCGTGAACCATTCATCTTTCTTGATTACCTGGGTTAGATGCCACGAGGAGATTCATTAAGAAATTTCAAGAGAAAAGTATATGGAACTGAGTAAAAAAATCCCACTGGTATTAATAAATTCTTCGCTTCAACGTAAACCGACATTTCAAAGCTTCGGCCTACTCTGGCTTGATCTGTCTTTCAACTTCCCAAAAAAAAAAAAAAAAAAAAAAAAAAAAAAAAAAAAAAAAAAAAAAAAAAAAAAAAAATAGGTGCCCAAAAAAGTTTCATTTTCATACCGATTTAGGAGTAAGCGGGTGGGAGGATGAGATGGCAGGTTGATAGATGCTCTTAACGATTCCATTTGACATTTCTCCGTCCTCCTTCTTTCCCTACACTGGTAATCCTCGAGAGACTTTACCCAGAGGGATATACTTTCAAAGTTACTATGATAAACGACTTCCAACCTTCACAAGGGTCACTCTAAGTCGAAGTGGTGATACGGATGTATCTCCGGGGACAGTTTCTCCTTCTGCATAAATAAACATAATCTAACATTGCCTCTGAGCCCGTATAGAACGCGGAAAATCTTCATCATTCAACATTGAAACTCTGGTTGAGTTGCGAATTCAGCAACTTGCATTCACACACCGGGCGGAGACTGAACATTACGATAAGTGTTGTTCTCGCCGAAACAAGAGCACTTTTAGTCCGAACTGCAATTTTACTGCAACCAAGCTCTACAAGAATATCAAGTTTAGCAATCAGCAACAATGCATTCTGCAAAAGGGTTCTACTGCTAGCAAACAGTAATTTGTACTTTTCTTACTTTACTTAACTCGCAAACTAATCTTAACAATTTAAAGACCCCGGAAGGAAGGAGAAAAAACTGATCCAGCCAACTAATCGACCTATTTCCTTGATAGACGTTATTGCCAAGATGTTTGAGAAACTGCTTAAAACTCGATTAGTGAGCTGTCTGAAAAAGTCAAAAGTCAAAGACCATAGGATCATTGCAATTTGGATTTAAAAGAGGTGTCAATTCACAGGACGCTTTATTCAAGGTCAAGGAAGAAATTTACTCAAACTTGGATGCAGGCAAAAAGGAAATCTAATGTGCCTCGACGTGGCAAAGGATTTCGACACTATATCAAAAGCAAAAATTGTCGAAAAACTGGAAGCGTCAGGAATTTGAGGGCTAGCATTGGAAATATTCAAATCATATAATAGTGACAGAGAACAAGTAGTCTACATTGGCAAAGGGAAAAGCGAATTTGCTTTAATCCGCGAATACGGCTGTTCCCAAGGCACTTCAGTTGGGCAGATTATTTTTTTCCTATATGTAAATGAACTTGCTTCACAAAAATATTCCAGGAAAATCTACATGTTTGCTGATGATGTTGCCCTAGTAAACTCCGGGCGAACATGGCAGGAGGTCCATCAAAATGTCGAGAAAGATTTGAGGGCGATTGGACAACGGATGAACACCAACAATCTTACCATTAACGACAGGAAATCGGTTTTCATGGACATAGCAAGAAAAACAGAACCACAATCAACATCGAGCGACCCTTTGACATTACACAGCTGCAATGACTTACCGTGTGACTGTTCGAAAATAAAAAAAGTTAAAAGCTTAGTTTATTTAGAAGTTTGATTCTGAAATGAAATGGACCCACCTCATTCAAAGTTTAGTTAGAATCAAATTCCTATCGAAAGAACTGAAGATCAATTTCATCAGGTCCTGTTTGAGCCAATTTTACCGTTTGCCATTGTAATATGGGGAAGCACTTTCCAGTACCTAGCTAATAAAATGTTCAAGATTCAAAAAACGACATTAAGGGCATATTGGGCATACATTATTTCATTGTTTGAATTTGTTAACTGTCCAGCAATTGTACACATTGAATATGCTCAAACTAATTCGTAAACACAAAAGTATGTATTTTGCTGATGTGAGACAGGGGCAATCAAAATACATTTGCTCAAATGAAGCTAAAATACAGAGGCATGCTAATAGTCAATAAATATCCTGAAGAAATTAGAAGTCTAATGAAGATAAATCGTGAACAGCTATTCAAAAAAGGCACTTGCAAAATAATTAGAATACTTTAAGGACTTCATTTGAGTACTTTATGGACTAAAATTAATGATTATATAAAATTAGCAGCTGCATAAATGGCGTATCTACTAAGTACATCATTCCATGAAAGTGGAATCTATTGTAATAATTAATGTAGTGTAAATGTAGAGTAGTGTTATAGGTAAATTAGATGTAAGATCATCCTCCGGGCTGGGTCACAGAGTTGCACTATCCAACTCGGTCATCAGTTATTATTCAATTGAAGAATATAACAAGTAAAATGATGTAGATAATCTATCTATCTATTAGATAAAGTTCCAGGTTTTCGGTCCTCACTATCCTACCTCTGGTTGTATTTCGTGGTTGTATCTCAATTTTAATGGAATTTGAATGAGATTTTTTAGAAATTTCCCTAATAGTTTTATCAAAGTTTGTTTGGCAATAAGAAGAACAATTAATACGTGGACTTACGTACCTACAGCAAGAGTTAATTGTGTTTAGTTGCCTTTTCTTCACGAGAAAAGCGATAACGTTCCCCTCACAATGTTATGGATTCAGATTTTTGAGGTTTACTTAATATCCTGTTTCTGGAATTTTAAGGTAAAAGATGAATGTCTAAACGTTTCATTTCAAGTGGAAATTCTATTTCTTCCTTTATTAAATTCAGCAGGTAAATAAAATGGAGGCCTCAAATGAATATCCCATAAAGGTACGTAGCTGTACTATGTACAAAAAAATTCTAGACCAAAATTATCAACGAGCCAACAATTGACTAGCGCTAAATGGGTTCGCGAGCTCCCA
The DNA here is from genome assembly GCA_031894815.1 of Creontiades dilutus. Taxonomy (NCBI): domain Eukaryota; kingdom Metazoa; phylum Arthropoda; class Insecta; order Hemiptera; family Miridae; genus Creontiades; species Creontiades dilutus. Next base: position 1,036,099 of record JAVIWC010000944.1, read on the forward strand.
GTTTAGCATGACAGGGTTTTCAAATGTTTTTTGTGACCACGTTAACGAAGGATCAGAAAAAGCTTTCAACAATACCGCATTTCTCGAATGCCGTATTTGGAGAGATGTTGGAAAAGGTGAATTAATCAGTTTAGGTAAAATGCGGTGGTCCGACAGCGGTGTCGCTTATAAAACCTTGTCATGATGAGTATGCTTCATGAACGTGAGAAGCTTGTTTCATCAAATTTTCGTAGAAAATTAATGAAACAGATGAGATAGTAACAAATCAGAATATCAGAAACTTCTGAAATAACAGTAATGTTTTTTATGTTATTCATCAATAGAGTCTTTCGATGAATCAAATGAGCCAACCAAGAACTCTTTACGTTCATAAGTTCATTTCTCCAGAATGTTTGAACTTTGACAGTAGGGAAAACATTAACATGAATGTAAATGTGTTTGGACATAGTAAAAAAACGCTGCAAATTCTTTCACTGGGGTTTATTATTCAATTGGCTTGCGTTCATGATTTTAATTTCTACTAAGATTTGGAGTGTGCGTGTTTCACAGGTGATAGAGCGATTATTGAATTTCAGGAGATATGCACAGAGCACGTAAATCTGTTCTCAACAAAAATACCTATTTGGATTGATCAGTTGATCATATTTGTGTGCCTCCTGAAATTCAATAATCGCACTTGTGAAACACGGACACTCCAAACCTTAGTAGAAATTCAAATCATGAACGCAAGCCAATTGAATAATAAACCCCACTGAAAGAATGTGCAGCTTTTTTTTTTAAATGGTTATCAGAATGCTTCAACCCGTGTATCAGCTACAAAGCCTTTTAGGAGTTCAATCCAGTATCCACATTACTACATCACTACGTCACTAGGTTACTGATATCAACACAAAAACAATAATAAACCTTTAAAAATAACGCGAATGTTGCCACCATAAATCGGGCCATAGATCGGGAATGGTTTGACCTACGGACCTGGGGAAGGGCTCATTCGGTTCCTCGTGGAGTGTTCTTCAAAAAGAGTACAAATTTAGGCCGCCTTGACTTTTGGTTTATCATTCAATAATAAACCATTGAAATCGCTCTGGGAAAAAAAATTCTTTTTGAGGTTTTTAGGGATTTTACAAAACTTTGACAACGTTAAATAGCACTTTAAATTAAGTGAGAGAGCTGGCTCAAGAATTGGGGCGTCGTAAGACCAACTTGGATTTTTCCTGAAAATTTCAGCTTTTTTGCTTCAGCCGTTTGGGAGAAATTCAAATTAGCGTACGGATAACCGTACGGCGGACGGACGGAAAATTTTTTTTTTTTTTTTTTTTTTTATTGCAGATGAATCCGAATCCGAATGAGCCAAATCATATATTTAAGAAATTGAGGATCCATTCAATAAATACCTGAGATACCTAAAATATTACCTATAAATAGGTTATAGAATCCTGCAAAAATATATGCCTGACTCTCATACGCACGTCACAATAATAGTTTTTGTTTAAATTATTAAGAGCAAATACGGATTGAAGTAAACAGCGGCAATATTGATACCGTAATTTTGAAAACATAAATAATATTTTTTAAGCAATATTAAAGTTAATCAACCATAAAATAGGTCATTTAAAATTTAAAGCTCTAACTATGCTGAAAATTTTACTCCAATTTTATTTAAATTTTTTGAAAATTGAGAAAAATGCAAACCATTTTTGGAAATCTAAAATCCTTGTTTGAATGTATGAATAATAGACAGATGTCGTCGATAGTTCGGGAAATGATTGGAACTTCATTTACTTCCACTGGATTTTCATTTTACCTTTATGCTAAAAGTACAGTTTTTATGTTCCTTATTTTCTGTCTTTTTATTTTCTCCATCTATTGTTTTCCAAGTTGTTGTAAGGGTAACTTTTAGTTTATTTGGTGGAAATCATCAGTGGCAGCAATTCTGGTCATAGACATAATCCTACTTTTAGACATCCATGTCACAACACACAGCTCTACTGGGAATGAACGACACAGAGAAAATAATCATCAAAGTTAAGGACAGGATGCCAACGGACGAGTGGGTGGTGTTTGATGTCGGATTATTTATCTTCTAAATAACCTGGATGAGTCTCGTGTCTTTCATCCAACGAAAATACATATTACATTCCACGTATCCAGGTGTCTGAAAACAATAATATGTGTTACTCTGCAAACAAACAGAAATAATATATTGGATTCTTTGTAAACCACATTCTGTATGTAATGTATAAAATGGAAGGGAGCTCCGTAGCGAAGTTATGAGTTTTTGCAATAGTAATTCTGAGAGGAGGTTGAAGATAAATCAAATAATACGATATTTAATGTCATGGTTTTCAACGTTCAGATCGCCTCCGAGCTTCAACAGAAAGGGGTGGATTTACAGTTGTGCGGTCTGTTGATCTATTGGCGGTCATTAGGGCTTAGAATCGGTCCCCGGTGAACGGTTGCCTTGCCTGATGCTGATATTTTGAGATATTGTTCGCTCTGTTAACTCTGTAACGTGTTAGCCTAATTCTTCATATATATAATATATATATTATATATGATGGGGGTGTAAAAGTGTGAAATTAGTACAAGTATAAAAGCAAACTACGAGTCAAACACGGTTTGATGAGAATCAGAAAGTAATACATAGTGTAAGGTAATACATATTAATACATGTAAACTTGATAATAGGAGGAATAGGTTGATTGTGGTTCTGCCGTGCACCCTATCTAGAATTCAACGCCCTTAAGTATTTAATGAATATAATAAATAAGGGGATTAGAGCTAATCGGTACACTCCCCGAAAATTTCATCAAAATTGATCCAATATTCTCGGTGTTTTATCAGTGTCAAACAATTGTAGACAGGAAGCAACCTGAACCACACACTCAATTACTCGCGAAGTTTGAACTAAATCGGACTCACAGATCGTAAGAAACGACTCTCCATGAAATTAACGCTTATTCTATTAATTCCGTCCGATTCCTAAAAATCATAGTAAGAAGTCTTACTAAAACTTGGTATAATGTAATGCGTAACAAAGATTTGCCCTAGAAAACCATGAAACGAAAATTGAGCAACCTGAGATTCAAATTACTGAGTACAAATCCGTTTGAGACCATTTTGACCGAATCCGTAAAAAAAAAAAAAAAAAAAAAAAAAAAAAGGTGTGTATGTTTTTGACAAATTTAGTTGAAGCTACCGAGCCAGCTATTCGTAACTTTGCAACAACTGTCTGTCTCTTTAATTCCGAGTGGATTCAGTAATGAAAAGATTGAGATAAAAAATTGATTTAGGATGATTCAATCGGCATTCTGTTAGTGCCCTCCGAATTCGAGCAAGTTCGGACTAAAGGAAATTAATATTCAACTGTTTTGTGAGTAAAAAACTCATACAGGACCGGATATTTTAACCGTTCACATCTCCTGAAAATGTCATGAAAACCTTAGTACCAAGGTTTGTCACGCAGACTTCAAAAAATACTAATGAAACAATCGTGTTGAATTTTATGTTATTAGATTGGTCTGTCATGAACACATTCGAAATTCGAACGAGATCGGACGATTAGAATCTCAGCAATGGTGCTAGACGGATTTTACATTCACGCATGCGCAGTGTGAAGTGTTGATTTTGGAGAGATGACATTTATAGGCGGTCATCTTCACTGTAGATTCTACAGCTTAACCCTTACAATTCGAGAAAGTTTCATCAAAATCTGATGAAAGCTGTCGCAGTTAAGCTTGGTACGATTTGCGGACAAGTGGCAGACAGATTCACTATTTGACTGGAAACGAAAGTTATAAGAATGACCTAAAACGTGAAATAAGAGTAGAAATTTTAGTTTTTGAGAATGAAAACAGAGCTTTTGACTTCCTGTAATCCCAACCGGAAGCAATTTACACGAACTTTTCACGTTGAATCAGATACAAAGTTTTGAACGACAAATGAAATAATACAGTATTTGTAGTGGATTCAAATTTGTTCCACTTTCCAATTCTTGTAACGGCAGCCCAAAGTGTTTGTAGTGCTGACGGACACCAGCTTAACGTCAGGTTATTGTTATCGAGATAAAGCTTCCTTATTCCCAAAAGAGAAAACTATTCCATTACAAGGTCTCGTAGTAGTTGTGTTTGCTCTCCACCCTGTGGAATGAGGCTATTATTGCGTTACTCCTCCGCTACTGGTATCAGTCCTAGCTAATAGAGTTTGCTCTCGCCCACGCCCTACCATGTTTCCTCCCCATGTCCTCTCATGTGCCCCTGGACCCTTCCCACTGCTTCCTGCACTCCTCGCGAGTATGACGAACTGGAACTGTATAACATTCCCTGTTCATCGGACTACCCACCCCGAGAGGAGGTAGTAGGGATGTCCAGAAACTATCGATATATCAAAATATTGATATTCTTCCGTCGATCTATCGATATTTTTGGGCGATATTTTCTACTCCGACATATCAACATTAAATGCACACTATCGGGTCCGATATTTTTGAGCCGTTTTCAGCATTATATCAACCATATCCTACATCTTATTCTTCAATAATAATTTTATAATTTCCATTGAAGAATAGGGGAATCATATCAGATGAGGTAGGCAAATCGTAGGTAAAAAAGGCAGGGACATCGTGGAGACTTGGGTTCTAACCAGTTCGACTATTACTGGAGATCACAACAATCGGAGGGTTTTCCTCACCTCTATCCCCAACCAATATTGGTTTGATTGATTTTTTTTCTGTTTTCCTTCTTACTTCACTTACATTGATTTTACAACCCTCTATGGATGGAGTAGAATGAAATTCAATGATGAGTTATTATTCACTGGATTCATACGTAATTCGGATTGATGTTTGAAGAAAATATCGATGACCGGTATATCGAAATATCTATATTTTCCTTGGATATATAGATTCACTAAAACGATACTTTTTAAGAATATCGATAGTATTTGCCGACATTGACATCTCTAGTACTATCTACATTCCATCACGAATATTTCTTGAAAATTTCATCAAAATCATATGGAAGCTGTAAAAATACAGTTTACTACACGGATCAGTGGACACGTCCACACTTGCTCATACCGAAAGGTATTCAGAATGGTTTGAATCTCCGTTTGCGAGTGGGAATTTTGATTCCGTGCAAGAAAGTTTGTCTCCTGAATCTGAAAACATTACTTCCCCTAAAGATAGGTTCATACCACCCACGGACTAGGTTTGGCGATTGGGGACGTCAAGGGGCAAGACCAACCCCTCCTTCAAGACCTGGCGGTCGTGCGGGTACTGTATACCCACTTCGCCGTCTCGTACCAATTAGGTAGGTACTGGTGCTTGGCGTCCTCTCTTGGTTCTCGCTGGGGTGGAAACTCAGATTATCAAGAGCAAATGGTTCCAACTTTTATTGATCTACTTTAGTCGTTCAATTGATGAAACACGAACTAACCTGTTAAACAAACAGGAATGAAAACAAAACTTTAGATAGGGATCAGACGTTTGGGCTAACTTGCCTTCTGTCAAAGAATGGACCCTGGGCAGAGTTATGAAACGGTAAGGAGAGCGTTGTATGAAGTGAAGTTGATTGAAAGGAAGATGGGAAAACACGTTCATCTGGCGATCAACTTTCAAGTTGATTATAGTACTCTTAGGATAGTCGATAGAGTAAGTTTCGTGCATGGATTATGGAATTCCCGATTCTAAGTTGCATAACTTAGAGAAATTAAAGCTCCCCTAGTTTCCATATTCAACAGTCGGGGTTGGTATCATTCGGTTTGGAAAAGTTTATTCAACAGATGGCAAATCTTTTATTGTTACTCAGTCTTGCCAATACGGGGGAAACTTGAGGAAAATAAAAATATCTCAATACTTGTTATCATTCTAGCCTTACGGTTCTGCGGTATGTCATCCCCAAGCTTAAACAGTGTTATTTCTTAGTGAATGAGATAAAACTACCAAGTTTTGTGAAGCACGTTTACGGTAGATTTTGTTTTGGGGTTTGATTTTGAAGTAAAACCATTGAAACTGGATGAGAAATGTGAGAGAAAGGGGACAAGTTGTGGCTAACTCAAGTAGTAGAATTGGCCTTATTAGGAACAAAGTGGCTTTTTTGCGGTCTTACTTGCATATTGGTTTCCAGCTTTGCGAAATTTAATTGTATTCTTATGAAGTACTTAATCAGCACTAAAATGGTTAATTGTTACTGAAATGATTTTTTTTTAATTAGGGATGATTTATTCTGAATTTAATTGATTGCCTGGTACATTATTATAGATGGTTATATCGGTATCATCATGAATGACCCTATTGTGGTCCATGAGTAGGGTGTGTGGCCTTATCAAGTTTTCAAACTTTTTCCAAAAATCAGATAACATTTTTTTTGCCAGTTTAAGATGGTGCCCAAAAATGTCAAGGTGGTAGGAAAAATAGTTAGGGTTGCATAGGGTCCTCAAACCTCAAGGTGGAATTTTTTCGTGCACCTAACTCAGTTTTTTAGTTGAATGCGAAAGAACCAATAAACGGAAAACCGGTTATTTCAGATAAGTAACGTTCTTAGATAATTAACGATGCTAAAGGTGTAATTTGTCCCATTTCCCTCCTGAACACATTGATTTCCAAATCAAGAGATAAAGCTATTTGAAAAAAAAATTGAATCCATATCGAATTGATTCCTTTCTCCATTAAATGTTGGAGGCTGCGGACACAATGACGGTCAGCTTATATTATGATGTGCTTTCTGCCACTCTTCGTCCAGAGGAGAGAATTGGCGTTCCAGGCGAACATTTTCATTTCTCAAGGGAGAGAAATGAACGAAACAAATAGTAGGCCGACCCGATTCCATTGAATTAATTTCGCCCACGTATCTACGAGTTTGGGTTATGAAACGCAATTTCAAGGGTCTCAACGCTGGATGAATATTACTTATACAAGGTAGTTTCATATAATTTCTGAATCCTAATTGTTCTGTCGTAATCTAAAATGCCGGTGATGTTATTTGTTAGAAACGGCACTCAGAGCTCTTAGTACTTATTCCAATTCTCTCAAGTAATAAACAGTCCTTCACTGGAGTGCTCAGTTAGTCTGGCTTTTGCCGAGCGAGCACTTCAGATTTTACGGTGTTTCATTCACTGTCTGATTTCAGGTTCTCCTCGAATTAATTCTGCTATAATAGGATGAAGGCTAGATTCAACTCGTTCAACTCCTCGACCTGTCTACTATTATATTACAGCTGCCCATCATCAATTGATGAATAATTGATTAAGCAAGAATTAGTTTTACCGTACGATCAAGATCTCAAGTATCTATCTTACGACGTGTCGGCAAAGTAGAAACTATCGTTAGCCATAGCGATGAAGCTACAGCTCGCATTCCTCGTAGAGATTTAGTTTGACTCCTAGATTTACAATACAGATGTACGTCTGGCTGATTCATATTTCTAGACTAAAAATTGGTCTAGAAATATGAATCAGTTAGACGTTATAACTATCATAACCGTTTCTGCCAAGGGGATTCTCATTCGATTCATTCTATCCTTCGGATGGATTGATTGCCATGGAAGCGATAAGCGTGATGTCCAGCAGTATGAACTAATTTTCGTCATGAAGGGTTTTTTACAGAGTTCAAGCCCACAACTGTCAGCATAAGGGAAGTGACTTAACGCTAGGGTTGGCAATCAATTTTAAGTTTTCACAAATAATCTATGTTTGACCATCAATTTTTGATTTTTTACAATCGATTTTCATGGGTCGATTTACGTCGACAATTGATCGATTTTTTGAGAGGTTAAATCGATTTTTATTCATTTGGACATAATATCTATAATATCTATATTATAGATATTTTTGAAAAGAACGCCTTTTTTTATCTCCAGAGGAGTATTATTCCTAAATTTCGAATAATCCGACGATTCTTAGAGCATTTTGGTTTCTACTAATAATTTCACGGTAGTTATGGGAAATCTGGAACGGTTTGAGCTGGAAGGATTGCATCTCTGATTTTTCTGAAATTCATTAATATTTTGTACAATAATACTCTTGAACACTTAAAAATTTCGAATCATGCGGACGAGTTTCCGAGAAGTTATAGGTGTTTCAAATATATCTCAATCGCTGTCCCATTTCAAGTGACATATTTGATCAGCAAATTATAATTATTCATGTGTAATTTATTCCTTACTCAGGCCTGGGTAAATTTGTTTCGTATCTACATATTCAGTTATAATTCATAGTTATTGAGTTTCATATTTTTTAATTGGGCTTGCCCGTAATTTTGATAAATAAATTAATCACTGTTCGTTGAATGAGCTAAATCATTCTGTGGACAGGAACCCCGAATATACCTACTACCCGTAAAAAAAAGTGGCCTTACCTTAAATACATATGCGAGTAAGTTGTGAACACCGAAAAATCATTACTTATTAAAACGCTGCAAATTCTTTCACTGGGGTTTATTATTCAATTGGCTGTCGTTCATAATTTGAATTTCTACTAAGCTTTGGAGTGTGCGCGTTTCAAGGATAGAGCGATTATTGAATTTCAGGAGATATGCATGGAGCACGTAAATCTGTTCTCAACCAAAATACCTATTTGGATTGATCAGTTGATCATATTTGTGTGCCTCCTGGGGGGTTAGAATTTGTTTTTCCCAGAGCGATTACAATGGTTTATTATTGAATAATAAACCAAAATTAATCGATGGAAATCCCACTAATGGAACTTGTTCCAGCTATTTGAGGATAACGACATGAAACGATCTATCCGAAATCAAAATTTGATTGTCTACATTTATCTACATTTGATGGTCTACATTGAAGCTGCCTAGACAATGGCCAGAATGCGATAGATAACGCAATTGCTTTTACGGGTAATTTGAAGCCTTCAAGGCTGCGGTGGATAGACCTTCGATTATGGGTGGAGCCCCCGTTTGCATATAAATAGGCCTACAAATTCCTACCCCTACCTTCCGCTCTGACGTCAAACTTCCACAAATTGGTTTTCATTAATAAAGCAAACGCATTTTTCAATATCAAAACTTAGACATCGTCTGGTGTAATATTTTCCCTGGGGAGTTGTGGTACAGTACATACAATATTGAAACCACTACATATTCTTATCACGGGAAAGGAGACACAATCATTGTGCCTCATGAGGCGTGTGACATTGCCAGAACATTAATTATCCTTTGATATTTTAAAGAGTAGATAATTTCTTCAGAATTATACGTGTGTGGTAATAAGTAGAGGAACAAATTCATAGCTGCAAAAATAATGTTGAATTTAAAATTCATAGCTGTACAAATGATTGAAGATACTATTAGACCAAACATTTTTTGCACCCCGGAGCAGTTTATACAAACGAACAACTATACAAAGTGTACATCTGCTGTTGGGTTATTCCACAGTTAGGTACTGTCGTGTGTCCAAAAGTGACGTGGACTATTATTGAACAGTAACAATAATTGCTTGAATCTCATCTTTGACGATTTTGCAGTACATTTACGTGTTCTTAAGTATTTAACTAAGAGAAAATTAAACTCCTTGTTTTGAAGTTTCTCCTTGAAATTTAGGATTTCCTTGAGAAGGGGATCAACTTATTCATTCTCCCAATTCACTGGTTACTTTCCTCACAAACCCTGGACCGCTCCAACTTCTCAAGTAGAACTCCATCATTAGCAATTTGCAATACCATCTATAGCTTCTAACGTGCACTGAAACATCAGGCTGAACAAGCAGGCACTCATCTGTATATTTTCACCATTGAGCTGAATATTTGACCAAAAAGCTGGAAATGATCAGGAATCGATGCAGGCATTCATCAAGTTGCGACAAGTTATTTTGAAAATCAACGGCAATATCGCTACTTCAAGTTTATCATAATTATACGCCTGTTAATCGATGATCCCACTAACAGGGCTGCAATTATTTGGAATTCTAATTATATGAATTTAGGTTTGTTTACAGTTTATATTTTACGCACCGACGAAACGACGAAAGCACCACCAAGTATTCATTTTTTGTCAATTCAACGTTCAATTATTGTTTGAGGATGTCCAATGAAGTTTTACTTTCTCTTCTCCAAACCCCAATAACCCCTAGATTAGGTGCCCAACAGAAAGCGAATCAAATCGCATCTGAACGTTGTTTATTTTAACATTCGTCCTACTTCACTGATAACAAGAATAATCCATTAACTAACGGGGCTGTTTTAAATTCACGCAAGCTAGCTCACTAAAATGCCACTGAAAAGCGCAAAACCATTGGTCCCAGAATCAACAGGTATTCCAAGAATGTCCACTTTTACCTTAAAATTGTTTCAATAATACTTTGAATATGAAAACATATTTCCTGTCCCAGTAAACCGAGTTATCGGAGTACCAATGATTCGTTCGAAATAGGTTCTTAATCAAATCCCACCTTAATTAGGTTCTGTTCTTAATTAGATTACCTATATAATGGATTTCAACTTGAATACAAAGTCAGCTCCGTTTAATCATTAAGGTGCGCTACACTAGCGCTTTATTGGCGCTTATTCCGCTGACCGGTGAGCAGAGCAACACTACATTTGGCTATGTGTATGCGAAGCGGCTGTCATCGAACCATGCATAAATTAGTTGTTGACAGTCAATGTACAGATTAATCCACACCGCTAGCAAATTGAAGTGCCATTTAAGGGTTGTCAAAGTTTTGTAAAATAAAAACCTCAAAAAACATGCTAAACTTGTTTTGTGAACTTTCCATGGATCAATTAATAATCAATCGCATGAATTAGTCTACTCCTTCATGAGATTCCGCTATACGTTATGTTTTTCGCTTAAACATCTCAGCAACTATGAGAAATAATTATGCTCATCCTCTAGAGATTTGGTCAAACTTGTTTTTTTTTTCGTTTTTCTTCTTCTTCTTTTTCAAGTTGAACGAGAAAACAGCGATGAACTAAACTCACACTGGATCAGAGAGTGATACCTCTTAATGCCGGACACCAATATTTCCTGATGACAAATACCTCAAGAAATACCTGGAGTGCCGGTGACATGAGAGTGATGGGAGTGGGGAGGGGTTTACATTGAAAACTGAACTAATTTTTAACATCCTTTCATCAACGAACTTTAGTCAAAGTAAAAGACCTCATTTCTACTTGAGCTACTAAAAGGTAGAGCCATAAGCTACTTGATTTGCCGAAAAATTGCTCCCTCCGAGCCACCTCCTCCTCCGGTTACAAGTTTTCTTTTACCATCGAGGAACAAGATGTTTTCTCAAGAAAAATGAGATACCCCCAGCAACGTCCCCAGCTTCCCGAGGCCCTTCTGCTTTCGCAAGCTGGAAATTAAATTGAGAAATTATCTTCCATCACTTCATCCCACTCAACTCTTCCTCCTGCAGACTTTATTTTCCTATACGAAAATATAGCTCTTGAAAGAACATTGAAGAAAAGCAAAGAAACAGTCAATTTACGAGGTCTACGAGAATAATTGTAAAGAACCCTTCCCAATTTAATTTACGTAATAGTCATTCTCAATGCTCTGTCATGAATAATTAAGGGGATAACCGGGCATTGCATATGGGTCAGTCCACCTGACTGATTGCTTGAGTATGTTTGCGTACTTGGATACTTGAATTTTTTAGGGAACGTTTAAGCTTAAGGTAAAGGTTAAGCTCTAGAGGCCTCCCATGTGTTTAATCACTCACAAATTGACAAGCAGGTCTCCACGTACTACAAATAAAATCCACCAAGCATAAGTTTTTACGTCCAGGACCATTATCTCTCTCAAAGTTGGAGGGCATTCGGGAGGTGACTTAGTGGCCAACCCTTATCAATTTTAACACGATCGTATTGACAGTAGCTTGTTTTGGTGTGCGAATGTGAAATCCTTGTCACAAGCCCAATGTCTACAGTTTTCACTAAATTTTGACGAAAATTCAGGGAGTGCGCGTTTACGGCTGTAGTTGGTCCCCTAGGTGACTCACATTTCAATACTCAAGTCTGCGCATTCGCAAACGTATGATCCACTAGCCATTTACTGTCTGGTTGGGTGGTGGAAATTAACTCTTCGTTCAACAACCGTTTCTGTTAAATTTCAAGACGGAATTTTGAATCATTATACCTAATTATCTGACTTTTTTACTTGACAAATTGTTAATTGATGTTGGGGTGACGAAGGTTATCGAAATGTAATTGTAGCTCCCCCGGCTCATAACTCTCTCGGATCTTTCAATAAGCTTTTGGTTTATTATTTTTAATAATAAACCTTTGTGATAGTATAACAAACATTTATTTTTTTCAACCCTATCCCCCTCCTGCCTTCTGAAATTTTGTCATTATTCGTTTGAAGGTATGTAGATTCCCGATCTCAAGTATCCGCTCGCCCGACGGAAGTGAAAGGGCTTAGAATTAATGTAAAAAATCTTGCATTCGTACATGAACTCAATTTGGAGTTTACTTGGGCCTGTCTTCCAGGCAGATCGCGTTACATGAATAGAGGATATGGGCCGAAACGTGGTTTTTCGAAGTTTTTACGGGGATAAAAAAGTGGAGTATCATTCCCTAGCAATTTTGGATGAAAAATCGACTGGAAAAGGTTCGGATCCATGGAAATTCGGCCAAAGCAAATGATCGCTATTTTTGAACGTAAAATTGACCACTTATACATCACAATGACAGGGGCAAACATCGTTATTCGAAAAGTAATTAACCCATGTGTTAGAGTATGCATCGTTTTTAGGATAATATTGTCCTGACACGTCTGCATTTATTATGTCAAATATCTGGTGCAAAGCTTGAAATATAAGCGAATATTCAATATCCTACCCAACAGCATGAACGTGAAGGGTCCCAAGGAGAGAGTGTCAATCTTACGAATTATTGTGAACACATTCCTGACCATTTTAGTTGCTGTGAAGGGTTATATCAACCTTAAGTATCGTTTTCGTACAGTTCTTCTTGATAAAATGAGATTGACGTTTGACTAAATTGGTTATTTCACACTGATTCCAAGTTACTATAGGTAATATTAGAAAATTCATTTTCAGTTTTCTCGGCCGTCTTTTCTTGGTGGTTTTTCTTTACCTGAAGTTCTTTCTATATTTTGGTGGGGCTGGGGAAGTTGATGATCATTGGAGTTGATAATTTACCTACCTAACTGCAAGCTTGGCCTTTACGACATGGTCAATGCAGGTGGCCTCATCCTCGCGACCTTCTTTGGCAGCTGGATAGTCTAATTTGAGTTTAAGCAATGGTATAAATTGCATTGTAGAGGATTGAGTTCACGACTCTGTTCGTCGCATTTTGCGCTTTAATAGTCCACTAATAAGTACCTATCCAGAGTTCCTTTCCATACCTCTTTAATTAGAGTTACAGAGCGCTTACTCTTTCTGTGTTCTACTCAGAGCTGAGGCCAACTTATTGGTTATTCCTTCACCATTGAGATCATCGTGAATGCTATTTTGCTATGTTCTTGTTGCTGAACCCTCAACTTAATGGTGCTTGGTAACATTTATGATTTGTTTTAGAAGTTGGTCCTTCAAATTTTAATGGTGAAGATTCGGTTAAAATGTGTGCAGTCGTTGGAAGTGTGAAGTTCCTTGTGTTAGCCAATAACTGAAGAGGCTATAAAGAGTGGGGCGGGGGAGCTATGGTACTGTTACCTACTTAGTCAAATGTAAAGAAGCGAGTCAATAAATCGGATTACAAAGATCAGTTCCTCTTCGTAAAAACTGCGACCGACAAATTAATATTGATGCTATTGGATCCTTCGTTTTGTTTGATTTCCGAGTAAGTCCTGTTTGTTATGTCTTTTCAGATCGATACGTAAGAACCTGATGTGGACCGCATTGTGGTAAAATGAATTATAGCAGTTTATGAAAGGGACCTGTCGTTTATGAATGGTCTTCTTGGTTAAGCGAGTTTCCTATCTTTTGTAGATTTGTTAGTGTACGCGAATCAGAGAAATACTAAAACACGTACAAAACAGCCTCTGTTGGTCGGAGTATTTCAAAGGCCAATTTGTTAATGATCAGTTAATTTAAATTATTTTATTTTCAATAGTTCATTATCAGTGATCAAATTATTATTGCTATTATTATTTCTTTAATTTGTCTCATCATTTTTCTATTAATTGATCTTTCGAATGTTCAGTGTAGGTCCACAAACAAAAATTCTGTCACTGTGGGTGTGACCTCATAGGTTCCTAGTAGTGGTAATGTGAATACATATATTTACATATCTTTGGAATGTTTTAAATTAAGTCAATAGTTTCTGAATTTGAAAAGAAGTAGAAATTACTCAGTTTGTTGACAATATTCACGAGACATGTGCCCAAAGACATGAACCCTTTCAACTTTGTAGGTAGTTTGCGAGCACTAATTCTACTGTAACGGCACCATCACGATGCCACATGTATGCTATTGATCTGTCCCTCCCTCACTACCCACCTAATTTGTCCAATATCGGACTACTAGGAAGAAAGCAAATGATGCTTGATGGATTTTATTTTTGCACATGCGAAGAGCGGTTTGTGAACACTGAAAGTCTTGGAGAACCAACTGCGGCCTAATTCGCACATTCATTGTCATTTTCATCAAAATGAGAAAAACTTTTACATGAGAAATTAGGCTTTTTACATGAATTACACGTTTGCGTACGCGCAGCAAATACTGCTGATACGATCATGTTGAATTGATGTTGGATTATTAAACCATTTCTCCTCGACTGCCCTTCCAATTTAAGGGAGACCGAACAACTACAAAAAAAATTCTAGTTTCATAGATTTTTTAGTCTTACGGCATTTTCTAATATCCACTAATTGTATTTGTATTAATTGCATTTTTTACCTATAGGGAAGATATGTAACGATTTAATTGTCTTTAGGAAGATAAGAAAGGAAAGGTTCGTGTAGACTGGGCCCCTTTTTTCCCTAAAGCGGAAACATTCATGAGGGAAGTGTGGACATCATCTCAAGGGGATTGATTCAAAGCGTGTGGACATGCGGTCAAGCTGAGATGGCAAGCACTCTCCTGCTAGTGACCTGAGTGAAACAATTTGTTAAATTGCAGTGGCAACTTCATGTCGTCCTTGGGCCAAAGGAGACTCCAACACCAAGGAAATACTCCTTCATCAGCCTGCTGAAGGGTTGGACTGAGTATTGGATGTTTCTTTGGAGATGTGGAAATGGAAGGGACCGGTTTTTGTTTGAAGAAAAAATTTCTAGTTCGATCATTGCCTCGATTTGTGCATTTCCTTCTGAAATTGGCCGTACTCAACGAATTGTTTTCGCAGCAGAATCCATTGTTTGACCTAAAAAGGCTGTTTATTCTTCTTTCACGTTTGGTCTTGATAATTAGTGCAACCACAAGTGCCACCAGAGAGATATTCAGCTTTGATGAAACCATCGTGATGGTCGGCATGAGATTGAAGGAAGCGAGTGCTTGTAAATAGACTCGACGCTACTACGCCTTCAACTCAACGAGAGCGAAACTTTCGGAAACTTACTCTGACTCTCGCAGGGCTTGTGGTGTCAACTCAGCTGACACTGCTATACCCAATTAGAGTCGTACTAATTATGCCTGTGTATACCGACCTCTTATTTGAGAGTAATTTCATAAGAAGGGATATAACGACCAATTAAGTAGCATAACGTTAAAATATCAAAAAATATTGAATTTCATTGAGAATGTTTCATTTCGTAATTTGAACTGTGCTGTTGATTAATCGACATGTTCTCGATTACTCTAACATGGTGTAAATAAGATTGGGTGATATTTTCTAATATTCTTCAATTCTTCAGTCTAAATTCCTGAAAGCGTTTGCTGTTTTAGAAAAATACTTACCTAAGTGAAAAATGTATATATTTTTCCCCCCTTTCTTCAACACTTTGAGAAAGTCCCCTCTCGTTACTCCGTATAATCGTGATATTGAATCAAAATGCCCACACAAATATCAGGATTCGTCCGGAAGAAACTTTCTTCGTGTATATGGCATGTTAAGTAGTGTAGAGTTTTCGATGGAACTCGGTTCTTCTAAGATAAATTTAGAAAGCCATTCCTTGAATTCAGCTTTATCATTTACTCGACTGAAAACCCCAAACCTGGTGCCTACTGTTGCTCCCTTCACCTAAGAACGAACTTCTAATTTCTCCACCCATGACACAGGCATGATTAGCTTCTTTTTTTATATGGCCCTCAGTATGTTGCTGTTGTAAATCGGCTGCCTAAAGAAAACGTACTGGGAAAGTCAAACAATATTCGAAAAAAACTATTGCACTGAAACTATATTTAGTTGGGTTACCAATTCTTGGGCACAGGTGAACATTATGATGCACTATGATACTTCTTATTCATTTAAAAAAAAAAACAGTACAGTTTCCATTGCAAACTTCTCAAATGTGCTCCTTCTTGACCAGGGCAACTCGTAGACAGTTAGGTCTGTACGATAATGATTTCGTTAACATCTGCTTTATCTAAATTAGGTAGGTAAGGATTTTGACCCATGATTATGCCAAGTGCTGTCAAGATATCTAACTACATTAGTAGTACTAAATTCAACTCATTTTTACATACAATGTATAATATTCGACAAATTTAATTGGGTTGCATGGTCAAAGCTTGAAGCTATCGGGGGATGTTGATGGTTTTCAAACTGCGAATCCTTTCCGCTGATAATTCTCCGGGAAGTGTCCGACCTCTTTTCGCCATCGTGGGCAAGATGAAACGGCCTTTAGATTTTCCTAGTCTTCTTGACAAGAAGTCAACAGTCCAATGTCAGCTGTGGTATGTTCTTCCTGAAGTACCTGAAGTCAGGTAAGTGGAGAGACAATCCGGGCCCAGGGGTAACATTTGGACAACTCCTCCATCCCGCCCCCCAAAAAAAAAACCAAGCGTCTACGAACTACTGCAACCACAAACCTTCCGCATTAAATTATAAGCCATTTCAAGAGAGAGGAAAATTAAGGGAGGACTATCGATCGTGGAAAATTAAGAATGATCCTATTTTGCCTCTCCTCCGCCCTTTTTTCAGAAAAAAAAATTCTCAAGAAAATCCAGGCCCCCTTAGGAAGGCCGGGCCCCTGGGGCATTTCAGATACGAACATTAAAATGTGGAGCAACTATGAAACCGGAGATATTGCAGATGAAGAGAAACTTGGTTTGGTATAATCTAAAGGAAACATTCTCTCCAATTTTGATGACTCGTTGTCTCCCGTATGTACAAAAGATAAGGAAGAAATGTTAAGTTGCAACATGTAAAGTAAATAACTTGAAGGAATATTAGTTTATATGTGTACTCCAAGTAGAAAAGAGACCCTTTTAAAACATGACTTAGCAGAATCAAAGAAAAGAGGATTGGTTACTATAAGTGGATATCCAAAGCTTTATAGAACTGCTGCCTGTAACATATTTGTACATGTTCCAAAAAAACCTCATGTTGAACTAAACCTCAAACCTTACAAAGGAACTTCAAACCCTCTGGTAGCTTTTTTCCTGACTGGGCTAACACATAAATGTTTGCTTCCAAATAAAATAAACTTGTTACCTTTTTGTCAACGATGTTCGTTAATTTAGAACTCAGAAGAATTCCCAGCCACTAAGGGAAAAATCCCATACTGCTCCATGTTAGAGAGGCCTGACTAAAAAGAGAATCTGTTCATTTTCCATCTATAGTTAAAATGTATAAAAACCGGTGCGCGTTTAAAAAAAAATCGAAACACGCTTACTGCGGTTAATTTAATGGCAATTTTCAAAGCCAAGAAGGATGTTATAGAATGAGAACGAGGTAAATGAGGACTCCCTACTTTTTTCTTCCGCCTTAGTAAATACTACGTGTTAGGAAAATTTCATGATTCTACTTGAAATTGTAGCCAGCTGAAAAACTCGGCTTCACAACATTAACTTGTTAAAGAAGCGAGTTTGGGCGTATTTCGTTCAAAGCTACGGCGGAGGTGGAAATATTTGAATGTGAATCGGTAAAATTGAATGTTTTAAATAACACGATTTGGCCCCCATAAAACAACATTTACTTGGTTTCGGACTAGTTCCAAGTGTTTTATTGTGGAAACGAATCGAAGTAGGTGGATATTAAGCAAAAAGCCAATAAATATATAAAGCTGCCACAACTGTTGTGTAAGTTCTGTTAAACAGTTACTGTAAGAGTCTCCAGTATTGAATCGGAGTTTTTAAATTATTAAAAATGAATATTAGTAGGTCAGTAAGGCTAAATATCGTAGTTGAAGAAAAACCTACCAGCAGACGAGAGTTTGAAACCTCTGAAACCGCGGGGTTACAAATTAATCCATGAAAAGAACCATTCGTTCGTGAAATGTGATTTAAAGTTTGTTTTGACGGACAGCTGTCATCCACTGATTTCCAATATGTGACGAATTGAAAGAATTATATTTCCATCCTCCAACACATGATGTGTTAAAAGCTATCCTCATTCTTTGGGAAGGGAAAAACTCAACCGCTCTGATCAATGTAGCCCTCTACACCCAACAAATTTTATCCGGTGTTGAAACGGATAGAGGCTAACGATCACGACTAAGAATTTCCATTTAGTAAACAATAGACTGAATACAAAAACATCAATAAATATCCTCTTCATGGTAGGGACCAGTGTAGCAGTTTTGAATCGTTAGCGTGCTCAGTGCCGCAAAGCGTAGCAATCTATTCTAAATCAAGTGGCGGATAAAAAAAAATGTGCTTAGTTGGCCATGAATTACCAGCAGCTAGATGCTCAAATGAGTCGGAAACATGTGACCCTAGTGCGATCAGTAAATTCTTCATTAAAACAACGGGAGTTATTACTGTTCCATGTCCGTGGGCGAATTATGATTTCAGCGGGGAACAAACTTAATCACTCGCTACGAAACCCATTCCACACACATTCTACGAAACCAGAAGTTTCATAATCCATAATGATTCAACGAAATAATTAAAATATAGTTCATATTTGTTAATAATTGTTCTCTAACTTTTGACATCGTTATAACGTTATAACTCCTTAATTTTGTGGACATATACAACATTCCCCATTTTACTTCTATTTTCTTCTATGCAACTGGGAGTCGGGAGGTACCTTACGAGTTACGATGGTTGAAGGTGTGCAAGTTTTGTAATGTGGGTCGGAACAATGTTTTCTATTTACAGTGGGCCTAATTTGTTATCAATATGTACTGCCAGTTTTGAATTAGTGAATGGACAGCAAATTATCGGCTGTTCAAGTTATTGAAGAAAATCAATACTATTTTCAAATTCTACCGGTAAAATGAGAAGATATAAACATCAATGTTAATATTAAGGGTGACTCGTTATATCCGTGAAGATAAATGTCCGTAAGTGTCATTTTCACTTATTTAGTGTCACTATATTTTAATATTTTAGTTTAGTAAAACCTTCTTGGTCAACCAAGAACAATGTTCAGCCCATTCCCACTCCATTAAAGCAGAAATTGGAGGTTTTCTCCAAAACGATAGGTCTACATTTTGTGATAAATGGGTCAGAAGAGATCCTTCGGCATCACCTTTGATCAGACCCAAAGGGTTAAATCGAAGTGTTGAAGAATCCGCATTTCGAAAATTTTTGTGAAAAAGTAATTTGGTATATTATTTTTAATAGTTAAATTTCGCAATCGACCGAACACAAACATTTAATCTCCTCAAAATTCGGTGGTTTACAAGTCAAGGGATACTCTGTGCTTTTACTACTTAATGCATAGAAATCACAAATCAAATTTTTATAAATCCGTCCGTAAGCCGTACGCCGCCCAGCCGCCTGGCCTATACACCGAAACTACTGAACCAAAGTTGATGAAGCAGGTGAATAATCACATTGGGTCCACTAAGAACTGAGTTCTACGCAGCACTTTATGTCTGTCTTATAGAGAGAAATCAAAGAGTAGAAATACAAGAATAAGAGTATCAAAAACCTCTGGAATAACATTTTTGTTTTTGATGAATATCCTTTCATGTTCCCCGACAGATATCCCTTAATATAAATCGACTGAGCCCGTTCGGACTGCTTTCCGTTCAACCGCTCGCTCTCCCCAAATTCTAGAGCTTTGAAAGAAAGAAATCACGTAGACACAAATGTGAATGTGAAGGCCTTTGAATCAAGTAAAGATTGCCAAGTAATATGTCTCGAGCAAATCAACTGATAACTTTCAGTGTAAAATCCTTTTTGCTGAACAACTGCTGCTACATATGCGGTCGTGAAGCGTGGGTAGGTGTTTTATTTTATACTGTTAAATGTCAGTTGTTCTATTCCTGGGGTACCATGTCTTGTCGATATGCTATGTATTGTGGACTGCATCTAGTAGCAATGTACGAAGAAAGGCAATCTGGTACAGAAACAATAAATGTTCTTGTTATAATTAGCAGCGTTTTTCAGTCAGTTATATTATATAATAAAAAATAATTTAATAGTTCAACTATAATAATTTATAGTTATTCGGAAGATTTTATTAGTTTTTCGTTAACAGTGCACACTGCCGACTTGAACTGGGAATGCTCCCCATCATATTCTACAACTCATTTCCGAACAAAAATGCCTCCTAGCAATTTTTTGCCAGAGGCCTCGTTACCGAGTTATTCGCGAATAAAGATTTTTTTCGTCTTTTCGATCTTATGTCATTAAAACTTTCATAACTCCCTCAATTTTGGACATAGCTCAACTTTGATGACACCGTTGGAAAAAACGTTAAATTTTCTATCTTTTTTATGTCAGAAAAAATGTTTTTAATTGCATTGAAGATTTACGATTGCTGCGCTAAATGGCAGTTTTGTCAAAATCTTGAAATCGCCTATTTTCATCTCGCCTAGAAACCCAATGAATGCTTGACGCAGAACTGTGCAGGACTGGTAAAACATGCGCCGAAATGTCAACTTTCCAACAGTGTAGTCGTTTTGGTTTTTAAAAATATTTTTTAGTTAAGGAAATGGTGTTTAACTGCTGAAAAACGTGTGTTTTCTGTTAAAATTGGTTGGAGGCGGGAAGTACGTAACTTTTCTCGCTGAATTGAATAGTAACAACGCCAGACCGCTCAAGTGATGATTTAAGTTTGTTTTGTCGGATGTATAAACTCGCTCGTTTGTGAACAACGTCTGTGATATAGCTACTCAACTGAGAGCAACTCATCGCAATCAATCGTAAATGAACACAAACAATAGCCGTCTCTCGGCTGTTCACAAACGAACGTTTTCATTCATTGAATTCATTTTCATTTTTGATTTTCAAATAATTATTTTTTGGTATTTATCTTAACAATCTTTTTTAAACTTCAACTCTTAATATGAACTCGATTTAAACCCCAATATCTTATCATTGTCCTACAACTGGAAACATGTTCGAGTCAACAAATATTTTAAAAAAAAAACTGAATTTGGTCAGAAACAACAAATTATCAACATTGCAACCCCCAATGCCACGGCCCAAATCAGATTGGGGTTATAACACACGGCGCACAAAGCAACCCCTCCTTCAAGACCGGGGGGTCGTGCGGGTCATTGCATATCCTCGCTCCTGATCAAGACAACGCCTCCTCCGTAGCGTTACTCTGGCCTCTCTTCATTACGAATAAATCTTTCGCCTTTATTTTATTTATTTATTTTTTTTCAAACATAAGGTCTTTTATAGTTATACAGGGTGTCCCTGGAGTTATGCACAATCCGACTCCTACGTGTTCTACAACTCATTTCCGAACAAAAATATCTCTAGGCAATTTTTCGCTCATCGCAATCACTCGTAAATGAACACTAACAATAGCCGTCTCTCGGCTCTTCGATTATCTTGACTTTGACCGGACAGCTTAGAAATGATGAAACGCTGTTCACAAACGAACGGGTTTATGCATCCGACGAAACTAACTTGAATCGTCACTTGAGAGTTCTGGCGTTGTCTCCATTCGATTCAGCGAGATAAGTAACGTACCTCCAACCTTATTTCGTCCAACGCACGTTTTTCTGCAGTTAAACACCATTTTTTCAACCAAAAATATTTTTTAAAACCAAAATGACTACACCGTTGGAAAGCTGACATTTTGGGACACGTTTTACCTGGCCTGCACAGTTCTTCGTCAAGCATTCATGGGGTTTCTAGGCGAGATGAAAAATAGGCGATTTCAAGATTTTGACAAAACTGCCATTTCGCGCAGCAATCGTAAATCTTCAATACAATTAAAAAATGTTTTCTGACATAAAAAAGATAGAAAAAACGTCCTTTCCAACGGTGTCATTAAATTTGAGCTATCTCCAAAATTGAGGGAGTTGTGAAAGTTTTAATGACATAAGATCGAAAAGACGAAAAAAAATCTTAATTCGCGAATTACTCGGAAACGAGGTCTCTGGCAAAAAATTGCTACGAGGCATTTTTGTTTGGAAATGAGTTGTAGAACACGTAGAAGTCGGATTGTGCATAACTCCTCGGACACCCTGTATAATTCCTATATATTATAATGCATAACAGTGTAGTTCAGTTTTCAAGGACTCACTGATTGGTGATACGTAGGTAGGTGTTTCAGTTAATTTTTTTGGAAGGTTGGCCCCACGTTTTGGTATTTTTATTGTATAACTTTAAATTGATTTGTATCTATTTAAGGGTCATTGGCTGCATGGAAGGGCAATGTAATATAGAAATGATAAACCTTTGCGTATAATTTGTAGTTTCAGTAATTGGGTTTTCTTAAATATGTCGCGACTAGTGGTTGGTGTTATCCAGGATGAAGTAAAATATCAAGTTAGTACATTTGACGGAGAGTCGGATATAACAAGAATATTAGGAATAGAAGACGAAAGTGAAGGGAATACAAATGGAGAAAATCAGCCGACAGGCAAAGGAGGAAGGACGTGGTCAGAAGATGAAGAGAAAGGTGGAATGTATGCCAAAGAAGGATGAGAAAGGGAAGGAGGGGTAAACAGTTAGGAATCACCGAAAAGAAATACTTCCCTACCTGAGCCGGAATTTGCATGGAGATTGAAGACTCAGCTCTACTGTCAAGGGTATTTGTATAAGCTGGGGCGTGTGTAGAATTCAGGTAATGCTCTTACGGCGGGCGATTGTTGGATCGAGGGACTGAGGTATTAGGAAGAAAGTGGAACTGTTGAAACCAAAAGGCGTCGGGCAGAAGAAAGACCCTCATTCGGTTCAGGGCACACGAAACTGATTCCCAAGAGATTGAAAAATTCACGATTCGATAGTTTCACCTAGTTCTCTCTTATCTAATTCTTGGTATAGTGTCTTTTGGTATAATTGTCTTTTAACAATTTGAAAATTTGGACATACGACCAAAGTGCCGCCAACCATCCATAGAATGATAACTTCACCACTTTTTTTTGTTTTCTTCTTGGAATGTTTACCACTTCTTCTCGAAAACCAATTATAAATCGCTGAAATTATTAACCACAGTTTAATAATTTCCACCTAACCCGTATCAGTGCAATCACGTCTATACAACCTAATCCAATTCAATCACGTATCCTTTCCATGTTTGGAAATTAATATGGATTGAATCCATTGCGTTTTGATGAGAAGTTACTGAATGTTAATCTCTTCTTTCCTTATTGCACCTCCATCAAGCACTAATCACTCTAAGCGGTGTTTCCAGGTATTTCAATAACGAATGAGTATTAAACCGTCAGTAGAAGCACGTGTACACAGCTAGTATAGAATAAATTATAAGGCACAATTCAAAAGCTCTTTGACCAATTCGAATCGTCTTACCGGCATGATACATACCATTACAGTATGATATGTTTACAATATTACTATAGAACATATCGTTGAATGTTGTATCATGTACATAGCTTACCACGCTTTATTTAAAATTAATGGGTGTACTTATAGTTAAGTACATTCGAGGGGGTTTTATTAATTAGGTTTAGTTTAATGCTGATCACCAAAATAAATCTTAGTTTTCGGTTATGCCGTCTTGCAGAGGAGACCTGCTCTATCAGTAAGAAGTAGAATATATGTAATAGATGGCGTATTACGTATTTATATGAGTTGGATGGAACGAAGCTCACAAGTTTTTTTTTTTTTTTTTTTTTTTTTTTTTTTTTTTTGGAAAACGAGATGGAGGGAGCTCCACATTTATTAATTATTGTTTCAACATTAGTTTCCCAATACCTTGAATGGTTTTGAAGGAACTAATATGAGATCGATTTAGCCGATGAATGAATTATTTTGAAGCTGTTGTGGGAGTAACACCCATTTTGGCATTTTACACACAAAAAGAAAGATGAACATAAACAGGTAAAGTCAATACACATTTTGAATGAGTATTGTTTTTCTAGTAGTTAAGTGTTTACTTGTGCGGATCTTAGTTAGTAAGCTAAGACCTAAATTATAAATGAGAAACATAAATTGAATCATCTCTCCCAAATCAGAAAATCTTTCTAACGTTTTCCGTCCAGTCCATCGACTGATAGAAGATTCTCTGGTCCGCCCAGTATCTTTCACATAACCTGCCGCTACCCTTTCAGAAAATGGAAAAACTCTCCGCCGAGCTTCCAATCGATGAAGACGAAGTGCAAGGACCCAGTGGTCACGAATCTTCCTTAGATAGAAAAAAGAATTTTCCACCTTTTCCTTCCTCTCACCGGTTTCTTGTCCCAAGAAATGTGATGAGATCGTAATATAATCCAATATTTTACCAACGGGTTTCTATCCTCTCGCGTGGTAAACTTGCAATATCACTTTTTTCTATGACACAATATTTTTTCGCGGCTCTTCTTTTTACCCTCCCGAGATTGTCGCACTACTTTTGTTGGGTTTCCTTTCAACAGCTGCATCTTCCGTCGTTTGTTCGAGAGAATAACTATAACATATCCTATGCCAATTCCAAGTGCTTTTCTAAAAATAGAAAATGCAGATTGATTCGTCCCGTCCTCGTACAACGAAAAAGTTTACTGTGCTCAGTAGGATGAAAATCATCGCGTAGGACACTCAATAAGTCATTCTACACTGATTTTGGATATCATTTACCAAGATTTCTACCTTGCCTTGCAAAGTTCGATAAGAAAAAAGATCCCATTAATTTTCATTTTGAGCAGAACTAAATGACTATTGTAAGTACCACTAGTGGTTATTTTGCTATCCACATTAGGCAGCATGATTTTGGTTTGAGTATTCGGACAGAGTATTTGGTCCGCTATAACTTCATGGAGATATTCTGATGGTTTTTCTGTTGAGCGGGCTGGCGCTCAATTGAACACAATTCGGATTTTTTAGGTGCAGTACCCAACTAATGCATTCAAAACTAATATAATTTCCAATACAGGTTGGGAAAGTGCGAAATTTTACCACCAAAAGAGTTATTTTGGCTCACTAGCGTTCTAGGAGGTTGGTCTTGCCGTTTTCTTCAGTAAAACTCTCTTGCATTTAAGCTTATAAGCGTTCATTAATTCAATCCGAGTAACCACGCCTTGCATTGTTCTCACCTACCTGGTGGAAGTGGTCTATAAATGAAGGGTTCCCAGGATGATCCTAAAGTCTTCCCTCGGTCTCGGTGGACCGCCTAACGAACACAGTGAAATACTTGGACGAAGCCCCGTTGTTTAATATTCAGGGTCTGCCTCTCACCTACTCCGCCAGAACCTCCCATTGCCATTCTATCTTGGACCTTCCTGATAACGTTACAGACATTAATTTATGAATTATTATATAATACAGGCGAGACATGATTCAGAAAACCCTTCAATCATTCCACACGCGTTGCTATAAAATACTACGTTGAAGGTAATTTATCGCGTTCCAACTTTAGAATACTTCATTGACATTTCAACTAGACTGCGGGTTCACAAATAAACTATCTTTAACCTCATTTTTGTCCCGAAAAACGTCTCATTGAAAAATTTAGGGAAAATTCCATCTTTGTAATAGTATTACCGTGAAAAAAAACCATTATAAGCACACATTCATGCTTTCAGACAAAATTTTTCTTATTTTATTTTGAGGTGTTTTCCAGATTTTCACTGAGAAAAATATGCATAAGTGACAACGTCAACTTGCATATCATGTCAAAAATAGAGAAGCCTCCGTAGAATGATGGTACGGAAAAAAAATGAATAATTGATAAGGCTCCGAGGGTCCGAGAGACTTAGGCTCCAGAGGGCCGCGCGATTAAATAGTAAGGTGACTCACCAATTGAATGGTGCCAGTGGCAAAACGACCTAAGTGCCTGAGCAACAAATTTTAAGGAGAGAATAAAATGTGCACAAAATGTGTACCTTAGCAACGATCAGTTGTGACTGAAAATCATACGTAACTAAGCCAGAACTTCACTCCAATAAGAAGTTTTGTCAACAAAACGAACTCGTAACCAAAGGTTCTCTGGGATGTAAGGAGGGGGAAATTGGCAGCGTGGGTGTCTCCTGGTGTCAAATAAATTCACAGCTTTCCAAAAAGTGGTGAACAATTTTTGTGCGATTAAAAAATGGCGTAAATAAATTTCCTTAGCAACGATCGGTTGAAAGTGAAAATCATTGAAAAAATCACTTTTTCCTGTCGCTTTTCGGCGGGGGGTCCCATCGCAAAAACCTTTTCAAGATTAATACAATAAAGATAAAAAAAGATACTCACTCTTGCTGAATATTATTAGCAACCAAGTTTTTCCAACAACTGCATCCACGCCAATGCATCGCATATCCATCATCGTACCTTTATTTGTCACCATGTACAGGCCTAGCTACAGTTTCTATTAGGAGAAAAATGTCAACTATTAGGCGTTATCTACTTTTCATTAATCTCCACAAATGTAATATAGAGCTACAGTTCCTACTGACCTTTTGTTTTTATATCACTCTACTTCGATTAAGCATAAACAATTGTAGACAAAACTCAAATTTTAATTAAAACAAAGTAGTTTATCTAAAATGTAAGCCTCTTCTTAGCCGGGAGGGTCTCTAGAGCCATTGTACCAAGTGTCAAAGGGAGCTTTGCTCTGATTCTGGGGGAAACCATTGTCCTTCAGTCACTAAACTGATTGCCATTATTGAATCTACTGGCAGAATAGTGATTGAGAATTATTACAATAACATGCCGCAGGACAAGGAATCGAACGCTACCACAAGGTCCCGGTCCCTGCTGCCGCCCATTCTACTATCGCAGGGGATAACTAATATTATAAAGTGAAAAGATTTAATTTGTTTATTACGATTCAACTCAAAAACCACTCGGCCGGTTTTCATCTTTAGAATGCCGCCACCTCTGCGAAGGAACAGGCTTAATTACATTTTTCAAAAAATTAAGATTCTACCTAAATGTTACCCAAGGTATCAAAAATTGACTACAAAAGTTTTTATTCAAGGTGAGCACTGAAAACCATTGACAACTTATAAAATAGTACCCTATACATGATTGTCTGCAAAAACATTCCGATGGTATATAAATAACTGTCACAGTTAAACCATGGTCTTCTCCTGATTCTTTTCTGTTCGACGAAGAACTTTAGTCTAGTTTTTAAACATACTTTAGATCTTTCTCAAATAAATTATGGAAGAGGGACGGAAATTTTAAATTTTATTCCATAATGGGGGGGGGGGGGTTGATGGCTGATTTATTCCAGCTATCCCCATAACCACTGAAATTATCAGAAAATCTTCTTCTTTTTATTGTTCCTTTAAGAATTTAGTATAGTTTTTAAAAACACTCATTGTGTGTTTAAAAGTGTGATCGTTTTAAAACCGGACACCGGGAGGTCCGTTTAATGCATGCATAATCTTCCAATATTTCTGTGTGATAATTATGAGTGTGAACACCTACCTACCTACTTTATTTTCCCTAACCCGAGCAGTACAGGGTGACCGATCTACTCTGAGATGTGTTGCATGCATCTAGTCCAGTATTATAAGATTTCCAACTACTTTTAACAACTTTTGTTTAGGTTTTTGTGTGTCGTTTAATATGCATATATGTACCTAAAATAATACTTACGTCAGTAAAAGAACCCTGAAATACAGGCAGCCATATATGCGTATAAGGCCCAAGGCTACTGACATGAAAATTAAGTTTTAATCGCTTTGTACTCTATAGTAAAAATTATATTTGCATTGAAAAATCAAATAATGTACTAGGTGATGTGGTTAGTTGTGAGAACGTGAAAAAGTCGTTCTTCCCTGTTCGATTCGTTAGTTCCTGTTCCCTATGAATCCAATGAATGCAATGTTCCTATGAATGCAAATATTACAGCTGTTGATGACTAATTGTACCTACTCCAAGTTTTTACAACCTCATTCATCGCATTTCGAGGGACATTCAATTAAGACCACAGTTTTTATTATTTTACCGGCAATAGCTTATACAAGCTGAATTAACATTGTAAACTTAGCGTGAGGTCTAAAGCCAAATGTTTTAGACTTAAACTTGACAATTATAAGCGGCTTTCATTAGAGAGACCGAGAGGCCAAGGGGCGTGACCACTACATCTTCTCCGTTATGTACGGATCCCCTGACCCTTGTTTAACTCCTGCTCGGGGGCCAATGCGATTATAATAA
Source organism: Creontiades dilutus (assembly GCA_031894815.1). Lineage (NCBI taxonomy): Eukaryota > Metazoa > Arthropoda > Insecta > Hemiptera > Miridae > Creontiades > Creontiades dilutus. The sequence continues at coordinate 1,064,553 of JAVIWC010000944.1, forward strand.
TCCTGCCAGTACTTATCTGACCTGCTGCTATCTCCCTTCACCTGTAGTAACATCCCGAGTCTCACTATCAGGAACAAAGATGTCTGTGAACATAGAATCTAATTAGATAAAGTAGGAACTAAACCAAGTTATATTGATTAGTTAATTAATATTTGAACTAAGTAAATTATTAATTATAAAATTATTTTATGGTTATTGTAAAGCTTTTTTAGCACCTGTACTGACCGTCATTTGCAAGTCAACTGAGGCAAGCATTTATTCTTCTGCGACCAAAATATATTGACAATTTGTATACGCTTACTGTTTTATTTCAATGGAGTAAGCGTGTTAGAACATAAACTAACATAGTATGGATTAATATTGCTTACAGATGACAGGAGTCTGTTCATTCATAAACGCCAAATAACCCAAACTCTCATTCCTGCCGAGCTGATGATCGGTTTCTAACAGGTTTAATGGCAAATTATTTGTTAAACGTAAGAATATATTTTGTACCCGTCCAAAAACGTATTCTACAGATCCATCAGAATAAGTTAAATAACAAGAATATTCATAGATGCGTGAGGAAGAATCTCGATGGTCATCAAGTTACCTAGGTCATCTGGAAAGAACCCTATTTTCAGACATGGTTTACTGTCTTAATTAATTGAAATACCTATTAAAGAGGGGTATACGTTTATTTTTCCAACTTTTGAATTGGTGGCCGTACAAAAGTGATACCAATTACAGAGACCTATGATACGTCTCTCTACCAGTTGTAACAGGACAACTCGCAGTCACAAGGAATTATGTATCTTTGCTAAGCTGTCGAATTAACATATAACCATTGGTGACCGAGAAAAACATCCGTTTCTCTGCTACCTTAAATGAGGCGTACGCTGTGTAGGTATAGAGATATTGCGGGCATTCTTGTCTTGCGCTTGATGGATTTTATCTTACACGGAGTAAAAAGCGGTATTCTCTCCATATATCGACGAGGAGCCCATTGAACGGGCTTCATTAATTCTGAATTCATGAATTCAGAACATTTTATCCCCCTGAAACGGTTTTGGTATACGAATGTCTTGAGGCAATCTTAGAGATTCCTGAACCATCCATGTACCATCTTTGCGGTTGTTTAAATCAGGAAGGCAATAGCCTATAAACACTGTGTAAAACCACAAAATGTCGATGTAAACAGCCATTCTGATCGACGTTGTAAAAAGAAGATTGTCTGTTGCTACATTTTCTGTATGCTAGAACGTATGCAATGAATGATGAATGAATACGAAACAACTGGCTAAAACAAGTGTGTTGCAGGGCATCGATCCGAACGCATTGCGAATAATAGTTCAGGGAATTTAACTTCCCAACCGAGAAACTCGTGGGGGAAAGCAAAAATAACTCGTTAGGCATAGCCGCAAAAAAGTTTTTAATCGTCACAGGAAAAAGCAATAGTCAGCCACGGTATTTCCATGCTCGTACGAACAGAGCAAAGAAAATAATATACCTCAGTTTCCCTACTAAATTTAAGCTTTGTAACCATTGGCTCATAAAGTATACGCAAGATTTAAAGCTTGCTTATTTAGATAAGTTTTCAAAGACTTCATAATGAAAAGCCTGATTACCCAAAGGTTACAGGTAATCCCAATATACTTGATTTCAGTACTTGTATTACGAAAACCAGCACAAAGCGGATATGGAACAAAGTTGTGAATCCGTGTCGGACTACTCCATTAAACATCAAAGAACTCTCCTAATTGGTAGATTTACGATATTCCTCCAGAGAAATACTCAATGTGGCTACTTTATTCATTATTCACTTTTCATCAATTCCTTGACAAATCCAACATTGATAGGAAAAAACGCTGCAAATTCTTTCATTGGGGTTTATTATTCAATTGGCTTGGGTTCATGATTTGAATTTCTATTGAGCTTTGGAGTGTGCGTGTTTCACAGGTGATAGAGCGATTATTGAATTTCAGGAGATATGCATAGAGCACGTAAATCTGTTCTCAACCAAAATACCTATTTGGATTGATCAGTTGATCATATCTGTGTGCCTCCTGAAATTTAATAATCGCTCTATCACTTGTGAAACACGCACACTTCAAAGCTTAGTAGAAATTCAAATCATGAACGCAAGCCAATTGAATAATAAACCCCAGTGAAAGAATTTGCATCGTTTTTTTATGGTTTCAGAATGCTTCAACCCGTGTATCGACTACAAAGACTTTCAGAAGTTCACTCCAGTACCCACATTACTACATCACTACATCATTACGTCACTAGGTTACTGCTATCAAAACAAAAACAATTATAAACCAAAACCTCAGTGGAAGAATTTGCAGCGTTTCATGCATATCAGAATGCTTCAACCCGTATATCGGCTATAAACCCTTTTAGGAATTCACTCCAGTATCCACATTACTACATCACAACATCACTAGGTTACTGATATCAAAAAAAAAAACAATAATAAACCAAAATAACGAATGTTGGCAGCTTAAAGGCCGTACATGGCCGTACATGGTTTGACCTACGGACGGATTTTACAAAACTTCGACAACCCTTAAAGAGCACTTCAAATTAAGTGAGAGAGCTGGATCAAGAATCGGGGCGTTGTCGGACCAACATGGATTTTACTGAAAATTTCAGATCTTTTGCTCCAGCCGTATGGGAGAAATCGTGCATACGGCGGACGGACGGAAAATTTTTATTGCAGATTCGGATTCTACACCCTTTGAAACGTAAACCATGAAATTTTCAGGGTTTTTTTTTTTTTTTTTTCAAGAGCGATTACAATGGTTTATTATTGAATAATAAACCAAAATTAAGTAGCATCGGATTCTGTGTGCCTTTTTCCACTAAATAGAACGATAACTCTGTCAGGACTCCTCTCTCGAAAAATAGTGGATTCTCAAGTCCTTTTCCTTTCCTTTGTAGGGGGTGAATCACGGGCCACTCGAGTTCTGAGCAAATTGTGCCTTATTCATTAAAATATTCACATTTTGATTCAGCCCTTAAAATATCTTGTTTGTTGAGCAGGTCTATAGCTTATAGATAATTGTAAAATGGAATCTGGTGCACATCTTCTTCATGCTATACGCAGTAGTCCTACAGAAACGAAATTGCCTAAGGAAGTAAAACACCATCTTCCGCTTCGAGACTGCATAAGTAACTAACCAAAGCCACGGTAAACCCGATTTCATATAGTAGGAAGTCCATCCGAATTATGTAAGTGATTTTTACCAGTTTATTGACGGATATAAATATAGTCAAACGTATTTCCATTTACGATCATGTTGATGGTCTGAACAAGTACAGTTTTTTCAGTGATATCATTGGATTCTTTAGAAATACATTATCAACAAGAAAACACGTTGGATAATCATTCTTCCTTCGGAACTTTCTGGGCTCTTGTTTTTCGTGAGATTCTTTTAGATTGCTTTTCATTTACAACCAAGCTCTTCTTGAGAGCCCGAATTTGCCATTTTTCAACCCAAAATAAAAACTTCTGCCATGTTGGGTGTGGCACATAGCGCCCTTATTTAGTTATTATAAGCTGTAGATCATCTCGCAACATGTAGAATATTAGCTTGTCACAATTCACTGGGCGGAAATGCCGCGGTTCTCCGACTACCTTAAAAATATGAGCCTGATCGTACCACCAGAACCTGAGATACTTGCGCATTTCACTCAAACCGATTTATTGAGTTCTGAGCAATGAAACTCATAGAGCCTACCCCGCACATTCCCTGAAAATTTCACCCAAATCAGATTAAAACTTGACGAAAGGCTTGTTACGAGAACACAAACACCCTGACAGACAAACAGATACACAAATATCCAGGCAGAGATAGAAGAACAAGAAATGAAAGTTGTTCGGAATAGTCCTCAACGCAAAACGCGAGTGGGAATTTTGATTTTGAAGGAGAAGAAGAGTTTCATATCCAAAAAGAGAAAACAAAGCGTCCTTTACAAATAGGTTGACACGAAAGCAAAACGATTCGTCACACTTTGGAAAAGTCACAACTATTTATACGTACAGTATTTATTGTGTAAAGTATTAATTTCCAAATCTTTGCTATATCATAGAACTTTGAAACCGTCACGAATAGAACTGCACAACGTCCAGGTAAGGAAGAAACAAAACGAAGCAGTTGTTACAATTATTGTGACATACGATTCTAGGCAGTAGGCATGTTAAACATTTGGTGTTCGTCGAACCGTTGAAATGAGTTCGTCACTATCCTCAACTATTAGCATTTAATGCTGATAGTCGAGGACAGTAAGGAACTCACAAATTTTGTGTCATTAAGTAAGTGAAAAGATGAATTTCAAAGTTCGTTAATAACACGTCACACTGTAATAGACACGTACGCAAACAGGTAGGGGTAGAAAGTAGGTACTCCGTGTTTTTTTATATAATATATATTATATTTTTTTATCAAACCTTTCAAACTACGATATAATATAAAACCTAATGGTATTAACAATTGTAGAAAGTGGTTTCATGAATTTTCCATCACTCAACGCAACAACGTATCGATCCTTGTATCCTTCCAATGAGATCTACCAAGATTAACCTAATTGTCTGTAGCTCCCACGCTTTTAGAAGGATCTTCAGCTAAGAGATGGTTGGAGGGAATGAGAAGTAAGCGCACGTATCCCTCCGAATCCGGTAGAATGGAGTGCTGGGCTAAAGTGGTGAATTTTCTCGTGAGCTGGTCCTTAGGAGCCTCGGTCCAGAGACAATTACGACGGGTGGCTTTTGGGATTAGCTCACGTATTAGAGCCCTTTGCCACCCAAGGCGGTAGGTAGCTGAGTTGTTAGCATTCATAGAATGGTCTATGTACACATAATAGATAGTGAAACGTCAACCAGGCGAGAGATGTCGGAAATGAATTCGTGGGGAGGTATAACTTTGGCCAGATTGGTTGGTTTTCTTCTCCCTATAAAAGTTTCGTGACTTGTAAGAGTAAAATTTGAGAAATGAACCTACATTTAACACATTGATCTCATTAAGTATAAAGTAATGTTTACATTGGATGGTCATTATTCACCCCAACAGTATTAGAAACTATTGGGGATTCAAATTAATTATTCTTCTGAAAGACCAGTTCCTTGATGTGTCTCTGTATGTGAGTGTGTATTTGGGTGAGCCACATACGTGACATTTTTTCTCTTTACCTCCTGGTTTTTAAAACGTCATTATGTATTATGTCTGTAAAACACTTTTTAGCTTATACTTACATTGTAGGTCGTGCTTTTCCATTCCCCTTCAGTTATTTTACATTGTCTAGAAAGCATTTTATGGTATTTCTGCTTCTGAAAGATGTAACTCCAGTAAGTGTCATCTGAATCGACTCGATCCAATTTGAAGGAAATCTCAAAAAACATTCCGAACAAAGGGAGAAAACCAAATGCTGGTCTCTGCTTGCATTTTTTCTCACAATTGAAAAGTCTACGTTTTGGACAACAAAGGTGAAATCCGACGTCTCAAGCGAAACAAACCACTGGATTTAGTTGTGCTGCGTGCATAGAAGTGCAATCGAACTCAGTGCTATTTAATTGAGCTATATAATAAAGGGCTAGGTTTTGCTGTAAACCTACCCCCTTGGAGTGTACCTATATTGATATGTAAAATTGCTAGATGAAGTGTATTTGATTTTTCAGTTGCAATTAAAAAATCACGAAAAAAACAATTGGAGAGTGGTGGTGGCCAAATTGGTTTTCGGTTTCTCTTTTTCTTTTTGAGTGGTGAGTGATGGAAGGCATATTTATGCCTACCGTCCAAACAACATTCTGAAGAATAATTAGAAAATATATAATCAAATTGCGAGGAGTAGTTTGGAAACACCTTAAATGATTTGTGCGTAGGACACATGTCATGATTACTAGTGTAGATAATATGTTGGTTTGTAAGTTTATTGCTCTTTAATAATTAAAGATTAGTTATAAATTATTATTAACCCATTCCAAGAAGGTTTTCAATTCACAAATTAAATCCAACCAATGTCTCCATTGTTGTAGATGGCGTTGGATATGTTCAATAGAGCAAACGCATCGTGCCCTGGGGTCGTGATGGGAAGATGGACTCCTGACGTTCAGTACGTGGTTTATAAACACGTCGAGAAGAATGCAACAACATCAACCAAAGGTAAATACCAACTGCATTCTGGTCTGTCATTGCCCGGAGTGATTCATGCAAGCATGCCAAACATGACATCTGGATAGTGCGATTGATCATTCACAAACCTTGTTCTCTCCAACGTTGGCTCCCTTCAAAGAGAATTTCAAATACCAACTATGATTCCCACAGGTTGGCCAAAAAGTGACAGAAGCCCTATTCACTATTAGCAGCATGATATAAATCCAGTTTTCCGTCATATGTGCTGCCCTATTGAGACTCAGATGGACAAAAAAGCTAGTGAGCCTACGCATTACGGATGTACATTACCTATATACAGGGTGGAAGCAGATAAGTGACGAAAAATTTTTCTGTTAATCTGCATCAAAAATGTAGTAAAACCCCGCCTGAACGAGTGTCCTATCACTTTCTGTTTGTAAGTTATGATTTTTTTTTAGTAATTTTTCGACTGAACCCGACCTTACGTCATAAAACCACTATTTCTCACTTGTGCGTCCACTTATTTCCATTTTTTACCTCGTTTTCGGATTCAGCATTAAATTTTCTATAGGAATGGATCATTTTCGGAGTTATTCAACTTGATTTAAACTCAATTATTACAACACAAACGTTAATTTTTTAGGAATCTAGAATTATCATGAATTTTCAAAAATTAGCCACTCCGACAAAATTTTTCCTAGAGGTTGTCAAATTTCATAAAAACTGCTTCGTCTGATAAGTACTCTTTCCAATGGTATACTCAGTTTCAATAATAGCTGTTTTCTTTGGTCTATTATTACTGAGCTAGAGATGAAAAACACGATATTAGTGAAGGAACCGAAGGTGATGAGATGAAGCGTACTCGCATGTCATATTGTTTTTGGATGTTGAACTTGCCTTGTAAACAAATACCTGTTCACACAAGTTCAATAACAAAATACCTGTCTTAGGTGATGTCTTGATTTTGGTTACTGATTATGTATTACTGTATTACAGGTGATTATGCCTTGATTGAAAAAAATTTTCGCCATTTATCCGCTTCCACCCTGTATAGCATGTAGGTAATATAAAGCAAATAAATAATTGGTAGTTTCGTCTACCGAAAAAAAGAGCAGTGAAAAGAGTCGGGAAAAAGTTTCTTATTAAAATTCACTCGCTTCAGCTACCCTTAAAGGTTCATAGCTCAGAATATTTTTGAAGAAGTTTTTTGGAGATTTTGGCAACGCCAGTAAGTTAAGTGTTCAGTAGGGTCACCGAATGGAAAAATGGTAGGTGACTGGTTCGAATCAGAATTACGAATCAGTCGGCATAATTATGGGCCAAAGGTAGAACAGTTTGACGAAATAATAGAGGAGTTACATATGTATCGAAGTAACTGAAATGAGCCCCAAAACTCGGGTGCTCGGCCGAAATGAGCCCCAAGTTTTAAAGTAGGAATTGAAAATTAAGAATTAAAGTACACTTATAGAAGCGAGGTGGCCGAAATGAGCCCCGACTGTTCATTTTCAAAGAGCCGTCAATACGATCGAACGGTCAATCATTAGAGACAGAGAGATAGCGTTTTTGATGGTCGGCCAGGTAGTCTAAGGGCAGAGCTCCATGAGAAAATGACGTGTAAGTTGCAAGCTGCTGCAGTGGTCCTCGGTTTCAGGGTTTTCTTACTTGCAGTGGTCCTCGGTTTCAGGGTTTTCTTACTTGCAGTGTTAGTCGACACTTTGTTGGAGTATCAGACTGAGACTTACTCCAAATTGTTGAGCACGGCTACACCACGCCTGAGGAAAAAGAAAGATGATCAATTGAGAGAACTGGCTATTCATCAACTTATTTAGCAGTACGATTCCGGCAGGATCGACAGACTCTCCTTCGCCACAGCCATTAGCCACGAATTTTCGCGTTAATTTTCCCTTTCATTTTCATTTTGTATTGACGACGGTCTATTATTGGGCACAAACATTTTTAACCCACCAACCTACTATGACAGTCGCACATTTTTGTCTTCGCAAAAATGGGAAGGAAAATGTTCGTGCCGGGCCTCGTTTCGCTCCCTCGCTTCGTATCCATTTTTCAGATCGTGGCTCAATTCGGCCACCAGCGGGGCTCATTTCATCCATCTCCAAAATTTCCGGGGCTCATTTTGGTTACATTGTTTCGTATATTTGGGTCCCAGTGGGAAGAGTTCCGTTGTCAACGTTGCCTCCGAGGCCTCCCATCGGAGGGATGTATGCGAAAGGTAATAGTGGAAGAAAATTGAGAGAGACATGTGTAATAAAAGAGCATTCCTCTTTCTAACTGTCGAGTTGAAATGTAATACCGAGGAGAATGTCGAAGGAACCATTTTTGTTACGGACAGTCGAGGCAGTGAAGGTAACTTTGAGAAGAAAAGACCGATATAACCGTGAAGTGTCAATGCACTTCATAACTTGAATCAATCCGAAGCACGGTCCAAGAAGTACAACGGAAATGGGAATACCGATACAGACCGGGGTATCCTAACTGAAGTCCACTACTGGAACTATAGATAAGAAAACATGTTCTCATATCAACGATAAATTCGACAAATGTGATAGAGGTCGATCGATTTTCCAAAGTTTCTATACCTGGTTCCAGTAGAGTAATTTTCCCGCCTTCACGGCCCAACCAAGTCTTTAACTTTGAAAAATATCAACTCATAACGCATTTGGTTATGAGCTCGAATCAAGGAGAAACGCCAATTGTTTGATTTCCTATTACAATAGGTAGTTTTATAGTTCAGAAATAGTCTTCAGGTAGTGCTGGTATTCTTTGTATCCTTATTTATATTGAGTTGATGAATTCACAGATCCTATTCTGATAAATTGATTTTTGAGTTGTTTTTATTTTTTTTAATACGGGTTTAAAGACAATTTGAAATTGGGAGTTCTATTTCATGAGCACTTTGGAAGACTGGGTGGGATGCTTCAGATGTTAAAGGTCCCTCGTCAAATTTGCAAAGAACCTTAGTTCCAGGAAGTTATTCTGGATTTGAACACAATTTAGAAACAGATCGTATTTTCTTAAAGCAACCTTATTTCACTAATGCGTATCAGAATGAATGTACTGTCTAAAAAAAATGAAAGACAAATTTTTGTCACGATAAAATCGATTCGATGCGAAGCCATTCTCGGAGTGCACTTTTGCTAAGTAAAGATCTGAATATTCTCGGAAGGAAGAGACGATGATGTCGAAAGATTGACAACTGAAGTGAAGGTTGTATGGCGGAGGAAGTGCGGGGTGCATTTGCCTTATTAGGTTCTTATTCTGTTAGAGTTCGTTCGAATGGACTAAATCCTAGAACTACATTTACAAACGTAACAGCGAAATGGGAATTCGGAGTGCCGCAAATAGTAAGAAGGTTCTCTCAAGTCCTTTTTGGTGGCCAACTCGAAAATATATCCCTTCAAATACGTAGGTGTTGAAATAATTCATTATAGCTATTAACGATTTATGTTTCTGTCTTCCCAGTTCTTCCAATACTTACAATTTGTCTGGCAACAATATGAGACATTTAATACTTGAACAACTAATACATTTTCAATTCCGTTATGTATTTGTTAATAAGTCTTGTCACATGGCAGTTCAGCCAAAAAGCAGAATCGTAGTTAATCAATTTGGGACATTGAGTATTTAGACAGAGGATCTGCTTGTACACAAAAGCACTTGTTTTGGTATACGTAATTTGGATACGGTCAACTTGGAACTAAAGTTCAATTTTGCGAGAACCAGAGAAAGGTGTTTTGTTTCGGGAAGATTGAGGTTTGATGTTGTATTTTTATGTATTTTTAATTTTTTTTTAAATCATTTTTAGCATTTTTAGTTATGTGCACGATTTGTGTGTCACTCCATCAACTATTAATTTGATTATTTATGAACTATTCTCTCACGGTAAGACATATGTCTAGTACAGTAATGAGAAATTACGATGTCAACTCGGTTAAATACATGTGTCATTCATTCAGATGGATTAAGATAAAACACCGTTCTTTTTCCAAAAAATCAAGCATTCTAAAAGGAAGGATGAATTCGTTGTACAGCACTTTTCGACCAATTTACCATAAATGGGCCAAATTTAAATAAATGGCAAAAAATTGACAAATTTATATTTTTAGCTGAATACTTATCAACAAAGTTTATTAAAAATTAAATAAATATTTAGACACGAAACTATACTGAAAAACGCACCTAAATGTCATTAAAATAAGCTAGAAATCGATAAAAACACTAGAAAAAAATTGTAAAAATCCACAAATTTAAATTTAATTTATAACATTTTTAATTAAAATTATATCCAAAGAGTTCAAATTTCAACTCGATATGAAATGAATGCAGTAAGATAATTTTGAAAAATTGCTCGCAACATCATTCGCTTCATCATTTAAACCTCTTCTAGAGAATTTCCTAGGAATTGAAAGCCATTGCAACTGCTCCCAAATTATTGAAATAAAAATATAAGGATATTTTTATTTCAATGGAAATACGTTACAAGATATTCTGAAATTATTCCTGTCTTTTCTTTTTTTCTTTTTAAATGAGTAAAATTATACATTTACTTGTAATTCCAGACTTGATAAAAACATTTTACCAGATTGTAGTGAAAATTCTCGCAAAAAATTGCAAAAAACGCTGAAAAAATATCTTTCAATGGGAAAAGTTTATATTCAATTGGCTTGCGTTCATGATTTGAATTTGTACTAAGCTTTGGAGTGTGCGTGTTTCACAGGATAGGGCGATTATTGAATTTCAGGAGATATACATGGAGCACGTGAATCTGTTCTCGAACAAAATACCTATTTGGATCGATCAGTTGATCATATTTGTGTGCCTCCTGAAATTCAATAATCGCCTATCCTGTGAAACACGCACACTCGCAAAACTTAGTAGAAATTCAAATCATGAACGCAAGCCAATTGAATAATAAACCCCAGTGAAAGAATTTGCAGCGTTTTTTTATTGAACCTCAATACCCCCCCCCCCCCCCACAATAAAAACATCTATAATTTATCAAGTCCTTTGGCACTCGTATTGCGTTAAAACTTCCCCAAATCTAAATTTAGACGATGTAGCCAAAGGTAGACAGATGTACAGGGGGCACACAAATATCATCAACTGATCAATCCAAATAGGTGTTTTGGATGAGAACCGATTTACGTGGTCTATGCATATCTCCTGAAATTCAATAATCGCTCTATCACCTGTAAAACACGCACACTCCGAAGCTTAGTAAGATTCAAATCATGAACGCAAGCCAATTGAATAATAAACCCCAGTGGAAGAATACTTATTTACCCCAGTAATAATATTGAATAATAAACCCCAGTAATAATATTGAATAATATTTACCTATATATTATCAGAATGCTTCAACCCGTGAATCGGCTACTAACTACACCACAAGTATTCACATCGGCTATCACTCCAGTATCCACATTCACTACAACTCGAAAAAAAAACTACAACTCGACGCTATCGGCCGGACATCACTAGGTTACAAACAAACAATAATAAACGAAAAAACGCAAATGTTGGCACCATAAATCGGGCCATACATCGGGAATGGTTTGACCTACGGACGTGGGGAAGGGCTCATTCGATTCCTAATGGTATGTTCTTCAAATAGGAAAATATTTAGGCCGATTCGACTAGTTTTGAGGTTTTCAGGGATTTTACAAAACTTTTACAGCCCTTAAAGGGCAATTTAAATTGAGTGAGAGAGCTGGCTCAAGAATTGGGGCGTCGTCGGACCTAGATGGATTTTTCCTGAAAATTTCAGATCTTTGCTCCAGCCGTTTCGGAGATATCGTGCGTACGGCGTACGGCGGACGGACGGAAAATTTTTTATTGCAGATTCGGATTCTACACCCTTTGAAACGTAAACCATGAAATTTTCAGGGGGGTTAGAATTTTTTTTTCCAGAGCGATTACAATGGTTTATTATTGAATAATAAACCAAAAGGTGATCAAACAACAACTAGTGTAATTAAAAATGTATACTCGACATTGTACTAATAAATGTACTTGAATTTCATTAGGGGCTTAAACTTCAAAACACTGAACGATTTTAAAAATTCATAAATTTATTTTTACACCCAAATACTACTTGAAAAAGGTCAAGTTGTTATGCAATATGCAATCAACATTATATTTCTCCCCAAAGTGCTCACATTTCGATACCACTTATTATAAATGCCGTGAACGACAGTTTAAAAACTCGCAATACGATAATTTAGGAAAATTTGCTCAGAGTACTGCAGGGCTGGAACTTCGTTTTTGAGAAAACCTCTATCCTAATAAATTATGGCCCCTCAAATTAAACTAATCTACATTTCAAATTAGAGAAGTTAAACTAAACATTGTATCTTACTTTGTTGGAACTGAAAGGATGGGGAGACGTGATGTCGTGAAATGCGGCCGAGGCTCGCTTCGAGGGATGAAGACGAATACCCCTCAGATGATATCAGAATCCAAGATGAAGAAGCTCATAATTAACTTTCTCGTTTTTCTTGCTTTTTCCTCTCCATTTCATCCAGTCTCGTCATGAATTCAACACAAGAAGACCAGGTCTACCATTCTTAGGCCTAAATATTTAACACGCTCGCGGAGTCTTCTAATAGAACCTGGCCTTTCGCTCCTCTTTCCATCCCAACGTTGCTGTATCCAAACCGTAATTACAATTTCTGTGATGATTAAAATGTGGGCTGCTCAGCAGGAGCTACGCCCCTGTCAGACAACGTGATTTAGTAGTTGAGCCAACTTGATTGTGAATTCCCTAGTGGAAGGGTTAGCTCGCCGGGTATTTTACGATTAAAATAATATATGAACGGGACGTATCTAAATCTTTGCTTGGATATATTTATCATAGTTTTATAACTACGATCTGATAGTTTACATCCCTACTTTTAGTTGGTTATTTTGATAACATATAATCAACCAAGAAAAGTAACCCTTTTTCAACAAATTTGTGTCTTACACTCCCCTGGATTAATTCCAATAGGTGTCCCTCTACTGACGAACTAGGCTTGGCAATCAATTTTCGATTTTCACAAAACATCGATGTTTCACCACCAATTTTCAATTTTTTACAATAGATTTTCATGGGTATGTAAAGTAAAGTAAACAAGGAATTTCACCTTGGATTTTCGTCCGACTACCCGGAGGTGTCGCGGACGTCGCCAGCCGTCCTTTAGAGAGGATCGGAACTAGGTCTGACGATTTCGCTCGTGGCTTCCCATCGCCTCACGCCCCTGGGTTGGGAGCGATTTGGATTCACGTGATATCGAGATCAGAGGTGAACTGTCTAACAACAGGACAGCTATACAACACTTGTTATGATTTTGGCTCTAATCATTGGTGCCTGCCGGATTCGAACCGGGCTAATCAGTACTCCCACTGAAAGTAAACAGCCAAAGGACTGATTCCTTAGCTCGCTCGGACAACCTGTCCCTGATTTTCATGGGTCGATTTTAATCGACTACAGATTTTTGTCAACGATTAATCGATTTTTTTGTCAGGTTAAATCGATTTTTATTCATTTGAACATAATAATATTATGTATCTGTATTATAGACATTTATGAAAAGAGCTCTTTTTTTAATCTCCAGAAAGGTATTTCGAATCATTCGGATGATTTTTAGAGCATTTTGGTTTCTACTCCTAATTTTAGGGTAGTTATGGGAAATTTTTAACGGTTTGCACAGGAAGGATTGGACCTCTGATTTTTCCGAAATTCATCAATATTTTTCACAATAACATTTCTGAACATTCATAAAAATTTCGAATCATACGCACGAAAGATAATTTTTGAGAAGTGCCACTCTGTGTGGGAGGGTTACGATATCTTAACGATTTCCTTAAATGCAGTACGCATCCAATTTCACACGACCAGAAAAAGACATCGGGGATACCCCATCTTTCTCGTACCACAAGGATCTCAAGTTCAGGAACATTGAACATGGTTCAGTCGCTAGCTGGATCTCGATATTTCGTTTTCTGTATTCTACTTGCGAATTTCTGAATAATTTTCTTAACTAATGGTTTCCATGTAACATAACAGAAATGTCAAATTAGAAGTCAAATTATTATTGATTGATGGTTCATCTTTCGTTTAAGCTTCAGTAATCGTACCACGATTAGAACCATAACTTTGGATCATAGCGGTTCATAGCTATTAGATCCCCTGCCCATCAAAGAATTCAGGATAGTGGTTTTGGAATTGCAATTACCCTCGATCCGCAGTGTACAACTCGTGGGTGTCACTTTTCACAAGTCATCCATTCCCGCTCGTAAGCCATACAAGATGTTCAAAACGGTGATAAATGATGAAAATTAGAGTGCGGATGACGAACCAATATTCCATTGAGAAATTACGAGGGGAGCCCCCGAAATACCATTTGCTCGTAAAAAGGACCAGGACTTTCCCATTGAATAGAAACTAATTCGTATGCTACCCTCGATTCCCTGCTGTTCTTATTTCTCCCTCTTCTTTTGAAATTCTTTGCCGTCTTGACGAGGGAATACCTACTACAGGTAAAGCTTAAGCATTCAATTTGCGCCTTCCCTCCGGCTCTTTCCCCATCCAAGTCTTCCCTTAAAGTAACTCGTTCTTCTGAGCCCCTTTTAATATCCTCGAATTTCTTCCGTTCCTAGTTCCCAGTTGTACGAGCTGTCTTCTAGAAAGCGTTCTTATCGGCTCGCTACCAAAATTGATTCCTTCAGCTTAAGGCGAAACCCTCTCTTCCAGGTTTCCTTTTTAATCGTGGTATAAAAAGTTCTGCATCCATTACTAAAATGAATTCATTTTGAACATTAACATCACATTTTGGTTTATTACTTTCCATAATAAACCTTTATAATCGACCGAAAGAAAAAAAATCGTTATCACCTCAAAATCAGTTGTTTTACGTTTCAAGATACATTAACCCGTCTATCCACTGGCCGGACCTTTTTTCCGTAACTACTAGGCCTGAGTTGATAAATCTCGGGACAAAAATCACGGATGCGGTCTGTGTTTTCGATATCACTTTCTATCAATCCTAAAGGTAAAAATCAAAGGGATTAAATATTAAAGAATCAGAAAATCTACAACTTTCTAAGAACATACTCATAATTCATTAATCGACTGAGCATCCTCAAACATTCATCTGTTCACTCTCTAAAAGCTAGCTACCTTATTTTCATTATTTTCTGTGAATGAGAAGTGAACATAATAAAAATCGTATAGTAACTTGTGAAGATCGAATCAGGTGATATACTTGCTGTGTCCTTCCTTTTACGATTTCCATTGTAAATTGAGTTTATTACAACTTTTGTTGTGTATTTGGCACACAAATGAAGAGTCGATAGATGTTTTATTTTACCTTGTTAAATGTCAATTGTTCTTTTCATCGGTTTCTATGTCTTTGTTCACTGGCAGTTATTTGCACCATTTTGGTATTTAGATATTAGCTTTTGTTGCATATGGAGGGATTAGTAAAAAGTTAGTTTTACGGAGTTATAGTTACGACGAATACATCGTATCGCTTGACAACCTCGAAATATTGTTTAGGAATTAGGTTCCGAAATGGTGGTTCTCTAGTACCTACGATAAAGGAAATCGAAATGGAGCTCTTTTGAGAAATCCAGTGTACAATAACAATATATGGAGGCGCAGAGTATAAATTACGCACAATTATCATCCATTACATAGAACAGTCGTAGACAGAGAAGGTCGTAAAAATGTTCCGGTCAGGAAAAGTTACCATAAAATTGTTTTGGGTCACTTTTGTGCAAAGAAATTGTTATCAGTCAATTGTATGGCAAAAAAAAGTGTCCTGAAATACGGACAATATTTGGCAGTCAATATTACAGGGTGAAGGTTCTGCAAACCAGGATCTGCAAACATACAACAAGGAGGTGATATAACAGACCCTTCCAATGTTTGAAGCGATGTGCTTTCAACACCCCTAGACCTAAACGGAATTGTTCTGACTTACATGTTTCAAGAAACAGGAAAGAACAACTACTTGTATCCATCACATACCTACGCAAACAAAAGTCTTGGAATTGAATTTTTTCAGCGTTTTTATCCATTTTAACTACATCTTTCTTTAACCTATAATTTTGCTTCCGAGTCTACTAAGGTAGCGGAAGCATTGTTTTCCTTTCGGAATGTGAAAATTTTTTTGTCTCCAAAATCAAAAATTCCACTCGCATTTTGCGTTTTAGACCTTTCTGAACAATTTTGGTTCCGTGTCTGTCTGTGTGTCTGTCTGTCTGTCAGCAAATCCTTGTTACGGGCAAAACTACAATAGTTTTTGATGAAATTTTTAGGGATTGTGCGAGTTGGGGTGTAAATGGTCCCCTATAGGTTTCATGACCCCCGGATCAATAGTGGTCTCTGCGCATCCGCAAACGTGAAATCCTTGTTACACGCATAACTGCGGGAGTTCATGACTGATTTCGATGAAATTTTCAGGGATTTTTCGGACAGATGTAAAGATGGTCCTCGTGAGTAATAAAGAGAAAATAAAGTTTTACCCTCCTGCATAACAATAAATTTACCCTAATTCAATATTTACTTCGCCTAATTGAACGAAGTTCTTTAGTCAATAATAATTTTCAATGATCTAAACAGTCATATTATGGATACGAGGAAGCTATGTGCCACACCCACTTGGCAGACTTTTTTTTTTTTTTTTCTTTGTGTGTGTAATAACCTGGAGTGTCTTTTAACAATTCATAGTATTTTACACTCATGGTTGGACCAAAATAACGAGTACACTCATATGGTTTTTAACCAAAGGTACCTACAAACAATGCGATCAGTTATTAGGGGAAGGGTTCTTTAAGGGTTCTTTCACCGTGTATTTTTATTTTTTCTAAACAAATATTCTAAAGAATGACATAAACAAATGTCTTAACTATTTACAAATCTGCACCATTGAAAATAAAATACCCTTCGAACTGGGGACGATGACTAAAAATAAATACACCGATAACTCCGCAAATTTTCCTATCGTGTCTTTTAACTCACTTATTAGAGGAAAAGCAAATCGATTTTGATTCCTGTCTGATTGAAAATTCTGTTTATTAGCAAGAAAACTGGAAACGAACAAGAGTAGGAAAATCCCAGCTGGTTCCCCTAGGGTCCCAGGTGGCAATCAAAGTCAAATCCCTGAACCTACCGTGCGATCGCCTATAACATTTCGGCAGCCAGGACCCTTTACTTCCCGGTTTTCCTGTCCCCCAATAAACTCTTCTTTCAAACCATAATTTTCATTAGCTAAATTATGGATGCAAATTTTAGGGGCCATTCCTAATTAGAAGGTTCAGTAGACCGGTAGAAGAAGGAGGTTCCACCTACCCTTGCTAATTGTGCACGTTTGCATTATGTAATTGAAATAAAATGCACCCTCCCACCTACTTCTCCTTTCACTGCCATCACCATATGTGATACCATACCACTTTAAGCATTAAATTCTGTTTCATATTTTCATATCTATTGAGCATTGTATTCCATTCAGGATTTTTTTTTAAACAGATAGCCAATTCCATGTTTTTAATCTAATCAATTTTTCTATGTTGTTTTTTAACTATAAAAATTATCATTCCGAACGTTTTGGCCAAAAACCTGGTTCGTCCAAAATGTAATTAAATGTATAATTTTAAATAATAATTTTTGTGTACCTGCTTCCACTTGATACTAATGAAAGGAAACCAGGAATGAAACGAAGAAAAAACTTTCAATAATAAATATACGGTCGTGAAATTAGTTTTCCTGCAAAATTTACTAAAGTGGGTGTCTGGTGGTGAAAACAAAGTCCTCCCTTGTACTTGTGCAGTAGTTGGCAATACACTTTTTGTATGATATTGTTCGAAATACTATGTAGATAGATAATGTAAATAATATCGTATGTATAAAAAATCATTAAAAAATATATCACGACTTATTTCCAGATTTGTTACATTTTTCGTATAAATTATTTTTAAACAAGTTCTTGTTGTAACGTTTGTTGATGAGAGGATACATCTGTTGTGCGGTTACATTTTGAAACATAATAGAGTATAAAAGGAAAAAAGTAAGATTTAGGCTAGTGTATTTGATATCAGAATCGTACCACCATGGTCATCATCGCGTGGTCTCAATGGTCACTCCATCATTGAGCATTTCCACGCCTCCAGTTTCTCTTCTTTGTCAACGCGTATTATGTTTTTACCGCCGTGTTGCTAGTTCAAAAACTAAGCGAGCCTCCAGTAAGTACTCATTTTCTCGCTCCTGAAGCTAACTTCCATGCTATTCACATGCTGAAACTGCAATTTGTAATGTTGACTCCTTAGGGCTTTCACTTGATGATGCGTAGGCCCCGGATTTGATGATATTTAATGATGTTATACATGATACATGAGAATTAATCATGTATCGTGTTTTCACACGCCGTCATGTAATTATTGAATGTAACGACTGAGTTATCTGTACTATGAGTTTCTGTAGGAAATCTGATTTGCACAACGGGGTTTTTATTAAATCATACGAATGAACTGTCGAAGATTGAACGTTTCTTCGCTACGTAGAAAGTCGTGTCGAGTGGGGCCATTCGGCTGGTATGGAATCCATACATCGTCCAGTAAAAGACCTAAGGTGTTAACACACTAAATTGCAGCTTCACAGTGTAAATAGCGTGAAATTGACCTTAGAAGCTATTAAAATGAGTGCTTTATAATAACTCGCGCTTAATTTTCGTGATTTCCATATTATCCCCATCGATTTCAATAGGTAGGTACATAAAATCGGAAGGAGCTCACTAAACCATACATCACACTTTTTGGTCTTATGTTATTTGTTGTTTACGTTAATTATCAGGCATCCTGTAACCTTCATACTGAAGAACCGCAAAGGGTCGCCTTAGGAGAGCAAAGAAAGAAGTTGAAAACTTAAGGACCTCATAGCATGATTGCCACTAGTTGCTGCTTTTCAAGCTCACGACCTTCCCTAAAATCTCTGAATTTCGGCTAACAATTTTCAGCTGTCGTAATATCAATTCTACAGTCCCTGAGGTAGTATGTTTGGATTTAAAAAAAATGTTTAAACCCTAAGCAAATTTCCCATCGGCTAAAACAGTCTAGTTGTACATTAATACTCGTAGCTATTTTGACTAGACTATATAAAGAAGGAACGAACTGAATCATTCAAGACGTGTTCAAGTAGAAATTGATTACACAGGTCTCCGAAAAATTGGAGCCTGATGAGGACAAACGGACTTCGGAATCGTGTTCAACGCATCAAAATACATAGATAATGCCTAGTTTCCTCAAAAGGGCATGACTTTTTTTGTAGGTTAAGTCTTTTTTTTTTTGTAAATTTTATTTGGCATTAGTAAGGGAAACTATACAGCCATGTCATGTTGAAGTGATTACGATAGTAAAATCAAATTAGACAATTTGATATACAATAAATCAATTAATATCGTTATGATTAATCAGACTAATGATCCTTAGGTTCTAAGAAATCAAGTTCTAAATAATATTCAGCTGCTTTGAAGAAACGTATACAAATATTCATTAAGTTCTAGGCTATTGATAGCTCTCAGGTGACATAGGTTGAAGGGAGAATTTACTTTTGGGGTTAAATTGGTGAAAAGCCCTGTTCTCTCGCGATCATAGGCATTACGTGTCAAAATTATAAGCTCGATTGTTTCGACTCCTTCGCAGTGCTTACAAGTGGCTGTTTGCCGCTTTCCAATTCTAAAGAGATATTCGTTAGTTACGGCATGACCATTACGCAATCCCGTGATTGTTTTATAAAAGCATTTGGATTTTTCTTTCAATGAATTAAACCACGGCAATCCCCTGATCAAAGGAAAGTTTGATCGATACCAACGACCAGATGGATACATGTCAAATATTTTTTGCCACTCAGTAATCATATTCAGTTTAAATTCTCTTTTTAGATGAGTACATGGGAATCGGAAGGGTGTAGAGCGACAACAATCCAATTGTGCTCCCCTCTTGGGCAAACTATCCACATACTCATTTGGGCGTATGACCACATTAGCCTTGACCCATACTAAATACGTTAATTTATTTGATAAACGCAGGTTGTGTATCAAATGTATTATATGTCCTCAACTGAAGGCAACTTCGAGAGTGGACTGATATTTTTGAGCTTCTGTAGTACGCTCATGGAGTCGGAAACTATGGCTAATTTTGTAAAGCTATTTAAATTACTATTTTGGACATCCTCGAGGGCCATGATAATAGCGCTGCATTCCGCCGTGTAACTGGAAGATTTATCCCACAAACCGAAGCACTGCAAACCTTCTGTTGACAGTCATAAAAAGCACAACCAGCTCGATTGTCAACTACTGAGCCATCAGTAAATATGTATACAGCATCAGGCCATCTGTTATGGAGTTGATGGAGTACTGTGGCGTTCGGTGTTATTGCAGGATTTCTTGAATTAAGAAGAAATGTCACAGGTGGGTGTTGGGATAATGCTTTAAAATCAAGGAGATATTTCCATGTTTTACTTGATGAAACAAGCCACTGAATACGATTAGCGTTGTTTAGGAAACTTTCACACAGTAGTGGCATTTTTCTTAACTTCCAACATCTTCCAGTCAGATTGCTAATAGCTAACTCCCTAATCTTTTCAAAACCTATTCCCTCCCTAGTTGCGAAGGAGACTAGAAACCTATTGGCCAGCATATCACGCCGTGCTACCAACGGTGGTTCTCTAGCATCTACCAAAAGAGCATTGATGGGCGTTGAAGGTAGTGCTTCTAAGGCTAACCTCACGCATTTGTATTGAATGCGATCTAGTTTTTTAAGCTCCGTATCACTAACTGTTCCAATGAAAATTGATCCATAGTTCAGTATGCTCCTTACCGTGGCTCTGTACAAGAGAAGAGCTACTATCGGACATGCTCCCCAGTTTGTTTGAGTGAATGACCTAACAATATCCACATACTTTTCAGTTTTGGAAGAAAGATATTGGATATGAGGATTCTAAAGGAGCGTTTTGGTTAGATATAAGTCTAACAATTTAACTTTCTTCACACGGAAATGATAAATTCTCAAGTGTTAACAAGTTACCCACGGGAGGTGCTCTTTTGCGCGAAAATGGACATACCAATGTCTTTTCAACATTTTTTCATCAAAAAAATTTAAAACTTGTACTAAGGCTCGGTCAAGTCGTTGGGCACAACTTTCCCAGCACCGATCCGTGGTATATATGCAGGTATCATCCGCGTATTGTATAATACTGACATTATCAGGAATGAGCTCTGATATTTTAAAGACATACAGTGCGTACAAGAATGTGCTTAAAATCCTACCCTGAGGCAATCCTTTTCGAGCTACACGCGGACCGTAGAGTCTGCCGTTCACCCTAACAAAAACTTTTCGTTGGGAGAGCAACTTTATCAAATTACAGGCAGAAAGACATGGGCATGCCAGCCTCCAACATTCTGGAGTAAAGGATTGAAAGGTTTAAATCATCATAAGCAGAACTTATATCTATGAACAGGGCTAATGCAGTCGTATTATCGGTTTTGAATGTCCGTGATTAAGTTGTTTGACGCATCAATCGTCGATCATTGGGACCGAAAACTATATTGACTGGCAGGGAGTTTATCATGTGCTTCTAACTACCACTAAATTCAAGCCTTGATCATCCGCTGAAGCGTCTTGAGTACACACGAAGCCAAAGATATGGGACGATAGGATTTTGAATTACCGTCAGGTTTTCCCGGTTTTGGTTTATTATTCAATAATAAACCATTGTAATCGCTCTTGAAAAAAAAAAAAAAATTCTAACCCCCCCTGAAAATTTCATGGTTTACGATTCAAAGGGTGTAGAATACGAATCTGTTGGTCCGGCGAAGCGTCGCGACGCCCCAATTCTTGAGCCAGATCTCTCACTTAATTTAAAGTGCCCTTTAAGGGTTGTCAAAGTTTTGTAAAATCCTTAAAAACCTCAAAAAAGTCAAGGCGGCCTAAATTTGTAATCTTTTTGAAAAACACTCCACGAGGAATCGAATGAGCCCCTCCCCAGGTCCGTAGGTCAAAAGAATTCCCGATCTATGGCCCGATTTATGGTGCCAACATTCGCGTTATTTTGGTTTATTATAGGTTTTGTGTTGATATCAGTAACCTAGTGACGTAGTGATGTAGTGATGTAGTAATGTGGATACTGGAGTAAACTCCTAAAAGGCTTTTTAGCCGATACACGGGCATTCTGATAATTTTCAGGAAAAATCAGAAAATCTGAAATTTTCAGGAAAACGCTGCAAATTCTTTCACTGGGGTTTATTATTCAATTGTTCATTATTCAATTTCAGTGTTATTACATTCAATTAGAATATGAAAAGGGCCTTCATCATTGGATTTAAACAAGCCGGGTAAGGTTGAAACATTTGACATCTCTATATCGTCGGGAGGATCTCCCTCGGGCTCCCATTGTGAAATATCACCAACCAACCACAAGATAAGGAGACTTACTAACAGTCCTGATAGCTGGCGACCGGGAGCGATACGATTATATAAACAATGACGAGCCGGAGGTCCGTTCGGTTCGGAGACTCGAGCAATGCTCTGTCAAGTAGTTAGTCCCATGGAATAATCAAACAAAACTCTGAAAAATAGTAAATTAAGTTTTAGAGAACTCGGGAGTTGAAGAATTAAAAATGAGTTGGTAATGAGGGAAAACTTATAGATCCATAAAAAATCGAACAAGCTGAATGAATATTTCAAATCCGTGGGTCAACCAAAATCCGCCGAGCACAGTCCATACCCCCAGTAACAATAGTTACAACGAGCTATGAGTTCACCATGAGTCGCGTAACATTGAAAGGGGAAGTTTGTGAAGCAAAATTAAGCATTAGAAGCATAACGGTACCAGGTTGGGGTGGCATTTCCTCAAACTTAATTAAATATTTGGGAGTGTTTCCAACATCACCTGTTACTCACATAATTAATCTTAGTCTCTTCATGGAAAAGTTCTAGATGCTCTGAAAGCTACAAAACTGACACCAAACCATGAATAGGCCAAAGTGGCTGCTTGTAGCTACCGACATTTCTCTTAAACTAAGGTATAATTAGGTATTTGTTTAAATAGTAAAGAATTGATTGGGTCAAGATGGAAGTAATTTTTCCTTAACCACAGTTTTCAGAGAATGGCCATTCAGTTGCATGTATGGCCATCATATTCGGTGTTCGGCCAATAACAATCATCTGTTTCTCCATTGAAAAAAAAAAAGTATATATACATAGTGTGCGTGTGTGTATGTGTGACTACTGACGATGCCTTCTCTAGAGATTCAAGAAATAAATTGCAAGCCAACTAGAAAAACACACCACTCTACTTCGTATTAAACAAATTGGACGCGAAGGCACGCTACCCCGCCGTCAAAGAAATCAGTATGTGTGACCCCTCCGTCTTCCTCCATCTTTTCTTATAGGCTAATTTCCCCTGTCGTTCTTTCTCCCTATTGGAAAACAGAAGGAAATCCTGCTGACAATGAAAAACTAGCTATCGCTTTGTAAAAGAGCAAATCAATACTGAACGCTGGAATGCACCGATCTCACCATCTAATCTTTTTCTCCCACTCGGTCCTCGACAAAACATTTCAATCCTAACCAAATATTTAGATTTTGTGTTTTCGTATCTTTTCCTTGTGCGCCAACGATATTGCCGTTCCTCGAAGAGGAAAACGGGAGCAGAAAACATTTCCATTTACCCTTACCGAAAACCCCTTTACTCCGATATCAATCAAGCGTTAGGGTCCTGCTTCTGCCCATCGGCTTTCTCGGTTGCCGTTTTTTACGTTTATATATATATAAATTCTTTCCTCACGTCGACAAATCTGCGCGCAGGTAGGAACTTTTGATTGGATCCCTCTCGAGTGTTCCATATTCAGAACAGTATATGAATAAATTTAAACTCTCTTCTCTCCCCCATTGAAGGAAACTGTGAAATATTCGTCAGGTTATCTGATTGATGTACACCTACTCGTATATGACAGTGTAATGAATGTGATGCACGATAAAAGAACTTTCAGTCCGATCAGATAGGTAGGTAATTAGTGCAGGGATCGTATGTTCCTTGTTAATATCAGTTGGATATCCCCCGATCAACTCCGCCTCCAAACACCGAACCGATGAATTGCAGTTGAAAATAAAGTTGTCAAATTAGAAAAGAAAGAGAGAATGTGCTGAATGAATACCGATACTCACGAATGGTCTATCGCTTTCTCTTATATTTTATATATTTGTAAAAGCTGAAAATTATTGAATAATTGTTTATTACTTCTGTATTAGATATGTTTTCTTCCCAAATCATTGGTCCTACAAATGATTACCTAGTAATTGAAATTCTATGCCACAATATTAACATTTAACTACACACTTCAAAGAAAAGTTTTGCATCATCCTGATTTAGGCAAAAAGACTTAATTTGGGAAAAATTTGGGTTTTGGGTTTTGGATTTTTAAAAATTTTCTACAATACACAAAAAAAACAGAAGAAGTTAATCACGAGAAATTTCTCCATTTGGAAATGTTTTCTTAGAAAACTTATGTTTGACTTCACTTTTCCAAAGAAAAATTACTGTGATAGTCTGCATTTTCTATTTTATCCTTCATAAACTTCAATTACATCCATTCATTTTTGGAAAAGTGATTTTTTTCGGCTATATTTCAGACTGAACTAGTTTGAAGCAAAACTTTTTCTGATTTGTATAGATAGTAATTGCACCAACCGAAACAAATGTTGATATTCAGTAAAACACGTACCAATGCCTCACCTGGCGGCCTGCAGGTAATAAGCTTTATTTTCATATAGTTATTATGTTTATAATTTTCTTTTTAACAACTTTAAAATTGGATTGAAAAATGCAATTTTACTTTGAAACGTAACAATAAAAGCTCTTGATGAGACATCGATCAGTTGTGAGCTGCTTATTTTCGTTTTCAAAAAATTTGACCTGAACTAATTTGAGTTTGAGAAACATGGCCGAACTCAACCTTAATAAGACTTTCTTGCCAAGCTCCGTCTAAATGGGAGATTGCTTATAGGAATTATGTGTTTTCTCGTCGCTGCCTAAGCTACAAGAACGTGATTATTAGTTTCCTGATTCCCAATTTGGGTCTTCTTGTGCTAAAAACCTCGGAATTTCTCAAGTTCTCGTTGGGAGGAGAAACGGAGGCAATAATAACCAATCCTTTTTATTGCTGCTAAAGCTGAGATTCTTAACCGATTCCGGTGAATTTTTGCTGCCCGATTGAGGATTTGATCTTGTTTTGGAAGTTGAGTTGTTGGATCTTTGTTTGTGAGAAAATTACCGAACCACCCAACCTAATTACCATATTGTTCACCTGAAATATTTGGTATCTCTTTGATTGAAATCTTTTACCGTAAATTCAAATATTACAGTGTTTATGGCGGGTGGAGGGGGGCAAAACCAATAAATCATGATATTTTCAACCCATTTCCATGATTCATTCATTTACAATTAAAAGCAGCCCCCATACTTCATGATGGTGGGGAGGGAAGTGATGGAGAAGTTACTCTTAGCACATACAGTCGGAGCAACATGGAGGGCTTACATCGAAGAAAGCCATGAGCTATTCTCCTAAAAATCTTAATATACCAAGATGTTTTTGACATTTTCATGTCATTGTTTTGACACATAAACTCGAAAATTTTCTAGAAATGGAGCTACCGTTAGTAAAATAGAAGTTCAGGGTTTGTTTTTTGAACGCTAAGGCTTGATGTTTGCAGTCAGAGCACACACCTTTTCTCTGCACGATTTCGTCAATCATCCGTTGACATTGGAGTATTCAAGTATATGAAAAAGAAAGTTTCAACGCTCATTCTGTTATCACGAAGAAACGCGTTGATTCAATAATTCGTCTTTTGGGCCTCAAAAACAAATCTGTGACTTAATGTTTTTGCCTTAATAACTGAGAAAATTACATTTGAGGGGTACATTCGCGTAGCAATGAAAATTTTTCAAGTTTTATACTTGTTCGCAAGAATTTACTTCCATTATCTCGTTTAGTACTCGATTAGATGCATTACTGTCCCATTTGTTTAGTAGTTATTGCAAAGAAAACTCATAACTCTGTTCGGGAAATATTATCCGGGAGTTAATATGCTATAACTTTTAATAGTTTTAGTGGAAAATTTTAATCCAACTCCTTTCCACCCACCCTGTTATATCATACTAGGTAATACGAAGCCTGCATTGTCCCTTAGGGCTCCATGAGCACTCAAGAGGCGAAGAGTTTTTGTATTAAATCACTTACAGTGAACCCCAGAGGCGGAAGTCAACTTGAAACGTTTTCTACCGTTTTCATCAGGATCCTCTTCCCTGCCACCGGAGCTATCAAAAATTGACGCACTAAAAGAAGCGAGGAAAAGAGGAAAGGAGAAAAAAAACCACCGACGGGATGACACGCCAGGTGGGTTAGACGCAAATGCAATAACTTCCAGAGTTTCCTTTTCCCCTGTTAGAGGCAGCAGTTTGCCGAGTCCCTGGCCCTGACTGCCATCCCACCTTCATCTGCCCTACAACTCCATTTCTTGCAGAGACCCTAGTGTGGGAAATGTTATTTATTTCTCGATCCTCTACAACTCTCATTCCCCCTTCTTCCATCTAGAGGTTGAATAGCAACGTCGAACTGGACTCTGTAACTTTTCGATTAAGGCATTCAAGCATTCTTTCTTGCGGCGCTCATGAAATTGAACTCCCGCGGGGAGTAAAATGATATTTTTATTTTCTAAGAAAATATGAGTATCTGCCCTACTTTCAAAATACCACCACTTCGTGAAATACAATAAAATATCGACATGCTGTTTTATTATTCATTGTGGTAGTGGCTTTCGACATTGATATTAGAAACCTCTTTCAGTTGGGCAATGGTATTTCATTTTACTATTTTCTTCTCTAATTCCTTTATTTGAGAAAAGTGCAATTGAATTACACGTGCATTAAACAACGTGATGACGAAACAACAAAGCTCAACATGTGATTAACTGATAACAGTAACACTAATACATTAACCATAAACATTGACACTTCAATACCTGCCCTCATCAACTGATTTCTAACGTTTATGGATCTTGAAAATCGAGCCCTATCCTTCCACAAATCATCTTAAGCCTCGGTTTGTGCAGTGGTTTCGTCATCATATCCGCTTTTTGAAATTCTGTGGCTACTTTTTCAATCAGTATTTGTATTTCACGAATTTTCTCTCTCACAAAGAAGTGCCTCGTTTGGATGTGCTTTGTTCTTCTGTGTAGCTCGGGATTATGCGACGTATAAAATTGGAATAGTTGAAAACTATACAAGACAACTGAACAACCGTTTCAGCCAAACTTCGCGTGGAGTTGTAAACCTCATGACTTTTTGAAGAGTTTCCTCAGTCAAGTTGGTGGTTAACGCAATCAACACTTCAAAATCAGCTTTTGAGTTCTTTTCTAGGTCACAATAATATCTCACACTCTACTCAGCAAAGTACAGACTCTTTCAGTCTTCATTCTATCAAGTCCAATCCATTTGAGATCCCTTTTAGCACCGCACAGGCTTCAAGAAGTCCAAATCCAAAACGATAGGTAACCATTTGAACTTATTTTACACAGAAATCCTTTCTTATAACTGTCTTCTACACTGAAAAATTTAGATGTTTAGCGTAGCAAGCACCTGTTAAAATTCAACTTGACACGGTGATAGAAGGAGTATAAATTTTGAATAATAAAACTTCACTAATTAATAAGACTTGTTTAAGCTAGAACAGAAATCAGAATATATTTTTATAAGACGTTTTGAAACAACAAAGCTCCACATGTGATTAACTGAAAACAGTCACACTAGTGCAGTAACCATAAACATTGACTAACAAGTTGATGCACTTCAATATGTGGCACATGAATTTTCACTGTTTCTTAACGCTGATCCACGTGATGCTATCCGTTTTTTGATTCGGCTCAATTTTTACGGAATAACGACGGAAATTTGTTTATCGTTATAAAATCGTCCCATTTGGATGATTTTAGGATGGAGGGGGAACAACTCGTGTGGCACCCTGTACATTTGGACATTTTTTATTTACCTAAACTAACATATTTACAACATAAACATCCATGAACTGTTTTTAAATAAATCGCAACAAACGAACAAAAAATCAAATATTTCCTCTTTATAATATTAGTTTAGGTTAATAGCAGTATTGGTTTTTTCCAGATGAATTGGACAAAGAGCGGGTCTGCATGGACTTTCTTCAACTATCGCTTAAAGAAGCGACTTTGACCCGCGTCCAACGCCGGCCACCAATGAGCTATGATGTTTGGGGTGAGCGGGAAGAGCTTCTACTCGGAGAGCCAAGATCCAAGCTGACGTTATTCTACGATCCATTAGTCAGAGCTAACCAGGTAACCTACCCAACTGCAACATCTTTATGTCGATATACATGTCTTGATGTATTTGTATATACAGGGTGCGGCAGCATAACTTCCTTTTTTAAGACTTAATGAAACGCATTGTATGAATCAGAAAATTTTTATTCGTTTTTTATAATATAGGCACATACATAAAGTTTTGCTTTACCCAGTTTTGAAGATCAAATCAGGTAGGTGACGTCCCCCTTTCTCCATACACTGAGTAAACCGTTTTCTGGCGTTTGTCATGACTCCATCCAGCATAGCAGGCGTTATGTTGGCAATTTCTTCCTGGATGTTGGTCTTCAAATCTCTTCAAGGCTCTTGAAGTGCGTGCCGTTGCACCTTCTTGTTGGAACCAAATGTCCCTTAAGTCCATCGATGACTGTTTTGAGGGATGTGATTTGAGCCCATGTGATTTTTTTCTATGGGGTTTTTTGAAATCCCGTGCTTATGTGAATCTTCCAAGGACCCAACAAGATTTGAAGACCAACATGAAATTGCCAACATTGCCTGCTATGCTGGCTGGAGTCATGACAAACGCCAGAAATCGGTTTACTCAGTGTATGGAGAATAGGGGACGTCACCTACCTGATTTGATCTTCAAAACTGGGTAAAACAAAACTTTATGTATGTGCCTATATTATAAAAAACGAATATCTGATTCATACAATGCGTTTTATTAAGTTTTAAAAAAGGAAGTTATGCTGCCGCACCCTGTATATCTTCATGTTTATTTTGTTTCTCATTAACCAGGACATCAAATCTTGAGCTTCAGATCACAGTACTTCTCTCAATTTTTTAGCAAGTCTAATAATTCTGCTACTTGGACCTGAAAATCTAAATGGTTGAACTCCCCAAAACTCAGTAGTTTTCAAATGTTCTGAAATATTTGGTACACAAATCCTCTGTGTGCCACTTTGTTCATGTTTTACCTCCAACCAATAGCGCCTTACGTTTCATGAGTAGGCAGCTACCAATATTGTATACCAATTATTCTTCATATCAAATTTTGGTTTATTGTTCAATAATAAACCATTGTAATCGCTCTTGAAAAAAAATTCTAACCCCCCTTGAAAATTTCATGGTTTACGTTTCAAAGGGTGTAGAATCCGAATCTGCAATAAAAAATTTTCCGTCCGTCCGCCGTACGCACGATTTCTCCCAAACGGCTGAAGCAAAAAAGCTAAAATTTTCAAGAAAAATCCATATTGGTCCGACAACGCCCCAACCAATATTTTCAGGAGATACGCATAGAGCACGTGAATCTGTTCTCAACCAAAATACCTATTTGGATTGATCAGTTGATCATATTTGTGTGCCTCCTGAAATTCAATAATCGCTCTATCACTTGTGAAACACGCACACTCCAAAGCTTAGTAGAAATTCAAATCATGAACGCAAGCCAATTGAATAATAAACCCCAGTGAAAGAATTTGCAGCGTTTTTTAGCAACTCGTAGAGGTAACAGAAGAGAGGAATTCCCACTGAGTGTCTTACGGTATACCTTTTCAAGATTAATTACAAGTTTAATTTGCCACAAGCATCTTACAACAACAAGTAAAGCAAATGAAAATTTGCTTTAAAATTTCAAAGGCTTATGCTGCGTACATTAAGGTCAAAGTAAGATAATGAACTACACAATATTTGAAAAAACCCTGATATAGTGTACAGTTCACCTTGAGTTCAACATGTTTGGATACATCACTTGACCGTTGGAATAGCACTTTTAAAACTAAGAGGGCCTACATGTTTTTGGAGGTTTCAAATTAAAAGGTATGTGACCATTATTGCTTGGTATCTAGGAATCAGTTTAAAAAATGGCAGCCTGCGAGGAGGAGCCGTTATCCAAGTCTGGTCTCTTACAAATGGCTGAACGATTCTTCTCCGATGCAAATAACAAAATATCCATTATGAACACATGCATAAAAAGAAGAGTAAAAAGACCTGAATCTAAGCTACCACGGTAAGAAGAGTTAGGTCGGATTCCTAAGAGTATGATCAGTACTTTAGTCAGAGGGTGAAGATAATATTCATGTTACGCACGTTCATTTGTTCAGAATAGATGTCCATACCTTGCCTTAGCAATGAACATGCCGTAAAAATCTGATCGAAGGTTTTTCGTTGAGGTGATAGGACTGAATTTGCGGGGGTAAAATGTGTGGTGTCTACTCATTTTCTTGCAATAGCTCAAGTATGTTGCCGAAAATTGAAAGCAGAAGGTTATTAATAAGTGAAAGTAGTTCGGTCGTCTAGGTATTTTGGGGTATGAACAAAAAGAAGGCGGTTCACAAGGGATTTTCCATAAGAGAGTCACCTTCCTCTCCCTACCCTTGTTGAATGATAGACCGTGGACTGGAGTCAACCATGTAATAATAGTGATGGATGTTCACCGTGGCAGAACGTCACGTTCACCTCAAATTTTCATACTACGGAGCTCCGCTCGACTCTGAGCAACAGTTACCTTGAAGGCAAAACTCACAATCGCTTATTATGTGTCCGGTGTACCACAGAAGGGTCCCAGCGAGAAATGAGTGTAGGTATAATTGATATACCACATTTTCTCCGGTTCAAATGTTTGGACAACATGTAACGATCAAATACTCAAATGAACAAAAATGTAGTTACCCGAAAAATTAACCAGAACAGGTAATGTTAGAATGCAGTTTTGTATACTCTTGATCGTATTTGTTCTCTCTTGCAAAATTTTCCATCTAATAGACCAACTAGTAATGGTTTGTACACGATTTCGGAGAGAAACTGCAGATAGATCGTCATTTTACAGGATCATAAATCGTCAACATAACTCAACATAAATTTGCTACCAGCTTCCTCACCTCATTCACCTGAAACTGCTTCTACATTTTAAAATCGAACTCAGAAAACATGAAAATATGTTTTAAAAAATCGCGATTTTGTAGGAATTGCGATTTTTTGCATATTTAAATCGAGAGATTGGGTGAAAGAGCGGATGAGAACAATGAAAAAATTACAATTCATCGGAATTACTCGCATAAGTCATACATTTGAAACTTCCTTCGTATTTGCTGGTAGGAAATCTGAATATATCTAAGTCAAGTTTGGTCAATTGATGAAAGACTTTTTACGAACGGCAAAATTTATTGACTCAGGGAGCACTTCTACGATGTTAGAGGTTTATCTCAGCACTAACTACTTCGGTGCTCGCAGGTTCCCGGTATAGAATAAAAGTGTTGACTGCTGTACGCTTCGTTTTACATCACATTCAGCAGGTGGTACGAACGTAAGTTATATATAGTAATTAAATTTATAGGAATTTCACAAACAGAAATATGAGAGGATAATTTTGATATTATGCTATTAATCTTTGCCAAAAGTAGAAGAATAATGGTTTTCTGAATTTTACGCCTGGATGTATCTTGGCAGTAACCATGTGACAATGCTTGCATGGTTTGGTAATTAAGTCCTGTACCGCTCAATCATTTACATTGAGGACAGGTGGTCGCATCGATCCAAGCACCCTTCGATAATCCGGTTCAGACTGCTGCAACAGACTGTCGTTGGTTAGCTGTGGAATCTTCTTCAAAACTTCCACTCCGAAACAGTCGTTGAATGGGATTGTTGTGTGACTTTGCGTGCAGCCTTATAGATCTCAAGAAATAACAAATAACAACTCTATAGAAGCAAGCGAACAGAAATCATTTTCAAAACCGAAATTCAATGAAGAGAGAAGGGAATTAAATACGGGGTTGAAAATATATGTAAAACCTGTTTATTTAATAAGGCATGTTGTTGCTGGTGGTGCTTCACAGCTCCTTTGTCAGTAGTTGACCTACACAGAAGTCCGTAAGTACGCCAGTATTAGTCCCGACCTCATTTTCAATGCATTCTTCGAGGAATTCAGTTCCTATAAAATATGAAATTAAGTTCTTCATAATCATCCCAAACAATAAACCTATTTATTTTATTGCGGTATGCTTTCATGAAAGAGGAGGCCGGTTTCGAACGTGAACGGGCGAAATGAAAATTCAGCCATTCAATTTTGAGAGTTGAGATCGTGGGAAAAGAGTGCCTCCCGCAAATTGGCTCGTGGGATCCAGGCTTTACTTCCTCATCACTCTCGTCTGTTCATGCCGTCAGTTATCTCGACTGAGGGGCTATGGGCGTACATATATTTTCTACACACCCTGCCCTGTGCACCTCAAAAACATCCATTCGACGAATTCTCTTCTTTTTTCCCCTTTTCTGCCCGCCCATCGAAAAAAAAAAGTTGGTAGGTAGGGTTTTTTTTTACAATGCTCCATCTAAGCTGGTTTTCCAGGTTTTCCCATCCTATTCTGGTTTTTTTCCTGGCATTTTACGAAAGTGGTTCTGGGGCGGTTTCGGACCTTCTGTCGAGGGTTAGGAAACGGAGTTACCGATTCCATTAGACTGGAAACACGGGATTACCTACCCCCTTCTTTCATCCCTCGAACGTGAATGTTTGAGGGTTTCAAGGAGGAGATTGTATTTTTGTGGTTAAAGGAGACGAAAATGTAAGAGGTAGTACGTCATGTACTCTTATCATGATGCTCAGGAACTACACCAGCGTACAACAGTGGTACGCTTCCATGGATTCATCATTACCAGTGAGATGTATTACCTCGTCGTTCCACGAAACGGGACGGCAGATACAGACTTTTTGGTAACAGTAAGTAAGGAATTATTTCCAGTTCTCTTACCCCAATAGCCCCCTTGTGTTCTGATACATAGTCTACTAACCAATCAATACATTATGCACTGTTCTGATTTCCTAGTATTTTCAAGGAAACTTTGCACTGCGCATCATCTGGAACCTCTGGAACAAAAGGCAGTTGATCCTAGTTTGTTTGGTGGTTTCTCGAAGAAAAACTAAAACCAAAGTTGAGCTAACCGATCTAACCTACAGTCAGAGAGAAGCTCCAAATCATGTTTCATCAAATATATTGATGATTGTGAATTTTACCCCTGTGCAAAATGGCCAACTTCTGATTTGACGAAGAAATTTGAAATTCCTGCTGTGGGCTTATAGAATCATAAGATGAACCATTATTAAAAATCAACCCTTGCACAGGTAAACGTCGCTATTGTCTCCGTAAGTCCCCAAGATGATTTTAAAACTAAAACTACAGTACGAATCTTAGATATTTGCTATTCCGAAGTTTGTTTTTCTGTGCCTCAAATCCGCTTTTTCGATTTATATAGTTGTAAAAGGGGCTCCGGAAAATCGTTCCACTGTTTAACCGAGTCATCAACCGTGCAGATGAGTCTGAAACAGCGTAGTGTCCAGGGATAAAGCGAAATGTTTTTCAGCTGATGAGGCTTAGACCGGGAGTGTGTTCCGTGGCAACAACGGAGACCGGGAATGGCATCCACGAGTCTGACTCTCGAGGCTCTCGCCGTTGATTTTTTTGGGATGCAGGGTCGAAGAGGACAGGGGTCGATCAGTTTGTAATCGCACATCACTAAGGTCACAAATCACATCAAACAACACATCAACATCATCGGTCTTCAAAGTCATAAATATCCACGAAACATTCAATGTTATCGGACTTGTGCTTCGGCCTAAACACATCTCATTCGAAGAATAGTGGATTGCAGAGATCAAATGAAACAAAAACGACGAGATCTTCGAAGTACTGTTGATGTAATGCACAGAAGGACACATTTGTGCATTCAACAAAATGGAGGCCAATTTGAAAATTCACTACAATTACGTATTAGAAATGACTAGGTAGGTACCTACTTATTTAAAACCCATTACCAAGCGTGAAAAACCTCGACTTGCTTCGCTGTTTTTTGCACTCAAACGAGATTTTCTCGACCAAATAAAATAGTAAAAATTGTTTTTGAAATACCATTCGAAAGCTGACTTTTTGGAGCATTTTTTAAGCTACAGACATTTGATCAAATGCAGATGAGTGTAGAGTATTAAACGTTTAAAAAATTATTTTTTCAAATTTTTTTGAAGTTTGCACCAAAAAGTGATTTTTTGTCAACTAGATGTAAGCAAAAATAATTGTTTTGGCGTTCGAAAGATAGGAAATTTAACGCACTTTCCTCAAATTTTACTTTGCATAATACTATAATATAGTATTATGTGAGTTCTAGCTGTTTCGCTGAGGTCGAAAACACGAAAAAATTTTAGAAGTTGAATAACTCAGAAATTAAGCAAGATAAAAAAATCGCTACGAGGCACTTTTTATTGGAAATTGATTGTAAAATACGTGGGTGAAGTACTGCGCACATTTTCTGATACACTCTGTATAGAAGTGTTAAACCTCTAAGTGATAATATGTAGCGTTTTTTTTTTTTACATGGCATCTCACAGTACCATAACGGACCGTGATTATTTTTATCGGCAGATTATTTATTTTGAAACTAGAACTGACACCAAGGTTTTATACCTATTAAATGAATAATTTTGATGATACCTTTTAATTACCTTTTAATTAACTAAATTATTAAACTTATTAACTAAATTAATTAAACTGACAAGACACATCTCAAGATTGGTTGGTACCTAATCAATTCAAGGTGCGTAGACAAAAAAAACGAAAAACAGAAAGTCCATCCGCCAAATGCCTTTCGGATTTGTTTCCGTGAAAGGATCATTCACCATCATTGTCAACAACAGGTTGGTTCTGAATCGTTTGAATCGCTTTTGATCAACCGTAAAAGGTCAAATCGGAGAGATAAAAGAACAAAGTGTTTGTTTGATTGACACTGATAGACATCATTCCAAACAATCGGATGAAACCAATTGGATCGCTGAACGTTCATTCTATGGATTTAACAAAGATGCCTTTGGCACCAAAAAAAGTTATCAATGTGTGTCAAGAAAAGTAGTGCGAACATGATAAAAATTACCTTTAAATCCAAGAATCGAACAACTGACTTCAGTGAAATGATCTTTTCATGATGCCGAGTTTATTATCATTTTTGTTTTACAACGGAGTGACTTGAAGTTTTGTTACATGATTGGCGAGTAATAGACCCTTGAGATGAACATGATAGTGTTTTCTAAAAATAATTTGTTTATTAGTAGGTTTTATTTCAGTTGTTCTAAGTTCAGTTGGCGTGTGCTTTGCAATATACTTGGTTCTTAATGTGCCATAGTAATTAGGTATCAGCACTTGTTAAACATAGAAGGACTATGAAGAATAATTTAAAAATCATTTATAATTAAAGCATTCGATTTTTACTTCATTTATTTCCCCTCCGCACGGTGTCCCAGGAGTTCTGCACAATCCGACTTCTACGTGTTCTACAACTCATTTCCGAACAAAAATGCTTCATAGCAATTTTTTGTCACAAGCCTCGTTTCCGAGTTATTCGCGATTTAAGATTTTTATCATGTTTTTGATCGTATGTCATTAAAACTGTCATAACCCCCTCAATTTTGGAGATAGCTCAAATTCGATGACACCCTTGGAAATAGCGTAAAATTTTCTATCTATTTAATGTCAGAAAACATTTGTTCTATTGCATTGAAGATGTGGGATTGCTGCGCGAAATGTCAGTTTTGTCAAAATCTTGAAATCTCCAATTTTTATATCGCCTAGAAACCCTATTATGCAGGGCGCAGAACTGTCCAGGCCGAGTAAAACGTGGGTCAAAATGTCAGCTTTCCAACGGTATAGTCGCTATGGTTTTTAAAAATACTTTTAGTTAGGGAAATGGTGTTACAAGGCGGGATAAACGTAACTTTTCTCGATGAATCGAATGGTGACAACGCCAGACCTCTCAAGTGATGATTTAAGTTAGTTTTGTCGGATGCATAAACCCGTTCGTTTGTGAACAGCGTCTACGGCATTTCTAAGCTGTCCGACCAAAGTCAACAAAATCGAGGGGCCGAAAGACGGCTTTTGTTTGCGTTGATTTACGACTGATACTGTGGACCCTTATCAAACCAGGCTTCCGTATCATTACCAACTCTTCCCTTTCGTCTCTTTCCTCGCTGCATTTCCTTCAGCGTGGTGTCCCTATTGCATAATCTCATTCATCGTGGTGCGCTATAGCTATTGAACATATCTGGTAGTAATAATCAAAACCTTAGTGACAAAAAAAGATTAGCAGATAAAAAAAGGATCAGTGGCATAAACAATGTTATCTACCAATATTTTTTCCTCATACTATCCGACGTGTTCGCAACAGTGTGAGTTGTACACAGGAGGAGTGTGACTCCCTTGCTGCTTCAGAAGCATTGCCATTGGCAAAACCGTACACAAAAATCATGTCAACATACTCACTTGTAGTATAGCTACTCAACTGAAAGCAACTCATCGGAAATGAGTTGAAGAACAAAAAGGAGTCGGATTGTGCATAACTCCTGGTACATCATGTACACTTAACTGAAAAAGATCTGCTAAATGTTTAAAAATTCATAAAGCTACGGAGGAGGCATTGTCCTGGTCAGGGGCTAGGATATGCAATGACCCGCAAGACTCCCTGGTCTTGAAGGAGGGGTTGCTTTTTGCGCCGTGTTTTGTCAACCCCAATCTGATTTAGCCGTAGCATTGGGTGTTACAGTGTTGATAATTTGTTGTTTCTGACCAAATTAAGTTTTAGTAAAATGTTTGTTGACTCAAACATATTATCCAGTTGAAGGACAATGGTAAGATATTGGGGTTTAAATCGAGTTCATGTAAAGAGTTAGAGTTTAAACAAGATTGTTAAGATATAAACAGAAAAATAAATATTTAAAAATAAAAATGAATTTAATACATGAAAACATTCGTTAGTGAACAGCGTCTACGGCATTCCTAAGCTGTCCAGCCAAATTCAGGATAATCGAAAAGCCGAGAGACGACTAGTGTTTGTGTTCATTTACGGTTCATTGCGTTGTCAAAATTCGATTCTCCGAGAAAAGTTACGTATATCTCGCCTCCGTTTTTTTTTTCTTCGAGAATTTTGGGAAAACATCAATTTTAACACAAACCTACACTTTTTTTCAGTTAAACACCATTTCCTTAACTGAAAATATTTTTAAAAACAAAAACAACTATACCGTTGGAAAGCTGACATTTTTGCGTACGTTTTACCAGCCAGCACAGTTCTGCGCCAAGCATTACTGGTTTTTCTAGACGATATGAAAAACTGGAGGCATTTTTGATTTTGGACAATGAGTTTAGAACACGTATTTCGGATCGTGCATCACTCCTGGGACACCCTGTATATGTATAATACATATACAGGGTTGGGGATCAGTGTGGAAACTGGGCTACATCGAAAAAAGAATGCCACCAAGTGGGGGTCCTATCTAAGTCATTGATCAAATTTTTTTTAGTGCTTTCACGGTAAAACGTGATGAACAGTGAATTTTCTATAAGTTAATGCTTATAAAATCGAAACTCTGGCATCCATGAAATCGGGAAAATTTGAAAAAAGAAGTTGAGGCATCTCATAAAAACTTCTTTCAACCCTGTCATACGAAGTTTTTTTCTTTATATTATAAAATACAAAAACCAAGGTAAGGGCGTCAATCTTGGTGAGGGAAGGGCTACTGTTACTAACATTCTGATTTCTGTTAGGGTTTCTTTATTCTTATTTTCTGTTAAAAAACCTGCAAGTTTTATACAAAGGACAAAAATGAATTTATTAACATTTGTTCGAACTTGACGTTCCCTGTTACGAATGCATAAAAAAGCTGTTTTCAGAAAGCTATTGGATAACTGATGATTCATTTGAATAAGTTTTTTCTTACTCAAATTTTGAAACTCTTCTTCTGTGTTCACCTGCGCCATCATTACTTCTTGGGAAAATTGGACTGAATAAAAATCCAAAAATTACCCATCTTGGTTTTTTGTTATTTAGATCTCAAAGAAAAAATTTCGTAATCCTTTTGTACGTGTAAAGCCATGAAATTTTTTAGAGATTTGACAATTCGTAGCCTATTTTTAGAACGTTTTCTGTTTCGAATTTTATCGAAAAATTTCAAAATTTTCAAATTTTCCCTTGCTGCGATTATGAACAGAGTTATCAATAAGGTTGAAATTATGTTTATCTTATAGAAAATTTAATGTTGAATCCGAAAATATATAATAAAATTAAAATGGACGTTTAAAGAATTCGATTTCATGACGTGAAACGGAGTTGACCGTGAGGCATGTTCATAGGAGTTTATGATAGGACATCTGGCGGATAATCAATGAGTTTTAAAATGAATTGGTCACACTTGAATCCACCCTGTATATTATAGACATATATGTTTACGTTATAGGAATCTGATTATAATATGCTATTCCACGTGGGTTAAAGGGCAAACTATTACAGAGATAATTAAGATTTCTGTAATAGTTAGAGTGTTGTCTATTCATGGTGCGAATAAAAGGACAAAATTTGATATATCTAAGGTGTGTCTCACTTCACATCCTGAAACTTCATTATGCAACTGATGTTGGACAAAAAGGATTCACGATTCATTTAAAGTTTTTTACTTTCATCTTCTTACTTAACCGAAATTCAAAACTTTTTACTCCAAGATATTTTCATGTGTTCTGTTTTTGGCTACTAAAACGCTGCAAAGCATTACACAAAGGTTTAATATTTCTGTATTCTATTTACAGCATACTGTCAGAACTGTGCTGTATATCCAGAGACAATGCTATCCCAGATATATCTTAATACACGTAGCAATCCACAAACAACACAACTGAAATTTACGCGATAAAATAAAAATGCAGGACAAAATAATGCTTCCGCTTGTTCTACTTAGTTGTATTGAAGCGTATAAGGTAAAGTAATGGATAGTGTACTCGTATAGGGACTGTTCTCGTAGGGAAGTCGCCGGAAACTGATTGTTTCAAATGGTGACCGAGCGGATGATCATATAGCAACTTGAGTTTCTGAAGAAACATAAAGGTGAAAATTAAGCCCGTAAAGATAATATTGTCAAAACTGGAATATATCCTGTTTTTCGACGCTCATTTGTACCAATCCGGTGAAAATACTACCTGCCGTGCCTAGAAAATGTACAGGTAAAAGAATTTAAGAACTTGTGTAAGTACACAATATAAGATTCGCTTTATCAAATTGAAGTATTTGTTGTTCTTATTAAATTAAGATCTAATAGGGCAATGACTAATTCGACCAGCATTTAATGCTTCATTCTACCGAATGATGGAAACCTCAAGCAGTAACAGCTTTAGCTGCACAGCATTTTGCCGTTTATCTTTTTTATTTAATCATTGAAAACGCTAAAATATTGTTTCTCGGCGGATAATTAAAATAATTGTAAATACATTTAGTCTTGGACTGTGGTGAAAAGACTGCGCAATCTCTTGAAACACTAAAAAATTACTTGAGAGCCCACTCAAGTACGTGCAGTGAATCGATTCAAGTTCAATAGCCTTCATCCAAACGTAAAGAAACTTAAGAAAGTACGTAAAATGAAGTGGAGAATAAGTTGGGCGAAATATGTGGGAGCAAAATCTCATACTAAAAAAACGTTTCAGTGGAATGAAGTAAATGCCGCTAAGCATGAGACCAGTTTTCTCTGAAAACACCTCAAACAAACGTCCATTTTGAATGTAAACCTTTTCGATGACCCTCGTTTGAATGATAAAACGGTCCTTAGAGTTTGGGACTAGTCGGGCGATTACCCTCAAAACCGGTGGGACAAGTTTGAATGGGGAGTCATTTCGGAAGTTGGGGACTAAAAGCTTTAATCCATACCTCCCTACATGTGCTACGGCGGGCTGGATAGAATATAGAAAGGCTGGGTTAATGAGAGAAGTCATCTGCGTAAACTTTTCCTCTGTAGAAGCGCAAGGGGGCGGGTTATCGTTTCCACAATTAGGACACGAAAAAAGGTACAAGCAGCTATGACTAACTTCTTGCTTCCGGATCTCCTTTTCCATTTATATATGTAACTTCCAGACGATCGCAAATGGACTGTTTCCTTTAATTTTCATGCCTTACTTTAGGAAGTTGTTATTGCCTTCGGAAACGACAAATTTTCATAGTATGTTTGAAGGTTATTCAAATAGCAAAACGGCAAATTAAATAGCTATCAAATTTTGATATCAGAACTTTTAATAAAAACCTTGATCGCGAAGAATCTTTACGACTAAATCATTTCTGCCCGAGTTGAAACTATCATTGTTCTTTAACAAGAATCGGATATTGCTTTTAGAATCAACATTAATTGGAGCATAAAACTTACTAAACTCCAAGAAGTTTGTCAACGAAGGATATTTGAACAAAGGAATTTTCAAATGGAGATTGATTGACTTCCAGTAAATTTTCCGACTTGCACATCAGTAACGTTGGAGCATTAGGCGACCGATTTCAATTTTACGTTAGTGGCCTTCTAGAGGATTGTTTTAACCGTGAAAAGGTTTTTGCGATGGGACCCTCCGCCGAAAAGCGACAGGAAAAAGTGAGACAAAAGTAGCGCGTATTTTTATAACGATTTTCACTTACAACCGATTGTTGCTAAGGAAATTTATTTTCACCATTTTTCATAGCACAAAAATTGTTCACCGCATTTTGGAAAGCTGTGAATTTATTTGACTCCAGACCACATCCCACGCTGCCATTTTCCCCCTCCTTACATCCCGGAGAACCATTGGTTACGAGTTCGTTTGACAAAACTTTTTTTTTTTATTGGCTTCGAAAATAAATTATACAGCCTTGAAAGTACAAATCAATAAATCAAGACGATATAAATAGATAATTAGTAAAAAACAAAAATTAAAATTAATACTCTCTACAACATTAAATAATTCAAAATAAATTTCTTATTGGATTGAAGTTCTGGCTTAGTTACCTAAGATTTTCAGTTACAACCGATCGTTGCTAAGGTACACATTTTGTGCAAATTTTATTCTCTCCTGAAAATTTGTTGCTCAGGCACTTAGGTCGTTTTGCCACTGGCACCCTTCAAGAAGCCCTAACAAAGGAGCGGAAGTTATTGTGCGAGTGTGAAAGGACAAAATGGAGAACTAAAAAACTTCTGTCAGAATTGAAATAATATAATATATTATTAATTATATATATATATATATGTTTATAATATGGATTATTTATTTGCTGTACATGTTATAACGAAAACGGGTTTATGTTCGAATTCGGAATGTTTTGTTTATTTTGTTCCGTACCATCATTACAAGTTATGGCCAATATTGGTTTGTGATAGGTAAAATAAGTGATGTAATTTTTGGAGTCAATGTTATCCATGTCCCGAGCGAAGATCACATCGATGCACGATGGCTCCCTTAGGTGTAAAAGCCATTAGATTCAATTCGAAAATATCTTCAGCGGACCCGTTGGTTTGGGCAACCATCCTGAATATTCTCGGATTCCCCAAAACGTTTTGGGGTCTCTGGAAAGATTCAGGATAGATTGGAAAAGTTCCAGGCCAGTTACCGGGGTCAGATCTTTAATAATACAATACAGTGAGAGTTACAAAAAGGTATGTTATATAATACATTGAGAGAGAGATGAGATAGAGCGAAACCCCTTTTCAAGGTACATCACATTATAGCCGTTAGGCTTTGAGCGGAAATCATCCGGGGGTGCAGGGGGCGAAGCCCCCGCCGAGGCGAACAGCGCCAAATTTTCGTGAGTTTTCAACACTAAGAAAAATTGCATAGTTTTTAGTTTTCCCATATCGTCTAAAGTTGCATTACTTGA
The DNA here is from genome assembly GCA_031894815.1 of Creontiades dilutus. Taxonomy (NCBI): domain Eukaryota; kingdom Metazoa; phylum Arthropoda; class Insecta; order Hemiptera; family Miridae; genus Creontiades; species Creontiades dilutus. The sequence continues at coordinate 1,106,726 of JAVIWC010000944.1, forward strand.
ACAACTGTCCGTTTTCAAGCTAGGATGGGAAGCTTGAAATAGTTGAATCACAAGTTGTTGACTGGGAGCACACTCGTCCCTTAATATTTCCTTCCTTAAATATATCATCTGCTTTTTGGATCAAGTAGGCCAACCTGAATTATGATTGAAGACCCTTAAATGATTAATGATTACGAGTTGGTTCAACGTTGCCCAGCTGTATACTCATTTATTGTTTATAAAATAAATTACAAAATTAAAATAGATTAATAGGCATTTTCGTACCCTCTTACCCAAGCTGACAGACATATTCACACGGTCATTTAGTGAACCCAAGGTTTTGATGTCATGTGGTGAGAAATCCGAACAAAGGCTCAAACTGATCAACCAGAAACAAAACTAATTAAATTAAATAACTTATTGTTATTATGTGACTGTACATCAAGGTTTATCATTTCTGCCGTAGATCCCCGTTCTGTGCAGAAGTGGTCTATTCATATTAATATTGGCTTTTATAATATAGAAAATTTAATATAGAAAACATCATCAAAATCTAGTTAAGATTATGTAACTGATGCATATTAAGGGAATCTCACTCTTGTCACTCCTGTAAGAGAGTTACCAGTTTCCCATGCAGGAAAACTAAAAAAAAAAAAACTTCCGAAAATTCAAATGAATATTGAGTCGTAGGTATATCAATTCGGCAACAACTCCGTTGAGATTTCACGAGACTGAGTCCTATCATCGATTAGCCGACCTGGGGAGTTCACCCGAATCGCGGGCTCTGCGGCTCCTGCTCAAATAGTAATATATGCTCTCGCTTCATCGAGGATTTCAAAGCCAAACGATAACAGCGATACATTATTAAAAGTATCCGATGTTACTACATTATTTATGTGTACAAACGCCGGGCAAATGTCATTGAAATACAGTAAAACCCAACCTTCGATACTTTCATTCGGCTATAAGTAATGGAAGTTACAATAAACTCAACTCCAAAACAAGGGTTTTCTTGTGGGATTCCATTACAATCGTACGTAGCTGGTTCTACCGTTGCCTAAACTAATATTATATAGAGGAAAGACTTGAATATTTGGTGTTTTACGATTTGATTCAAAAACTACTCGACCGATGTTAAAAATTCCGTCACGAAAGAAAAATCTCTACAGACTAATATAGATATAAAGTAACTTCATTACAACATCAAAATTATATATCCATGCCTTAAGTGGAGCAATCTAATCCAAGGTGTCAAAATGTAGTGTAAAAAAAGTCATGATTTTCCGCGCACTGCGAAAATGATTGACGATTATTTTTTTCCTTGGACCAAAAAAATGATGTCCTAAACGTTACTATTACTGTCAACTTACAGTACCAGTTTTTTTTTTTTTTTCAAACTTAGGTGGAATTGTGGTATTACTAGTATCGTGATATTAGCCCTTGTCCATTTAAATGATTTCGTAATTGAGGTTGATTGTGGACGTGTAAATTATACGGATCAGACTTTTCACCTAAGAGTTCGGTGTCAAAATTAGTTAAGTAAGAAAAATATCATGATTTGGTCAAACTGCCCTTCAATTAGTTTGTTGACAAAAACTAACTTATGTATTTGAGTTAAATAATAGTTTTTAGCAACAAATATTACTTTACATTTCAGTTCAAATTACATTACAAAGTGTTTTCTGTACGTAGAGTACAATGGAACGTGAGTTAAGGTAGCTGCTCATTAGCAGTCCTTATCAACAATATTACAGTAATAATGATAAAGTTTAGTTATTAAGTTAGCTAGGTTTATAAATAAGGAAATAAATTATGCAGTTAGCATTATATGCAACGTACAAGATAATAATCTAAATATAATTTGGTAACAATTTTTTTTTTAAAGATCATTAAGGAGATCCACTGGCCTTCTTCCCTTTAGCCTCCTTTCGGTTTGTTGGTTCGGCAGACTGTTTGTGAATCCAAAATTTGATTTTGGTGGGTTGATATGGTGTCGAATTGCCGCTGGAATGCCAAGGATATCACTTTTTTAACCATCGGTACGTCCAAGTCTCGATGTATCACAGAGTTTTTCACATACCATTCAGCATTTGTGATTAGACGGCATTTGTGAGCTCGGTTTTGCTGTACTTGTACCTTATTAATTTGAGAGGTACTAGCAGATCCCCACAAGGAACATCCAAACTGCCATATCGGCCTGATCATGACAAGGTATATTAGCTTTTTGTTGCACAAAGAAATCTGGGATCTTGGTCCGATTACCGGTTTTAGGAAGCTTGTTCGACTTCGTAGTCTCTTGACCAGGTTGCTTACGTGATCATTGAATGTTAATTTTTTATCCAACCTAATTCCAAGGTATCTCACACTACGAATTTCGGGCACAGTTGTGTGGCTTAGTTGAAAGTGTATTTGAAAGTTTCTTTTGTATGTGATCGTGCCCGATTTTTGTGCGTTCATCGTCATTCGCCATTTTTTGTTCCATTTTTCAATTTCAGAACATGTTGTTGGAGGGTACTCGATGCTTCATTACCAGAGCTAGATCGAGATAAAATGGCCTGGTCATCTGCGAACATAGCTAAAGTGGTGTTTGGCGAAGTCGGTATATCACTAACATCGATTAAGTAGAGGATGGGCGCCCACACACTCCCTTGTGGCACCGACGAAGTTATACACTTGCTAGTTGAGGTACTATAATCGCATTTGACGTGGAACGTACGATTCGTTACAAATGATTTGATCACGCGGTAGTACGTATCGCATACAAGTGGTTTTAATTTGAGTAGAAGCCCAGTGTGCCAAACCTTGTCAAATCCTTTTTCCGTTTTAATTTTGATAGTTTTAAATTTGAAAATCAACCTTGAATCTTTACACAGCTTAAACTGTTCAAAGACTTTGAAATGTAGTCGAAATCGGAATAACACGGTAAAAGCGAGTGTGGGTGTGTGAACTGTGATCATGATAAGAGCATTTGGGTTCTTACGTAACAATCCAATAAACTCATTACGATAATATGTAGCTCTCTAACATAGAAATTACTTAATCAAAGCCCATCTTCACCATTGCAACACGCGATGTAGGTCAGTGGGTGCTGATATAATCGCTGTTGTCAGATTTATCAAGCATTCCTGTACCATGAAACTACAGTTATTAAACATTTTCAAAAACTTGTAAATAGAGACGATAAATGTTCGCTATAGGTACCGGTAATACGCAATGTAAGATTATAGATCTTCATTAAAACTAATAGTACTCCTACACTTCCAACAAGAATATTAATTTACTGAGAGTTTAAGAACGGTGTTTCTCCACTCTATTTCAAGCCTGTGATATTATGAAGGTATTCATTTGTTAAGTGTTACATTACCGTTACATTACCGACTTACAGATTGTAACCGTAGGTTTTTCCATGAAACTCTAGGCAAGAGAACGAACGCACCCTTCCAAGTGGTAAGACGGATTGAAAATTACAACATTTGAGGTTTGGGTATGCAATTTTTCTTCTACACGATGACAGAGGTCTACTATTGACAATCATAAAACAAAAGTTGTCATTCTGGAAATTTGACAAAATAAAAACCTTTAACGGCGCGATAAAAAGATGGGAAAATTAATGTTCTTCCTGAAAGTATAATCAAATTTAAATTTTTTCGGTCAACTAAAGAAGAATTGGCCGTTGAAATCACAAAAAGTTTTTCAACTAATTTTGTATTAAATTAGTTACCCAACAAAAGTTTGCAGAGGACCAAATGTTAACACCTTTCATAAACGTTCACCAACAACCAGTGTCCGGACGCCTAGACAATTCTGAGTTTCCAGGAGAAAGAAAAATGTGCACACGTTCATGTAGATATCATTGACTCACTTCCATCGTACTAATAGTATGCATATTGTCTCATCAGTATCAAACGATTCCAATATTAGCTTGAGAGTATTCCCATAGAAGAATCGTCAGGTGCATTCCATAGGTCTTCCTTCCTTTCTGGATTAATCGGTTTGGAATATCATAGACTATTACGTCAGATAAGGAACGGCTGTGTGAGCCTTCGAAATTTAGTTCTCTGTCTTAAATATCAGGAATTCATCACATTTACAGTACATTCCTATGTCCTTCAGCCAAGACAGAGTTGAACGCCTCAGTCACTCCCTGAATACAAGCCCTACAGCACTTTTGGGATTTTATTCATGAACATCTGCAACCAACCAACTCACAAATCTTCTTTGAGGCTACATTTTACCTGTCTGGATAGTTTTTCATTCACCAATGGGAATGAGACCACCCCAGTTCGTTTCCAGTTTCCTCCGCACCATGAAACGGTTGAAGCTGGTTGGAACAACATAGGGATGTCATTTTTGCGTCCGAGTCTGCAAATCAGCGGAAGCCTTGGGTTCACTTTCGGGAGCCTAACAATTTTTGTTGTCCGAATTCAAACTTTCCACTCGCATTTTGTGTTTCATAGCCTACCGAACAAATTTGGTTCCGTGTCTGTCGGTCTGTCTGTCTGTCCGCATTTCCTTGTTACAGCCATATCTTCTATTATTATTATATTATAAAAATTATAATAAGCTTTTTTTATAATGTTTTAATATAAGGTCCATAAGTACGCGAGAATAAAAAGGTTTTTGAATGGAGCAGTGCAGCTGCATATATGAAGCACATGTTTCTCTTGCATAGAGATATGTGATCATTGAGCTCATCCGCAGCAGTTTGTATTAAATCGAATGGTAAACGTGCCAACATCAACGAACCAGAAGGAACTGAACCGAATCGAAGCTTTGATATAATGGGAGAAAAATTCATCTTTTTATGTTGCGTCGGGTTGCTGTCGTTGACAAAATCCAAAAGAAATGGCCTTCGACAAAGTGGAGATGGACTTGGGAAAATATGATGTTGACCTTATCAGGTTATTTCACGGTTTATTTGTAAGCTTTCTCTGCCAGCTCCGCGACCGAGAAGCCATTTTTTTTATGACGGTTCGCTACGTTTTTACGACGGGTCCCTAGTGAACCACTTTGGTATTTACAGGTGAACAACTCTTCCATATCTCCTTTCGTTCGGAACACCGAAAACAACTTGCATCGGTGCATCAATAACATGAAAGTTCGTATTTATCCTTGATAAGAGCTGTCATTTATATTTTATTTCAAATAAAGAGGGAAGCGGTAAAACTATATTAATGCGATTTCGACGTGTCACAAGCCCGCGGTAATTAAAGCTGCGAGAAAACCCGGTTGAAAACACTATATTATACAAGAAGCTTTGATAGCAATGTATTTCTCAGCAATGAAACATGTGACTAAGAAAATCATACTCTATCAAATGAACATTTAGGTAAGAGATTTAGAAAATCTCTTTGGGTTGATTGAAAGGATGTCGAGACATTAGGTACATACTCCAAAATTTAACGTACGATCCGAATTCATCAACATAGGTCCAACAAAGAAAAGTGAGGGACAGGGGACTTAGTGAATTTCAAAAAATTAAAGCTTTGAAATCTGCGTTTCTCAAAACACAAATCAAGCAGCAGCTTATAACATTTCCAATATGGTCGGTAACTGTGGTTCTTTATTGGGGTAGGAAAATGTTTTTGGATTAATTTTGTTCAACAGCTCTACTAGTGAGGGTTGTTTCAAGATTTGTTGGTTCTCGTATGAATGAATGAATGAAAAAACATGTTCATTAATCAATTATAAGGAAATGAATACATAACAGTCGTTAAAAATCATTCTTACACTACAGACTATGAGTCTGTATGCATTAAACATTGGTTTTTCAATCAATTCCATGTTTAATTTTAAAAAAAAAATTGTTCAATAAGACAAAATAAAATGTTGTCATTATGTTGATTGATGCCACGTATAAGAAAACAATTTTTTTCAATAAAACAAAATTTTATTTTGTCATAAAATTCATTGTTCATTCATCCAGTCATTTTGTTTGCCATAAAAACAACATTTTTTTCCACCAATTGAATTCCCTGATCAGCATTCTTGTGTATTTAGAGTGTCAAATCTCCTTCATTTAACAAGTGCAGTATTTCCTCGTGGCACAGACTCCCTCGGCCAAAGTGACGTATCCTGAAGTTTTTTAGTACAGGACAAATTGCGAGGAAATGAACGTCATCCACTGGGACGCCCATACTGCACATTGTACATGTGGAACGATACTGATCAGGGGAGTCATATAATGAGCAATTAAGCGTCAGGAGCTTCTAAATCTTAACACCCACCTCAAGATCCACAGTGGGTACTGTTGATACTCTTTGAAAAGATCTCCAGGTTTCACCTGATAGTACAACTGCCTGTAGACCCAATAGTTCGACTGCTTTGCTCTCAATACCGTCTCGTCATACCAGGCACCGGAAATTCTCGAGATCAAACCGCCCAGTAGAGTTTGCCAAGCACCCACATTATTCAGGTTGATGGTCAACTGAGAACCAGCATTCTCAGCAAGATCATGCAAAGCAGCATACCAGGAGCATCCAGCACGTACGGTCTCATCCACCACCAAACGCGGATATCGGTGCCCTGGAAACTACAGGGCTCTTACAATATAGTTGAAGAGCATTGTCAGGGTATGAAAAAACAGCAGCTCGAGACTATCTCCAAACACACAGAATAATTAGGGGTGTTTTTTGGCAGCTCAAAGATCATTTTGGCAAAGTACAGCTGAACCTGTTCAACCACTCTGTACTGCATGCCGCCCCATAACACAGAACTGATCGAGCCACTGCCCTAAAAACTTTCTCTTTCCTCTCGCAGTGGCAGATTTCGTTGCAGAATAACTGATCTGTATGTGCAATTCATCCCAAGCCTCACAGCCGCGGTTCTGCCCTTCAACCTGTGTCATATAAGATGGGCGATGGGTAACTCCCAGATACTTGAATGATGTTGTTTCTAGTATGATTTCAAGTAAGTAGCACTCACATATTACTCTCTTTTTTTGTATGTGATAATAGCTAGTTTCATCAAATCAACCCTGTTTAACCATGAAAACTTGTTGTTCGCCTTCAAGCAAAGTAGATAACAATGTTGCCTCAATGTAAACCCAGTTGATCAGGATGTTGATTTCGTTCAAGGAAGCTTTGTAGGCTAAACAAGCGGTCGGGTTACCCAATTTCATGTGGATTTCTAAACAACATAACGTGAATGTAATTCGAACATTACGAATGTTGCTTCATAAGATCATGTTGAATGGCTGGATGTTTGAACTATAACACCCTAATACTGCTCAATTTTTATATTCACTAAGAATGATTGAAAAATACTCGTTATATTGTGGATGGTGTTACGTTACTTCAATATTACAGAATCTCATTGTACCACCGTTTATACTCAAAGGACTTTAATAAGTGATCCAAATGGGCCTTTCCCTCTTTCAAACGTGTTGTAAAAAGAACCGTGTACACCTTGATTCGTGAGTTGATTGGGTGCAGAAGATACAAGAAACCAAAGCATGTGGTTTAGATAATTGGTTCGGTAACCAACCGTAAGCCCCCTGATTGGGCGTGGTAGCTTCCTCTTTTGTAATTTTAATTAGTCTCTCGAGGGTAGGCTGTAGGATAAAGGGTTTTGTTGAACCCTCTCGGAACCGTAGTGAACCCGAGACCCTAAGAGCTTTTAACGAAGTAGCCCGAGTGGCCTTGTGTCTAAGTATAAACTCCGAGGCAACAATAGACGGCGAGAAACCTTTCGCAGCCTGAATAGGTATAATTTGACTTTGAGGAGATCAAGATACTGGTACCAGTAAAACAAATTTACGGGATTTTATCAACTTTTTAATCATTTTAGCAATTTTTCAATACATTTTATTGAAATTGAAGCAGATTTCATGTCAAATATTAATTGTGATTAGGTATTAATTGTGGTAGTAAATCGGACAGTCCTCTTGCTCTGATTTGTGGTATATAAATAATTATTGAAAATGAGCCTTTGGGAAATAATTATCTTACTTAACGAGGGTAGATAAAAAGTTTTTACTGCAGTAATACAAGTTTTGTGGATTAGGAGATGTACATTCCGAATATCATCAGTTACACTAATACAAACGGCTACATTGCTTTAGTCCGGGAAGTAGCTTAAAACAGCACCGTCTTATCAGTAGCATAAATACGACAATTTTATACCGAAGTTCCTATTCAAATTACTAATACAAAGAGTGATTAGGGAGAAGCGTTTTGATCGATGAATGTAATCATTTGTATCAGAGTGACTCGAGAAGGGTTAATACCGAATGTGTTTTTCCTAACCCATTCAATTCCGATTATGAGGCGCGCTCCTTAGTGCCCCCCCCCCCCTTCCTTGGATATTCCTACTGTACCATTCAATATATATTACCATTTGATGACTAATATGATGTCCTCGGGCTGTAGCGATGTTTATGGATAAGAACAAGTTCCCTAGTTGCTACCTCACGTTATTATAGCAGGATAGACATTCGCTCCGTTCTCATGGCTCTCTTTCCTCATTTCCCCAAAAATTTACAATCAATCATAGCCGAGTTATCGACAATTGATGCTTCGAATGTCGGAAAAAATGAGAAGGCTTTATCAATTTACCATTGGTCGGACAACACACTGTCTTCTACTCGGAAAATAGGTGTTTCTTGCTATCCAACTTGTTATCTAACTATAGCAAAGTAAAAAAAGTTAAAAGGAAAAACAGCCAGGCTAAGGACGGCGCTATTCCCAGGATAGTGGCTACAATTTCGAAGGGACAGGGTTAACTATAAGCCAGAGCATCACACGATGCCATCGGGGAGCTAGAAACTTTGCCTGGATAATGTACGAGGTCACCGGGGCTGAATGGTTAATCAAGAAACAGTTGTAGAACTGTAGTGAAAAAATTAATTAATTAAATTTAGAAAAATAAATACGGCGCCGTTGAGAGCAATATAAACAGACGTCGACTTACGAAAAAAATAAGATAAGAATCTTATCTACGCGCAGGTTTATACATTTAAAAAAAAAGGATAATAAAACGGTGTCATACAAAAGAAAATTCATATGAATATGAATTCATATACCACCTATTACCAAAAGAGAATTTACGTCAATCACATTACGTTCGATCGACGTAGTTTCAAATGGAATTTTTTATGCACCTATGCGTAGTAGGTAACTAAGCATAGGCACTCAAACAATTGATGAAAATATAATGTAATACGCATAGTAAAGGTAGGTATAAAAAAGTTGAAATGTCATTGGGAAACCGTAGCGACGTAACGACGCGTCGTAACGAGTAGGATTCCAGGAAATCGTTGATTGATGGGTAATCCGATATGTTGGAAGATTGGCCCGTCTTCGCTCACATTTGTATCGTTTAATTACATAACAACAACGACATTGACGTTTTCGAGCCATAGATACATAGTTCAAAGCTTGTGGAGCACCAGAACTTCTGAAATAGAGAAGAGTTATTGTCGTTTTACCAGGCCGAACTCAAAAGGTTGGTACAGATCCTCTGCATTATAATAGATGTAATAATGTATAATTTCAAAAATTTTTAAAAATATATTAAAAAACAGAAAACAACGACAAATCAAGAATGAGAAAAAGTTGGTAAGAAGCACCTTGAAATTGAAGCACTAGATATACCTAATTGAGCAGACAAAATTGGGGTACTTCAGAAATTTTTCGACCGATTCATGCCTTTCTGTTTTTGTTCAATTAACATTGTGATATAGTATTTTAAAATAACTAAGCTCATTCAATTTGCATTATGTAAGGTGAATGGAGTAATAGTGGTAAATCGTCATTTCTTCGCTACTTTCACCTAATTTTTTTGACTACTAATAAAAAAAGATTTCGTTAATACTAATCTAGTTGTGCAACGAACCTCTGAAACAGTGTATGATCTATTGGGAGGGGGAATGAAGGGCTATTAAGAAAACCCTTCAAGCGCTGATCGTAAAGCTTATTCTGCAGGCATTCCTGATCCGTTTTTGTTAGATTAAGAACTAACGTCTTGTTAAGAAACATATTTCAGAGTTTCCTAATTTAATTATGGAAGGGGATGAATGGAGGAGGTAATAGTGATTAATCGTTTTTTCTAACAAACCTCTCTTGCGCGTTAAAACCCTGAAATTTTGAATTTGATTTCGATATTTGGTTGGTGGGGGGTGGGGGGATTATGGACGATTCATTCAAACGATTCTCATACCTACGAAATCCTCAGCCCAATTTCTTGCTTTTTTCGTCCGATCTAGAATATGATCCAGTTTACAAAAATAATCATTATATCTAAAGACATGTGTAAAGTTACAATTGTGTTTATAAGTGTGGTCGTACAAAAACCGGACGTAGAGACATCACTGTTATGCAAGCATTATATACCAATGTGTTTTCAATTTGAAGCCACAACAATCACTCTGCTTTCCCCGCGAAATAAAAAACTAGTAAATACCTACACTCAATGTGATCCCCAAACGTTGGTAATTAATGTATTTCATGTAACTTTTCTAAAGTTTTTCCACATCTCTTTCTATTTTATCTAAAAAGTTTTACAAGTAAAAAGTAATGTAGATCACATCCAATCTCATTCAGGATCCCAGCGATTATAAGAATCTCGCACTCACCCTGATCGATACTAGGTATTTCCGCACAGAGCCAAGAAAATTCTGACGGAAATGGGGAACGAAGCAATCTGACCAAGGATACCTTGCGATTAAAGCCCAAAGTCAGTATCACGGGTAGTGTTGTTACTTTGCAGTGTTCTGCCACTATCAGGGTTTCTCATTTGTTTCCTTGCCCTCATTTGTTCTGTGCCCTTTCAAGCTCTATCTAACTGTGCTTTAATGACATTAGAGCGTCAGGGATTGGCAATACCACTCCGCCTTCTCAGCACTCTTCATAAGGGTTTGTGACTCATCAAGATCATTGTCGTAATCTTGCTCTTCTCCTTATTGCTATTACCACTACACCCCAACGCGCCTTTCTATTTATTTTCTGTTTACTATTTCTCTCAGTATTATATTTGACAGCTTGTATTAAAGTAATGAGGAATCGGATGATTTTCCCCTTCCCATTTCGATAAACTGCGTTTTTACTTTCTGCTTGTTGAAGGTTAATCGTCCTACCCTCCGGAAGGAGTAACTACTCCATTCCGTCAATTACTTGCCATGTGGTGCGAAGGAGAAGGTGGTAGAGCAGTCAATATTAGGGGATGGGGTGGCTCACAACCAAGCTCTGCTACTATACGACAAGAATATGGTAAAACAAAACAAAAATACTATTTGCGAGGGCTGATGCGATTCGCCTTAACACCAGAAAGTTTCAACACTCAACAGTAGCAGTTTCATAACACGTAAAGGAGGAAGCACATATTTCCATCACAGTCCCAGTGTTCTCAAAAATCAGGGTGGGTTTGGATGAAAGGAAAGAATATCAACAGGCAGGGCACGGATAAATAGTTATTGTTAAAATGCATGCCTCTTTTGTTCATTGGGGCAGTGGAAGGGAAAGGGACGTCAGGACTGTCAACATTTTATGGTGGAGGCGATCCGTTACCATGCTTTGCTAAAAAATTACGAATTAGGCGGTAGGATAGTGTAGTTACCCCTTCCGAAGGTTCAGAATATAACCACTGGATACCTGAAAGCTTTCAAATCAGTTTGTTAAAAAATCAAACACAATTACTCCAACATTTGTCGATTTATCATTCAGATAGAAGTGAAACCAGTTCAATGCAATTTCAATGGATTGTAAATATTATGAGTCCAATAAACGGCCAGAAAACCGTGCCTTAGTCATTAACCAGCAATCTGCCAGCATTCTTTGTTGGCCGTCATCTAGGTACTATATTCTTTCGTGGCCATCATTTAGGTACTACATTCCTCGATTGCAATGGCAGATGATCAGTAAACTTCCCTACTACAGCTTCTTTTCTTAGAAGTTGAAATAACGTTCTAATTGATCTTGCAATAACTCTTCAATTATTCAGATATACCCACCCGAATTGAATCATCTACTGCCTTTATTAATATCTCGATCCCCCCCAAAGTTCAACCTTCTCGGACGATCCGGTCGGTGAGTAGCACGACCGCAGTAGTGGGTGGTGATTTAAATGTTTCTTTTCAGCGTGAATATTCTTGTCACCACAAATCCCTGAAAGGTGTATCAGCAAACTTGTTACAGCAGCTGAGGTGTTTTTCTTCTTCTTCTTTTCTTCACAATACGAACAGTTTCTGCACTTCGCTGTGCTTGTAACCGAAAAATCCACCACAATATATGAGATTTAGAGCTCTTGCTATTGCCTACCGTTTCGCGTTTTTTATCAATATGACATTAATTTATTTTTGAAAGAAAATATACTTTAACATGAACGGCTTGTCCAAAATTGCTGAAAAGTGTGTTGTGAACCGCGATTACACTTCGCGACTATACAAAGTGGTGGTGTCGACGGAATATGAAATTGTGATTTTAAAGGAAACGTAGAGGTAGAACAGGGGATTGGTAAGAGGAAATCCTAACGCTGGATTGCATACCGCTTGACTGAAAGTCTGTAGGGGTGTTAGGTATGGAGGTGAGGGAAGGAATTCGAAACGAGACATTTTTGCATTCGCACACAGTACTTACATCATAAGCGGTAATATAGAGTTCAATGTATGAGACTGAACAGCTCTCATTGGTAACTTTGTCCCTAACCGATTAAACTTGCTGAAATATAAATGGGCCTCTTTTTATGGCATCTAGAACGGACAAGACACCATATGGACGCTTTAGGCGCCAAGTTTAGATAACGTAGCACTGACTATATCTAATATTCATAGATCATTAATTCCTAGAAGGGTTATTCATGTACAGTAATGATAAGCCTATGTGTGAGAATTTGCAGGCTTCTTTGCCATCACGCAACAATCATTCTTGCCATCACTACAACAATTACAAGTACAATTTTTTTCTCCAAGACGATTCAATGCTTAAGAGATCTATCGGAAATACAAAAATGTTGGTATGTATATATACAGAGACATAATCTTTCTTTTTCTCGGAGGAATGGTATCTAAACGTGACAACAAATTGTAAATTGTTTAATGAAACAAATTATCAAGTGAAACGAATGATCATTTCTTATAAAACATATTTTACGCGGATGAAGTTGTTTGCGAGTGCTCAAAAAACTTGCAAAAATCTCAATAAACGTCAGTAAATCAAATAGAGAAAGTTAAATGTTGGTTTTCGTTCCATATTGGTATAAGTGATTAGGAAGCTTTTCTACCATAAATTTGAGTGCGATGAATTTTCGTGCTCAGAATGTTACTTTTGGGTTTAATCAGAAACAGTGATGAAAACAAGTATATTTTGACTCAACTACCTCATAAAATCAAGATGCATAATGAAAACTTTGTTCTCTGAATTTCAAAATGAAATAAACCAAAAAAGGAGGGAGCGAATTAACTTTTCACTCTCGTTTGATTAGAATTACAAAGAAGGTTCATAAATTTAATCTTCAGACCTGTTGATTTAGGCGATCTTGTGTGAATCCGACTTAAATATTGACCAGTTTGTCTCAGCTGCATGAGCCAACTTGAGAATCGACAACCTGTAACTTTCATTTATAATTATAATACGGAACTTTTTAAAGGTGCTAGAAAGCCGAGGTGTACCAACATAATGAATGTTAGGCTGTCATGAAAACTGCCAAAGAGAAGAAAGAACTTGCTCCACTTGGTGGTGTTGGTGGTTGTCGGATTAAAGAATAGCTGTAACACAGAATTGAGATTGTTCAAAATGACATACATAAACAACAAACAAACAAAGTGACATTCATATACTTGATAATGGTGGATATTGACAGTGATGAGCACTATTTTCCCCAATTTGTCAATATTGAAAAATTATATCATTTGAAGACGATAACGTGACCTCTCAAACTGAACAATCAATCCACAAAACTGTATATCTTTCCTTGACCTCGCCCCAATTCCGCGATGAGTTGAGTCTCTTTTCCCACCCGGTGGACGTTGCGTGTTTCCCCGGGCGTTCCGCCCTATCGCCTAGTTCCGGACCAGGCCTCGGTTACCCAGCCCGTAAAGTGAAGCCGGTGATAAACTACGATAAACATATAAATTGTCGACAAGGTCTTTCCTCTTTCTCGAGAAAGAGGAAGAGAGAAAAATCCCCCATCCCCCTCCCTACTCATCCCCTTGAATGGCTTGAAAGTAATGGAAAGAGATCGCCCTAGGGATTACCACCGTATCTGACCCTCCCCATCCCATTCAGAGATTCACAAGATGTACTAAAACGGCTTTTACTTCTCGAGATTAGGTTGGGTAGCAGACTAGTACACTTTTTCTTTCGCCAGACTTACGGAACATCCTTTTACTAAGGGTTTTAACCCTTTGCGGACCCCTTCATCCATCCGATGCCTCCCTCACCTTCTGTGACGCTTCACAGATCTTCAACGGATTCTCCCGCTCCCCTATATCGAAGCCAGAGGTAAAAGACACCTAGGGAATCCTCCCGCATTTTTATTCGTGAAGAAGAAAGCTCTGCTTTCATTCCACCCACACCGGATTGCGATCCAACGTTTTCCATCAGTTTATTCCTCAATTTGTATGATACTGCATTCCGAAAGGAATTTACCGATTTCAGAGTTAGAATCCCGGTTCCAGCAAGAGCTTTGCCTAATAGATTATACACAGAAAGAGGTGAGTGCAATCGAATTGTACATGAGAAACAAAAAATGTTGGGCCACAGCATAATCCTAGTTGTCTGACTTAAATTCTGGAATGAGTACTCAAGATAGGGGTTGGTCATCACATTTGGAAAAGCAGTCAGTAAGACGCTAAAACTATTACTCACAGGTTCATCAATTTAATGCTATGCAGGCCACTCAGTCAGTGGTCTGCAGGACTTTATGCGTATACTTAGTAAACTTCGTTTCGATCACTAAATCGCATTAACTCATTTCAAGTAGGATGGCTCGCAAGATTAAATTCAAGAATTAATTTAATTAAACAACAATAATTGTTGAACAAGTAGCAATGGATATTGCAATGTTATAACGCTATGAATTGTCATTTGTGAAATGGGAGTAAACAGTTTTCATAGGGTCCCTCGGTTTGGTTGTTTTGTGTGGCTGTCTCAATAAATTTACTGCACTCCTGCTCGGAGCTAGGCACCTTATTCACCTCATAAATTATCCTACAAAATAATAGACGGTGTATTATTTAATGAAGAAATCATTTCCTAATAGTAAGTTCAATATTGGTAAATGTGGTGAAATAGATTTTTCGGAATTTTTTATTAAGCTTGAATAACTAAATAAAATTGAATGCCAAAAAGGAAAGCCTTATTTTTTCCTTGGTTTTCCCTAGCATCCTAGGATTAGTTGAAATTAGTTAGTTAAAATTAGCGTCAGAACTCTCTTGAGAGCGACGGATGAACGTAAAGCGATCCGATTGGAGACGCGCTATTCATCGAATTGATAACTATCAAAAGTTTTCGGTATTCCGATTTTTTTTACCTGTCGGCAACGGAAGCATTTTCTTCCTCGATTGTTAGTATATTCTAAATTATACTACATACATGTACGAGTATGTTGTTATATATTTCAAAAATTACAAACAAATTAATTGGCACAAAGCTTCCTGGTATCGATGAGTTGAATCTATAGATCATTAAAATGGTTTAAATATACCTACTTGAAACATTATTAATATTAAAAGATATCGATTTAAGCTTATTACAACGACTATCGCTACAAGGTCCCGCAGATATCAATGCCTTCAATTGTGTGAGTTGACACGTAATACAGGTCATCGCGGTAATTGTGTGGCAGATACAATAATGGTACAATGGAGTTGGAATTGATTTGAGATTATTAAATCGGCTTTCCCTACCTATCAACGCATTTGTAGCAACATCAAACCACTAGAACCTGAGAAAATGACTCTTGACGGCTTGCGCACGCGCAGATCGCGGTGTTAGAAATAGATGATTTTTTATAGTTTAAGACACACATTTCCAGAAAATGTCATTAAAATCAGGTAAAAACTGTAAAGTTAAGGTTGTTGAAGGATTTGCAGGTGCACGACAGACACACAGACGCGAAACGAAAGTTGTTCAGATTGGTACAATGCGAGTAGAAATGTTGATTTTCCAGTAAAACCATTTTTTCCATCTCCCAAATGTGAATACGAAGCTTTCGCTACACATAGGTAGACTCGGAAGCAATAAATCAACTATACATTATAAAACTATTTTAAATTGTTGAGAGTGAGTGTCAAGTGTTTGCGTGAATCGTTAATGGGTATTTTCCACTCTGTAAATTCTACGTATTTCGGTACACCAGCACTACGGATTTCTTTTCGAGACCTCAATTTCACAGGCAAAGAGCGATGAAAAGAGAAAAACACAGCAGCCTAAGTACATTTTCCCTGTTTTCCTTTGAAGTGGCGAGCGAAGTGTCCAAATAGTGTTATTTAGCCCGCTATCCTTTTGGAGCGGTTGGACAGCTGCTGTGACACACTCCGATGAGCAGGATGGTGGGATAAACCGCCAACATGTCTCCGCCGGGATCCTTCCCCCGGAGTTGAGTAATGGAAAGAGATTGTGCTGGTCACGACCATCTGCTCCTTTCCCCTTTGTTTCGCGTGACGGTGAAACATCATTCTGCCTGAAAATGTGGAAATATTGAAGTAATTACTCAGTAGTTATCGGTTCTAAATCAACCTATGTGGAACTCTGAAAAATAAAATGTGTCACGTAGGGATACAAAAGAAATAGAAGAAGGAGAAACTAACTCTAGCTGTAACTTCGGCCAGCTAGCCTTACTTTTTACCAGAAAGAATTTATTTTGTCCATATGTTTACCTACGCTTTCATTCGCTGGTCATCGAAACACTTGGATTGTAGCTTCCTAAATTATCACAATATTTGGATGGAATTTGGATATAGTTTTGTGAAATAAAATCGAAAAGGAACGTGATTTTTATGTCTCAAAAACAATTTTTCCGTTCTTAATTAGTCGCTGAAGCATTGGCATTCAACTTTTGGCAGAGGAACAGTTTTTTTATCAAAAATCATACATCTCGGATTTGATGTTTTTGACCATTACACCAAACAAATTTCATTTCGTATCTTTCTGTGAGCCAATTTTTGTGCTAGCCGTGTGCCTGCAAATCAATGTAGTAAACTTAATTTCTACAGATTTAAACCGATTCAGATGAACTGTTTATAAAATGTGCGAGGTAAAATGTAGGTGGTTCCGTGTAAATTTAATTGCTCACAAACTACTACACTCTGCGCACGAACAAGTTCCATAGATTAATCTCGCTTACACTTCTTTATATTGATCCCAGGCCTGATAAATTTCATTACCAGCTGAAATAGAGCTCTGGATCCTCTGCTCATGCGAATGGATTTACATTAACGTCTTATACCACTTGCTGACAAACGCTGAATCTGTTTAACAAGCTTAATTTCTACATATTTCATGATTAAGAAACATTCAAGATTATACAAAACATTTCAATTATCTGTACATTCAAGCCCACTTTCTCCTACACCGGCAAATGGGGCGGCACCTGAGTCGCAACGATGTGGACAAGAATACGATAGTAAAACTGCATGGGTGGAGCATCAAATCTAGAGCTGTTTCATTCGGTTTCTGTGATATAAGTGGTTGGAAATGGTGTTGGAACCAGCCACTATCATCGTTTAGAACTTTCATCAGCTGGGACTGCTACACATGGGCATTAGCACCTTACTTTTGTGTGATAGCGCTTGTTTGCGCTTTAACATTAACTCAATTGGATTACAGCGCAAGGAGCCCATATATGGGCTAAAGCAGCTCCTTGCACTGTAATCCTACTGTATATAGTACAAAGAGTGTACCAACCCAATCTCTTAGTTACTAATGACCTTGTCTTTTTTCCATAATGTTTTGAATGGCACCGTTAATAATTATCTCCTTCTGTCTAAATTATCATCAAGTGTACCCTTCTAATAACCTGTGTCATCACTCTTTCCCTCATTAACGTGAAGCAAATCTTATCCTTTCAGTAAGTGATTTTGGCTTTCGTTTTAATGTTCTTCCATACTAAAACTTTACGCACAAAAGTTACGATTATTCGTTTCAGAAGTACTCGTTTTTATACAAACTTCTTCTACTTCGATCTACTGCTTAAATATTAATGTTTATGCCAATCACGACATGAGTCTTTAAATTATTACCCCTTGATTATTTGTTTCCATTAATTTTAGTTTATTGGGCATTGACCACTGCTTCATACAAATAAATAACTCCATGGTCTCCCGCTCAATAAGTTGTTCACTTGCTGGCATTAACGGTGACGAAATCCACAAATGCAATATAGATACACTATTACTTCAAGTAGAAGCTTTTTAGCAAACTTACAATCCAGACAGATTGAGGTACTTACTTGATATCTCTCTTTGATATATGGTGCAAAATGACTGTCAGGTATTTTCTAACTTTAAATGACGCTTGAATACTACAATTCCTTCTGGAGTAACATTTATATGGTGCCTTAAGAATCACTGTTTCTCATGTGGGGCAGGCAATTCGGAATGTGGCGTCGGTATTGCAATTGAAATCCAAATCAAAAGACGGCGTAGCCAGAACAGACCTGATCCTTTATTTTGGATGGATAATTCGCAGGTATATGGAATCACCACCTTTCTTCTCGAAGTTGCTTAACGCAGTGAATATTTCTTGTCATACTTTACTGAACCACCTTAGTAATGCGTGTTTTATTTAATCGAAATATACAATGCATATGCTGACGATTGAAAAAGTTGTGGTAAAATGTATACATATTTTCTTTATGTGATCATTTCTTTTCCCGTCAAAAACTACACTGCTAAATAATAATCTGTGTGGGAAACCGCCTCCAATGCACATAATTAAAGTCAATAAACTCACCCTGGCGAAAGGTAGCAAACCGAGGGGGTTAACGACGGGTTTCCCCAAGGGTAAAGCGTTCCTCTCAAAGGAATCGTGCCCTTCCATGGAGTGGGATAGGAGAGAGTATCCCTTAGATAAGGCAGTAGCCACAGGTACGAATTAGACAGTTACGGTGGAAACTCGAGCCAGTAACTTACTCCCAACCGAGTCGTTTTTCTTAATTGACAAACCCAACCACAATACGAAATACTAAATACTTCTAGTACTGAACTATTTGATCGGTTCCAAATCCCCACCTCACTTTCTACAAACCTACCAAACTCTTCTGCTGGGGCAGACTTACGCGTCTGGAACCAACGGTGATTCCCCTACCTAAATTTCCTAACTCAAATTTGCTTGCTGGGGCAGGAGTACGCTTCTGGAACCAACAATTGAATTCTGACGCATCCTCCTTCTCTCTATCCAATCTTCAAGTTCTTTGGGCAGTTGTACGCAACTGGGACCATCAATTTCATCATAGCTACATACACCTATCCCATTCAATTGGTAGGGCAGCACATGCACCTGGTATAACCTCCTGTCTCATCCTAGCACAACCTGCATAGTCCGCTGGGACAGGAATATATTTCATGGGAGCAACGACTATTCCTCTCCCACTCAAATCTTTCCTTATACCATAAAGCCAGTACCTCGCATCCTTCACATCGAGAGAAATTTAAATAGTAAGAACCAATCAAATATTGGCTCTTACAATCTGGTTGATATGTCCTACTCAAAATATGAGCAGTCGATGGTTCGTTTCAAAGTTATTGATGAGGAATTTAATGTCGGTTGGATCTCCTACTCCTGCACATGAGTGATCATAAAATTCATTGTCAAACGCCTCACTTCGTAATCATTCGATTTCATTTGGCAATCTTTTTTGGAATTGAGCAAGAAGCTCCCGAAGTGTCTCCTAAAAGTGTAGCATCTTTGGATTTTGAGAAACGTGAGAATTCCCTCTTCCTCCTCTTACATATATAAATCTAACCAAGAATATTCAAAATGTCTTCTTCTTATTCAAATGTGTTCTGCCCATTTCAAGAGAAGGACACCTCAACATTGAATGATGCCACAAAATAGGAAGTTTGAAAAATGTACTCAAGAAATTGCATCTAGATATTTGAGTATTAAAGACGAGAAGATAGATGTACGATTGTCTTATTCATGAATGTGTACGAATACGTGTACGGGATTATACACATTCTAATTCAAGTGCATATTCTGTCTTGTTTCACTCAAACAATAGGGATTGTTCAAGCGTGGAAAACATCCTGGAGCGTGAGCGCAAAAGAGTTATGGTTGTTGGGAGTTTTCAACCCGAAAATTCGTCGGCGGTGGAATTTAATTAGGCGAGCGAAAGGAAAGGAGGGAAGTCCATTTCGTGATAGTTAAGGTCAGAATTTCGGTTTGGTAAACACAGGAAGGTCTAACTGCGTTGAGAAAGTTGATGTCTGGGCGGAAAAGAGGCCCTGGGGTTAGATTATGACCCGCATACCAGATCGGCCTCGAAGGACGTTCGCTTCACAGCTCGTTCACACAAGTGGATTGTGGAAGAAGTTTCCCAGAGTCGGGAATTCACTAGCTAAATGGGGATTGTTAACGGAATTACTTTTCGACCCTATAAACACCACTGAATAAAATTAGGACCATGGTAAATTTCATAGGTGGTAGAGCCTTCATTCTGAGTGGAAATAAATA
Organism: Creontiades dilutus; assembly: GCA_031894815.1. Classification (NCBI taxonomy): domain Eukaryota; kingdom Metazoa; phylum Arthropoda; class Insecta; order Hemiptera; family Miridae; genus Creontiades; species Creontiades dilutus. Next base: position 1,127,314 of record JAVIWC010000944.1, read on the forward strand.
CGTTTTGTTATATGACGCCACTAATGCAAACACCTTTGCAGGGTTGAACGTTCCACAAAGCGTTATCTTATTGTGGTGTCTTGACTGAATTTGCTCGCATTAAACTGGTGGAAAGTGATGGCTTAGAACGTCGTTTTAGAACTAAATTAGAAAAAGTCCTCGTATTGAAAGTGGTACCTCCTTGGTTACAGTCTCCCCCACCCAAAGAATCCAGGACACATTAAGTTTAAAAAAATAAGACAGACCAAGAAATTTTAAACAATTTGCGATCACGATTTGATGATTAAGTACAAGAACAATCGAAATGTTTGTTTCACTCATCAAATTGCAAATTTAGGCACTTAAGTACTTGGCGTAGTCTTTTAGCCAAACAGGAGTAGCTATGACGTCTTCTTTCAGATCTCCAGGGTTGATTATTCTGAGAAGATTCATGCTCCAGAACTGGTTGGTTTTCAGGTTGGCCTGTGTTAATAGTAGGACCATCAATGTTTCTCTAAGCTTCATGATCTTCCGGATGGATTGATGAAGCCAATTCCGGAAAATAAGGACTGACAGGTTCAGATAGCTCAGCGACTACTTCACCATGCTGCTGGGAAGGCGTACTGTGATCTTCAATTTGGACAGCTGTATGACGTAGTTGGTAGGCGTGTCTCTTTAGACAGTATCCTTGTGTGTCAAGCCGTACGACGTAATGCAGATTCTCAAACTTTCTAACTATTCTGCCGAATTCCCAAGTATTCTTACTGTTAGAATACCAACGAGCTTGAACTGTATCACCAACTTCGAATGTTCTTGAATCAGGTAGTTGGAATTTAACTTGTTTCCTTTGAGTAGATAAAGGTTTGAACGCATCTACATGTTATAAAGATTATAATTTTTGTAGATGCGTTCAAACCTATATCTACTCAAAGGAAAATTTTGCCTGTTTTTCATGTTTTCAGGTGCGCTGAGTCCGAATCTGAATTCAGAAAAATTCGATCACCCTCTGATTTTGATAGAAAAGAGGAGAAACTTGGAAAAAATAAAAAATTGTACTTGAAAATTATTATTTTTATTGTAACAGATTTTTTTTCTTTTTCAACGGTAAAATATAATTAATTGAATCCTGCATGCTATCAGGTATAATACTAGATATGACACAACTCACAAAATATACACACATCGTCAGTGAGTGGTTTTTTTTTCTTTTGTAATCTTCCTCCTCTGTCTCCCGCTGCAGTGTCCAGCAGTAATCCGCCAGCATCTTCTCATTCCATTTGCCAGTATATCTTTTTTCCATTTTGGATATGTCTTGGTGGAATCGTTCTCCATGTTCGTCCGAAACTGCACCCAAATTTGGGGCGAAAAAGTCTAGGTGACTATGCAGTAAATGTATTTTTAAGGACATATTGCATCCCAATGTTTTATATGAAGTAAGCAGTTCTTGGACTATTTTTTGGTAGTCTCTAGATTTTTCGTTTCCCAAAAACTTAGCACATACCACTCGAAAAGCAATCCAAGCCTTTTTCTCAGTAGTATTCAACTTTGCTTCAAAAGTGATGTCCTTGAGTAGATGCCGAATTTCGGGTCCTGCGAAAATTCCCTCCTTCATCTTAGCATCGCTGAGATGCTGAAATTTTTGTAACTTGTGTAATTGTAATTACAGGTCAGCACATGAGCAGCGGCTACTAATAAAATCAATTCTCTCAATGAGATAATCAAATCGTTTCCAACTAAATACCTTTTGAGTTTGAGTGAAGACTGACTGTATTTGGTGGATTTTACGTTTCCGCATGTGCATGGGAAACAAATATTTGTTGAGCTACGAAGTTGATGGGAGACAATTCCTAGCTTGTCCAATACATTACCTGAAAATGTCACTGTACACTGATAGATATACATCAAGCTTGTTACCACACAAAGAAAGAGCGAGGATAAAAACTGTATAAAAGTTAAGTCATGCAGCATGACCGTACACTTAAAAAAGACAGATGATAAATTAGGTAAATGGGATAGAGAAAAGGTTAAGTATGCATTGTATGGTAAATGAACTTGATCTAAGTAATATTCCGATTCAAATAAATTAAAAATTTATTTTAAATGTTTCAATGTGCAGGGGAGGTGTGTAGGAAAAAGTGAAGACAACGATTTATTACTATTACCAGGTGATGTTCGTTATTGATGATGACCTAATCGTCGAAATCGATTTGACTGTGTAACTCATTATTTTAGTGGAAATATAGTCAACGTTCTATTTTACTCCGTTTTTTATTAAAATGGGTTTCGACAACTCCGTCGCGAGTGACTTAATCCGTTTTACCCCTTTATCCTAACTCTTTAATAATTAAATCAGAAAGATCTGAAATGTGTTTCAAAACAAGACCAAAGTTCTTAATCGAACAAGAAAGAATCAGGAAAATCGGGAGTATAAGCTGGGTTGAAAGGGTTGTGTTACCCCCCCTCCATTCGCCTTTTGCCAAAAGCGAAATTTCCGAGGTTTTTTGGAAAAACTAGAATAAAATTAAGATCGAACGAAATAAGAATCATGAAAAACGGTCGAGTTTGACAGAATTTGTCGCTAAAAACCATTACCCACTTCAGTTCCTCTCTTCCGTCTTGAAATTCGAAATTTCCGATACACACACAATCACACACCTATCGGTTATTTCACTAATTCAATTTTAAAATGTTGGCATTGCAATGGGTGCCTTCATTTCGTATGCAAATTCGATAGCACCAATTTTTTTTTTTTCAGAAATCTCTACAACTAAAATGCGAGTGGACGTCTTATCTTTATTTTGGTGACAAGGGTTTTCGACCCTAAAACGTGGGAACAATTGTTTTGTATCTCAGTAATGAACTCAACCATGTAACAATAATGATAATGACAATTTTAACAAAGTATGATTGTATTTCTTAACTCTGAAAAAAATTCATGAAATTGGTGGTACCTGCCATTTCAATTAGAATGCTGGTAAATACTTGCGTAGACAATGCATTCTTTCTACTACGTCGGCATGTGTAATGCGAGTATCCAGTTATTTTTTGTTTTCATCTCATAAGTTGATTGTCTTTATCCCTGTAAAAACAAATCTTATAGGGGAAGAACGATTGTATTGTTGTGAGTGTATTGCTGAAGGACTCATTCGTTCCAAGATACAGAAACCTTTAGAAATTCAAAAGTTTCCATAAAGACGCTTTCTATCAGAACATAGGTAATATTCCCAGCAGCGGAGTTTCAACATTTGGGGGAATTATTTGCCTAGGCGATTTTCGTGTGAGTTGTGAAGATTGTGTAGTTGTAGCGGTCCAACAAACAGCTAAAGTCAGATTTTAAAAAACCGAGCAATACCGCCAAGGGAGTGAACATAATAAAGGCGGGGGCTGGCAAAGGGAAAGACTTCCTTTTGCTTCCAACTACTTCTTCACAGCTTTGTACGAGCTCACCGCCTTCTCTCACTTATGCTAAACAGTTGAAGCTGAAACAGGAGAGGCAGCTATACTGCCTAATCAACACTTCTGACTGGTTCTCACATTTTCTTCTGTTTTCATCCCTTCACTGGTGACATTGCAATATACCTACTCATGTATATGTATATTTTCTTCATTGTTATAGTCTTTCGACGTATGAATGAGTTGCTCGTTATTGTTGAACAGTAAATGACAGAAGAATTAAAACTATCAGTGTTCTTTGAATTAACTAAATGAAGAAAAAGTTGTTTGAAATGAAAACTGAATAAGAAGCAAAAACATTCCTCATGTTAGCAATTACTCGTTTCTTTAACATACCCCATAAGCAACAGTACTACATTGAACTGGATTGACAAATGTGGGAAGTGCAAAAGTTAATACGATTTTTGATCATTTATGATAAATTGTCTACAAAACTATATCGAAGAGAAACTCCTAACGCATCAAATAAAAATACTAGCTACAACCAAAAAGAAACTTTTACATAATAGAAAAGAAAAGTTGAAATTATAGTAGCGTGAACAACAGGTGCACTAATATTAAATGTTCCCTTGGGCAAAGACAAGGGAGCTCTCCTATGACAGTGTCCGTCTCAATATAGGAGAGCGTTTCACCACGGAAAACCTGGACAATCGTTAAAGAGGTACAATCCTCTGAATGGTCAAAAGAAGATTTTTTCCACAACTATAAATGTAACTCCTCTGTCGGTTATTTACTTTATTTTATACAATGATGCAACAATAAACCTGTACTTATCGTATACATGTCGGAACAGCATTGTGAACTACGGGATGCTTCAAAACTATGAAAGTCTTGACTACGGCAAATGTGATATTTTACTATATCTTCAAAAATTTAACATTTGAGAGAAATTTTTTCATTACGTCACGACACCATCGACAATCGTTTTTAGCGTTGCCACGAGACGATTTCGTGTCTGCAAGAATAAGAGTAATTTGAGCCGTCAGATCAGTACTTTATTACTGCTTCGAAGTGTACAGCCCTAAGGCGGCCATTTCTGAGGGTATTGATACTGATTCTAGTTGGGCAGTTATGTAGACTGTTAGTGCCATTACAATGGTTAGTTTCAAGGGCGACAGCGCAGTTTGTTACAGCGAAGGAAATCAGAGAGGTGATAAAGGGCTTGTGTTAGGATGGTGGATAGGTCATTGGAGTGAAGTGGGTGCAAGCTCACTCCGTAACCATCTGTAACAAGGAGGCTGACGCTCAAGCTAAATTAGCTGCATTGGACTTGAGCTTGATGTCTAGTCCATCCCATCTGTTTTCTCGATTATCCACTCACCATCAACTGGGAAGTAACTGTGGTGGTTTATGACCTCTATAGCCAAGTCTTGAGAATAACAAGAAACGTGCACAACTATATTTGTCCATGTAGAACAGGTATACACTCTTGGGATCATCTGCTATTTATTTGCCGGATGTTCCTAATTGCTCTTAGAGATGATTTGTAGCCTCCACTCTTGGTGTGTTTAGTAACCATTTTCCTCAACGGTTTCGAGTGTTCTGTAGATAGTATGAACCATCAAATTTATTACTATAGTGATAGTTAAAATTCTCCTAATTCAAATTAAATGAGGATAAATGTTGAATGAATCAGCCTTAGTATAATGGGAGTTGGTGTCTACTACTTAGAGGAAAACTTGGCGCTAGGCGCCTCGCTAAGGGCCGCCTCCTGGACCCCCGGATGCTTACTGATTAGAGCCTGCTTCTGAAATTAAAAAAACATTGCTATTTTTGTGTCTGCTCTTTCGGCTTTACCTATGTGACGGACGTGCCATAATATAACTGATCCCCGCGGTCTACTAATTAAAATATATCGATCTTAATAATACTGATGGATTGATTATGTAAATGGGGGCTCGCAGCTCAGGTTCTTGCATACCTATAAAGGATTAAAGCGCTTATGAGGACTCACCACCAATTTCCATTAAAGGAAGTACATTGTTGTTTTATCTTGTATAATCACCCGCCTGCGTTCCACTTCCTAGTGACATTTTTTGGCTAGTTACTGCTTCAAAGAAGGTTAAATCCCATATTTCCGTAGCGAATCATGTTGCAAGAACTGCACTTCAAAATCCCTAACCTACACGTATATCAGTTTGCCCTTATCTTATTTATACTTCGGATAACCGGTCTAGCAGCTTATAATTAAAATATTATTATGTACGTAGATACTAGAATACGAGTGTAAATCATTGCTTGAAAATCTTTGTTAGCCGAAAGGAGATCTGGGAGGACTGCTTCAAAAGGAAACTTTTTTCTTTTCTTTCGTTTATTCTTTAAGGCAACGTTAGAACAAAAAAGCTTAAAAGGACTAAGGAGTTTTTCTCATCTAAGGAGTCCCAAGAGCTCTGTTTCCCGTGGAAAGGCAAAGAGCTCAACCACTATTACACAATATCTAATTAAATGAAAGGTTGATGGACAGGAAAGAATCGTCCTTCAGAGGCGAGGAAAAAGTTTGGAGGGTTTGACAAGGTTAATTTAATCATCCCAACCCACGAGATATTTGAGGGCAGCGGGAACTAACGACACGACCATGGCACTTCACCTCTTTTCTCTAAACCCCAGGTATTTTAATGATATTAAATCGGGAAACGAATGTGACGCAAAAAATCAATATTACTTAGTTACAAAATCTTTTCTTTTTTTTGTAATTAGCCACAACACATTTTACACGAGTGAAAAGTAGAAAGAAATCCAAATTTGAAGGCGTAAATATAAAACGTTCATGGATCATTATTAAGGAAAATCATTAAATCACTACAGGTTGAAAATATACGGTTTGCGTATGAAGCATTGAACATTTCCAACTGTACAGGAATAAAAAAACATGTTGGGACCAAACAAACTTACAGGGAATTATTTTGTGTTTTATTTTAAGCCGATATCTTCTCATAGGGATCTTTTTCAATGCGAAAGGGAGTTTTAGTTCCACTTTTTTCGTAACAATAACTTATAGTAGGGAGTTTCACACTTGGGACAGGAAGATAGTTGGAGCACTGCCGATGGTATCTTCTTCTAAAAGAGAGAATCATACTTTCTTCAGGATAAAAATTGTAATGAAAGGTACAACGGAAGAACTAGTTTAGCATCATTCCAGTTGTTGATAAGTACTTGATTAGTTAATTTGGCTCTGATTTTTTCAACATAACCTTCCAGCGAATTCTTGATATGCAGGCCATCTCAATCTAAACATAATTTTTTGTAAGATTCATTGTTGGACGTATTTAGTTTACCTTCTAAAAGATTCGTGAAAAACGGCGAAATTTTATTGTTAATTACAAGTAAGATTCTGAATTTCGTAGATTTAAATGAAAAGGAAAGTATTACCAATGACAAGTGTACACTCAGAGTTCAGGTTTGAACGATACGATAGAGAGCATGAAGCACATTGAAGGCTTTACATGCAATTGATGAAACCAATTGCCAGGCATTAAGAAATAATTATACATTATTTTATGTAATAACTAGCAAGTTGAATCTTTCGTTGGTCAGGTTGACCAGTCCTAATGCGATTTCGTTAAGGCGCTTTCCAAAATCCCCGTCAACGCAAGGGAATTTTAAGGACCTACGCGATCCCCATTGCTATATTTTGTGATACCGACAAATAATAAGTTAAGAACTGAAATGTCTTCAATTGGAATTACTATATTTTGTAACTGAAGATGAATTTTCAACTATGTTAGTTGGAGGCTTGTTTTCCTCAGGATCATTACTGGATGATTCTGTGAGTAACCTTTCGTCGTCGGAAGCCATTATTTTTTTGCCGATAAACATTTCTTGAACAGTAATTTAAAAAACTGTAAATTTCAAACTTTAATGAATTGGAAGGAAAGAATGATAAAAACGCCCATCCGCCTACCTCAATCAACATTTACTTATTTCAGGTTAAGCGATACTTCAAGGGAACGTTAGAGAACATGGTTCCCTGCTTCTCTCCGATTCTAACATTTATGATCCAAGAAAACCCTTCATTTTTCAAGGAAACAGAACCGTGAGGAAGGTGATATAGCGCGAGTAAATGAAAAGATTTTTCTATGAGAGATCGTTCTCTCAAAGATGTTTCTCTCTTGAAGAGAGAATAACGGTTGGTGCAATAGACATCACTTATCAATCGACTCTGTCAGTTAAAAGTCGAGCAACTTGCTAACTTCAAAGTAGTTTCTCGTTTTTGGTGTCGGAAGAAAGAACTGGTCAATGTTCCGGAAACTGTGAAGGATTGACAGACCAAGACAATTGTATTTGTTAGTTTTTATGGAATACACATATGTAATTACTTTGATATCGCTAACCAATCAATGTTTTTGTTCAAAAACAACGAAACAAGGACTAATTTTAATTTTGGAACCATCAGAGCGATTATGTGTTATGTATGTATATCCTAAAGCTAAGAGCTGATTCTAATCTGAATCACGTCTTGCGTTGTTAGCATAAAAGCATATGTCGTCTACTCCAATGAACGTAAAGCTTGCAACAACTGGTGAGATGCTGTTAAGTATTCGGAGAAAAATTTTCTAATATATATTTAATAAATATGTTAGGCAAATAACGTATAACGGATGACAGTGTTCACTTAGATATCATGGAGATGACTCATCACTTAGCGTTCTATTCAACGTTCATGAATTATCTAAGATCTACCCCACTCGTCTGCAGTTTCAAAAATTCATATTCCAAATGAATATAATTCATATCCACCAATATCAACTCAATTATTTCTCTGTTCTATTGTTGTAGTGCAATGCATACAAATAAAAACTTTTTATGAATTTATCAAAGTGTATAATTGTAAGTTGCTTTTCCTACATGGATAGAGTTTGTGATAGATGGATGGCTATTACGGAAATTCCGCTCAGGACTGTTCAATCTCACGTGCAATTATTTGCATCGACTCAATCAGTTCCGCAAATACTACCATACGAGTATTACCGCAATTTCAAACGTATGTCCCAAGTATGAGAGATACATTTTAGATTCAATTCAACCACTTACGGTGCTAGTGACTCACCTTCATGACACTCATAGGCGAAAGAGTTGGACTACGGGATTCTGTAAAAGTAATTTGTAGTAAAAGTCGAACGTATTTTCCATGTTTTAACTGGAAGTAACCGGTTCTTGAGAAGTGAAATTAGTTTTTGTTCGACAAGAGACAAAAAAAGAAGAAACCTCACGATGTTCTGACACCCCTTCGATCGAGAAGAATGCTGTGAGTCGTTCTAGGTATCGCTGCACAACCTCTCAACCTCCTCGCTGAAACGATCGAAAGAAATTCCTGAAATTCCACGATTTCCCACTCCCTTCTGCCGACTAAGGTGCGATTGCTGAATAGTTACCACCTCAAGTAGAACAGCGATCATTCGTTGTAAGTCAGCCGTAGAAATATACATACCCGCTGTAGCAGAAACGGTCGGCATCGTTTACGAGGTTCAAAAACAGAAAAACGCTGTAACTTATCACCCAGAGTATTTCTATATTAGAATAACTCTTCTATATAAATCACTGATGTAGGTGTATCGGATGAAGTCTCTGGTACATTATCTGAACTCGGCTCCTCTCGCTCCCGTATCTCGTCATAAAATTCCAGGTGGTCTTATAAAAAGAACTCCATTTACATTTCAACACGGCAGATCGATTAGCAAGAGTGAGCGAGAAAGAGGGCCTTTACAAGAACGCATAACAACTGCCAATAAACATTGTAAATAAGGCTAAAATTGGATTATCAAAGAAATGGTCCACAAGAGCTCATCAGCTGATCACTGTGTCTCCATAACCTGTAATTGACTTCCAGATGTCCAAAGACAGTTAGATGAATTTATCTTGAATACAGTTCCGTGAAAGCCAACCTTAACGAGTCTTTTTGTACAAAACAAAAGCTGATACCAAAATACCTACAATGGTCCAATACGTAGATATTACAGTCAGGGTGAACTGGTTCGATTCATTGAACGGGCGTCTATAAATAACGAACATCAAATTGGTTTACTATTACTGAGAGAAAAGAACAACGTATCCTACGGCAACAGGGTCATGGTCAAGGTCATGTCCTAGCAGCGGTACCAGCCGGGTATTATAAAGGTCATCAATTAGAGCTAATTACCGTTGACGGTTACCTATCTAAATAAATTTAGAATTTTTTAAATTCTGAATTTAGAGAGAAAAAAAACTTTTTTATCAAACGAGAGTAAAAATAAAGCTTCCGCCACCTATAGGTAGACCTTGTAGCATAACTACTCTCTTACATCGAATATCTTTGATATTTCGACTTTCGATAGATTAATCCTTAAATATAATCCCTTAGGGTTGATTGATCAAGAGACCAAGATATCAATATTTTTGAGGGAGGAGCCAAAAAAAATTTTCTTTGTCGATTACCAAAGTGAATTATTGAAAATAATAAACCCAAACGTTAGTATTATTTCGAAAGTTTTCTAAATTAACTTTTTTGTGAGTATTCCCCGTTGATTTCTTCAATTTTTGATATAGACCGATGCCGAAAACTCACTGAAAACTAAACTTCTAATGTGTTTCATTAACTTTGGTTCTGTAGTTTCGGAGAAAAGCTATGTAAGATGGACGGTCGGGTTTTTTCCCGATTTTCTGATTCTACACATGATAAAATGTAAAACAACCCATTTAGAGCGGATCAAACTTATTTTTTCTTGGTCGATTAGAAATAATAAACCAAAATAATAACTATTAAAAATAATAAACCAAAACCTTTCAATCCGTATTTCCCATTGAATTATACCCCCCAAAAGATACTTTCAACAGACTGCGCCAATTTTAATGTGGGAAATGAAGTTAAATACTAGATTGAAAAAGAAATTTGGTTAAGGGAAACAGGTGAACTTGTAAAAATCAAACTTTATCCACACAGTAGGTTCTCATGAAGATCGTATTACTCGTCAGCGTTCTTATTTCATGACAGAGACAGCAGTATCCAATTTAATTTTGAATTGATCAATGGAGACCATCCCACAGAAAAAAGAACGGATTGTTGTCCCCACTGAAAACACCTTGTGTGGAGCCTCCGTGACTGATTTTATTGTTTCGGGGTGTGGTTGCTATTGTGTTCATCCAGGTATAACAAAGTCGCTGTTTTTAACAACATTTCAGAACCCTGCGAGTCTTCTAAAGTTAAGGAGTTAAAATACTTGTTAGGTTTTGACTAAAGCGTCTACACATGATGTGTAATCAATTCTTGCAAAAACTCGTTGAAGATTACAATGGGGAAAACAAACATTCCAAAACGACGTAATTATACCTGAATTGTCCCGTTCATTATGAGCCGTGTGACCTGATTTTCCCTCGCTACGTATGGACAGGAGAAGCATTTCGATGTTCGAAGTGAGGTGCGCATGCGGATAGATGGAAGAGACACAGACCAGAAATGTAGGATATATGGCGGTGTTGTTGAAAACCAACAGACTATTGTATCATTGGTGCCAGGTTGTATTTGGGTCTGAAAGGCACCCGCTGAACAGTGTGCATCAGCAAAAGAAGATGAAGTATAGCACCACAGTGATTTGTAGTGTTGTTGCTGAGACTATGGATAGTGAAGCCACATCAAGCAGTTCAAGTGGCTGTGGTAACTATTGCATAGAAGGGAATCTGGCTTGTTCAATCTGCCCAAGAATTGAAGAAAGTAGGTTTTCCTGACTTCATTTTGTGGTGGGTGGCGAAAACGGTAGTGCGTTCATTTGGTCTTCATTTTTCCTCGCGGGAGTTCGATGGTAACTGCAACCTTCTCTAGAGGGGAGGTTTTTCTACCCCCAAGTTATTAGATAGACAATTTACGTGGAGAAGTATATTGAAGAAGTGAGATACTAACAATCTTGAAATATTGGGAAAATGACATTCTTTAAATGAAGAAATTTTCAGTGAATTTTTGGGTGCTATAGATGTTCCCTTTGAGTTTCATTACACACAAATCAATAAACCACCAATGTTCAATCAGCCACCATCATTTTCTCAAGCACTCGTGTTCCTGTCGCGCTCACAATTTTAAAGAACAGTCTAAACATATGTAAATTTCAACCCAATCCTATCATTATTCTATCCGATGTAGAGTTTGAGCGGATCACCCGTTCAATACATGTTGACTAACCTTCTGAAGGCCTTTTGATGTCCCGCGATGTTGTACCGCAGCTTTCCCATCTAGTGAATAGTTGTAAGAAGATTAAATTCTACATTTTTCGAGATTATCCCAAATATTTCAAAAAACTATACGCTCATGTAACCTAGAACAGGGCCCTATGCGCCACACATAACTTGGAAGATGTTTTTTGAACGCAATCGATTTCACTCATAAATTATTGGTCAATGAACTGATGGGTGGAAGGACTACCATTGAAAACAAACTACTTACTCCTCTTCTAAACCAAAATCGACCTTTTTTCACTTATTGGCAGTAAGAGGCCGTTTAATGGTTAAGTTTCTAAAAACGGTTCTATCTGCTTTCCAGAATTTCTGTGAGTGGGTTACCCAAGTTGAATGTGATAAAGTGTAAAACCATGTTAGCCAACTATCTGACGACTAATTCTGAAGCATACAACTTTCCTGGGCTATTCAAAGTTGGCCTCCACCCCATGTCTTCGCTCCCTTTGCTTTTACTTGTCTTTCTTATTATCATTCTTTGACCTTGTTTCCGCCCTCTTTCTTCAATTCCTTTGAAATTCCTGGCAGGCGAGCCCATTGGTTATTCGTTGCTCATACTGCTGGATCGGAACTTTGACATTCCTCGTCTCTCGTCAAGTTTGGTCTTTTTTCGTTTAATTAAAAGCCCCTCCCTCAACACCGCCATCACTACCAGTCCCACCCACCCCCAGGCTTTCTACCCTTTCCTACAACTGTGCTTTCTACTCTTATACTCATTCTTCTTCAATCATCTTTCCATCTTCCCGCACGTTGTATTCTATGGTTCCTTACATCTATGGTTCCTTAAATGAGGTATTTAATTCTTATTTTTTCAAGTGTTGTATTGCAAGCTAGAGTCTCAATAACACTATTGACGTCACCATCTCAAGGGAAAAACTCCTTTTTCCATCAGAAAAAGTCCATTAGGGGCTCAACTAAATTCGTTGACTTGAATCGCCACCAGCGGCTAAAAGGCATCTTCAGCCGCAGTCGCAACCCTGGTTAAGGATTTATAAAATCCCTTGGCTCAAGAAACCCCTATCCTACGAATAATCCGACAATTACCATAACGAATGTTAGTTTTTTGTTGTGTAGACCTTGAAATGGCTATCAACAGCCAAGAAAATTTGAAACGAGCTGATAGGATACTAGTTATATGATTGGAAAAGTAAACAAATCTGCATTTTAAATTTATTCAAATTCTGGTTACCCAACTTTGGATGCCAAAAATCCATAAGTTTGACAGTAGCCTGCACGGTGGCGATTGCCTAAACTGCATGGAATTCCGGATTCATTCAAATTTAAATACAATGAATGCCGTTTAGAACAGCCATTAAAGAACGTAGAGAAAGCATTGAGGAAATTGCAACAACCAACTTTGATGGGAAAAACGAGGATCTTTGAATCTGGCTACATCTTTACAAGAGGGGATGTTCTCTGAACCACTGGTTTTTTGATGAAGTTATTTGGTTAATTGATATCCTTCATCCATCCTCACACAGGAAAGCATAGCTGAGAAATGGCACAATGCCACAATATTTCAGGAACACCATTACTCTCGGATTGACTGGAATCAGTCATTTATCTCATCATTCACCAAAATCCCGTTCAGCTTTATCGGAAGCGCTTGCATTTAGATATGAAAATTGAAACCTTATGGAGTATAATTAAGGGAGACAACTATTTGTGACAGTGACGTTTGATGAACTGCAAGATCGAGCGCATTACGTTCTAATTCTCCTAAGCCTGCCTATAAAGAACACCTTAACGGATTAGTGGAGAATGCCGAGGAAACGTAGGACAGGCTCTAGACCTGTTGAAACCGGCAGTAACACCCAGAGTTGCTCAATAGCTTAATCCTAGAATAAATATGTAGGACCGTCTAAAATTGAAAAGAGCACCTGGAAACAGCTTCCAGAGAATGAAGAGGATGAAATCTTTCAATACTCCCTTTTCGGCTCATCAGAAAAAGACATTGGAACCATCAGATTCATTGCGGGAGTACAACTGCTCTGCTGTGACTGAAAATAACCAGTTAACTCATGGTGATGTGTTTTCTTCCTACGTTAGGTCGCATCTTGGCATGTTACCTGTTTGTAACATTCTCGTAAACTCAACTAAGGTTCACTCTCTTTTGGATTCCGGGACATTGGTGAAATTGGTATCAACGAAAATAGTTACTGACATTCATTTTTCTTGCGTGAAGCTGGGTTAAGTTTTGGAAGAGTTTTGAATAGGTCTATAGGCCGAGTCCCACCGAGACAGTGAACGTTCTTATTGAGCTGCGAGATTCAAAGCTAAGGACTCAGGCTTCACAAGATGTTTGCCTAATGATACTATAGTCAGCAGGCCAGCATTAAATAGCTTCGGATTCTTGCTGATGTAAGTGAATACGAGTAAAACTATTGCATTTTTCTCTTAAATAGAAAAACATGGAATCTGTAGGAGAAACTAGCTTGTTTCCACAGCTGGTCGAACAGTCAGGGCCTGGCTGTCTCTAATCCCACTTTTGTGCCAACCTTTCCCACCAGAAGGCTGAGATCACTAAGTTCTGGGTTATGACATTTTATTAACAATTTGTAATGTAATTGTTGTTATCCCTATTTAATACCCAATACCCCATTTTGTAATAAAATATCAAATAATTTGTAAGTACTGTTACGCAAATGACCTTTCACCTACCATTCCATTATCGTTGATGGAAAAATACGAATATTGATGAGTATACTATACAGAATACATCGCAAAGAAGCAAACCACGGTGATTCTTGCCTTACTAGATACTATCTACATAAAACTTGACTCATTTATTCACTGTTTTTTACCCCTGGTGAAGTATAAAAGTACAGTAAGAAAAATATTCTAGAGGGTCAAACAGCGTGATAAAATTCACGCGATTTCAGGTTAAATAATAGTGACGTCGGGATAATGTGCGGGCTTCGTTAAAACGGCAGGCCTTCATAACGGTTGAGTTTTCCCCGTTGTTTCTACCTCCACCTTTTGTATCCGAATGAAATACGCCCCAGAACCAAAGCACTTTTGTTTGTTTTCCTTTTATTTTGTATTTAATGTTTGTTGTTTTTCCTTTTTTAGGCAGGATTTAGTCGTTTTATACCGATTTTTCCTTTTGTCTTTGTTTCGCAGACGCTGGACTGCGTTCCCTGCCAGCAAGTCCATAAATCGACTCTGCTCTACCCGCCTAGACTCAAGCTCAAACCACCTCTCCAAATCCACTTGTCGGGCGAGTGGATCTCAACCAGATGTGAAATCAAGCACAATGCTCTCTTCCTCCGAAGGAGACTTCGAGTATCCGGTGAGTTTTATTAACAGTACGTTTGTTTTTCTGTTTGTTCTTCTTCATCACTTGAAACAACTTTCCCCTCGGAATTGTAAATTCGATTATCTAACTGTGTTATAAACGTTCGTGAACAATTCAGTTCCCTACCAATATCTTGTCCGATTAAGTACTTGAGGAAGTTTCAACATCCCATTGAGATGCGAAGCAATGAAAACTAAATTACAAGTTATTCTTGATCCCTTAATGGTTTTCACCCTGAAACATTCAGCGGGTGACTATCAGTTTCAAATCGTTGTAATTTGCAATGTAGGCGTACTTAGGTAGCCACAGGTAGTTGGCGGGTTAGATCAAGCTGGTAGTGAAATACAATATGTTAGCCGGTGTTCGGTGAACGTAGAGGTGGAATGACCGTACATTTTCAAAAATGAACGAAGATGTAGCAATCATTATTTCTTTTAATGTGGTTACATGCCAATGTGCGAAAAAACTGCGCATTTGTGCGTGCTTAAGTACACACAATCTCTACACTAAACCCAAGTATTCATTTCAAGAGGAACTAAGTACCGCTATGAAATGTAAAGAAATTTGCAGATGCAGGAATAGGCTGAACTTCTGTTAATTTTGCGTGGTCTTGTTTGGATTTCTCGTCTAAGCGCTTTGATGCCAAATACAATTTGTAGTATACATCCTGAAAATTCAGTTACAACAGCTGTTTATTACAGGAATAATTTACCTTTGTTAATGATAGAGCTCTTTTTGGTTTATCCTTAGGATGTGTAGAATCTAAAAACCCGTGTGAATTTTGAAAAACAACCCGTCTGCTTACCGTAAGCTTCACGCCATACAGAACTTTTCTCTTGAATTACTGAACCGAAGCACCTGAAACTTTGGTGAAAAATCACTTATGAGGTGTGGGTGGGACAGAGTTCTCTGAATTCGTCAACATGAAAATCAGTCATTATTTTCAACCTCCGTAATCAGTAGTTATATGTACATCTGAAAAAAAGTAAATATCACCGAGTGAATAACACGCACCATTTCAATAACTATTTCTTCTTTTTTTTTAGATGTATCTAAAATTTTTAGTTGAACTGAAAATGTTGTAAATTAATCCAAATTGGAAATATCAATTTCAATGTTTCCTATACGAGGTGAACATTCCACGAATTAAATGAGAAGAAAATTTCAACAAGTTCCAGTTTAATTGAAAGGATGAGTATCTCTGAAAACGTCGTAGTCAAGTACCCTCCTTGAATCAATGTAGCGGCTGTCGGGAAGGTAAACAGAATTTTGATTGATGAAGTTGTGCGATTTACGCTTATAGCTGGAGATAAAGGTGGGTGTTGAAAGCTGATGTGCCCAACTCTGTAATTACCTACCGATATAACTATGATCAATCAAAGCCGCACGGTGAAACCCAACTCGTGGGCGCTTTGTTCCTGCTCATTGGATATTCCTGCGGTTTAACTAGTAGCAGATGAAAGCTGCGCTACTAGAATGTGTAACTTGCATCCCGAAACAGGCTCTTTAAATCCCTGGCTTACGTCGATGTTTATGATTAAGCCGAGTTGCTCATTCCTCTCAATCCTTGAAGAGTTTATGAATGTGTGACCGTTCAGTGCTATTGGTTAATTTAAAACATTACATGTAGAAAGAAACAAGAAAATATCGAAATTCTTACATCTTTGCCATTGAGCTTGAAACCGAAAAGCGTTAACGAAAACCGACACCACGTTACCAATTGACAAGAAAAAAACCTGATGAGATACCGGTAAACTAACACACTCGTGGTTTTCAAAAACAACCAATCCATTGCTAAGGAAGATCAATTCCTCCAATTTTAATGACACAATATCGTTTACCACCTGGAAAGCTCTCAATTGAAACCACAATGATGAGATTCCCAAATTTTAAAATAAGCGGTTATTAAGGGTACTCTACGGAAACTACAGCTTATATTTCTTCCGGCATTTCAAGTACTAGCAAGGGATAAATTTCACCTCATAATTTAACCCCTCTCTGGCTATCACATTGCAGCAGAGTCCGAACGGATAGGTTTCAGCTAATTTAGAGATATTTCAATGTTTGATCTGGAATTGGCAGCCTTACTCGTCAAATTTCCCTGAGAGTCACATTAAATTTCATGATTAATTGACAATTTGAGGCTATTAACTGTCGAAAGTGTCCCATTTTTTTCACGCTCATTAATGTTGTCCATGAGAAGAGAGCTGTATCATTCATTTGACACGATATTGCTACAAAATCTACGTTACCCATAATGCAAGCTCTAACTCAAATCGATGGCAACGGGCACAGCTGTTACGATTTTGCCGGGCGTTGACAGGGGGCGAATATGAAAACCAATTAACGAGCAAGTGCTCGGGTAAGGTAAGAAGCGTTAAATTCCATGTCCTCGCTAAAGGCTTGCGGTTAACTTATTGCTTTTTCGACATAGATTGTTCCCTTTCCAACATTCGAAGGGTCAGAGGAAATTGACTTAATTAGCATGACCGAAAAAGACTTAAACCCTTGTGTTGGAGTTTGAACCCAACTAAAAACGTACCATTAGGATACAGAGAAATAGGGCAGTACATCTATACCTGTTTTATTTTCACTTATTTTTCTGTGAGGGAAGTTTACACCCCAGGAGTATTAAAAGCCTAATGTGGTGCCACACTGTTTCCTTAACTCCACTTAACTAGCTATATACTGTAACAAACCGCAGTAGCTTATATGATTTAAAAATTTACAAGCTGACACGGTTACAAATGCAAAAGAATTGTGGAATGTGAGAGAGATTCTGTAATTTTCGAGGACAAACTTGCTTTTTCACCATGAAAAGATAGATCTTGGATTAAAAGGCTGCCAATACCTTGGTTGTTTCTGAAGGCAAAATACCATTGCATGAAAAGTATATCATCCATTTGCATATGTTTACCTACCTCACATTATACAGCTTTCAAGGGTTTACCAGTTTATCGTGTTTTAACGTTACGTTGAGTAGAAAGCGGTGAGAGAGGGTCTTAAGTCGAGATTCCTGAGTGTAAGAGAAACCGCTCGTAACCAGAGATATTTATAATTTCAGTTTCATTCAAGTTTCAGGGCTTCGCGTTGCTTGACTTGTTACTCTCCCGCGGAGGCAGTCGGAATAACAATGTAGAGCAAACTCCTCGGCGATATTACGAGTTAATTGGGCATGCTCCGACTATCAATCTTTTGAAAGTGTTTTACTTTTAAGCGTTTCCGTGCATGTTCTCGCTTTTCCTATAGCTCACAAACCTGGTGAACCGCAAAATCCCTTTCACACAAGACTGAGTTTTGGATCGTTCTGACCAGGGTTACCTTTTTCAAGGGGTCGATGGAATTCGCAGCTAACCTCCACAATATCTATATTTCCCGAATTGACTTATTTTCCGTTCAGAAACGATTTCACTGTTGATTTACGATGTTTGGGTTCCTGTGAAACGACAGAATCCCAGTTTGAAGTGGACTTTTAGCTCAACTTCTTAACGAATCATCAATACACCCGACTATAATATCATCAAACCTCTTGAAAAGAATCTCTTAGAATATGGTTATCCGATTGACTTTTGTTTGATTATTTTCAATAAGAACTGTTGTAATCGACCATGAAAAAACTATTCAATTCAGATAAAAATTAGTTCCGTGAGTCAAATGAAACCACTTGGGTTGCTGTACGATTATCCGTTCGCTCACTACTTTAAAAATCAGTCAGGTAGACTTTGGCTGACAGTAGACCAATTAGCACTGTTGTTGCTATGCTGATATACTCTCCTAAACGCCATCTCCCAAGCTTCAATTCAATTGACTGGAATAAGCGAAGAATTCTTTTTGCCTGTATTTTTATTTTTATCTCAATCAATCTCAGTTGGATTTATTCATGTTTCCGAGTGAACGTGCGGAAGCATTGCCCTCAGTTCTGGTAGTCCAATAGAATGGCTATCTAATATAAAAATAATAAACCTTTGGGTAATAATTTGCAGCGCTTTTGTTCCGTTTTTCCTTTTGATATCATTCGTTATACCATCCATTCTCTTAGTGCCTCTATAAGCGCTGTTATCAAGTTTCAAAGCCGCTTTAGAAGGTGTGAGGGTGATGAAATGGTATAGTTGCCCCTTCCGAGCAGGTGGATACATTAATTAATGCTCCGCCACGCTCAGAGGATGACCCAGACGCTTGCAGGCGTTCGACTCATCTCCCAAGGCGACAGATTCTAAAATCGGGAAAGGGCCAACTAACCATATCCATCACAAAGGTAATACATGTATTACCTTAACATGTATGTTTATTAAATGCATATGTAATATCCATCCTTACTTACTTCCACCGCATGTGTTATATTGTTCTTGTAGGTTAAAAGCTAAACTGCTTTTTCTGTTTGCAAGCTGCTGTCCAGTATGGCATCAGAACCTAGTACATCCATACCATGAATCGTACCTACTGTGTACTTGACAATCAGAATCTGGAAGATTGTTTCGATAATTTGATTAGTTGAAGTTAGGTTCTAACAATTGCCCGCTGGGAATTTCGGTGCTTATTTCACCTACTGGTCGCTATTAAGCTTCTAGCAACTTTGCTCAAACCCACGCACCGCAATCTCACGGCAATAAACAAGTACGAAGAGGAAGCATTCCTTCTCCCCACCTTCCCCGAGGGGCTTAAACTTGGTCGGGTCTCCACCTGTTTGGAGGTCCAAAAACAGATAAGAGGAAAGGAAAGAGGGAAAGTTTTACTAGAGGATCATAGTGGGCGTTCGAATTAAACTTATACAAAAGAACATTTGTGTTGCACCAATCAACAAATGGAATTATTAATGCACCCAATTAACCTGTAGTGTATGTACAGTAACATCACTAACGTACCACAAATACGTATCAAGTACCAATGGAGTTATTTACATTGCGGCACCTAGAAACCCCCATCTCTCAACTTGTGCAATTCTTTGCGTATGGTCGAATGTTATAAATAAATTAATGAAATAAGTACTCAACTAAAAATGTATTCAGGACTCCATATAGACTCCCCCCCCCCCTCCTCTTTTTCTTAAATCTGCATGTTTTTTTAAAAGCTCTCAAATATGACCAATTAACACGTAGAGGACGATCAAAATTGTGCACAACGAATACCAACTTTGTTTTTTTCCAACTGGGAAACCCCCATTTTTATTCCAGCTTCGGATTCTAATGTCAATTTCATACTAATCTAAGCTATCCTTTAATTTAACAAATGTAACCGTCTTAGCGAGCTCTCAAGATGAACAATGGCATTGTTATGTTAGAATGCAGATTCTCGAAGTAACTACAGTGAACCACCCTAAGTTCATGATATTTATATTTTTGGTTTATTATTCAATAATAAACCATTGTAATCACTCTGAAAAAAAAATTCTAACCCCCCTGAAAATTTCATGGTTTACGTTTCAAAGGGAGTAGAATCCGAATCTGCAATAAAAATGTTTCCGTCCGTCCGCCGCACGCCGTACGCACGATTTCTCCCAAACGGCTGGAGCAAAAAATCTGAAATTTTCAGGAAAAATCCATCTAGGTCCGACGACGCCCCAATTCTTGAGCCAGCTCTCTCGCTCAATTTAAAGTGCCCTTTAAGGGCTGTCAAAGTTTTGTAAAATCCCTAAAAACCTCAAAACAAGTCAAGGCGGCCTAAATGTAAACTTATTTTTAAGAACATACCATGAGGAATCGAATGAGCCCCTCCCCAGGTCCGTAGGTCAAACCATTCCCGATGTATGGCCCAATTTATGGTGCCAACATTTGCGTTTTTTGGTTTATTATTGTTTGTTTGTAACCTAGTGATGTCCGGCCGATAGCGTCGAGTTGTATTGAATGTGGATACTGGAGTGATAGCCGATGTGGATACTTGTAGCTTATAGCCGATACACGGGTTGAAGCATTCTGATATGCATCATGAGACGCTGATAATATCTAGGTAAATATTATTCAATATTATTACTGGGGTTTATTATTATTATAGCACGTGAATCGGTTCTTAACCAAAATACCTATTTGGATTCATCAGTTGATCATATTTGTGTGCCTCCTGAAATTCAATAATTGCTCTATCACCTGTGAAATACGCACACACCAAAGCTTGATAGAAATTCAAATCATAAACGCAAGCCAATTGAATAATATACCCCAGTGAAAGAATTTGCAGCGTTTTTTATACGCTGAATCATATGATGACATCTTTTTCTTGATTAGACCGCATTTTGACCAAAATTATAAATAAAAAATCCATCTATTTTTGAAGAAAATCTACCTTTTTGCTTTGAACTTGAAAACCTCATAAGTAAATTTCAGAATGTTTATGTGGGAAGAGTCTGTACCGATACTGAGATCAGATAATTATTTGTTTGCTTCTCTGTCCTCTCTGCTTATAATTTCTCGAGGATTAAACGATCTATTGGGAGAAGACTCCTCACCTTGGATCTTAAAAACGCCTTAGGAAGAAGATGTATTTTAGGACGAAAAGGGCGATAAGAATAAAACGAAATGCAAATTTCCTCAAAATTATAAAATTCCACTTGATTTTTTTTCCCCTTTATTTTGTGATTCGAAAGATGATTTATTTAATGTAAATCTATTCAATGATTTTAGTCATTTAATTTGAAATAGAATCAAAACATCAAAGGTCGATACGTTGATTCCTTTCCGAAGGTCGTTACGTTGTTGGCTAGTTACAAACAGACAGACACACAAATTTACACATTGATTTGAAAGGGGAGCTCTAAGTTCTACTAAAATGTGTCCCTTTCGAGTGAGATAAGCACACTAAATATGGGTAGTGTTTCAAGTGTGCTAGAGTTATATTCTGTACAAAATGTACATTCTGTACACCCACCTACATTACTTACCCGTATCATCTGTTTTTTTTTGTTTTTTTTTTTTTTCAATTTTAATTTCAATTCCAATTCAACAACTTTATGGCAGAAGCCATTTTTCAACTAATTCTTTACTCCCAATAATTTTTGCACGTATTTCAATTTGCCTTCCACCATTACCCGAAAGAAAATTATTTTAATTTCATGCACGTCTCACAAGAGGTTAGACCTGAGGTTGGCAAGATGTGCCTCCTCTCGTGCTCTGAATAAACAATTACAAAGTAATTTCCTCCCAAGTGAAACCCAAAACACCTTAGTAAACTGTAGTCCAATTTATTATAAAGTTC
This sequence comes from Creontiades dilutus, assembly GCA_031894815.1. Classification (NCBI taxonomy): domain Eukaryota; kingdom Metazoa; phylum Arthropoda; class Insecta; order Hemiptera; family Miridae; genus Creontiades; species Creontiades dilutus. Next base: position 1,149,425 of record JAVIWC010000944.1, read on the forward strand.
CTAGTAAAATATTGACTCTACATTGGTGTGGTATTTATGCAGGTAAATTCTTTCTACAATAAGACTTTCAATAATTGAAACACTTAGATAGACAGCATTGCAGGAATATTATTGATCTCAAGTTAAATGTTTTCCTATTTTAAAATTCAAAACTTTGAATATTGATACCAAAAATAAATCAACCAACACGTTACAAATTATTACACAAAGGTTCGTTAATTGTGCATTAGACAGCCCTCCTACGTGAATCTACAGGACTATGGTATAGGACTACAGATATATCAATATCACAGAATATTAATCGTATTATCATTAATTAAACAGTGTGTAAAGTACAGCAACTAAATATAAAGGTATATACAGGTGTTTGGTAACAACGTTTCTGGCCACACTCAAAAGCATTAAAAGTGAGAAGAAATGGATCCACCGCTAAAAGTATTTTTGATTGTAATGCAGAAAATTATACTATGGGCTGTAAATGTATTAAGATAGAAAAAAATCAACAGAGTCCGCCGTAAAAAAAAAAAACGAAAAAACTGCAAATTATTACACAGAAGTTTATTATTTCTGTGTTAGATTGCCCTTCTACACAAATAACTAATCCATTATTATTGGAAAATTTAACACCTCGCGCCCCCATACCCTGCATTGCATTCAAGTTGAAAATACTTGAGCGATCTAACTCAGCCCTCCGGTTGAATGGGCTCTCCAGCCCGGCTCCCTGATCGACCGTCTACGTGACCATCAGGCAACTAATTCCTATCATATTGCAATTAAAAATCTACCCTCTACATCGAAAATTTTTGAGATTTCGGTTTTTCGATAAATTAATCCTCAAATGTAATCTCCCATCAAATTTGTGAGGCAAATTTCGTAAAACTTCGTGCAGTAGTTTTTTTTTTTTTTTTTTTTTTGGTCGATTACAAAGGCTCAATTTTATTTTATTATTTAAAATAATAAACTAAAACGATCCTAAAATTGAATCTGCGAGAGTTAACTTTTGCTTTGAGGAACTGAAAATGACGAGCTCCGGGTGAACAGAAGTCAGATGTAGATCGGTGATTAACCAAATGGTGACCTTTACTCTGCACAGCTCCAGGAACTGTGTTGTTCACACTCTCTGAATGTCACTGAATATCGCAAAAACGATGAGATCGCTATGGAATGGAAACTGTGGGGTATACAACGTAAAAGCAAAAGGACATGAAGGAATAAAGCCATGACAGGTTGGGTATAGCTCACGGCTTCCTCGTATTGATAACGTCAATGTTTGATTATTGAAAAGTTTCAAATAATGTTGGACGACGTAAAATTTAAGCTGGTTACACAAGTCTACATAAATTTCACCGGTCATGTTACAGTAAAAATGAACGCCTTCAAAAAGTGAATGGACATGTATTGCAGTTTCCAATTCTAATTCGGATGTTATGATAGTACCATCTACTTGAAATGTATATAAGATAATTAACCCGGGTTTGACCTGCGAACATAATGCCTGGTGGATTTTACATTCAAGCATGCAGAGAGGGAGGGGCCTAATCCGATCAATCTTAAAAATTGCATCAATATGCTATAAAAACAGTAGAAATTGAGCTTGTTGGAAATATTTGAGGAACTGCGATACGAAACGAAAGTTGTTCAGAATGGTATAAAACTTAAAATGGGACTGGAAATTTTGATTACAAAAAAAAAAAAATTGTCACTAGAAAGTGAATACAAATTTCTCTTTACCTGTACATCGATACGGAATCGTGCGATTCAGATTGTGCTGATTAAGCTCAATATTTTAGATTTTTTAACCAAATCAATTATGTCAAGTTTCAAGGACATTGAAAACCATTTTTCACAAAGTAGAGGCTGAAGTTTATACTTCATTTCGCATCCTAAATATGAAAGCTAATATTATAAATATTGAATATAAAAAATCTGAACCTAATCAATCAGTGAATTGGTGGGAAATCATGTTCTGACTGACTTTCAGCTTAACTTTAGCGATGCAATATTTATATTACAGGAATTAGGTTCCATAATAAGGTTTAATATTTACCATGGGGAAATTCCATTCCATGGAATTCTTTGGAACTAGTACGATGAAAACAGATACAATTGATTTTCTCCTAGAGGTAGACATTTCGGCAACTCAAATTTTTGTAGAGAGGGGAACCAATTTTTTACTTTTTCAATTGCTCTAACGAATCGTTTTTCTACACTCTTTTATAAAAGGGAGGACCGCCCAGAGCAAAACATAATAATTATTATTGGTCTGCGCTCACTGTTGTTTACATTTGATCTAAATTCCATTTGGACGGAGGACACTCCGTTTGAAAACGGGTCGAACGTACTTAGAGGCAAGAATTAATCCGAAGCTCCTCTCAGAATAACACTGTCAACCTAACAAACGGCGATCAAGAGGTACAAAAACGACACAAATTTATGCATAACCGTTTGTTCTGTCTGTAGTAGATAGCCCTCCAACGCTTACAGACGATCTACAGATAGCAATCAAATGGAGTCCACGGCATGATATCGAAATGTAAAATTCACATAATTTTTTTCTACTGGTTTCTACTAGTTTCTATATCTGAGTATATAGGGGTCTACATAGATAATGGACCAACCAGTTCATCTGTGCTAGTTTACAAAACGTTTTATTGTTTATGTACGCGGATCAGTTGACTTTATGTATGCGGATCAGTTGACTGCAGATGATTAAAGTAGACTAGGCTAGTGATTGATGCCGATGGTTCAAGATTTATGATCTTTGATACAAGTTTCATTATTTTTGGAGAAAAGATTAATTATTAAAAATAACCAAATAAAGTCGTTTGGGATTTCAAAAATCACAAATCCTGAATCACTGGTACATTGTGGCGATCTATCAGCTGATATAGCCATGGCATTAAGATTCAACGAGTTCGTTTTGAAATCGAATTTTTCATAACTATTCGTTTACAAGCAAACCGTAGGTATGTTTATCATACCTCGATAAATTCAGTTGTTCTATTCGTTCTTTTGTACGTCTGTGTCGGTACACTGGTACAGTAGTCTTGGGGTAGTAGATACCCTTTGCCGTGCCTGTCGGGGTGTCCACGAACACACTGTGGCCGCACTGTCCTTCATGATGCGGTTGCCAACCAGATAACAAACGCATGGTGGCTGGGAGGTGCAGAGAGAGAGAGACTGTATCATACGTCGAGTGATCGGGGAAAGAAGCCGCATATCGTTGCCACTAAGTCAAATTGGTCTTTCACAATCCTGGATGTCGAAGTTGTCAGTGGCAGCGTGGACATGTAGCAGACTTGGGGGGCTAAAAAAGAGTAAATATGATAGAAACGACCTACGGCAAGCGGCAAGGTAATGGCTGCAACCGTGCCATGACGCGGAGTGTGGTGCGGGAAAAGTGCCACGGAGTTACTCGAACTAGGCTTCTCGTCAGGAGCACTTCGTGGTATCACCATCCGCGTCCTCCGGGGCCCACTTAAACTGGTGGTCATACTATAGGGGTACTTCCTTCCATCACTCTCTCTCTATCCTCCATCATCCTCAACTTCGCATATCCCAACAGCCGGCATCGAGTTAAAGTCCTCACTTTTATTTTGTTTAGTTCTTTGCTTTTTATTTTAATTGTGTGTCCCATCTGCCTTCGAGGGGGGATTCATTTTTCAAAAATTATGGCACCACTATAGGTATTAGAAATTAGTTTTTGTTGGGTACCGGGGGAATAGTGAAGTCTTTGTGTTAACAACGTTCTATTAATGACATAGACGTTGGGGTGCTACCTAGTAATGCAATAATTAACCTTACTCCAATAATTTGCAGCGTTTTATTCTCTCAAGAACAATGTTGCAAGGTAGGTAAATGGAACTTAGTATGGCTACAAAGTCTCAAGCTTCCCCTCGTGACTCACAACCTTTGTGGTAATTCATGAAAAACACTTGTGTTAGTTCAACAAAATAAAGGGCAGAGGTACAATCTGCCACTCAGACAAAGTTTGGAGCTACCATAACTCTTGCCCTCATGAAATGTATGTAAATGATGACCCCATTCTTGAACTATACGAAGAGTATTTTTCGATGGAAATTAGGAAGAAAAAACACGTTTCGAAAACCTTTTCAACCGAAGTTTCCAGATTTATCACCAATTTCAGCTTCCTCCCTTTTTCCCGTTCAGCCACCGCATAATAATTCCTCAATCCTTTTAACTTCTGTTTTCTAAGCGTCTTCTCGTATTTCAATCCCACCGGGTTTGGACATTTATCTTTTTTCAGCTAAAAAAAGATCATAGACCTCAAAAGCTTGGACTTGTACTGTATCCCATCTTATTTAACTGACTTAACTATTTTCAACCGTTACAACTTATGTAGGGTTAAAAAGCTTCCTTTGAAAGTTTTATATAAATTGCTAAAATCCTTGGAATGTTTTCCACTCTCACAAGCCGAGTATCGTCTGACTGAAAGGTCTTCCAAGTTGAATGGACGGTACAGCTTCCCCAGTTTGTATAACATCGATTAATGATGAACCGGTCGATGACAAAGTATTACAAAACAAAATTGTGTCGAATAAGCTTGATAAATCAGCAAATTTTTACTTATGAAAATTTTGCAAGGTGGTGGAGAATGTCACTCTTCAAAATGTTGCTCGTCCAATATCATAAAAATTGGATGGAATTATTTTTCCGCGTTAAACGAAACCCTAAAGTATCGACTCGCATCGTGCCCGATTTTCAAATTAAGTATTTTTAAATGCTATTAGAAGCTCAAGAAATCCAAATCAAAGATCAATCCTGCCACACATTTGCTCACTGATGGATACGTTTGAAATGAAAGTTTGTGTGTTTTCAACAAAATTGCTACATATGTGGGTACAATCCAGAAAATTTTTCTTCTCGAATTGTCTTTTTTTCGTTATTTTTTGATGATTTTATTGGTGAATTGCTTTTCTACTTCCCCATCTTTAAATTCAGAAAACCATTGGTGCAAGTGAAATTTCAACCTCTGGCAGTAAATACAATCGCAGTTTAAAGAGAGTAATATCTAATGGGGACTCTAATTAAATCTCCAATTTTCAAATAAGTAGGAGGATGATAGGTTGTGTGACAGAAATGAAGAATGAGAGGCATGAATGACGAATGTGTGACAGGAGTGATAGAGACTGAACTTAGAGTACCTTAATACAAAAAGTTCACCCAATTATAATGAAGGGTAGTGCCGAAAAAAAGCTGCAAAGTATTACATAAAGGTTCAGGATTTCCGTAGTAGATAGCCCTTCTGCATAAACCACTGATTTTTGTTTATTGGACTTAGTCTGCAGTACAATATCTATGCGCAATGCCTCGCATATACACAAGCTGTAACTGTACTCTAGATGTCTTAAAAAGATCACCATTTATCTATCAGCACGATAGATTAGATTAGATTCCTTGGCAGATGGCAAGTTAGCCCAAACCTTTAATCCCTCTCTAAATTTTTGTTTTCATTCCTGTTTGTTTTACGGGTGAATTCCTGTTTCATCAATTGAACGACTCAAGTAGATCAATGAAAGTTGGAATCTTTTGCTCTTGATAGTTTAGTCTGAGTATCAATCCCAGCACCGCCCAACCGAGAGAGAACTTCAAGCACCAGTGCCTAATTGGTACGAGACGGCGAAGTGGGTATACAGTACCCGCACGACCGCCAGGTCTTGAAGGTGGGGTCGGTCTTGCCCCTTGTTGACCTCAATCACCAAATCCAGTCCGTGGGCGGTATGAACCTATCTTCAGGGGAAATAATGTTTTCAAATTCAAGAGACAAACTTTCTTGCACTGTGATGCATCTGTATCAGCGATTTTACCGCCACACTTTACTAGATGATTTTTACTGTTTTCTACATTGTAGCATAAGTTCTTTTTTCTTTACTCCATTTACTTTGACCAAGCAAACCAATAGCGATTTCTGCTAAGCAAGCAAGTATATTTTGAATATGCAAAAACTCGAAGATATCATTTCATTGACGGATCGTTTACAAGGGAAAGTGGAGGTGGACAAAATGAGCTGTTCAATTTACATTTACACTTGTCTCAATCTATTTTGTGACTCATTTTTTGTTCGGGTTCCTCATGGAATTAAAGACTTGAAACTTGAATGTAGAATGAGGGTCTCTAGGTAAAATAAAAGAAAAAACAGGTATAAAAAACTAATTTAAAAAATATGTATGAAAATGATTTTATCAAGTAACTTCAAATAAATTTTCCAGAATTTCAAGTGGATCACAGATGTACCTCAAATGTCCGAGTTTTTGAAAACGTTGCAACAGCTCAAAAATAAAAGCATATTTAGAAATTATAATTGGCTTGATTTGTAGCTAGGGATATGTATTGTATTATTTATACCTACCCTGATCAGGAGTCAATGAGTTCTGGCCTCATCAGATGAGAATATTTTCGTTTGACTTGAAGAACATTGAAACCGACTTTCTGTTAATTATTTTTGAAACCGGGTGATGAAGACGAACGAGGTTCTTGACTTATTTTTGGTATTCTATAGCCCTCCAACGACCCGAGCTAATTTTTTCTGAACCTAGTACTTCCCCTGACGGCCGTTAGAAGGCCATTTGTGGTCACAAAACAAAAGTGACACATGTGAAAACCACCTGGTTCATTGTTGGCCGATTTTAGGGTATGATTCTAGCGTTACTTACCATTATGTTTGAATAAATGTATGAGTTAGCAAAAAGTTATAAAATTCACCATAGACATCAATGGACATTTTATCAGTGAAGGCAAACCTTTCCCTTCTGCCTCTGATTTCCAACGGAAATTGAGAAACTGGAGTTACAACAGCGATACGGCTATTTTCCTTCCTGACGGACGCCCATCCAATACATGGTTTCTGCCAAGTTGGAAGTAAATCTGTCACAAAAATAATATAGAAAAAAGCAGAAGAACGAATTTTATCAAAAGTTTATTTCTCAGTTCTAGAGGATATTGTTTCCCACCCAGCCGGTTTCGGCGTTTGTCGCGGATTAATTTAAACTTTTCCTATTACGGTAATTCTTTGTCGAGGCCATTTAAACTCGTTTACGAAGTCGTGTACCAGCGGTTCTCTGATCGAGAATGGTTTTTATCCCGTTTTAATAAATTGGTTTTAAGCGGAAATAAAACCACAAGCTTGATATATTCGGTAGTGAAACGTCTCACCATTTACACGGAGTAGAAAAAGAAAACTTCAAGAACTTTCAGTGTAAGTTAGTTTCTCAAATGAACTCGAACTGCCGTTTTGTCAAAGAAGATAAATTATTAAACTTCGACTTGTCAGCTCTTTTGCCAATAGAACTTATATTCTGAAGAGAGGTTGTTAATTTTTTGGAATTAAGAGGAATAGATAGTTATAGCTGTCTCAATGTGAGAATATCACGAATATGGCAGGCGTTTGAAATCACAAATATTTCCGTGAATGGTAGAAACTAACAAGAATTTAAAGAAAACAGAGCTAATCTAAAACATGCAATACTTTGTAAGGACGTATTTGGAATAAATAGATTTAAAAAAAAAAACTCTCTCTCTCTCTCTCTCTCTCTCTCTCTCTCTCTCTCTCTCTCTCTCTCTCTCTCTCTCTCTCTCTCTCTCTCAATAAATCCATTATATCAAATAAAGTCGTGACCGGTAAAATCGTAATTATTTTGATTTACTAACGTCAAAGTTTTTGCTTCCGAGTCTATTTGTAGGTGATGGAAGCTTACTTTTTACTTACAAGAGATGTAAACTGTTTTTCCCAAACTGAAAATTTCCACAATTTTCGTTATGTATCTGTCTGTCGTACATCTATGCAGCTAGTTTTGCTTCTACAACCCTCCTATTCATTTGCGATCGGATTTCTTTAGTCATTGAGAAATTGTAATTAGAGAGGCCTAGAGATAGTAACCTGCGCCCTCACCCTTCCCTGACCATCTCTAGAAATCCAGAGTCGTAATTTTTCAGTGCGAATCCAAAAAGTGATTGACCGCCAGAACCAATAACGTCAACCCCGGTACAGGCTCACGAGTTGAAAAGTGTGATAGCAGGTTAGTCAACATGTATTGCGGGGCTCTCGCGATGATTCTCTGAAGAATAGAATGATAATACGATCATTTTGAAATTATTATAAGATCATTTGACCGTTCTTCCCTGACTTCCTTGAATATTCTAGGCACTAGAACCTGACACTAGGACCTCAGAAAATGATACTTGGAGATTTCACGTTTTAAAAAACTAGGAAAGCTATCGCTTATCGTAGGATTGTCCTAGTCGCTTTAGCCTGTTAGGTTTAAGTGTAATACGAGTTGGCATAAGTGCAACCCTTGGGGTCGCTGTGGGGCATCCCCCGAAAACCACGAAATTTTCGGACTCGTAGCAATTTATGCCTATAAATTTTAAACTAAGCTATGCACAGAAAATCTTGTTCGGTCAACGTGTAACAGCATTAAATTCTGCGCCGAATGAGTACCTCAAACAATTTACTCCAAGGGAATGTTCACAATCCATGAATCGACCATTTGTTCTAACTGCCAAAATTCAACCATCTCTGTTTTTGTTCGTCTCTGATGTCCAAACGGCTACTCACATTTAAAAAATGTCAGACTTAAACTTGTATGGCAAAAAATGCTAATTTCAAAAAGTACCTCAAATCTCAATTTTGGTTAAAGTTACTCAAACGAATTCTTGTTTTCTAATATCGGTGTCATGTCCTTGTATTGCTTTGTGTATCACCAGTATATCATGTACCTACCTTATTACAGAAATTTTACATTATCTCATTGTATATTTTACTGTAATGTAAGAAAATTTTAAAATAAAGTTGACAAATTTATATTTAAAAAAAATATATTTTAGATAATCGCGCCTACATATCTTGTAACTACTTTCTAGTTATAAGAGCCATTTAAACCATAAAAAGAGCCAATTTAAGTTTCAGTACGGTGGATCGATTAGGAAAGGAATCATCCACATCGGTCCTTCCGCTCATCTCCATACCTTGTAACTGACTTCTAATTGTCAAAAATACAGTCAAATGGCTTCGTCTTAAATACAACCAACCCCCTACTACTCCGTTTGTGCGAAACAAATGCTGATATCAAAATACGTACTCACGTAAGAGAACGACTGAAATTTAACAAGATCAAATAAAACACCTACCTAAGCTTCACAAGCCGGCAAATATTTAGCGTGAGTCTTGAAAAACTCGATTTCAAAAGAAGCGCTTGAGAACAAACTCCATTGGAATTATATCAGTTGGTCCGATTCGCACATGAAACTAAGCGATGTTCACATTCACCTTCGTGTTGACTTTCTTTTTCGGTCCAAGTTCTAGCCGTAAGGGGGAGTGGCCGGACGAATGGAACTGGTCCGGTTCGTTCGATTCATTGAAGGGACTTGTATCAATAATGAAGATAGAAACGTCGGCGTGTGGGAGATGGATGGGTTTTTTTAATTCGATTTCGGATTTTACGCATTTTCAAACTTGAAAGGTTTCTCTCTCTCTCTCTCTCTCTCTCTCTCTCTCTCTCTCTCTCTCTCTCTCTCTCTCTCTCTCTCTCTCTCTCTCTCTCTCTCTCTCTCTCTCTCTCTCTCTCTCTCTCTCTCTCTCTCTCTCTCTCTCTCTCTCTCTCTCTCTCTCTCTCTCTCTCTCTCTCTCTCTCTCTCTCTCTCTCTCTCTCTCTCTCTCTCTCTCTCTCTCTCTCTCTCTCTCTCTCTCTCTCTCTCTCTCTCTCTCTCTCTCTCTCTCTCTCTCTCTCTCTCTCTCTCTCTCTCTCTCTCTCTCTCTCTCTCTGTGTATTTTTGCATTAAGGATGTTGGTTCTTTTCTCTCCGCTACCAATTAGAGAAGAGACGAGGGGGATAACTACAGACAGCTGGACAGATAATATGTATTGGGGAGTGTTCTGTATGTTCGCCTCTTCATACAAAGGCTCGAGTATTCTACAAAGTTGCAACAGCAGTAAGGTCTTCCTCAACTTAGGTACGTATGGTGTTTCCGGGAGAACAAATCTGTGGAGTCAGTAACTGTTATTCAATAGTATCCCCTCCCCTTCCCCCACCATGTCAATTCTCATCCCTCTACTTAATGAGTACGGAGACCGAATTGAAACGTGATTTGTGTTCACTTTCAACTTGAATCTCTAATACTTGCCTCAATGTTTAATGAGCGACTGAGATAGGTATTTGTTCGAGGAATCGTCGAAACTGAGGTCATTAGAGCAGAAGTTTGTTAGGTAGAAGGTGGGTTTCCAATGCTCAAAAGTTCGGTATCTCTAACTCACTTTCTCATTTAAACACGAATGGATTGATGACGCGAGTCGAAAGGATTTAAAAGCTAAGCTTCTGTAATTTAGGCGGAGTGAATATTCTACACTGTGGTATCATAAACTGAAAAGAGTGTTTAACCCTGAACTAGAGGGACAATAGAAACTGTGTCCATTTGTATGAGTTATGCTGGAATGGAGATTCATACTAGAAAGACCAACTTTTAAAGCAAACCATATGAGAGACGACGTTTTTAAGACATTTTGCTCTAGTGTGTGTACCGATTTCCTCCTTCTGAACACCCTGAAACTGATTCTTCTTAGGCAAGCTCTGTATGGTATCTGAAACTTCTGTATGAAGATCCAAGACGAAAAGTCGTTGGAGAGGTCTCAATCGGGACCGATCCTTAGTTTTGAGTAGAAGGTACGCACCATTCTTGCGAAGCAATCCCTTCCGGACAGGAGTTCTTAAACTTTTGCAAGTTTTCATGTGTTTTTTCTCGCTCCCAATGAGCTTTACGTCCCTCAAACAGATGGTGTCCAATCTCATCTTTCCTGAAGTTACATGACAAATAACTCAGTTAAAGACTGGTTTGTTAGACATTTAAGACACTCGAGAGTTTATTTATCCGATTAGTTCACCATCCAAGAATTTTATAGTAGGACTTTGATTTGCCAAGAGAATCTAGAGAACAGTCCTGGAGGGACCTTAACCTTGATATTGATTCATTCTCTTTTACTCGATGCCTTCCTTGTCTCCTTCATATTTAACGGCGAAGAATGTTGAAGTAGGTAGATACTACGTGTAAGGAAAGAAAATTAGGCAGGTACCTCTCAACATGCCAATGGTGATGGGAGTGAGTAACGTGTTACTGAATATAACTATTAACTACCTATCACTGGTTACCGTTGTTTTAAAAAAAGGTTCCAGAAGCTCTATTTTGGTTTATTATTTTCAATTTTTCTATAATAAACAGGTCTGAATTCGACCAAAACCTCCTGAGTGCGGATGAATGGATTTTTTTCTTTCTATTTCCGAATCCTACTCGTATTGAATCGTACTGCTATACATTTATAGGGTGATTAATTTTTTTGCTCGACCACAAGGTTCAATATTGAAGATAATGAACCAAAATAGAAATAAACGCTTCTCAAAATATACTTCAGCTCCAAATTAATAATTAACTTTACGAATACCATCATTTATCTGTCTTGATTGCAATTTTGAGTGCACAATTTGGAAATAGTGGAATGGATTACCTTCTCAAATGTCGGGTGATTGTATCCATCATCCAAATTTTGCTGCTGCATAAGTCGGGCATTCCATCAACAGCAATGTTTTCTCCCCCACACTGTACTTTGCATAGGCAGGAAGGTCCCGTAATTAGAGTCGGTGTAGTTACGCGGAGCATAATTTGGATAACTGCTTGAAATGATACTTAGGTATCGACTTTCTGATCATTTCAGTTCATTTTAGCAATCTAAACCTCGGCTTGACAGTTGAGGGAGGATACGTTTTCGAACCGCTACTTTCACCTGTTCCATAACTATCACATACTGTTTATCACTGGTTTTTTGAACGTCTGTAAATCGTTTTAAACAAACACATCTCTCTAAATTTGAGTTAGCAACTGCTGCCTCGTTGACAAGCACGACCACGTTTGCCCTCGACCATGCAAGTTGAATTCAAAAACTCTGTAACCATCACCGTAGTCATGTGTGTATAGAAGACGTAATAAGTTAATGTTTCGTTCAATCAAAAATAAATTGTTGTTCCAAGATTCTGTAATTTGTTTACAGCATATGCACATAGCAAAATTTATCGTTTTTCCTGACTGGCTTATATTTTACTTCGCAGGGCAATCCTGGCATGCTGAGTATTGGTTTTACTCAGACCCACTATGTGTTACCCCCACACTGCTGGCGGCTGCGGAAGGGGTTTACGTCTCAGCGGAGGAACCTGAAGTCAGAGTCTCAGGTGCCAAAGATTTTGACTTCGAAGTTCAGCGAGCTTTTCTTACGGTTTTCGAGAAAGGACTCGTTGATAGCCTACAAGAAGACGGCAAATGTGGACCACCCGGAAATTGGCAGGTTCGTATCTTCCCATATCACCCACGTGGCGACGAAAATGTTGTTCTCGTTTGTTGCCTTCCGTATCTATTGAAACACATGTACCTAGAAGTTTTATATCATTAAATATTTTTCCAAAACTCATCTTCTTAAAGATCATATTTAGCACTTCAGTATACTCGAAAGAGTAACTAACCGTTAACCTCATGTGTACAAAGGACTATGTACTACAAATTTTGGCTATTTCTTGGATGTGTGCTGAGTTTTCATTTCTAGCTAAATTTAGCTGTAGATAGTTCATAAATTAGGTTTCAGAACTTCTGTATAGCCTGTACTATGACCTAGAACAAGGAGATAACGTATGGTGACTTTTTGTTCAAATGCCAATTTGAACTAGTTATAAAATGTGGTAAGAACAAAAAATTGTGAACCATCTCAGTTCTTTTTTTGTCTCTGGACTTGGGCTCATCTTATCAGACAACCTAAATCCGCCCCTGGTGCCTACCTGTCGGCCCATCGTACTATTTTAATTGATGAAGAGCTTCACGGCCTCAATTTAGTCATTGGATTATTATTACATCCTAAAGTAAAGATATGCACGAACGTCAGCTTCTAAAAATGTAGAACGTCTTCCGACGTTTCTCGCAAACGTAGTTTGGATTGTCAGTAAACTAACTTTTTTAAAAATCATATTCATATTTGTAAAGCTACTGTACTCTCATAAATTGAACAGATAGGAAAAAATTTCATTGTAGGAACCCTAATCCTACAAAATGTGTAACATCCGAGGAAAAACAATGCAATGATAACATATCGCCTTTTCCAGGCAACCATGTCCCGGCATTGCGGTGGTAAAGCGGTCTAACTAGGATGTGTCGGTCATAACCATAGTCTAAGTTCCTCTTTTCTCCGATTCTCGGTGGGGTGATTTCATACCCTAGACAAAGGGGACGAATGAGCGTGAACGAGAGCGTGGGGAGACTTCGCTCATTGTCTTGCACTGACTCAAGTTGCCTTGTCTTGTGCCAGTCGCTCCTGCTCTCGAAGCCGTATTTACTGCCTGGGACAAAGGATTAGAGTGTTGCTAAAGGACTCCTTCCACACAATCCCCGCGAAAACAGTTGTAAAGTTGAGCTCATGCGTACGTTTTGGAATGAACCAACGTTTTATCACCCACCTATCTGCATCGTTTCATTGTCCTTGGATTTATGGTGAAGCATGTGCAGACAGTGCCTAACTAGTTCTAGTACAATGCATTAACTTCATGAATCATTAGTGAATTCTAACTCGTACTTTCTCCGAAGGTTCCCTAAAAACCAGAATGAAACTAATGTATTCTCCTTCTCATAAATATTATTGTCAGACTGTAATAAGCAGACCAATCCCCCTTCCTCACACACCTACATGAAGTGCGAAAATAACCGTTGATTTGGTTTCCAATGTTCAGATCTAGCTTTTAAGGAGAATAAATTTGCTGTTTTGTTCAACAAATTGCGAAAACTCTAATAATGATGATTTGTTAGTGCACGTGAACTCCTCAAATTCTTCCAAAGTATGTTGCCTTCATTTTGCACATCGTATTTCAAAATATTTAGAAATCTTAAGGATATTGGCTTAGAAAGTCTTATGTGAACTTTATTACATTGGGTTCAACATCAGCTCCTGCACGAAACAAGAAATCCTCTCAGTACGTTTGGCCCTGTAAATTTTTCTGGTTTTTGTGTTCACATTATCAGGGATTGTGCGGGTATGTCTGTAAACCGGAGTTTCATGGCTCGTTCGATTATTACCAGGGGATCAAGCCAATAGCTCGTCTGATCCCCGTTTGTTATTTGTTGACTTGTAGCAACAGCGCGCTTCATCCGATAAACCTAGGTTATTTAGTCACTTGATAGTCCCACAACCTGTCATTGAGATTGGTAACCACTATCGTTAGGTTACTTCTGTGGCGATGCTGTAAATGACAAGGCAACATGGTAAACCATGATAACTTGACGCAATTCTAACTTTTAATACAACTTATCTGTTTGTCTATTGTAGTACATTTCTTGGTTGCTAAAATTATATAAAATTTGAGTGAAATTATTCAACTGGTCGCGTGATTAAAAACAAATTCAAACTTTGGGGAAGAGAAAAACAATTATATACACATCTTAAAATTTAAAGAACAGTTTTTTACATATTCCAATTTTTCCGCACCACAAGCAGTTGAGGCAGATTTCTACAGGTTCTTATGCGCTCGAGCCTGAAAAGATGCAGCTTCTGTGGGAACGCCTAGCCCTCGTTGGTGACATTGAGTTGATTTGATTTCGGTATACTTTTGGCCATGTTGCCATTGACATTTGGGCGACCAGAATTATGCTAACCCCATCAGGTCTATTTGGCTAACCATTTTCAGTTTCTTGGTTCACATATTATATTTGGAGGTTCTACACAAAGAGAATTTTTTCAGGAAAATGAACAACTTTTTCAACTGCCCTTCAGTAGATTAAGAAATCCATCCTATAGTTTCTTAAAACCTACTAGAGCCTTGATAAATTCTTCTTATGCGGATAGCAAAACGTCTTAGAGACAGTTTTCGGTTAATATTCGCCTAGAAAATAGAACATATAGCGAGAAGCTGACGCAACATGGCTGGCATTACTTATGAAGAATACATAAATAACATAACATGTCAGTAAAAAGAATTTGTCAAGAATGTTCGGAATAACCTCAGTTCTTATCTCATTGTTCTATACAGAGTTTACATTTCTCC
The DNA here is from genome assembly GCA_031894815.1 of Creontiades dilutus. NCBI lineage: Eukaryota > Metazoa > Arthropoda > Insecta > Hemiptera > Miridae > Creontiades > Creontiades dilutus. The sequence continues at coordinate 1,164,502 of JAVIWC010000944.1, forward strand.
ATTAATATTTCAAGGTTTTAATATGAAATTACTTTTTAACTTACAACTTCATAATACAATGTAGCGAAAAAAAACAGCGCAACTGCGATGGCTCTTAATAATATAAAAACATCCAATCCATCCTTATTGTCTCCATAGGAGTCCATTTTGAGTTATTTACTAACTATTTTTTGAGCTTGACACTTTTTGACATATGCTACCACACACTAAAATTGAAAAGATATTCAACAGAGAATTTGCACCAGAAGTAAACAAACACAGATGAATTTCACCAACGTTTCGCATTTTAAAGTTTTTAAGATGACTGAAGGGGTGATACGGATGAAATTCCTGGCTGTCAGATCGCATGTAGAGGTTGATTGGAGCAGTGGAGTTTCAAGCCCCTGCCGTCTCCATGGCAGTAACGTGACACCGCAACTTGCCCGAAGGGTTTGGTAACGGGCCAAGAAAAACAGAATGAAAAAATAATAATGGAATGGAATGGTTTAAGTCAGGAGGAGGAGATTGAAACGAGAGATGGAAAGAGAATATTTATTAATTCTTGTATAAAGAATTGGGTGTGGGAGAATCTTTCCCTCGTATTCATTGCTGGAAGAGTGAATAGTAGGTACCTACCCTGATGGCTTGTTCATTGTGATGGACGAACAGTGGGGTTTCCTCTTACACGCGATTCAGTAAACCGATCTTGCAGAATTCTTGGAAGTTGAGTCCATGTACGGCAGCTTGACGATTGACAGATTGGTATTGAAGCGATGGTTAGGTATTCATCCGACCATTTAACGGGTGGCTTTGTTCACGTCGAAGCCATCACATTTAGTACGAAGCATTTGACACAAACTCCTTCTACTCTGCAGTACTCAAAGACCTGAACTTTACAAATTAATGATGATCACCCAGTGAATGGTGACAACAATCCACGTGATGGCTATACTGGTGAACACTCCTATCCGTACCTGAATTGGATCCAAAATTTCATAAGCTCCTGCTAGCCAGAAACAACTTTTCTCGGAAAACACCTGTCTTAATCTTGGGCAGTGTTGCATATTCACAGAAGGAAACCTATTGCAAATTCATTGAAATCTATTGAGAATATGCTAGCTCATATACCTACATTTATGACATAATTTCATCCGTTTTGTAACATTTGTGAGTTCATTTTTTTTATTTTTTAAGTAATTACTTTGAACTCCTCCGAAGAGCACAAGATCATAGGAATAAAAACATTTTTGGTGTGCAGTTTTGAAGAGAAATACCATTTATTTTTTATTTACTTGTCTTAGTGCATTATTTGTGCATGACTCTCATTTGCTGTGTCCTATTTGCTATTGTATATGTTGCCAATTAGTCTTGAATAGTCTTAGCACCTCTCTGAGAGGTCCTCTCACAACCATAATCAATACGGACTAAGTCACTCGCGACGAAGTTGTGGAAACCCACTTCAAATGAAAACGGAGTAAGATGGAACGTTGTCTATATTTCCACGGAAGTAAAGAGTTACACTGTTAAATCGATTTCGACGGTTAGGTCATCATCAGTAAATATTTCCAGTTCATGTTTGTTACTGATGATGACCTAACCGTCGAAATCGATTTAACAGTGTAACTCTTTACTTTCGTAGAAATATAGACAACGTTCCATCTTCCTCCGTTTTTACCATAATCAATAATTATGGGTATCTGCACCTTCTGGAATACAATATAATAAGCAGGAATGAGAACAATCCTCTCCTTTCTTGCTTTTCCGCAGGTAGCGGTGACCAGAGACCTCACGCCTTCAGGTGGATGCCCAGCTCTGGGGATCACCCTGCCGACCACCGAATTTGAACTCGTGAGGATCGAAGGAGACGGTGCCGGCAACACTCTCCTGTTCCTCGGTCAGTCAGAAGACAGGACCGGACCGATCAAAAAGCGTCCAACATACTTCCAACCGTCGATGATCCAATGCTCCACCGCCGAATTCCCTCTCACGCATTTCCTCAACTCGTACAATTCTACAGCGGAAATTCCACGATTACGAACTACCGTTTTGTTCATGGTGTTTTACTCAGTTGTAATATTTGTTGCATAAAAGTGTACATGACGGAAACTCCGAATCGTCTACTGGTTCCAAGTTTTTTCGAACAAAAGTTAGGGTGTCGGTGGAATGATTTCGACCTCAGGGTCAAGGGAATAATTAGTGGTATCAAGTACTTCATTATAAATACGTTCTGCATCAACCAAGATCATTAACCCCTTCATGAAATGTTATTACGACTCAGTTTTAGATGGCTGAGTCTAGATCCGGTTTGACTAAGTTATTCATCACTTTACTGTTTTCACTAAAGCATCCTACTTAGGAGATAATAACCATTGTCTGCTAAGATTCATTTGAATTTACTGTAAAAAACTGAATTATGTTTGTGCGTATTCACAGGAAACTGGTAACATTGGGCATTTCGTAAGCCAACAAAACCCCACCAAAATCTACTAAGCGAATTGAATAAAACTATTCAACAGTTCCTTTATACAAACTCGTTTTATGAAACTCCAACTATGAAGATTCTTTAGTAACCCTAAAGGCATAAATTGTGTCTTTTCGTTTGAATAGTTGTAACTACTTCAAGATCGTCGGTATATTGCGGCAAAAATATTGGATGTATTTTATGTGGATCCTAACCAATGTGATGTATATAAATATAGAGCGGCAAATGTATAAATATTTTCTTAAAATAATGAATTCGGAATAAAAATAGAACTAACAATGCAAAAACAGCAATCTGATGTAACAACTTTAATTATTATGCCACATAGGAGTTTACCGCTTAAGGGCGAGATTCCTCTTCCACTGGGAAATAATGGCGACCTAATTTTCATAATCTGAAAAGGGAACCGAACAAATCATTATCGGTCAGCTGTTTAGTTGAAAACTTATAGATATTTTGAAAATTCGTTATCTCGGTAAATGGATGTAACTTATTTTTCTCGCGCCTGCTGTCGATGGCAAATAATAAATGTTCCTTTTTTTTCTTTTAATATTGAATCAATAGTTTTTTAGGCTTCAAAAATGTTTACGAAAAACCTAATTACCAATCCATTGTTTGATATGATATTACCTAACATGTCTCCTATCTGCTGTCTTAGACGTTTCTTTGTTTGCGCTGTACGTAATGGATTTTATAAACACTCTTATTGTGAAATGTGTATGAGTGTACCTTCCTCATAATTGTGAACAGTTGTAAAGTATGTATATGGAAATATATTTGAAGAGTAAGTTGTTTTATAGTAACTTAATGGAAGTATCAATCAAGAACATAGACGAGAGAAACTGGTAAGCATTCCCTATTATTCTACAAGATGACGAATTACAAAGAAGAACGGTAATTTTACATGTAATCGACAAGTGGTGGACTGAAATGGATTTTTAGCCGAAAACCTTCAAGTCTCCGCAGCTTCATGGAATCAGTGATATTTCCATTGTACATAAAAATTAATAATTCTACATTGAAATCTGGGAAAAGGATGGGAAATCGATACAAAATCGAAACCAAAAGATCGATTCACCAAAAAACCGTCACAGAGGTATCGAATCGGTTTTTAAAAAGTCATTATTTTGTTTATTATTCAATGATAAACCATTGTAATCGCTCTTGAAAAAAAAAATTTCTAACCCCCCAACTGAAAATTTCATGGTTTACGTTTCAAAGGGTGTAGAATCCGAATCTGCAATAAACATTTTTCCGTCCGTATGCCGTACGCACGATTTCTCCCACACGGCTGGAGCAAAAAAGCTGAAATTTTTAGGAAACATCCATGTTGGTCCGGCGACGTCCCAATTCTTGAGTCAGCTCTCTTACTGTTTTTGTTGCCCTTTAAGGGTTGTCAAAGCCTGTCAACCTAGTGACGAAGAATCGAATGAGCCCTTCCCCAGGTCCGTAGGTCAAACCATTCACGATGTATGGCCCGATTTATGGTGCCAACATTTGCGTTAATTTGGTTTATTATTGTTTTTGTTTTGATATCAGTAACCTAGTGATGTAGTAATGTGGATACTGGAGTGAACTCCTAAAAGGCTTTGTAGCCGATACACTAGTTGAAGCATTCTGATAACCATTAAAAAAACGCTGCAAATTCTTTCACTGGGGTTTATTATTCAATTGGCTTGCGTTCATAATTTGAATTTCTACTAAGCTTTGGAGTGTGCGTGTTTCACAAGTGATAGAGCGATTATTGAATTCACTGGGGTTCATTATGCAATTGGCTTGCGTTCATGATTTGAATTTCTACTAAGCTTTGGAATGTGCGTGTTTAAGGATTTGAACACAAATATGATCAACTGATCAATCCAAATAGGTATTTTGGTTGAGAACAGATTTACGTGCTCTATGCAAATCTCCTGAAATTCAATAATCGCTCAATAACCTGTGAAACAAGCACACTCCAAAGCTTAGTAGACATTCAAATCATGAACGCAAGCCAATCGAATAATAAACACCAGTGAATGAATTTGCAGCGTTTTTTCTTCCGGGTACTAATTTTGTCTAATTATTTTATACAACTGTTTCGCTTTTCTTACCAAACCTTGACGAGGAATAATAATTCTACTCCTTCTTCTTCTTGGTCGATTATGAATCACTACTCAACTACAAAACTGCAATTGCGTTTTTGAGGGACACATTGGAGGCTCTGCTCTTTAGGTGCCCGCAGTGCAACATCAAATTATGAACTGGTATAGAAGAAAATTTCATTTGAAATACAAATTAAAAAGAACCGCCGTATAGAAGATAGAACCACTAAATTCTAGATGGTTAGTAGAATATGAATCTCCAGAACGGGAAGATGATGGGTATCTACCTATTTTTAGTATACAAATAAACTTGTTCTACTTAATAGAAGTATGTGGTTAATGGGGTAACAACTGTAGGTACCATCTACCCAAACAGAATTATGTGCGGTGGCCACATCTAACTTGCGAATATATTCTTCAAATTTAGAGTAGGCTAGAACATTTACTAATTCAAACAAACGAGTCCTACGACAGACGAAATGCGGGAATCAAGGAAACACTTCTTCCCCAGGATGTTCCAATGGGAAAAAATGGGAGCTTGTTTTTCTGATTGTGGATGAATTATTTATTGACGGAAAATACCTTCTCGTTCACTGTGGATGATGTATATTGAAGGATTCGACACCGTCCGGGTCAGAAGTGAGGGCCAATCTGAATAATCCTCTCTCTTTTCCCTCCCAAGAACCCCCATTTTTAGATTAGATTAGATAGATTGCCATGGGAATAAAAACATGAATAGCATAAACCACTTTTACCATCTATCGTGCTCACAAAAAAAAAAAAACAATCCGGAAGTTTTTGAGATATTAGTTTTTTTTAATACCAGAATTATGAAAATACGGGGAAGCGAACATACGGTTAAAATATCTGTCCGTATGAGCTCAAGCGTTCCTACATTGCACACAATGGATAAAGTTGAAGATTCACTTTCCTTGATTACTAATATGCAAATGGAACCCACATAATTTGTGGAAACCGGGAGCCATGTTACAATTCAATTCAACGAACAGTTTTAGTATCATGAATTATAATTATTGTTCCTATGACATAAAACCAATATGATTCGATATATATCACGTAATATATGATTTTATAGTAATGAGAAATAATCGCTCCCAACCCAGGAGCGTGAGGCAATGGGAAGCCACGAGCGAAATCGTCAGACGTAGTTCCGATCCTCTTTAGAGAACGGCTGGCGACGTCCGCGACACCTACGGGTAGTCGGACGAAAATCCAAGGTGAAATTCTTTGTTTACTTTACTTACTTTTTACTATTTATTAATGAGAAATCACAGGTCAGCTTTGAGGCAATATCAGTTGTGTTAGAAAGTAGAGGAGGGAGTACGTTTAGCTACTTATTGGTAGCTCTGCAACGCTAGTAGGTAACGTTACTATCCATCTTGATCACAGGTTTCTTGATGAATAGTCATCGCAATGACGTTTGACTGGAGTTAAATTGTTAGATAAGAGGGTAGAGGAACATATTTTTCTACAGAAGTTCAGAAAAGTTGCGGTACATAGTGACATCATGCTTAGGGTTGAGGTTACGTAGTTTGTTGCGAAATCCCAAGGATGAAGTCAACTTCAATTGAAGATACTCCGGTAGGGAAGTTCGTTGGAGCATGGATGAGAAGAATTCTACGAACGCATACTATTAATTCCTCGGAGTACTCCTAATGCAGTGGTGCGTGCAGAGGCAGGTATGCTCTCAATCATCACTCTCGTGCTGAGGGATGCCATGCAGTGGTTACTTAAGGTTATAAGCATACCATCTCTCCGCTTGTCAGGACTGTGTGTGAAGCGGCTCTTCGATCTCTCTAGGTTACCATCATGCGATCCCGCGTATAACTGGTTCAAACAGCTCGAGGACGCCTTGAAGACCTATGGAATGAACCTGCCAGCTGCTGCCAAACTGATACCCGATTCCCGAATAACACACAGCCTCCTATCTTTCATCCCACGTAATAGAGAACTGCAACTGGCAATAGCCTGAAGGACCTACCCAAATTATGGTCCAGTTGCTCCAAGAACTTCACTTCATCCTCTGAGGTATCTTACACAAGATTGTTCATTTTTCACCCACTAGCCCAACTGAGAGTTTTTGCCAAGATCGTACTGAACATTCTTGTAGTGGGCACAGGAATTGATTTTTTTCTTTCTGCTTGTCCCATCTGCAACTGGAGTGTCAGCCCTGCATTTTTTCTTTAGTTTCCTGTGCTAGCTAACCCTCGGTTGAAGTTCATACCGCCAGTGATCTCATTGCCTCCTTCGTTCAAAGAACAATACAAGCGACTCATTACATCGAATGACCGTAATGTAGCCAATAGATTGCTTTATTATTTAAGAGAAGCGAGTGAAGTTAGAATGCTTATTGCAGCTTCGTAACTTTTTGTCAATCTTATTAATTTTTTATGTTCAGTCAAGACGCACCGTGAATTGTAATCTTAGTTGTACAATTTGTTATAGATGTATATCTGAAAGGCAAATACAATTTTATCTATCAATTTATCAACTTAAATCAAAACAGAAAAAACACGTCGAGGTTCTAATTGTTGAGATCAGCAACCAAGCGGTTACTGCTCGGATGGTTAGAAAGATAAGTTGTCAATAAATGTCTACGTTGCTTCTCAGAAATTTCTGAACAAAGTCGGTGTCGGTTTTGTCTGTAGGAGTAACTATTTACCCACACACTCCCAATATTCACATCTGTCAAAAGACTCGAATTTAAAATTTGTATTGACAAAATAAATTAGGTCAAAAGCTCATTGAGATAATCACAGTAGTTCCGCACAGTGTAGTATTCTACTAGCTCTTTAGAATTTGTTTTGAATTTCAGCACAATAGGAAAATCTAGAATGGACCTCTCTTAGTTGATCATGGAGGTCATGCACGTGGTTACTGAATTATTGTTCAAAGAGACTCCGTTTTAATGTCAGCATCGTGGGTCTGTGCGGTAGTTCCGCACAACGTAATTGTATTCTACTAGCTCCTTAGAATATTTTTTTTAATTTCAGCACAATACAAAAATCTAGAATGGAGGTTGTTCACGTTATTATTAAATTGTTGTTCAGAGAGACTCCCTTTTAATGTAAGCATCGTAAGAAATTAGCCTCGAAGCTAATTCAGCTGATCAAGGTGGTTACATGTCTCAGACTTAATAGTATGTTTTAAAATTTAGCATCGAAGATCTATTTGGACATATAGCTCTTAGAATCAGAGCTAGCTCAGCTAATTAGCAAAGTTCCCCACCTTATAATTATTTTCTATTAGTCTCAGAGAAGAGTTATTTTAAATTTCTGCAACTTCGGTCATTCAGAAAGAATAATTCCTCCTATCTCCTTCAGCTTACCTGGTTAGATGAGCAAATTGTAATTAAATTTCACTTGTCTTACATCAATTTGGAAATAAATTACGCTCACAGTTCACTTAGCTGATCAAGTTGGTTCCGCATGTACGACGGACTCCTTGTAATTCCTTCGGGTTTTAGGTGTAGAAGATTGGATTGGTTTCTTTCTTCCTCCATTGTGAACTAACCCCTTTCTATCCAGAGTAAAAACAATATTGTCACCCCTTACTATAAAAAGTCTTTGTCAGTCTGGATACTTCCTAAGGTTAGTCCTTAAAAGGATGAGTCTAAGGGACAACGCTTTTTCGCACAACATTGAGAGAAAATTCCAAATGAAAGCTCTACTATGCAGCTATCAACATTTAGAAAAAAATATCGCGAAAGAAAACTAATACGCTGAAAATTATCACCCTAAGGTTTATTATTTCTGAGTTAGATAACCCTTCTACGTAAATCACTGATCAATATTTATTGCACGCAGTCTCGAGTACCTACATAATTTAACTTGGCTCCTCTCCATATACAGGGTAACTACAAAACAGTTCTCATTCCTTCAAGGGATCAATTATACAACTAATTTGCAATAAAAAATGCATACAAAGTTTTTTGTTTAAACGCTTGTATTCAGAGTTATTCACGATTTAAGATTTTCTCGTGTTATCGACCATAATTCATTAAAAAGAGCGTAGTTCCCTCATTTCCAGAGTAATCTCAAATTTAATTAGACTGTTAGAAAGACCGTAAACTTTCCTATCTTCTTAACACCAAATAAAATGTTTTCAGTTCAACTTTACGGGGAGTAAAGCAACCTGAACCTTGGTAACTTTTTGAAAACTTTCCGTTTTTCAAAGCCCATAATGTCCAAAAAATTTGAGATAATGAACTATTGCCGGTAAGCCTAAAAACTGCGCCAGAATCACTATAATAAATAAATTTTTATTGTACTCTGCTGATTAGACGAGAAAGTTTAGTTTGAGAACAGAAAAACATAGCTTCATACCGTAAAATCGACGTCATAGAGCAAAAAATAAATCGTCATGAAAAAATTAGTTTTTATTTAATTAGTTTGAATTTTATAATTTTTTCACGCTGAATCCAATACAAGGTGAACCTCTCGATCCTTAAAAACTGAGAATACCCTGTGAGCGAACATTGCCTGTCCACAACACACGGTTTCTTCAGTATGGGAACTGCTTTTCCTAAGGGGAGAACGAACAACGATAAGGTTAAAAAAGAACGCAACACGAATGTTAATATGAACGTCCTTGCATATAGTAAAAATCCCCAAGTAAATTATAATGAAAGAATCAGCTCTATATTCATTGAAGGTACACTATCAATAATGATCATAACAACATATTCCTGATTTTTTAATGTTTTACTCCTTCAATTTCACCTTCAGGATTGCCGTTTATGCCGTGCATTCCGTCCAACTCGACCCCGTTAGTTATTTTTGACGGTTTTTTCCGTTGATGGACGTATTTTTTCTAATTCCATTTTTCGATTTTTTACATCTTGAAAGGTAAAACAGGAAATTTCGAAAGGGACCTTCAAACAACTGGATTTCTTGGTCAATTGCAACAATAAACTGTTTTCCAACTACTTATTATTCTTTTTGAGAAGCACCAACGGTTAATCATATAGTTTTACGGCCAGGGATTGAATTGGAGCAAGTTTTATTATTCAAAAGCTCTCAATATCAGGGTTTAAGTTTAATTTTTTCTTTCACCAGTCCGAGTTTTGTTTCCTGAGCAACATTTTTTTCGCTCAGGAAGTAAAACTCATCTATTGAGCGATATTTATATTACTCCAAATAAAACTTCAAACATCATAATCGCTTATTTTGTCAAATTTAAAATCAGAAAGTACCTATATTTACGAGTATATGTGTGTATACCTACTCCTGCATACAGGGTGGTCACGATTTAATGGAACAAGTAGGCATGCATCAACTTTTCTATTTGCAATGGGAGCCTCTCGTTTTTATTGCAGATTCGAATTTGATGTAATATTTTATAAAAAATTGACTCTTCAATCGATTTTTTTCATTGCCCTAAGAACGTGCCAACGAGGAAGTGCGCGTATTTAATGAAGCCGGTGAACGTGTGCGTAAGCATAGCAGCCGTTAATGATAGAGTCAAACAGACCTTAATCCACTAACCTTCACTCCAGAGTGACCACTAAAACGTGAGGAAATGATGGTTGATGATGCATGTTTGCTCATGCACAGACTGAAGTACGTAGGAATTGACTTGTAAGCTACGAAAATCGTAGGAGGTACTATCAAGCAAATTCCCTGAAAATTGCATCAAATTCTGATGAAAAGTAAAAGAAAAATATCGTTGCAAATATTTGCGGACACATGACGATAAACACTCATTTCATTCTAAAACTTGAATAGAAATTTTTGTTATGATAACAAATTTGTTGGGTCTTCTAAAACTGAAAAAAATGGTTTTGTTACTTATAGATCGACTTGGAAGCGAAATCGGATCGATCGTCATTTTCGTTCCGAAGCTTATTCAAAAAAATGCACATCCAACGTTTATGAGAGTTGTCTCGCAAAGTATTCGTTCTTGTTAGGGCTGAGTTCTCGGCACCACTTTCGATCAATCCTAAAGGGTAGAGACGAAGGGATAAAATATTGAAAAATCGAGATCTGGGAAACTTTCGAAATAAAAGATTGAGTAGTGTTTTCCTGTTTGTTATAGATAGTCGATCAATTCATCGAATGAGCCCGCACGGATAGCCTTACATTCATCCATTTGCTCTCCCTAAGGGACCTTTGTCAGGAAAAAAAATCATCAATACATTTGAGACTGAAATCACATGTAAACAGAGCACAAATCCCTTCAATGATTGGAGATTGTTTTAATTGAAATATTTTAAACAGAATTCATTTTTCAGTAGGTAATTAATTCAAATTTCCACTGTATAACTGTAATTATATTTAACTGATCTTTTGAATCGGACTTCTTGCTATATTTCGTTGATGTAGGTAAGAACCTTAGATTAAGTTCAATTACTACTAACCTGCAAATTTTGAATTAATTATAGTCCAGGCGTTTTAGTGATGGTTATATATTTATAAGTACTAAAAATCAAGTTTATTATAAGTACTTTGGTAAAGTATGGAGGATATTCTACATAAATTGATATTTAGCTCAATTTCTGTCGTGCTAGAGATTTTGAAAAAAACGCAAAAATACGTAATACCTACCTTTTGGTTTATTATTCAATAATAAACCATTGTAATCGCTCTTGAAGAAAAAATTCTAACACCCCTGAAAATTTCATGGTTTACGTTTCAAAGGGTGTAGAATCCGAATCTGCAATACATATTTTTCCGTCCGTCCGCCGACGCCCCAATTCTTGAGCCAGCTTCCTCACTCAATTTAAAGTGCCCTTTAAGGGTTGTCAAAGTTTTGTAAAATCTCTAAAAACCTCAAAGAAGTCAAGGCGGCCTAAACTTGAACTGTTTTTGAAGAACTTGCCACGAGGAATCGGATGACCTCCCCAGGTCCGAGGTCAAACCATTCCCGATGTATGGCCCGATTTATGGTGCCAACATTTGCGTTATTTTGGTTTATTATTGTTTTTATTTTGATATCAGTAACCTAGTGATGTAGTAATGTGGATACTGGTGTGAACTCCTAAAAGGCTTCGTTAACAAAAGATGTACGAAGTCCCCAAGTGTGACACACATTATTTTCGTATTTCTTCCGCGGAATCACGTTTTTTGACGCCTTACCTGATTTGTCTGCATTCCGATCAATTTTCACCGAAAAATCAACTTTTATAAAAGAAAGACTGCCTAACAAAAGGGAAAAACCATTTTATTTTCTTGAAAACTACTTCAGTAAATTGGCCTTCCCATCTCTCGTATACAGATTTACTGGACGACGTTACGCTACTACAACAAATTGTGATATAATGAGCTCGTTTCATTTGAATTTGAATCTGTGCCTAAAATTTCGACTAACGCAACTTTTTCGTCTCTACCAGTTGTTCGGCCGGTAGACCAGTTTACCTTCTCTGGGTTGTTTACTTTTGAGTTCTCGAGATTAAAAAAGTCTGATGGGACAAAATTTATCTTAATTTAATGTCCATTTGTCCTGTAATTTAATAACCATTATTTGGAAAGAGGTCGTGAATCCGTATTCGAGAGAAGAGAAGGACAATTTACTGAAGAAGTTTTCAAGTAGAGAGGACGTTTGGCCGTTTAAGAGGGGTACTTTTCCTTGTATAAAGTTAAGTTTTTATTGATAAATTGATCAAAATGCAGGAAATAGACGTGATTAAGCTTCAAAAAAGCTAAAATATAATGAGTCACTTTTGGAGACTTAGTGCATTTGCAGTCTGGTAAAATCTTTAGCATAGGTACCTAATTAGAGCTGCATTTTGGGAACCTGCGTCATTTAGTTTGGTCACGAATCAATAATTCACTCCGCGAGGATTATCGTTTTCCTAATCATCCGATCTCGCTCAACCCTTGTAACAAGCTTAAAACTCTTTTTACGTCTTTAGTTTTTATTTTATATTGATCAATTTTTCTGGGATTGTTCGGCTTATTAAAGGTACTGGTAAACAAGGGGCAAGATCAACCCCACCATCAATACCTGAAGGTCTTACGGGGCAGGTATAACGTTGCGCCGTCTTATATTGAGATACCAATCACTATCCTGGATGGAATACTGTTGGAAGCGGAAGGACTCTTATTGCTCTCTCGTGATCAACTCACATTTCCTTAAAATCCAAATTGTCAATAAGATTCAGGGTTTCAGACCTTTGTGAACAATTTTCGTTTACTATTGCTCTGTCTGTCTGTCCGTGTGTCTCTGCTAGTAAATGTGTACACGTACACGTGTGTGCGTGGGAACTGAAAAGTTTACTCCTTCTTTAGTGGATAGCTCTCCTACATATTCCTACCGAATTAATTCCGTAAATATCATCTTGTTTTGTAACTGACACAACTTGAAAAATAAACGAAACGAAACAAGGTTGGTTTACTTGTCACTTAAAACGACAAGATCATCCAGATTCGGTTTATTTCGGTCCCGTTTATTCCATCCATACTTTACTATATTTACAGAGATTTCAAATCCATTGACATTTCGGTTCATAAGCAACAAAACTCGTAAGGGGCCATCTACCTGATGTCCAAAAAAATTGTATCGAAATCAAATGAAAGCAACGGAAATAGGGCCCTGTTGCGAGGACGTGCGGATAGATACACATAGGCGCGTAACAAAAGTTATTCAGAAACGTCTAACACGCAAAATTTTAGTAGATTTGTTGATTTTCGGGAAAATCAAGTTGAGTACTCCAAAATGGAAGTACTACTTTTTCCATGTACGAATATACCATGTTTGGAGGTGCTGGTCAACAAGGGGCAAGACCAACCCCACCATCAAGACCTGACGGTCTTGCGGGGCAGGTATAACCGTTGCGCCGTCTTGTATTGGTTTCTGGATGGAATACTGTAAGAAGCGGAAGGAGTCATATTGCTTTCTGGTGATGAACTCACCTTCCCTTAAAATCCGAATTTCTAAAAAGATTCAGGGTTGTTCACAATTGTTCACAAAGGTCTGAACCTTTGTGAACAATTTTCGTTTACTATTGCTTGTTTGTCCGTGTGACTCTGATAGTAAATGTTACACATACACGTGTGTGCGTGGGAACTGAAAAGTTTACTCCTTCTTTATTAGATAGCTCTCCTGCATATTCCTACCAAATTGATGGAATAAACTTGATCACGTACGCCTCAGAAGCCCGTCAGCAGATGTAAAAAGCTAATATTCAACTATGTACCTACAATATTTCTACATATCAAACTTCAACGATACAGGGTATTGAAGATCACAATGCTGAAACATGAAGAATTGATTCTGCACTTAGCTTGTAACAAAATTGGCTTCATAGCGATTTTCATCAAACCACTGGTTGCTGTGTTATTTTACATTTTGAGTTTTTTATTTTCCCCGCCAAACAATTACGTTTCCCAATATAAAAACTCATTGTCTCACGTTGTCTTTCAACAATTTCCCCAATTTGACCAAATTTCTGGAATCCTTCGTAAATATCCAGTAACATTATCGGATCATCTTGCTTTCTAACTGACACAACTTGAAAACTAAACGAAACGACGTTGATTAGGGTTAAGAACCTGCCCATTAGTAGCCATTGAGCGTACACTAACGTAACATCTATCAAGCATCATGCTTTAATTTCTTATTTGACCGATTTGTGAATTATATTCACCAATTCAAACGACAATTTCTCCCAGCCATAGGAACTTTCTCTGTATCATTGATAATTAGATCGGTTTTACGAATACGAGGGAAATATTTCACCGTTAATGGGTTCATTCTAGCAATAAGATTGGCTGCCCTTCTCCATGATGTTACTTTCACTTTTTTACCCTTAAGTGGCATTGGTTGGTCCTCCCCGTCCCTTTCATTCCTTGAGCCAATAGGATTCAATCTCCTTTCACCAGCACCTGTATAAGATGTGCTTTCTGTGATGTACCCTCAGTTCATGTTTGTTACTGATGATGACCTAACAGTCGAAATCGATGTAACTGTGTTTAACTCATTATTTTCGGGGAAATATAGACTCCCTTTTTATTTAAATGGGTTTCCACAACTTCGTCGCGAGTGACTTAGTTCGTATACGAGGAAGCTATGTAACACACCAGGTTGAAGATTTTTGTTTTTCATTTATTTGATTACATCTTTTTGTCTTGAAGCTTCAACATTTTCTGTTCTTGAAGATTACACGGGCTCATTACTGAAATAATAACCACGTGGCACATCACAAAACTTGCAAAAGTTACCCAGCTGCCATATTAGAGACTTCATTTAGTTTTCCTTCCAGGCCGTAGAAAGCCATTTTTCAGCTGACTCACTGATACAAATGAAGGTTATCATTTTGTATCGGTGATTATTTTATTGAGTTACGAAGTGAAACAATAGGAAAGTTATAAGTTTATCGCAACTTCTCCTTTTTCTATCTTCTGACTGCCTCGCTGCCATTATTTGATTTGACCAGTTGGAGCCTTGCCTATTGAACTGAAATGGGAGAGGAAGAAAACCTATAACTGAATTTGCTCAAAACCAATCCGCCATTCGTGCCTACGTTCATCCTCCGGACACACTGGGCAAAATCACATCATCCTTTTCAGGACAATTCAATATCGTCTCTTAAGATTACATCCTGACACAAAAGCTCATGATGTAATTATCCAAAGAATACCTACCACCTTAATACAAATACGAAAACACTGCCAATTCTATCAGCTGGTTTTATTATTTTTTTAATAACGCGTGACTGCTCGTACCATACCATCTACCTAATTGAATTCTAGAAGCCTTAAAAATAGCACCATTTATACTTCACCTCCGTAAATCGATTAGGAAATAAATTAGTACCAAGTATTACAGATGATCATGGTCTCTCCATACCTTGTACCTAATTGACTTCTAGGATGGCTTCGTCATGAATATAAATCCGTAAAAATTTTAACTTCATGTCTGTCAGAGCGTAACAAAAGCAGATATATATAACAATTATGCATAATACTGTTTATCGACACAAACTTTGGGACCCACGAATCGAACAACTTAAATATAGAGAGATGAAACGAACAAATACCTACGCTTCACTTGTCCCCAGATATACCAAAATTATTTTGTAAAAACCTCGATCTCAAAAGAAACTCTTCAAAATCAAATTTCGAGGAAATTATATCAGCTGTAACTGTTGTCACAATTTATTGTAGGCGATTTTTACTTTGTTCAGACACTTTTTCTGTCAAATTTCTAGGCCGAACGAAAGGAGAGCCAACCTAGTGACTTCATGCTACTAAGGAGTGTCTATCAATAATGAACATAGAAAGAGTTGAATAAATTCAATACCAAGTATTGAAGAATAAGTCTTATTCTTATTTTCTAATATTTCAGCCCTTTGATTTAATCCTTTAGGGTAGGTCAAAAGTGATTCAGGATCATCCTCGACCCATTTGTGATTTTTTATTCAAATTTCTTTAATTTTTGTCCAATAGTTTCGGACAATAACTCCCAAGGGCGAGGCATAAGGAGAGTTTTTTCTTTTTTTTTAGATTTTACAAATCTTTAAAGTAGGTAAACTAACAAATTTTGAGGGAGGGTTAGACTTTTCTCTCCCAATTGATTGTAAAAGTGTATTATTGAAAGTATGAAGCCGAAATCCGTTTGACTAAATCTGGGTCCAAGATAGACTTTCAGCCAGAAGGAAATATTACAAGATATCGATTAAAGAAAAAGGAGAAATGTTGAACAAAAACAGCGACCGTTCCCGTCACTATTGAATTTTACAACAGGTGAATGTTTAAATATGTACATGAAGGAGTAATAAAGTGTATAATTAATAAAGAGTATAGTTAGGTGATAAAAATTGTAGCAATAAAACGGATTCAGTTATAAATTTTATTTTTGAAACTAAAACAGTAGGTATATGTACAACGCAATTTGTTTCTTAGTCTTAAATTCAATGTAAAAGTTTTAATAATACAATTGGAAAATTAACACTTGATCCAAATGTCAACGATTAATAGGGCACAACCTAGTACAATAAACAGTAAATTGAAGAGCATGCACAATTTGAAGAAACCAACCAATAATTTAAAGAAATTCGTAAGATCAACTTTTTAAGTTCACCGCTTTTTAACGAGTAAGGGGACGGGTCTGACTAGGAAGCCGCGATGGTGATCTTAACATACTGAACACACTCCACAGTTGACTTCAACAACAGGATAAGTTCAAAGGTTAATCATTCCATTTTTTCTTTTGAGACCTTTTCGCGATAAAAACACCCTTCGAGGATGAAACAGCTTCGAAACTCTAGGCACTTGGTTTCCGAATTTTCGCACCGTATCTACATCAAATCATACAACACTCAAGCGCCATTGATTTGTCGGCGGTGAAACACCAGGGGATCTAGGTGGTGACCCTCTTGATTCCTGGCAATTTCTACAAAATACAAAGTCTGAGTTCTTGCAGGCGTAGTGGCCGCAGATGATCAATTTACAGACAGTCGCAGCCAGATCTTAGGGATGAGACGAAATTAAACTAATATTTGCAAGGAAGCTTCTTTATAGTCAAGTGGACAATAAACTTGAGGGAGACTCCATACGAGAAAACACACAGAGCAATCGATTTTTGGTAACGAACCTTCCCTACCACTACTAGAGAAAGCAAAAATGAACAAACGTGTCATTATCAACCATCTGTTCTCAACCATGAATGTGAAATTGTAGAGACAAGATGAGAAAAATCTGAAAGATCAAACTACATTTAGAAAAACCTGACACACACACATCATCAATGTCAAGTGTGAAATGACGAATGTGACCTTCTTGAGCAAGATAGGATGGGATGGTCATCAAAAATCCTCTGCTCATAAACGGTAAAGCTGATCAAGCCTCAACTAGACCAACAGAGGAGCTGGGTACATCAATCTACTCGGAGACAACTTGCAATCATTTACAATTTGGATGATCAGCGACCTCCTCAATTTTAAACCATCTTGAAAGAGGTTCTCAAATCTGAAACAAAGGGGTTCCAGGAAAGTGTGAGCTTCAAATTGCAAGAAAGAGGGTTGATCAAACGGTACTTGATTGCGTAGAAGATGAACATGCATAATTCAACAGTCACGCCTTCACAGAAATGTCTGTTGAGCCAGTTCTGCAAGAGGCTAGGAATGGAAAACAGAGCGAGGACGGGGTTTTTTGACACAGGCATCATAAACGCCGACGCTACCCCAAACTGTACTTAAACTCAGGGCACAACCTCAGAGTCAGGTTCCAGGATAGATGTGAGGTAAATCCTTCAGTCGGTAGGGTTGTAGGACGGTGCAGCAATATTTTACCTTGAGGACTAAAAAGTAAGAACCAGTCTGACATGCTCAAACCCCAATCACCACTTAACAGAACTCCCTCATTTGATTTTATGTAATACACCAGAGTCGAAATATTAAGTTAATAAAACTGACTTTAATTTGGCAGACAAAAATGATACCTCCTACCGAACAATGCGAAGAATGTCATTTTCCAATTCAAGAAAAACTGTTTCGCATGGGTTTACCAAATAGTAAAACGATATACTCATGACCTAAGTGGTAGTACCTAGGAAATTCATACATTTATTCATTCAACGGATTAAAGCCCAATTACGAAATTCACAACTTAATCACAAATTCTACAACGACAAATAAAAATGATAGCAATAGTAAGGAGTAAAAATCAATACAATCGAAAAAGTTGCCAAGAGAATAAAAAACTGAACTTTTTCCATCCATACAGAGGAAATATAAGATGACATAACGTGTTTTCCTCACAGAAGTCTAAAGGAGAAACGCCTCCTGAATTATCATCACTAATGCGATACGTAGAATTTTGTAATGAGATAGAAATCTATCCACACTCGAGTTATTTATGCAATACCTAGAACTCAATGGTCAATGACCATTCAATGACACATCAATTTTAGAAAGTTTGCTAATTGATCTAACCTAGCGACCAGAATCTTGTAAACAGTTAAAGAATAATTTGCAATGACAGAGTTGCGATCGATTTTAGAAGAAACAACGGGATGATTAGCCTTAGGTTATTTCTTTCTAGAACGGTTATGATTCCTTTGATATGCAATTTAAACGACAGAACGAATTGAAAACAATGCAAGACGTATGTATGCAGACGATTTGTCTGTTAATTTTCACAATTCTACATCTTGATGTAAGATCCTTCGGTGTCAATTGAATAACTGGGAAGAAAAACAAGTTCGAAATTATCTTTCTAAGTATAAATTAATTCAATAGACTTGGTAACGATAGGGTAGTAACTCGGCATATTTCTCAATTCGCTCTAGTCAACAAGGAAGCTTATACAAATCAAGTAAACTGTTCTTAAACGTCAAGGTTCGAATTTTAACTACCTGATGAGTAACATGATGTTGTGATTTTCCAACAAACTTTATGGTTTGGGATTTGCTCCTTGACAGCTTTTCTTGTGCTCTTCCAATTTCGATGTTTTGGGAGAAACAAAGTTGCACGTTTCACAGCAGTACACAACACCAGATAAGTGTTTGTCGAGAATGTGATTCGAAGTGATTTTGTCATCCGTGGAAGTGAATTTACAAAACGAGCATTTGTAGAGGGTTACCGACGGGTCGTAATCGTCTAAAAAGTAGTTTTCACAATCCGAAGAATCGTCGTCGTCTGTAGATGAATCTAAACCTTCAGATTCCTCGGTGCCAGTGTCGGAAAGATTACCATCAGATGGATGTAGCCTGGACATAGCAACATCTCTTCGAAGCCGCTCATGTTCTAGACCGTCCATTTCTACAATGTTAGCACCCTTTCTTCCGGGTTTTCGAGCATTTTCTTCAGGCATCTCTTCATCATCTTCCTCAATATTTGCTCCGCCAGCTCTTTCATCCAGCACTTCTTTTTCCTATAAGTAATTAATAAATCAAGAATCAACTTTTAAGGCACCGATTATGACAATTATTCAATTATTAGAAATTAAATAGAGTAACATAGAAACTACACAATTAAGAATTAGCAATTAGATCTGAAAGGAGCTGAGGGTCAAGCGTTACTCTCTCTTTCTTCCTTCTTTTAAGGATTTCCATAGTATTTTAACGTTAGAATAACGGAACTTTTTTTTTTTTTTTTCAGAAAAGACACTCTTGTAATACTCTTACCCTAAGTATTTCCAAATCTTCATTAATATCAGCCAAAGACTCCTCCAAAATGTCGTCAGAACAAACGGAAACTATTTCGAAATCCGTCTGGATCACAGCATGTGAAAAATCTACAACATAACACGTAAACAGAAAAATTGTTTAAAACATCTACCATGATCAACAATAAAAGCTTGAAGCAAAAAGCTGTTTGAATGAACCAGATAGCAGATGTTCCTACCAACGCGTGTGACTAAGAGTAAACCTAGTTAGGTAACGGCTTTCACCACTAGCTAACAATTGAAAACGCTAAAATTGGATATATTATGTAAAGCAACTTGCAAAAGCTTATTTTGACCAACACAAAATTTCAGTGAAGCGAACAATCTCTACAGCTAAAATAGAACCCTAGATTCAAAACAATTACCAGAAATTTACCAAATCAAATAACATGTCACAACTCAAGAAAAACATCAAATCAGAGAGAAACCTAGTTAGCTCACAATGAACGACTAACGAATGTTTAGCTGCCCAATGAATATTTCTATAACATTGTGGAATTAGTTCCAAATCCATTACATAAGCTGCTGAGTATTTCGGCTCAATCAAAATATTGTTAAAATAAAATCTGAGTTTTCAAAGGAAACTAAAAGAATCATATTTATATTATTTACGATCCAGAGATTGCATTCATTAGTCAATGACTTACCTATGTTTGATTCATCATAACGAGGATCGGTAAACGCTTCATAAACTTCAGGTGAAATAACAGTTCTTTTGTCTGGCGCTGGAATAAAGGAGGTAGATATTATTATATAGATATTTAGAATTTTCTTGTTACCAGGTTTTTAAGGAATCGGGATGTGAGAACACAAAAAATTGAATAGACACAGAGATGCAATTTATGGCCCCAGAACTCGAAACTGTTCAGAAAAAAATACCACGTTTTTCTCTTTTCGAGTTATCATATAAAGTAAACATGGAATGAATTCAGAAATTCCCATTCAGGAGTGAAAAGTAAATTTTCCGTGCCTGAGAGTTACATCGAAGCCCCCAAGTCCAAGGATGTCTCAAAAATATGATGACAAAGAGGTAGAACTTTTTTCAGTATTTTACCCCAGTAAATTGTTTCAACTTATATACCATTCAAATGGACGAACTGGTAAGATCAATGGAAAAGTCAAATAGGACTGCCCCTGGGTAACATACGAACCACCGCGCAATTTTTATCAACCTTTAAGGTGCAAAAGAACACTATCTTCAATGTACAATTTCATCTTTGTCAAAGGTACAAGAGACAAGGATGCAATTGTGATTATAGTAGTTACAAACACACCTTCTTTCTATGCTGCATGAGAAGACAATAGATGAGAAAGTAACTGAGTTATCAGTTATCATGCTGGTTTTTAGAGACACCTCTCGAAAGGTGACCAATTCTCAGTACTTCACAGAAAGCATGCCAATGATGTTTTATATTTTCCCAAGCCTCTGATATCATTTAGCGTCCTAACAATTCACAAAGACAGCACGTTTAGGAGTTAGATAGCCCATGCCAGACTCCCTTCACAGCTTCCTCTCTCACTGAGAATTCACTGTAAGCTTCGAATCTTCTTGTCAGTTGATGTCAAGGACTCTCTTGGTGTGTGCTAGGGACGTCATTATTACTTGAGGTGCCTGCTCCACTGGGAGATGGGTCTTCAATTCTTCATCCAGGTCTAATGGTGCACCTTTTTGGTGTTTGAGTAATCAGATTTATGCTGCTAGTGTTGCATCTGAAGAAATATTTTTGATTTGAAAACCCACTTTTGGGTGCGAAAACTGATGTAATACTTTAATTAATTCATCCCCATTTCCATTTCTTTATAAACATTAATAAAAGATAGCAATACGTAACTAGCAAGGATGTGCTGTTCCCGAAGCTTTTTCCAGGCAATGTACAGTACCTAGATTGTGTAAAACATTTGACCAGTATTTCCACATGTAACCCTCAGGCAACACAAACTAAAGTTGGTCCAGTGAACTCCTGAACTAATACATCTGACATGTATGTACCTACAAGAAATTGTGACCACCCAGCAGTCAAAGAAGTTGGAACAAATTTGCTGGAAGTAAGTGGTCTGCTCATTGAGCGATGGTTGCACAAGCTGAGCTTAACAAGATTACCAATTAACCTAATCGAAGTTTTAGAGAAAAAACGATGACTTTCCATTACTTCATTCCATTTAGAAAAGGCTTTCAATAATGCAGTTTTACGACCCTATGCATAACAAAGTTTTAAGTTGTCAGTATATTCACTCAAATCTATTGCAAACTCATTGCATTGTCACAACTCAGCTGCTCCTGAACATTTGGAGTTGAAGAGAAAATATATCGAAAAAATCAGCAACTTACAAAACGACCAGAAGGTTTTTTTCGGGTTCGGGGTCTTCGAAGCAGGTACTTTTTTGAAAAGTTTGTACAGCTTGAGCGTTTGAATGACTTTGTTCTGCCACTCGGAATGTTCCAGTTTGTAACACGGAAAGTTTTTCGAGATGAACGCAAGAATATGGGCCGTTGAAGCTATTTTATCGGGAGCAGATACGACTGCCACAGCTGCCAAGCAAGCCATCGAGAATGGAGGATAGCCTTCCCTGGAATCAAAAGAAACTGAGTAATGAGGATTTATAGAAGAAAAAACGTTTATTAACCGATACACGTTCTTCTAGCCAAGGCTACTCTTAAGAAGAGAGGTAGGAAGTCCTGTATAGGAGATGTATATTCGGGGAGAATTTTTTTTTACTACTTATTTAAAGATACAGACGTTACAAAATTATACAAGAATCTTCACCATTTTCAGGGAATGGCTGAAAGTAAAAAATAAAGAAAGGTTCGGATAAGAGTTACTGAAAGAGAAAGAAAAATGTTGAGTAAGAAATCTGCGGGGGAAGTTTTCCACGAATGCTCTCAGTTCTTCCTTCAAATAAGGGTTTTTTTTACTGAGAAATAAGATTTGAAGCAACAACAGAGATAGGGTCCGAATGATTCGTGGAATAATCACAAATTTGGCATATATTCTTCGAATCTGTAGGCTCAAATTCTTCGGGTTGGAGTGCAGTTGGAAAAAACCATAGTTAACACTGTGACGATAGGAGGGAGATTCCATAAAAATTGTAGTGGAAGTAGAGATTTTTAGTAATAGATCTCTTCTCTTCCCCAGTTTGTTTGGAAATAAATACTGTGAACCAATAAAATTTTGTAGAGAATGCCAACAAAAAATAGCCCTGGCACAATGTATATTTTTATAAGCATCGCATATTTCATTGATTCTTACTGCATATTCTACAGCAAATTTAGACCATCAATGATTCATTAAAATCCGGCCTTTAGTCATAAAATATAACCAAAAACAGTAGGGGTTAATTGTATCACGACTATCGATGGCCCTTGATTTTTTTTTAAGCTATTAGATCAGGAAGGCCGGTGGACTTGTTTGAAATGGAATCCCAAGAGTTGATACTGGGCTGCTTGATAGCATAGAATACCTAGACAGAAGGTGGGTACGGCAAATAACCACGCACTTGTACTAACAATAAGATAATAATAAAAAATAAGTCATAATGAATAAAATAATAAGTATTAGCTCTTCTATTTTAGCGCCCCCTTACCTCTTTTTTCTGATAAATAAAGCGGGAGGGATGGTTCTATAATTCTTTAAAAAGAAGCAAAACCTCGTATGTTTTTTGTTGTTTAAATGTAAATGAAAGAGAACAAGTTGTGATGAGAGGGTGTCCTGCCTCTATGTTCTCCCAGCAATATTCTCTGGCCCTACTAGAAGCATATGAGATCCAAATGCTATCCGTACCCTGATTTCTCCGGTACATATATTGTCTCACCATTGGTAGCTTGTCAAACGATAAATTTAGAGAGGATATCTAGGAACAAAGTTATCTCCAGGGGTAGCTGTCTCGGGTAGTCTCGAGGAAAGCATAATATATTCTTGGGACTTGGTTATCTGCTGTTATCAGGAGCGTTTTCCCCTCGACCTTCCACACGTCTTTCCTTCTCTCCTTACTGCTGCGTTATCTTTTGAAACGATTTTAATTTCATAATGAATAATTTTGTTGAGTTAACAATTTGGATTTGTAAACAATTGAGGGAATCTATTAGTAACATCTAGAGATGGTGTTTTACCTATGTTCGAATCGTAGGTATCGCCCACCCCTGTCAGTGTACCCTGTGTTCCTTGAGCCAAAGCTGCAACACCCAAACATGATGTCGTTGCTATTCTCTTTAAACTGACCATGGGAAGTCAGTATTCAAGTCTGGAATTATTTTTCCCTGTTTCTGAACACCTATTTAATTCATTTAGTGGTTCCCGTCAAATTCACTTAAGCTGCCAAAAAGTTCCACCTTCTTCCTTTCGCCCAGCTGCCTAATCCAATCAGAGAGCATACCCTGTCAAGCAGTGGGGTAACCCACTCTTCACAGTAGCGATGGAGTACCCTGGCTCTGAGAAATAACTTGCGTTCTAGTTACGCCTTTTTCACGAAAATGCAGTGTCAACCCCAACCACCCACTTGGGTACCCGCCCTTAGGAAATTGGAATATTTCACAAAATTTTAATATAACCTCAATTTTTCGTTCAACTTTTTGATTTCACATGCTCCACGACCCTTCTCAATCTTGTTGAATTTCCTGCCTGAACCGATTTCGTTCCAATTAATTCAGCTTCAAACAACAAATCAACATTTATGTTCATTAATTGTTGCATACCTGATCCTCTTGGTTTTCACTACCGGTCCCGGCTGATTCCACTTAGCAGGAAATTGTGCGGTTGATGGGGCATTTTTCACAAGCGTGTCCTTCACACTCTCTATTACTTGAATTAACTCAGGTTCTGTCAAGACTGCCACCGTCACTCCAAGAACTTCAGGTTTGTACACATTTTCTGAAGAATATTCAGTGGAATTACAAAAAAAAGTTGACATTTCTTCTCATATGAAGACAAGCTAACAGGTTAAAGCCAAAAACTGGTCCGTTTTAAGTCTCCTAACTTCCATTTCACCAGATTCATACACACCTTAACGATGATGCTTTAAAGGGTTATGAAATCTTCTTACAGTTTTATTTTTTACAGCTTGGATTCTACATTTTACAACCATCCCTAAACTCAATTGATTTACCAGAAGCTAAAGCGATCAATCAATCATTAAGACAGATGTTTAAGAGATTACTGTGATGCAAAATGATGTTTAAGTTATGACTATTTAGTAATTCATTCTACTTGAATTGTTCTTGAATAACAAAAACCAAGATTATTTCATAAAATATGCTAAAGATTTCCAGATTTGCTCATATTTCTTCATATTTGAACGACAAAGGTCAAATGACTTTTTGCAAGAAGAATTCTTATCATTTATTTGCTCAGAAAAGAAGGTTAAAAAATGAATGAATATTTTTTTTTTAAATACTTAATGAGACTTCATAAAGAAAAAATTAATTGCGTTCTGTAATTCCTTAGTTTGGAAGAGGACTACAATCGAAAAAGTAACAACTTTAAACCATAATACAATTTTCATGATGAGTTTTTAGTGGAGGGATTGATACTGAGCAGTAACTGAAAAAAAAAATCTGATTACACGTGACATTTCTCCACAAATACGGTACACAGGTTCTAATGAACAAATCGAACATTCAATTTTGTTGGGCAGTTTGGTTTTAACTTGCTGGTTTACCATCCATAGCCACCACTTCGAACTCAAGTCCTTATTACTAAGGGGAATTTCCCCTTTAGTTGCAACACTCTAGCAGATTGAGCCATTAGGCCGATTTAATCAAAACTCTTGGACTGTGGGTCCAACCACACACCCCGGTCCTTGAACATAACATTACCGCAGAGTCAAATAAATGCAGTCTCGTTTGGGGTAGGACGAAATGACTGATTGAAACTGAGGGGTAGTGGCTCAGCAGATGACTGCTGGAAGAAGTTCAACAGTCAAGCAAGGTCATTGTCGCATTTTGATTCAAGTGAAAGATACTACGGCAGGGAATTTGATGTTTGCACTATTTTGTTTTCAGAGAGATTTAATTAGTAATTGTTTCGTATTATTTCGGGTCCTACCGACTACGCCAACTGTTACGGCCAAAAATTTTGACACCTTTTGACAGAGTTTGAATCGAGTCCTGACTGCTAAGGGGAAATTTCCCTTTAGTTTCAACATTCAAGCGGGTTCAGCCAAGGGGCTGATTTAATCAACGTCAGCTGTGAGTTTTTCTCCCATAATATTATCACAATCATCGTTCAAATTATATAAATGTTCACCTGAAAAGTTGGTAAGTAGAAACGTGTTTCATAGAGGACAATTTTTTGGAATGATTTAAACTACAATAAACATAGTACCATCCAAACCAATTATTTCTAGAGCAAATGTAAACCAATGTTAACTCACCTGCACTATTAGGTCTTACAGTTGCTGTTTCATATTTGAAAGAACCTCTTGATCTGCGAGCTAAAGGCCCATGTTTTGAAAAACGGCCGGGTTTCATTTCTTCAGTTTTGATACATGGCACAGCGGTGGCCTTCAATCTTTTTCTAGGGACTGGTAAACCTGAGGAATATGTATAGCATAAATTAATGGTGTTCACGGAGAGATGCAAAACACTCATGTATCAATTCATTACTAAGAGACTTACTGAAAATATATGGATTAAGTACAGTCCACTGATTGAAAAAATGAACGGTGGGGCCTGGCAAGGTCTCTGGCCCTTTCACATAGAGCTACCTGTCACACGAAATTATGGCCGGCACAAAACCTCTTAACTCGAGGAATACTGAAGAGAGGAGGTTGAGCAAATGTTTTTAGGGCAGGAGAACGGAGCAGAAAGTAGAGACTCCACGTTCATTCTTTCAATCGGTAGACAGTACATTTTACAAAAAAATGGGAACAAAATTAACTGAATAATTTCCACGATGGGTTCTTGATCTATGACGCAAACTTTGCTAGGCTTTCATTCTTATCAGTTTAAGTCCATATCTTATGAATCAGAGGAGATAAGGTTGTTTTTGGTTCTAAGTACAAGCATATGTTTACCTCTAAAGCCGAGCATTCACAACACCTCCACATTTAACACGCTCTGAGTCTCTCCACTCCAAATACTCCATATTTGCAACCGTTAGATTTAGATTACATTCATGAGCATGCCCAGCCAGTCACTCCAAACCTCCCTATAGTAACTAACTTTCTAACTCCCCCACCGTAGAAAGGAAGGGGCACTGACAGTACCGAGGTTATAAAGTTGGAAAGAGGAGTATGATCGAAGCTCATACTAGCTGGTCAATCTCAAAGCAGGCAACATCAAAGAGACCAAACGTCCGAACTCAACACTTTCTGAAACAACATACACCCATTCACGATCACTCCGCCCCATTCCATTTGGGTGGGGGTTGAAGGGTTTTGGGGAAGTTGAATAGCTGACTCTCCCAACCACTCCAAGAGGAGACTGGAGCACGCTCAAAGTCTCTCCACTGAAATCATTTCGCGTTTCCAACCATTCAATTTAGGGGACATTCACGAGCGTGCTGAGCCAGTAACTCCTAGCATGGTGTAGTAGTTTAACCCCCCTTCGAAAGGAAGGAATCCCAAAGCAGACAACATCAAAGAGATTGAACGTACGAATACCACACTTTCCTTGAGTTTCCCCATTCACTATCGGTTTTGGAGTGATGGCCAATCAAGGCAGATTTACTGTCATTTACACATGGGTTACCCGGAACACCCATGCGTTCTTTTCCCTTCTTCTATGCAATCTTCTTGCTGATTAGAATAACCCCTGAACTGACCCTGGGCTCTCTTCGAAGTACCTACAAGTTCGATTTTTTAGCACTTGTGAGCTAATGAAAAGAATGTGAACTGAACACATTTTACTATAAACAAAGCTAATTCGTCTACGTTTAACAAAACGGTAATGGCATGGTTAACTACCTCCTCAGAGTTACAGTGAGTGTTTAGTTAGTTATTTTATGAATATGAACCTAACAACCCCTTTGGACACACTACTTTCCTTACAAAACACTAGGTACCCATCTCCACAAACCGGCCCATGTAAACATAACAGGACCTGGAAGGGGGCACGAAAAAGCACAAACTGTCATTTTCATAAGACCGGTTAGTTTTATACGTTACCAGGTGACACTTCATTGGAGTGCTGTCACACCTGTACATCATGTTACCCTTACCTTCGCAAAACATACCGGCTACTTACTGAAATAAAACTATCTACTTATGTACTTAATTCGAACTGCTTAGGTACTTGAATGTTTTTGATTTCCAGCTTCAATGTTTCCTCAGAAAAAACACCAACCTACATAAATGTGCCCTGTCGTACTCCCCCGTTTATTTTAGAGTGGGGGGGTCTTCATTTATTTATTGTACTTAAGTTTATGACAACACTCACCCGGGAGGGATGGTAGCTCGTGAAAATCATCGTCCCTGAAGTGGCCTTTACAAATGACAGCGTATTTCCCGACTTCGTCCTGTTGTACAAATTGCAACCATTTCTTCTTCAGTTTGGCATCTTTTGGAAACAAATGCCCACCGCTGTTAACGCAACCAGGAGCAGAGCATCTAGTCATTTTTGAAAAATTGATTTTTCGCGCAATCGGGTAAGAGTTTTGACGGCAAACACGGATGAGGAGTATCGGCAAAAATCAAGTTTTTATCCAGCGAAACCAAAGGCACAGACAAGCCGAGTACATTTCTCAACATTTGAGTTCAAGATGGAAGATGAGCTTTAATGAGTTCTGTTATCACACCCCACTTCCATTTTTCAACTCCATTCTGGAAATTCCGAATGTGTGGAGGAAGTTTTACCGAGAATACGATTTGAGTTTTATTTTTATTCAACAATTCCATTTCATGGCAAATATCGTGGGTAGTAATCAAATTGAAAACAAAATTAATTACTTGGTTCCTGGACCAGTGTTGCATTGGTTTTGTTTCTGCGACTTGTCCCTCAGAAGATTAATCTGTATTATTCTATCCATGACACATATTCCTTCTTTATGGATAACCTCAACCACACTGGTCTTACCACTTCTAACGTTAATGTTGGTATTTTCATTTCTTTTGGCTTCCTCGGCTTTCTGATCTGACAAATTCTATTTATTCTAACCTCCGCGTGGTTATTATTTCTTTCGGTTGTAAATAATTTTATTTTCCGAATTCAGTTTGTCATTTTTGAACTTGCGTTGTTATTGATATACAGATACTTTACTCTCTGAAATGGATGACGCAGAGCTGGAGCAAATTCGAGCCAAACGTTTGGCAGAACTTCAAGGAGGAGGAGGAGGATTTCCACAGGTAAGGAGTCTTCAGAATAATGTAAGCTTATCAAATATATCAATTTAACATTATGTGAAACATTGGACTGACGCGAGTTGTTCTAAAATTATTTCCGTGGAATATGAACGTGTAAAACGAAACCAGGTGGCCTGGGCATTACAATGAGCTTCCCAAAAATAGATTTATTGACATGTCGGCA
Organism: Creontiades dilutus; assembly: GCA_031894815.1. Classification (NCBI taxonomy): domain Eukaryota; kingdom Metazoa; phylum Arthropoda; class Insecta; order Hemiptera; family Miridae; genus Creontiades; species Creontiades dilutus. The sequence continues at coordinate 1,193,629 of JAVIWC010000944.1, forward strand.
TCGATAAATAACTGCCTACGCAATTGTTATTGTATCATTTTCATGTAACAAGTAATATAAATTGGGATTGCAAAAATGTTTGGGAACATGGAATTTTTATCGTGTAACACCCACGGAGTGTAAAGGATGTCATGAGGACCGAACCCAAAGCACCCATTGACTTTGCCTCATCGTTCATGATCAACCAGTTAGTACGTAACTAAGAACTAGGTACTTGAAAGTATTGCTTCTTAATTTGTTTGTTAACGGATGCCCAGGTTTTCAAGACAACAATTACCTACTAAATGATGAAATTTACAGCGCTTAAGAACAAAAAGTACAAAACAAAATATATGCTGAGAAAAACAGACTTCCAATTTCAGCAGAAACAAGCAGATCACGTATCAAATTCTCGTTCCGAGCTATTTGTGTAAGTAGTTAGTACGCCCTGTACCGTTAACTCCCCTGGAACCAGGGTATGCATTCATATTCTTTAAATGTCTTATTGTGCAATCGGCATTAGCTATGGTGTTGTTCAGAGCAAGGTGGATACGGACAGGTCAAACTCATGGAGTGCTTTCTTTCGTTTGGTTTCCAGAGCAATTTGATTGCTTGGCGGTTTACAAAAAAACTTGGTAACATGCTAACGAAAAAGAACTAAATGAGTAGGTATAGGAATGAATATCTAAAGCAATCTTAAATGGAGTAAACATATTTTCTGTAAGATTAGAATCCTCATAACTAGATTAAACAACTTTTTTCAAAGAACTAGATCCTCATTTATACTTGAAACTCAAATGTTAGGCACCTCTATGTTCTTGAGAGTCGGTCAGAACATGAAGGTGCTTACTATCAATAACTAGACATCGAGAAACGACTTCCAAATGTGTTATTCTAGCATGGAACATGCTTTAGCCTGGACCAACTTGCCGAGAAACGTCACGAGGAAAGGGAATGCAGGAGGGTGACGCGAGATATTATATGTATAAGATAAGAATAATGTACTTCCTGTTATGGAAGTTGTTGGTGAGCTATCATAAGCGCTATAATCCTTTATAGTTCTGTGAGAACCTGAGCTGCGAGACCTCATTTACATAATCAGTCTAACAGCATTATTACGATGGATATATTTTAGTCAGTATAGCACGGTGATCAGTAATATTAGGGCACATACGTTAAGCCAAAATAGCAGCCACGAAAATTGCAAATTGAAATAGTGAATGGTAAGAAATTAGCGAAAGGAACACCGCAAAAATAGCATGGCTAAAGCATGTTCCATGTTTTTTTAGCTTCAGCCGCAGGCACTAAGCAGTAGGCATCCTGGGGTCTGGGGGGCTTGCTTATTTTATTCATTACTATCTAAATATTTATTTCATTTGTATCATTTTTTACAATTTGTTTGTTTATATTTATTATTTTTCCATTCTTATTGATACCTAAATATTGTTGCAGGGGCAGTACAATGCGGGAGACAACAAAGCTATGGAAGAGAAAAAGAAAGCGCAGGAAGATATGAAGAACGGCATCCTTGCACAGATCCTTGATCAAAACGCCAGAGCAAGATGTAAGATCTTTAACATAGTATTACTCGAGTTATACCTGTAACATTTTTTGCAATGGACGAAGAAGCTATAAAATGATTAGCCAGAATGTTCTGGTTTTCACCCTTAAAAGTAGAAAGTAATGTAAGTATGAAATGTACTAACCAGAAATTTATAGGTATTGGTACACATGAATATGTCACATTTTTGTTTTGGTGCTAATTCGTTCAGTAGTTCCCTACTTCTGCCCACTCAGCGGTCTCGCCTGAATTTCACAAGGTTCATTCTTCCTCAAGAACTTTTTTCAAGTTGTGTTTCAAGCTTCTAGCTCGAATCTACCTTTTATTCGTCCGTAATTATGATACATTTAAAACGAATTAGAATCATTTGTCCCTTGTGTCAAATTACATCAGGTAGGCTTTTATTTTAACAAATGCCTCTGGTTTCAATCTGTTTATACATACAATGTATGTTAATGTGCAGCAGTATAAAATATTAATGAAATTTCTAAAATTCTTCTTTTTTTTAAACAGTAAACACTCTTCTTGTTGGCAAACCTGAAAAAGGCAGGATGGTTGAAAATATGCTCGTGTCCATGGCTCAGCGTGGACAAATCATGGGCAAAATGGACGAAGATGAGCTAATAGGGATCCTGGAAAAAATCAGCGAGCAAACACATCGGGAAACTAAGGTGAAAGTAAGTACCAGTGGTCATAATTTTGTACACATACAACATAATTTATATCAACACCGAGATTGAACTCCATCGTAAACGTAGGAAGAGGGTTCACCGTGTTAGGTATGAGTTTGTGTGTGAACTTGAATGAGGTATGTTTGTTATTCATTTATATAAATACTAGCAAATTGCCAGTTTATATAGATCATAACACCAATTGAGAAAATTGAAAGGTGCATTTGAAGAAGTATATAATGGCAAAATGTATAAAGTTATGAATAAACAGAAGAGTCTGCCAGTTCCGACGAGCAATATACCTTCCTCAGTTCTTATGAAAAATGCATTGAACAGTTGGTGACAAAATGAAAATTGATGACGGAATTATGAAAATTATAAAGGACTTCCTGGGATAACCTAAAAAGTTCTGGTGATAATTGTGGCGTAAATATCGAGAAGAAAACCTATCGATTGTGAAGCTTGGAGGAAAAGCAAGCATCCCAAACAATTCCATAAAATGTGTTCGAATATTTCTAGAGTTTTGTTGCTACTACGAATTTAACGTTGGCATATGCAAAGCGGCCAAGTTTATACAATAGCAATGAAATTTGTCGACGTCTTGAACCCACTCTTTCAAGGTCCTTAGATTTCGAGTGAATTACAGAAAGTTCGGATTTCTACGTTCCTGAAATTGTCCCCTATTCGTAAGATGGTGATGAAGGCTATCGGATACCTTCTAGACGCTGACACCTCTGACCATGTCATCAAAATTGGAGTAAAATTTTGAACACTTTGGCCATTTGTGTGGATTTTCAAATTTTCCTCTCCTGTCCTGACCATTGCTACTCTACGGACTACGGCCTGATCAGTTTGTTGACTGTTGGTAATGTTGGAATGGACAAATATGGCTCACCTCTACCAGCTCTCAATCGTTCATCAACAATTTGCGATATCTCTCTGATTGCACAATTACTTTTAGGAGACCGTTTCAACTCACATTTTCTTAACTGCCTGGATACTCCGTTTTGTATTTAAATGTGCTCGATGTCCCCTCCTCACCCGGTCTGTGCCAGTCAGGCTTGGCATCCCCTTCAACAGTTTTACTGTTGTGAAATAGATCATTCGCTCCCAGAACCGAGGTGTTTATGACATCCGTAGCCTTTGAATAATTCAACTGATGAAGCAGAAAGTTTCAGTGATTCTCAGGTTTTTGAAAGTTACGGGTCATCTTGGAAATACGCTTTGTGTGGTGCCTATGAGACCCAGCATACAGTTCTCCTCCAACCAAGTGACTCTTTGACTCCATTGATAAGGAGTAAAAATCAGTTCCTCATTAATCATACTTTTTGGCACCGGAGCCACCCTTGCATACATATGTTCACATTGTTGGAGTTGTGTTGTTGAACTAAAGCTAACTTACTCGTTGATTTTCGGTCTGTCCCATCTGTTTCAACCTGCAATGGGTCAAATTCCAGCTCAGTGCGTTAGCCTTTCCCTTCCGTTCCTCCTTCAAATCTGCCTAGACAGTTACCGAATCATAAGTCAACCATGGTAGTAGAGTGAAAATAGCAACAACGTGGGTTATGTCTAAATCTCTTACTAAGGAGTATATCCCCCTCTCTCCGGTGAGATACGAGTATCCAATAAAATCTACCAAACGTTTACTTGGAAGTTCATTATTGCAATCAACCCCGTACTTTCAGACCTTTACTGCCTTTATTGTGAAAATGCAAGCAATTCTCAACTCCCTTCTACATCATCAGCAACACTAGATGATATTGTTATGCTTATTCCTGGACACTTTCTTTTCCCCCTTAATTTGGCTTGGTTTCCAAAATGAGAATGTCTTGCCCAACGATTTTTGATAATATTGGCAAAATTGGTACCTGTTGAACTTAGATTCCCTATCCAAGTGGAACGCTTCGTCAAGACCAATTTCTGAGGGTGATGTACTGATGGTCCAAAAGAATACTCCACCCTGTACTGGCCTATGGGTGTGGTTTTCGAATTCTCAGGGCGGGATTTTGGGGCCCCCAGCATGAAAGCCTGTTGGCTTATTGTACTTTCCTTAGAGTTTTGCATTTAATCAAGGAGATTCGGCCCTTTGGTAAGGAGTTTGATGCCCTTGATTAGTTGTTCGCTTTGAATGGACCGCATTGGGGTGTGTGCCCCAAAGAGTTCAAATCTGCAAAAGGTGAGTGCTGAGCCCTCAAGTATTGTGTGGGATACCGTTTCGTCAGTCTCCTCTCATAATCTGCATAGGGTTGAACTTTCGTGACCCCAATGCGTAGTAGGTTGGACCTTAGGGGTGCAAAGCCTGTTATGAGGATATTGGTGTGGCCTCGGTGGGGAGTCTTCTGCCAAGAGCTATTTCATTTCAACCTCAGGGAGCCCATCGTAGCCTCTCCTTTTATGAAGACATCCACTGGAGGCAAGCCCAGTAGAACTTCCAAAGTTGCAACGGGTGTACCATGCATTGCTCCAGTGATGGTTATGCAGGCTAGTCGCTGAATGCTGGTGAGAGTTTGTTGGGCTCCCACCTGTTTGCTCGCGTTCCTTCCATCCGTGGAGAGAAATCGTATCCATTGGATGTGTATTCTTCCAAAAGTTGATTGCTCCTCATAAGTGATGCTATTAGGAAAATGAGAAATAGCCTAACAGAACAACAGGGTGTGTTTGGATCCCCCAAAAAATTAGTTTCAAAGCTACCGTCAATACCCCTCCTCAATACTCTTCTAGCTGCCGCTCGATGTTCGACTGATTGCCCAGACTGAGCCATTCCCCTTTGCCTGAAGTTCTATAGATACTTGGTATTAAAAATGAATAACAATTATGAATAATCAATTATTTTAAATGTTTATTATAAAGGTAAGATTTGTCTGAAGTATTTGGTATTTCCCTGTTGAAATATTATAGCTCTTTGTTTTGAATTTGTTCCTCAATGTAATGCCGGATGGGTTTGTACAAATAAGCTATTTTGAATGTTTTAAGGAATTCGGGAAAAAAATCTTCTATCGGAACATTTGTCATGACTGGGGTTCTCCTTTGAAAGTTTGAAAATTATGAAGTGAATTGCATTTAGAAAATGTTGTACTTTTTTCAGTTTGATCGAAGAAGAGCAGCTATGGATTCAGACGATGATCTTGATCTCGACGTTTGACACTCGATGTGATAACTCAACGACTTATCCGCCATGTTTCCCTCTCATCATTTCTTACGCAAAAATATCGTAGCCCTAATGAAATTTTGTACATTTCACATCGTTAATAACAATTCGCCACTAACATTACCGCTTAAGTTTATTTGAATTAATTGTTATATTTATAATATATTTCGAATTAAAGTTTCACAGAAATGCTACTAGTCTGGCGATTATCATCTCATTTGTATTGTTTCGTTCATAAATTAAATAATTTTAATGTAAGCTGAATCACTCCAGATATCAATTTTCTCTGACAACGTCATTTAGGTTTCAATTGATGTGTTACGAATCACGTCAAATGGTCGACCACATTGGCTTTGACAATCCGTCAATTGGGATTCCTGCCGTTTAAATTAGAACCATCAAATCGTTAGAAAGAGTTGTTTAATTGAATTTACGTTTGTGTCCAATAGGGATGCAACTAACAAAAAACCTTCACTTCATTAGAGACCTAGGAGTGCAATTAAGAAAATAATTATAAAACTTGAGCGAACAGTTTTGACGTTTCGCCTTTGATGTTCCAATCAAATTGAAATGACTAGGCAATTATCTTGTGACCAATTTTCAGTTATGCTCTAAATTTTGAATAATCTCTGTGTTTTGGGCTCATGAAATGTGTTTCATAAGTTCAAGTTTGCCCATATTTATTTTCCACTGTCGGTAATGGCCGATACGTTTTGTAATAAAACTTATAGGGGATAAGCTTAGCTAGCTTTTGTGCACAAGCCCTGCCTGTTTCATTGAAGTGTCAAACTTCAATATCTCCATACACCTAACTAATTTTAAATCTTATGGTTTATTCAGGAGGGATAAAATAGGTGTTAAGGCCCATTAAAGGAGGATATATTCAAGAGATACATTCAGTTTTTAACAATTCCCATCTCGAGTCTTTGCGTCAAGGAATAGAGCAAGAGATTAGTTCCAAATCCTGTAATATTTTTTAAAACAATGTTTTTTTTTTTCTCATTTAGATACGT